>BSBM01000953.1:0-678750 GCA_027924585.1 Larix kaempferi
CGACTTGGAGTCACGAAACAGCTCCCAAAGGGGTGACACGAGATAAACAACCCAATTTCAGACTCGGAAACATCTATAGAAATCAGTGTTTGAAATTGATCATCAATCTTTACCATGGGCAGTTGGAACTTGGTACTAACTTACTATACTATAACGAATGGCGAAAACTAACCACGGAGCCTCAGAGCTTAAATGGGCGACCCACTGCATTTAAACTCTGAGTCTCAATAATTAATCTTTACCTGAGTGGCAAAAATGGGAGTTTAAATTTCTTCAACCAAGCTTAATTTAAAATTCTACAATAAGCACAACAAGTAACAATTAAAGTGGAAGTAGGTGGTACTGTGGCTACAGTTTATTATAGCACTAAACACCCGTCTCACATTGCCATGCCAAATGCCAACCGTAACACTGTACAATACTTACAAATACTGTGAGACGGACCCAATAATAAAAAATTAAATGACGGTTATTAAAATTTATTAAACGTCAAAAATAAGTGTAATCAAAATGTTTGCCCGTTCGGTTTCACTTGTTATTAAAAAATTTAAGGTGTATTTGACGGGCAAAATGCCCTGTGACGGGCAAAAATGCCTGTCAAATTCCAACCCTAAATGCCCGACTCATCTTGGATCTCCTTATGTCTCTCTAAAAACTCAATCCATGCGTACTATCCTGCAGTTATAATTCGGCCAGTGGCCCAGTACATGTTCAAACAACTTGAAACTAGTATCTCGCATCACGTGTGTTATTTACTCATCTTTACAATTTTTTATTCAAAGGACTTCCAAAATGATGATGTCCCAGGTTTATAAAGCCTTATTACATGTGAGTGACGTACACTGAAATTTAATTGGCGTTGTACCCCTAATTTCCCTGTGATCTAGGGCGCCCGTGATCTAGCACTAAAATCTCGGGAACAACGAAGCAATAATAATTCAGTGAAGATTACCTCGGAGGAGATGATTGGAGAAACATCATTTGCAGAATGCAAACTCAACTGCTGAAGAATGGTTATGTATGCAAACACGAATTGGAAAAGATTACTGCCGGAAGAACTGTTATGCATGCAGACTCAACAGCGTCACACAGTCAAATTAACTTGGCAAGGGCTTTCCTGCCAAAAAGCTTTTGAACAACGTTAAAAACCCTGGATGGTTGAAATTCCGGAACTTCATGTCCCGCGCCCCTAACGGTGGCAAAATGTCAAACCCTTGTAAATTACAGTATATCTCCCCCCACCTGCACAATTTGTTACTACAGTTAGAATATTTCTGGACATAAAAAGCAATACCTTCAGGACTTTATATGTGAAATTAATGAAACTAATCTTATTACCTCGTCGCCATTAAGCCAGGGGTGCCATGGAGTCTCAATTGGAAGTTGAGCTCATTGATAGAGAGTCTTGTCGAGGTCACGGGCACTACGGTATCTGTGTCTCCGCTGAAAACCAAACATTAAGAAAACGGCGTTCATAAATTGTTCTGGCGATCAAATAACATACTCTTGATGCATGACAGGTGATAGAATACAATACAATAGAAGAAAGTCATATTAAAATCAATACCTAAAGAGAAGTATTCGCAACCCTCTTGCAATTAGCTGACGATAGATTGGTAACACAGTTGAGGGCAGAATCGTTCCCAATGAAGAATATCGCTAGTAACACATTTCAAAAGAAGTTAACTTATAAGTTGATTAGTAAAATAAATTTGCCGCATTAATTCGAAGCCAAATTGACGACTATTAGTAACTTTGTCACTGTTACCTGCATTGAGTCCAGTTTATAAGATAAGTGTGTCACGTTTGCATGTATAGCTTTCTGAACATCCGGCCTATTAAGATACGCTGAAACGTAGTTATCGATGGCAAAGGATCATATCCAGGAAGTTCGGCTTCTTCTTGCTTTGAACACAGAAATTATAGTTATTGTGTGAAAAATATCTTGTGAAAAAAATGAACACTAGATTCAATGTCTTTTTGTCTTTTTGGTTATTACTAGCACAGTCACAGTCACAGTTTAAAGTGGTTCGAATTACAGTGGTCTGGTTTGAATTAAAGTGGTCCTTGAAGGTTGATAGGCGGCAGCTACCTACTTATTTTGGTGGAGATTATAACTTATTTTGGTGAGAGATTATTGACTGTTAAACAAAGGCTAAATATTAAACTAATTACCAGATTGATTTAGTTATTAAACTAATTACCAGATTGTTATAATTATCCATTTATGGTATAACATAAAAATCAAACTAATTAATTGAGTGTATAGGCATTAGATATTATCTGAGATTTTGGACTTTCTTGAGTAGATCAACAAGATTAACCGGAGTGTAACAAGTGTATGGCCTAAGATATATTATCTGACATTTTGGACTTTCTTGAGCACATCAACAAGATTAACCCAAGTGTAACAAGTGTACATTCCAAATTCATTTCATGGTCGTTGTAATGTTTAAATGCATTTTTATTAATTTTTAATAAGCTTCAGTTAACCAATGGTTAAAAAGAGATATGTTTATTAAATAGTATTTGTTTGATATTTATATTAAATTAATTTAATATTTATATTACTTTAACATTTAACCTTATTATAAACATAAAACAAAAATTTCAAGGAAACGCCAAAATCTGATCTGAAATATAAACCTAAAGTTTACCAGGCTATAACTCCTTCTACCTCAAAGTTGTCCATATTCTTGCTAAACCTTTTCAGGGAATGAAAATCACAGTTAAGTTTGATAGGACCTATGCAAGACCATATTCTTGGTAAACTTTATGGTTGAAATATTGAAAAGAATGATGAAAATCATAGCTGAGTATGATAAACAGCTAATTCAAAACATTCATTTTTAATCTATTGCTGTTGCAGCCCAAACATGACAGACATAATTTTGATTGTTCTATACTAATTTATGGAATTTTAAAATTTTTCGATAAGCGAAGACCGCAACCCCCAAAACAAAGTTTCTCTGGAGAGGGGTTTCGAATCCCCTTTATCAGGGATCGCTGTAAAACTTGAACTTTGCATACCTTGGCCAATTTGGATGAATTAGTGAAGCATACTGGAGCATAGATGCTGTATGGATCAATATTCTCCATCTCCTCTGACATTTTAACTTCCAAATCATAGCACAACTTCTGATTTACATTTGAATTGGTACAGTTTCCTATCAAATTCTCATAAGTTTGATCCGATATCAAACCATGTGTCCACGGATACGTAATTTGTCCAATAGTATCTGTATCAGTATTCATTATGCCATTCCCCACCTGCATATTCAATGAGAATTCTTGAAATTGATTGTGTACAGTAGTTTCAAAAACTCAGAATTTACCACCCACCTTTCAACAGGGTTGGGCAAGTTTAACTAATGAAATTGATTTTATTTTTTCAAGGTCACCAAACAAATTTGTGTTAAACTCACCATTATTCCTTTGAAATTAATGAAAGACGCCTGCGACAACCTTTGGTGGTGTAAAATTGTTGCAGCCAATTCTGGAATGTAATTTCCTACCCATCATGCTCCGATAAACATCGTTAACACCCCTAATAGAAATATCAATATTTCTTCTATACATCGAAGCAGCCATGAATTTCTTCGCAGCATAACAGTTTTAAGACAAATTTCAAGACAAGACTGTATAATTAAAAGAAAAGACCAGCAACAAACACTCCTTACATAATTTGACTTGTTATAGGATTTGAAATAAAACAAGATTAAAACTGTGGAATGGAGGGCTTCTTTTTGAAAAATTTCCAATTTGATCCTTTTAATCTTACAAAGCCTCCCATAAACCACTAATAAAAGAACGTTAAATACTACTCGAATTACGAGGCAATATAAGGGATATTACCAGCATAACTTTCGCCTGCTATGTAGAAATCTCGGAATTTATACTGTGGAAACCTGCTGAACCATTTCACGAGGAATCTATATGTGTCTCTAGCTGGAAAAACAAAGGAAAAATGTTTACCCCGTATGCTTAGGGTTTACTATAGCCACATATGTTTCTCCAAAACTAAACGCTTCGCAAGTTACCCGTTTGTCTATCGCCACTATGCTCTGTATAATCAGAGCTTGTGTTTGAGTAAGAGAAACCAACGCCCGCTGGGGATTCCAGAAACAACATATTGGCCACTGTAGAAAGATTACATGGTAATAATTTAGATTCAAACTCATAATTTGAATGAATTTTCTGCAATATTGAAATTGATGCTGAAAGTTGTACACTTATGAAGTGATAGGAATGAATCTGTGTTATGGATATACCTGTCTAATCTTCTCATCGTCCATACTAGTGGAATTAGGAATATATATATATACTATACTATAATGAGAGTTAAAATCTTTTTTAAAAATTTACACCCAATTTTTTTTCTCTCTTTTATCGTCAACACCACCAAGCAGTGCAATACTAACCTTGGTTCCATGCGTAGCGATTGAAGTAAAGGGTTTTCCCATCAGGGTTTACGCGAAAATGGTCCTAGTTCCGTCATTGCTCCATATGCAAGTGACGAACATCCAGGCCCTGCGCGCATAGCTGTTTGTGAGCACGAGGAAAACTGGGCAATAGATTTAATATTGAAACCAAGAGAAAAGACGAATATTAAAATGAATTTACCGCCGTTAAGCCAGAGAACAAGCGGCTGCTTTGAGGGATCTCGAATGGGCCTCTCGTGAAATAATAGAAAAGCGCTCTGCCCTGCCTTGGCAGCAACTGTTACATATCCCGAGTATTGTCTAAATTTGATGCGCCATTGGCTGTCCGGGGAACCCATTTGGGAGATAATCGGCTTCTTGCATGTGTCCCTCCTCTTCTGACTCTGTCAAATATTCGGAATCATTCCTAAAATTGTTCAGGCGGCGTTATCTAATTCCCAATTTGTAGTTTGTAGATTAAGGCTCTCTATATCTTCTTTCCCTACGCCACAAACGCAGTGCGTCTCCTTGAGCTGTGCGCTGTTGAGATGGAGCAATTGCTGTGCCCAAAAAGACGAACAGAATAAAAAACTCCATCGCCATTATTCTCCCCATCTTTGAGGAACAACGATGTAATTACCAATACGATATTCTTGGCATTGGGATGCATTATTTATAGTTGCAAGTTGTGCCAGATCTAACACCGGACTGGCTAAACTGTGAGAGAGATTGATACAAGCGGCGGAAGTCCTCCGGGAGTTAGACCAGTTGTAGCAGAGAAAGTTAAGCTGAGCCTGGCACAGGTTCTTCCCAAAACCAGTCAAACTGCTGATAGAACGTGGTATTTTGCACAATATGTCCATAGATTGCTCTTTATATAATTAAATATGGTTAATATTTAAATAATTTTTATTTTGGCAGAGTTCCACTATCCATTAATTCTTAGTGAATATTAAGGCCACCAGGATCCATTATAAGATTATCCAATGATTCATAGTGAATATCAAGGTTAATATTAAGGCCACCATGATCCATTATAAGATTATCCAATTGATTCACAGTGAATATTTAGGCAAATTACTGAATATTAAGGAAAATTACTGAATATTTAAGGTCACCAGGTTTCCTTATAAGACTATCCATTAATTCATAGTCAGGATCCATTATAAGATTATCTAATAATTCATAGTGAATATCAAGGTTACGTAAATTATTGAATATTAAAGCCACAGGTTTTATTATAAGATTATCCATTAATTTATGGATAACAATGTTAAGTTAGGTTAAAAATAAAAAATATTTTTGTAGTTTTAATTGGAGTAGTTTTAAATAATATTTTATGTTTATGCATTTAAAAATATAATTTAAATGTTTTAAAATTTGGATTTAATAAAAGAAAATTATCCAATTTGATCAAAACTATCGTAAAGTTTAAAACATAGAATAAATAGGACTATCATATATATGTAAAATCTGTACAATAAAAAACATGATGTCCAAGTGATAAATCAAAATATTTAACCAAAATAAACTATATTAAATCAAAATATTTAACCAAAACATACTATATCTAAAAATACGATTTCTAACTAATTATTAAAAACAAATATGAAAGCTAATACAATCAAAATATACCATGTTGAAAATAAATAAAGTTTATAATTAATTAATAAAAATAAATATAAACAATAGCAAAACCAACTTAAACTATATTAAAGATTTCTAATGTATCATTGAAAAATTCTAACCCTAATTCGCAAAATAAAGATTTCTAAATGTATCATTGAAAAAGTCTACACCCTAATTCGCAAAATGGGCATTTGTTTTTTTATGAATTAAAGTTTCAACCCTTAATAATAAAATTAAATATGATCAAAGTTATTAAGGCCACATAAAAACCCTCCAATACACGAAAATCCAATATTATCAAAGATATTGAAGCCACATAAAAACTTCCACTACACAAAAATCGAATATTATCAAAGATATTGAAGCCACATACAAGCTTCCATTATACTAGAATCGAATATGATCAAAGTTATTGAGGCCACATAACATCCTCCATACAAGAATATAGTCATGGTCAAATTCCAATGAAGATAAAGATCGCACATAGATATAGCAACCATACAACCAAAATAAAGCATATTGAAGATAAGATTTCTCATTAAAGGAGAAGAGAGCCATATATTGGCGGATAACATTTCGTGTTGAAAGAGAACGGATATGGCAGCCTTACATCCACATGATTGCACCTTCAATTCTTGATGATAGAACGAAATACAACCAATATTGTTGAGTTCACTTGCAAGTTTTCATAATGTGAGTGGTAAACAGAGAATTGAAGAACAGTCGGAATGGTGGTGGCGATTGATATAGAAGTTCAAATGCCTTTTAAAGTAAAGATACTAATGTGGTTCTTTTTAAGCAATAAAGTTCCAACATGGGACAAGATGCAAAAAGAAGGTAAAGTTGAACATGGAGTATGCATTTTATGCAAATCAAATGAGGAAACAAACCTGTATTTAATAGTAGAATGTACCTTTTTAAAGCAGATTTAGGAAGAGGTACAATTACTGCTGAAGGTAAAAGTCTTATGGATGGGGAATTCTGTAGCTGAATTTCTAAAAGCATGGTGTCTAAATAAAGATTTAAAAGAATAAAAAGCACTTCCCTTGATAACAGTTTGGCAATTATCGATGGCGAGGAACATTAGTATTTTTGACGATAAGACGATCCCTGCTGCTTCCTTCTGGGCCTACAAAACTATATCAATCCTAAGAAGCTTTCCTCAAATTTATACAAAAGAAACTTTTTGGAGCATCATTCCAGAAATTATAAATAAAGAGAGATCGTGGGAATATTTTGACAGAGTAGCACAAGGACAACCAAAGGTATGTGGAAACACTAAAACTTAAATCCTTGTTAGGACAAGGATCAAATATGATGTCAGAACTAAAAGCTCTGATGATAGTTTTGATCTTGGCATGGGAGAAAAAACCAAAAGGTCTAGATATTTTCGGCAATTCAATGGCGATAATCAAATGGTTCCAGGGAAAAAGACATGCCATAATAATCTTTTGAATCAGATCTTACAGGAAACTATAAGACTGAAGAATTCATTAGAGGATCCATCCTTCCATATCTTTAGGGAGAGAGATGTAAGTGCGTATGAAATGTCAAAAAAGATTTATTAATGAAGCACGAAAGATGGCACATTATTGAAGAGGAAAATGATATCAAAAGAGAATATTTTTATCAAAATTGAGAAAATAAAGGAAAAAAACTGAAGGATGTGCATGAGTTCCTATTCAAAAGAGTAGTATAAAAAATCGGATGCAAACAGAGACAGTTTTTTGTATCAAAGGAAGACGGTGACTACAGGATTATATTTTTTTTTTCGAAGCTTAGTGGATTGTGGAAGAATATTTCAAGATTATAATTATAGGATATTAATATGCAAATCAGCAGGCCGTGCATGCAGTGAAGGTGTTGTAAGTCCACAATGCGAAGATATGCATAAAATCTACAGGAAATACAGGATGTAATGTAATTTCTAAGAATTTTGAAAGAAAATGGTAGATAAATCTACAGTAAGTATGTAAATGTTGGTACGATGGTAAATTATTGAACAGTTTTTATAGTATTATTTTTGAGAATTTTGAAAAAGACAATGGACTATTTTAAGTCATTGGCTTGGATTTAAATTTATAGTATCAAGAATTTTTGTAAATTTATGCTTACAAGGCATCTGAAGAAATCAATACAAAAGTGGTTTTTTTCTTTGGGGAAAAAAGTTCATAATGTGAGTATGATAAGTTTTTTAATTAATTATCGAAAAAGGAGAAGGATCTGGTAACCTTAAAACAAATATTTAGGAGATTGGACATTTGGTTGATTGAAGGATTAAGGGTTTGAGCATATATATATATATACACACATTAATACAAATATGTATCTATAAACTATTTTCTTTTTGCATTAATATATTATATCAAGTGGCTACAATAAATGGGGTCGTGCATTATTTATATATTTGAGGGTTTTAACCATGTAATATTCTGGTGTGCTAATCTTTGATTTATTTGTGTGAACGTGTGTCACTGCATGCAACAAAAGACTTATGAATCCATTTGTTTCCAATTTTTTATGGGCCGACTAAATCACTCTAGTGCATTTAGAGCATAGTTAGAAAACGTTATGTACCTAGGTAGCATAATATGAGGTACCTAGGAAGGTACCCAAGGAGATATTGCATATAATGTGGCCATAAAGATGGAATATGCCCACATGGAATGTTGCCATTTTACCAACCTAGAGTCTTGACAGGCCAGTCTACACTTTCGTTCCCGCATTATACATTGTAGAATTTTGCCTTTGCAATAAACGGAGAGAACCGTTCCACCTTCCACTACAAAATTTTTGGTAACATTGTTCCAAAACAAAATATATCTTTCATTTTTGAATGGATGGTTAATCCTCCTCCAAAACCCACCTTCATCGAATGAAGGAAAGGGATCCATTTTCTCATCATCATCATTCTACTCATAAAACATATCCATTGATTGAGTTTTTTCGATTTCATCAGCTTTTCGTTGCTGATATAGTCCAGGAAACACACTGATAGTATTTGATATGTCGTATGTGTTTTTTTTTTTAACCATCTAACATCCCCAACTCTAAAGAAATGTTCTCTCATTGTCCTTTTGAAATAGGTCTTGACCGCAGTAATAACCAAATGGCATTTTACTAGATCAACTAGAAAGACACAAACACATCTACCCTCGCTCCTCCCAGCATGCTGGACAACTCTATCAAATCATCGCCACTCCAATCAGTGACCACATTGCATAAATATAGCACCAATAAATCAATTTCCAATGTAATCATATATGGTCGCAAGCTTTCTAGTGCATGTTTCATTGAACTTGGATAAGATGAAACACAGGAAAAATGATAGGAGTTTGGAAGGGATCCCCTTTATACGTCATTCCTTTGTGTGTGATATACATATCCAATATGTACTTAGCTAGTTCCAGAACACTATGATAATCATCATCAACCTTTCTTTTTTTGTGCTTTTTACTTGATTTTTTAGGTTCATCGTCATCATCTATTTCTTGTATTTCACCGAGTATATAACCAAGTTGTATGATGTGGTGTCGTTTCATGTTGTTGATGAGCATTTTAATTTCCTTCTAATTACTTAGAAAACAACTAAGAAGTGTACATTAATTGTCAACCCGAGGTTCGTTGAAAACTTGCGAGTTAGGTGCACTGTATGTGCAAACCACAATCTCCTCTTACATTGGTTTATCTACTTGAAGTTGAGTCTTGGCAAGTAACTACAAACTAAATAAATACCAAAACTAAGTTGCAAGGAATGTAAATCACATGACATGAAAGTAAATGCTAAAATTAAATTCACACTTTACGGGAAAAGTAAATTCTAATACTACGTTCACACTGTGCAAAAAAAGTAAATTCTAAATCTAAGTTCACAACACACTTGACAGAAAGGTAAATTGCATAAATAAAATCTAAAAGCTATCCTTGCCAAATACAAGTTATTGCTTATGATCCAATGGAGTAAATATGGTCATTGCATTAAGCTCAATGATTGTAAAATACACATTTAAATATCTATCTATGCATTGCAATCAAATTGCAGAAATAAACTTCACACTTCATAAGAAATCGACAATAAGCAATGAAGTACAGCTATATCAACATAAAAGAAATAAAATCATATTGCAAACTAATAACTAAGATTTAAATTGAATCAAAATGAAGGTATAGCTTTATTCCTTCATTATTTGGACTACTGCTCTAAGAGTCCTCCTATAGAATGGAGAATGAACTCTTATTTATACATGATTTCTCCATAACAAATAATAAATGAGGATCCAAAATATCCTCAACAAATTCCTAAAAGTTTGGATCTCAAAACTAATTCGAAACTAATCCAAGATCCTTACTAACTACATGCTATTTAGAATACCTTTGAAGTCAAATTCGAATTTATGGAGAGAGGCTATAATAAAATATTCAAAACTCGTCCCAAATGTCTCCTAAGAACTTTTGACTTCTTAGGTTCATCATGTATTTGAATATAGATCTTCAAATCTTTGTGGATAATCAAAATATGCACTCATATCCACTTGCATTTACCAAATTTAATTTAACATCATGATTTGAGACATATAAAAATAATAGAAATAATAGATTTATAAAAATCCATTACTCTTAATGAATATCTTTCTCCAAAGTTGGTGGTTGAAGGTAAATTTGAAGTATTGAATTTTTGTAGCTTTTGTATCTTTTGTAGGAGGTTCTACAGCTGCCTGTAGAGTTTCTATAGTTCTGCAACTGCCTGTAGAGGTTCCATAGTTGCATACAAAGGTTCTGCAACTACTACAAAACTCCCTCAAATATGTTGTAGCTACTTCCAACCATTGATTCAATATTCAAAGCAAATACATAGTACACTAATTCCCTCAATGTTAGTCAAAATATCAAATGAAATTCTACGACATGTAATGGAAAAATAACTTGAGCATAAAAAATCGTATTTGAGCGTAAGAAGGAATTAGTACATGAATATGGATAAGCAAAATGGATTATAGATAAGGTGAAATGATGATAAAAATATGATAAATCCAAGGCCCATCATCTTCCCCAAATTGAAAATCTTGCATGTCCTCATGCAACCCTGTGTCAACCAAGCTGAATGATGTTTATTTTTAATGCAGGCCTCAAAATTCATTGTCAACAAGCCACCACCAATGTATCTGATTATCAAGAGGTATGAAATTTCATCCTGAACAATTCTCGATGCCAACATACATTTTCAATGCAATAATGCAAGAAAAATAGATTTTGTAGCCAATGGACTAGCAATTTGCAGCTTTAAAAAAATGTCATTTTTCCAAAAATATAAATTGTTACCAAACTTTGCAGGGGTGTTAGGAATGCAGTTATACTTCTCCCAGCAAAAAATTGGAGAAACTCACATTACGGTTTTCGAGAAAATGGTTGTATGTGACTATGCTTGATTTCTCGAAAACCGTGCATCGGATTGAGCTGAAATTTTCTGGATTTGTTCTTCTTACCATAATGCTTACCTCCACCAATTTTCATGAATACTCAATTCACGGTTTTGGAGATATCTCCATTTCAATTTTTGCAATTTCGTTTATAAAGTTAAAGTGCAAGAAATTTCAAAATTTATGTGCTTTGATTTGCTGATGTGGCTACTCATGAATTCATCCCCATATTTCAAATACAGTCTCATCTATTTTTCCATGTAAATGATAAATCATAACATCTTAAAGGGTCACCAGCCTAATGGGAACATAATGAAACAAACAAGCCCCAAGTCTTTGTATTTACCAATTTTGATCATACTCACCAACCATGCATTTCTTATTTCTTTGAAAGGTTCCACCCAACCTTCATTAGATGGCTCTGCAATTATTTTATTTTATAAACTGATCAGCTCATGCATGTCAATCTTTACGCAGCTTCTAGCAAAATTTGAAAGTAGTATTCTAAGGTTGCCTTGTTCTGTTGAACACTTCCCCCAAACTGAGCATGTACTCATGCTGTCTTGGAAAACAAATGGATGATGTTGCTTCAATTAGAATGTAGAATTGGCAATGTTATTGAGTAGATGCCTCTGAAAATTGAAAGTAGAAAAACAAGGTTTGCATGTAGAAACTTGAATCTTGATAGCCAATTTTGAGATTCTTGTAGGTTATGCTGCCATCACTTGGGATTCTATCATGCCTCTTCAAGATCTTAGGATGGATTTGGTAATATATTCCTCTCTTATATGATGAACAAAATTTTACATGAGCTGCTACCATTACATGTCCACCATTCATTTATGAAATCTTGGGTTTTAGCTTCAAACTGCATTTTCCTTTTTATATGACTAGCCATGTCTTGATAATTATCTTGGACACAGTTTCTTGAATATGTTCCTGTGGAAATGCTTATTGCAATTGCAAACAACATATTTGTATCCCAAAGCCAAACAAAACACAACATTAGTTGTTTACCCAATTTTTCATGGATCCACAATACCTTGGACAGGGCTGCATGCATTCCTTTTAAGCGGATTACAGATATCTTGTGTTTTAAACTTCTCAAAAATTTCACTGCTAACTGTAGGCATGTATCCATGTTTTCTCTGTTGCCTCAGATCTTGAAATGCTGCTACAGGACTGTCCACGTGATTAAAAAAAATTCATGTGCTTCTGTTTGTCCATCCAGTCTTCTCCCCAAACTGAAGAGTAAATTGGCCTTTTAGAAAAAATTATTTGCATTGATAAATCTGTGCTATGGACAGAATTCATGAAACTTATAATCTGGGAACAAGAATCTTCTGTTGTAATATCAATGCGCATTCAAGAAGTAAATCTTTGTTTCCACTGCGTTCTTAATATTTATGCATAATGATGCCATGCCACACCCAAGTTATCTTATTTATGTAGCAAGTCCTCATTACAGCCTGTGGATGCAAGATGCTCTAAGATCGTTTAATAGTCACCAAATTTGCAGACCCTATATTCAATGTTGAAATCATGTGAAAGAGGTAGAGGAAGTCCTTGTAATATGAAATCTTGAAACCATATTGGCCTTTGATGCTTATGCTGCCATCAACATTTTCCACTACTTCTCAATGCAACTCACCTTTTTATTGCTGCTTCCAAGTTTTTCTCTCATATGCATCATACTTCAAAATTTTTGTTTCTTTCAGCCAAGCCTTTGTCTTTCTTCTCATGCATACCATATCCTCGAATGGATTCTACAACAGTTTATTCTACTGTAGGTTCTTGTGTCCATCATGTTCCCTTTATCCTATTGTGGCCTTGGATTGTATAGGAGTTGCTTCCCTTTTTCTTTCTGTTGGTTCTTGTGTGAAAACAATAAGACTTATTCTTCCAACAAATTCTTTGGCTTTTCCATGTGCATCGATTGTCCATCTCTCCTTACTACTGGTTCTTGTGTGGTAGTAGTAGAGCTTCCTATTGTTGGTTCTTATGTGACAACTATAGGGATTATATAGAAACATATTTTTCATGCTTGGTTGTTTAGGAGATCTCAGGCTGGGCTCAACTAGGGAAGTAAAGATGAGGTAATGCTTAAATGGGAGGATGAAGGTTTGGGTTGAGCAAGGATGGTAGGGGATGGAAAAGAATGATGACGAGTAATGTAAGGATTATGATGTGTAATGGTGGTGTGGTCAAGATAGGTAATGGTGTAGTCATGGTAGGTAATGGTGTGCCCCTTCCCCCAAACTGAAATATTTTACTACCCTTAGAAATATAGGAGGATGTAGTGAAAAAGGATCAAGTGATTTTCCAAATACAAATCGATAGCATTCAATGAACTTGACTAACAATAAGGAATATAAGCATACATGTACCTACCTACGAATATTGTGAAATATGCAGCAACATACTGAGAAGCACAAGATCTGATGTGGTCCACAATGGTGTAGAAACTTGCAAGAAAGAGCAATGTGGAATCCAGAGCTTGGAATTGGAGATGAAAAATGATCTTCTGATGTAGTAGCAAATATTGGAAACTTTATTTAAAGAGCATGATGGAATACTTTAATTTCTCACTTATTTGCAAACCTTGTCCGCCAGCAAGCTGGTTTTCAGACAAGATTTGTTTTACTGCGCCCATAGGGATTTCACAATCAAAAACTTCTTATTCCCGAGGGATTCCTTCCAACAAGCTGGTTTTCAAGAATTCCATGGTTTGATGGTGCCTGAAAAAGGTTTTCACGATCAAATTTTATTTGGAAACGGGTTAGGGAGGTGAGGGAGCTTGACATTGTAAGTAAGCCAAGTTGCTTTATTGCATGGGTTAGGGATGGATGGAGCAGAAAGTCATGGGAGTAATGGAATGGTGGAGGATGAAGTCAATATGATGATAGTGGTGATATAGATGGTGTTCATGAGAAAACCTTATCAACCACATAAGGAAATGAAAGATTTAATAACTTCAGTAGGCATGCATATCAAAAATGGGAAAATGAAATACATAAGCATACCATGGAACTAGTGAATGAGCATGATGAATCTTAGGTCTTCTGAAAGGATTCTTTATAGAAATCATGGATGTGGAAATGGGAATGTGGGAATGGAAATTGACCTCTAGAACATTGGTCTTGAGATTCTTCATATCAATTCTTTATATGTCTCATTCTAGATCCATCTGCAATCTTTGATAAAAAGTTTTGTTGTTGTTGTCTTCCGGTGAGACACTGCTGGATTAGGCTTATAGGAACTTGAGCCAAAAGTAACACATATCATGATAATGAATCTTCATTGTTGGATGTTTGGAGAGAATTCACATTAGCATTAAATTTGGTCTCCACGAATCACTCATGCATAGATTAACCTTCTTTAATCTTCCAAGGACCTGCAAAAAAATTGGCACTTACCTGCAATAAAATGTGAGCTCATGGAATAAGAGAGGTGATTAGTCTCTCTTAATCCCAAACATATGTAATATAAACACAACAAATTCTTATAAAATAAATCCAAGGAAGATGAAACAAACAAAAATTCACTTTTTACCTGTTGGAAAGCGGTGGCCAACCAAGACAACCCAATGGTATTTTGTTAATAAATTCTTCATTTCACAGCCAATTTGAGTGATTCTAAATCCAAATTAAAGTGAATTCAGAGGGATAAATCCAGTAGAAACAAGTTTTTAAAATGAATTAATATGATATTCCAAATCTGCTAAAGAACATCATGTAAGATAGAGTGGTTTCCAATTTCCAGCCTAGACCAACAGTTGTCATATTGAGCATAACTTTTTCGTTTGATGACGGATTGAATCGATTAAAATTGTAGATTAATGTAGGTTCCCATATGTACCTCCAATAGAAACAAGTTTGTAATACAATAAGAATTGATGGGTCGAATATTCCAAAGAACATCCTATGAGACAGAGTTCTAGGAGTGGTGATTTATGATAGACAATTAGTATTTTGGGCATAGATTACTCGTATGATATCGGATTTGAGTGATTAAAATTGCGTTGTAAACAATATTCATAGGATCATATGCCTTAGAAACAGGTTTAAAAAATTCATCCATTTAGGCACCCAAAAATTAACTGTCCAAACTGTATTCTTGAGTTGTCTACCCTACACCCAGTCAGTATTTTGACCATATCTTTTTCGTTTGACACCCAAATTGAAAAATTCAAATTCGGTTAGAAACTAGATTCCAAGGGATACTTTTTATAGAAACAGGTTTTAAAAAATGTATCCATATGGTCTCTCAAAACTTGACTGTCTCGACTGTGTTTTCAGTAAGTCCAACATGCCAAAATGACTAAATAGCTAATTTCTCAATGAATGACAATTTAGGTGGAAATGAATGTTTTTAGGGATATAATTTTAATGTATTACATTCAAATAAAAAAAAAAATCAACAATCCAAACCCTAAGTTGACCTACACATATGTTTTTGAAGGTTTAGTAGCTGAGCTACGGATCCTCAAAAATTGAAAAGTTTGCAAGATATAAATAAATTAATATATGAAAACTTCAAAATAATGTATTTCGATTCTACAGGATGTATTTTTATGAATTGAATAACATATTACATACCCCTTTTGAAATTTTTGAGTCTTGTGTACTCTTTCTTCAATGGCTTCCCCTCGAATCCTCTTGAATCCTCCAATAGAATCTTCATTCACCAAGCCTCATTCCTCTTTCCAAGCTTTATGCAAAATAAAAATTAGTAATATGTGTGGCTCTTACTGCACCACATAATCATCATCTTGAGTCTATGATTTTATTCATGAAAATAGAAGGCACAAACAAATCTACTGCTATTGCATAAATTATTAACATGGTTCAGATTTGCAGAGACTTGTGGTGGGCTATTACACTATAGCGATGCTACAGTGAGGTCGTCTTTGCGTCTTAATTGTCTCTACGCCTCCATACTTCAAACAAAAACATATGCATGTATAATCAAAAAACAAATAGCTCACTATGAAAAGAAAATTTACTTAAGCAAAAACAGGAAAACTTCTCACATGAAAATAACTACATGTTAAACAAGTAATGGGTTACAATGGTCGTGGTAACTCCCGGGAAACGACGCCAAAATGACGAGCTTTTTAATTTCCTTCTAATTACATAGAAAACAACTAAGAAATGTACATTAATTGTCAACCCGGGTTTTGTTGAGAACTTGCGAGTTACCATGCATTGTATGTGCAAACCACAATCTTCTCTTACATTGGTTTATCTACTTGAAGTTGTAGTTCAATAACCTTACTTACAAATAATGGTATGAACAATTACATAGTCTTGGCAAGGAACTACCAACTAAACAACTACCAAAACTAAGTTGCAAGGAAAGTAAATCACATGACATGAAAGTAAAACACAGGACATGAAAGTAAATGCTAAAATTAAATTCACACTTTCCGGGAAAAGTAAATTCTAATACTACGTTCACAATGTGCAAGAAAGTAAATTCTAAATCTCAGTTCACAGCACACTTGACAGAAAGGTAAATTGCATAAACAAAATCTAAAAGATATCCTTTCCAAATACAAGTTACTGTTTATGATCCAATGCAGTAAATATGGTCATTGCATTAAGCTCAATGATTGTAAAATAAACATTTAAATCTCTATCTATGCATTGAAATCAAATTGCAAAAATAAACTTCACACTTCATAAGAAATCGACAATAAGCAAGGAAATACAACTAAATCAACATAAAATAAATAAAATCATATTGCAAACTAATAACTAAGATCTAAATTGAATCAAAAAGAAGGTATAGCTTTATTCCATCATTATTTGGACTATTGGTCTAAGAGTCCTCCTATAGAATGGAGAATGAACTCTTATTTATACATTATTTCTCCATAACAAATAATAAATGAGGATCGAAAATATTCTCAACAAATTCCGAAAAGTTTGGATCTCAAAACTAATTCGAAACTAATCCAAGATCCTTACTAACTACATGCTATTTAGAATACCTTTGAAGTCAAATTTGAATTTAGGGAGAGAGGCTATAATAAAATATTCAAAACTCATCCCAAATGTCTCCTGACAACTTTTGGCTTCTTAGGTCCATCATATATGATATAGATCTTCAAATCTTTGTGGATAAGCCAAATATGCACTCATATCCACCTCCATTTACCAACTTTAATTTAACATCATGATTTGAGACATATAAAAATAATATAAATAATGGATTTATAAAAATCCTTTACTCCTAATGAATATCTTTCTCCAAAGTTGGTGGTTGAAGGTAGATTTGAAGTATTGACTTTCTGTAGCTTCTATAGCTTTTGTAGGAGGTTCTGTAGCTTCATGTAGAGTTTCTGCAACTGCCTGTAGTGTTTCTGTAGTTCTACAACTGCCTGTAGAGGTTCCATAGTTGCATACAAAGATTATGCAACTACTACAAAACTCCCTCAAATATGTTTTATATGCTTCCAACATAATTCCCTCAATGTTAGTCAAAATATCAAATGAAATACTACAACATGTAATGGAAAAATAACTTGAGCATAAAAAATGGTATTTGACCATAAGAAGGGATTAGTGCATTAATATGGATAAACAAAATGGATTATAGATAAGGTGAAATGATGATAAATCCAAGGCCCGTCAGTTGTACACTTCTATTACATTTCCTACGTTTACCTTGAAATATTTGTTGTTGTCAACATCATTATTTTCTATGTATGTTGATGCGACTCTACAAACATGTGTCTATGCTTTTATCCTCTTGAAAAAGGCACTTAATCCCTTTGTTGTCACCCCTTCCTTGATCGAATTAATTAGCCATACCATGCCTTTTGTCATTGCAACTACTATGTTGTCAATCTCTTTATCCTCCATTCCCGTTCTACACCTAAAAAAACTTCTTGTGTATTTAGATGTGTTGTTCGGAGTGAAATATGCTTGTGATGCCTTCTCAAGCAAACATGCCATACCACTGTTTCTATAAAGGTAAAAAATGTTGAGCAATTTATTCCATATTTGGAAAGGGAGACACACTAACGTCATCTTATCTTTGAGACTCTCGTCCTTCTCCCTTTCGAATATGCTCTTACATTTTCTCTCAAACACTTGCAAGGTAAATAATAAACGTGGGAAAAATATAATTTTCCCAGTATATTATAAGGAATGCAATTTAAGTACAGAAACTTATCGTGCATTCATGAGAACTTTTGTTTCCCCTCCCAGGATGCTTTGGATCGCCAAAATTCTCCAATTGATACCTAGCTTTCAAAATATGTGTAATGTACTATGTCTGAAGCTATGCTTTGTTCACCTTGTTTTGTTGCTTGCAAAGACCGAGTATTGTAGTCACATATATGTCAGGGTCTATAATTCTAGCCATATTCTATTTGAATTGATAATGGAGACTACTATATACTTTATTTTTCAATATTTCCTTACAAGATTCTATTGTGTGTTTCCCATCAAGAATAAAAAAATGTACATATTCCCTTGTTACCAGTTCTGCAAAGTTGTATGATGTCCTAGTACCCCATTTTGTAAAAGGAGTCAACAATCCATCTCTTTGCAAGGTGTTTGGATTTGCTACCATCAACTGCATCAATTTAGGCACCCAATTCTCGTTGATTGATCTATACTGGTACTCTTCTAGTGCCACGTGACATTGATGGATACTAATTTTGAAAAAATTGCCATCGAATAAGAAAGTGGAGTTACTTGATTTGTTTTCACCCCTTGTTCTTTGAAATAATTTTGCTACTGTTTCCATCCTGTCCTCAACTGGATTCTGTTGCAACGACTTGAAAAGGGAAATTTTCATATCCTTGTCTAAATTGTGTGCATACCTGCGCCTCCAGTATGTAAGGTTCACACCACAATTTTGATTGAGATCCTTTCTAATATTCATGTAGTACACAACATATGATGTTTGTTTTCTATGTTATACACATTTCAAAACAATTTAAATCCCATTATGTATTGCATTAGCATGTATTAATAAGTATGGATTCTCACTGTAGTTATCCAACTTCCACCCATACCTGTATGCTGACACATCTTTCATTTCCACAGAGGCTTTCATAAGGTGTTATTGATATAATATTATCTTAAAGGTGCATTGTTCTACAACACAATATTTTACATTAGACTCATTTTCTTTAGCATCTACAACTGATTCAAATTGAATCAGAAGTTATTGTTCATCCACAACTGTGGAATTCAAAAAAATTCCTATGGTTGTCACACTATCCCAGTCTCAGTGTGAATGTACAGGTCTGGGTAGCCATTCTCTGGCTCTGCAACCTCTAGAAACTAGTTTAAATGTGACTTTTCACAAACACTTTTTGAAGAGACTTGAAGCCTAGGTACAATTATATAAGAGGATCTGAGATGTACCATTGAAACTCCTGCAGAAAATTTGATTTCAAGACTTAGTACAATTATAACATGATAAATATATAATCGTGCAACAAAAATAACTACAATAAATTTACATGGATGTCTAGAAATATTTACATAAATCATATACAAAAAATCGTCAAAAACTGAAGCTAAGGAACTTATTTTGGCATCAATGGAAACTATTTTCTATTAAATTATTTCTTAAAATCGACAGAGCATAGAGGGGAAAATGTCCCAATAACCTAACTTTATTTCATTAAACAAAAACAAGCTGTACCTCGATTATTCTGGTAGCCAGGAACACCGCATGACAGACCATCCAGAAAAGCACCCATGAATTAGTAAATTGTTGTCACTTTATAAGGTGGAATTTATAATTCAACGACGAGCTCGTGAAACCAACGGTTCCACATGACCTCGAATGACTACAGAACAAGAGGCAGTGCTCTATGCATTTATTGGTGTTTATTATGTGTTAAATAATTTCAATATTTAAATTGTCAACCTGGGAAGGGAGCTTATGAGATGCAATCACTATATCTGTAGGATCGAAGGCTTGAACTATCCTAAGCTGACTAAGGATGCAACTATATGATTTTAAACTACATGCATGACTTTCATAATTAAACGCAAGAATTTATTCTATCTATGAAAACAAGAAACTGATTAACGAATGAACACATAGAAAACTTAATAAAGATGTTTAACTAAATTGTAGTTGATTATGGAAACAAGTAGAAAACTTGATAAAGATATTTAATATTAATCCAAATCTTATATCATGAACATCTTCATTATTTGTCTGAATAGAAAGTAGTCTTATAATTAACAAATGAAACTATAAATTGTTAACTATTACTTGGAAATAAATTATCTAGAAACAATACTAACGAATTCTGAACAATAACTAATTAACAAACCAGATTTGAAGAATTGAAGTTTGGAAGAAGGTTAGAATAAATTTTCGAGAAGAAAGTAGGAGAAAGGAGGAAATAATAACAAGACTTAATTAAGAAATTTAAGTAACATGAAATAAACTTTAAATTACATCTAAAACTGTTAATGAGGAGTAAGAAGAATTATGATTGAAGAGCAGAAGAAATTAGGTTCTGAAGAAGGCCTAAAACAATGCAGAAAGTAAATAGGTCCGAATGACGATCCGAATGCCGGTCTGAATGGTGGTTCGAGTGACAGTCCGAATGAAGGAAAATGAAAGAAAAGAGGAATTGGGATGATTTAATGACCAGCTGGCTCATGCATATGATCCTACAGTGCAAAGGAAAGCAATGGAGAGATTATTTAGAAGCTAAACTAATGAGAAACTACTCTAACCATTATCTAAGAAGAGGAATTATTCTATTGGATATGAGAAGAAGGTAAGATGGAAGAAGAGAGAGTTAACCTACAACAATAGGAAGAAAGACTAACAGAGAGAAGGAGAAAGAGAAAGAGGCTAATGCTAACTAAGAAGGAATTGGGAGCAATATCTAAAAATGATGGAAGAAGAATTGAAAGCAAACTACAAACTATTAAAGCTATTGGTCGACCATTTCCTAATTCAAAAGAAGGGAGATTATGTTAGCAGCAAAATACAGTTCACAAGAAAAACATTAGCAGGACTAAATCTAACTATGAATTGAATTTAAGACATGAACTGATTAACTTATCTAGTTTTAGAAAAGACTAAAAGTAACCAAGAAAGCTATTGACCAGTCATACTAAATTATGCAAACATAACAACAAAATACACATAACATAAAACAAAAGTTTTATTTATATAAACAACATAAATAGTAACAGAAGTACATAACATAACATGTGAATGTTATTTATATTATTAATGGAATACGAATAGTGATAAAATGCACAACACAAAACAAAGATTTCATCTATGTAAGCAATAGAATATCAGTCATATTACAGGATATAAACATCATGTTATAAAAAATAGATACAAAGATTAAATAAACAACACAATACGAGTTACACACATAGACTGGAGACCGTTGATCATTGAGGGGCCCGTCTCAGCAAGCAGAGGCTGAGTCTTTAGTAATGAATCACCATACATGCTACCAGATGTTCATAAAAACCAGAACAAAGATGTATATATTGAACTAGTAGAGTATTACAACACTCCTGTGTCCATTTGCAGCAAGGGAAAGATCAATAAGATCGAATCCATCTCATTCATGTCAATAAAAATGAGACTTAACAACACAAAACAAAGATTGACAAGACTTAGTTCATCTCAGTCACAAAGACGTCTATTTATACATGATTACAATGGATGAGAGGGTCGACATAGTCGACCTCTCTAATAACAGAAGCATTTAAATGACTGTAACTGCTACTTTGAATGGTGAATGCCAGTGTAGGGAGCATACACCAAACTTCATGAATTGGTTCCTTCACCAGGATACTACAGCGTTGATCTACCCAGTTCCTCGGCGTCAATCCCATCCAATACGAACAGTTGAGCATTCGTTTCCTCAAAATGTGAGCAGAAGCACATGCTAGAGCACGATGTGGGCACAGGAGTTACGTTGGCCAACTAAGTGTGAACAAGCTGGACTCCTTCCAGAATGACGGCGTGTAAGAGTTGAGCAGACATGCGTGATTGCAGGCTAAGTGCGTAGGAAAATCGGAGTTGAAGCGTGGACGTGGAGAAGAGGCATGCTGTCGAGCTCAGTAGGCATGGGGACGAATCTTCCAGAACCCGAGCTTATCAACCATTAGCACCACATGGCTAACAGAACCCACGTGCTTGTTTTTATTTTTAACGGCCAGAAATATGCCAACTGTGGATTTCGGGGGCTGAATGCGGGGTTGAATGACGAGCTGAACGACAAGCTGAATGTGTTTGAAATAAGCACGCGATCTGAATGAAGAGCTAGATATGTTCACAATTTAATTGCTGGGTGCCAGGTTTAAATTAATGGATGGGTTCTATTTGTTGGGAGCTAGGTTCCATTTCCTTTCCTAGTGTGCTCCTCTTATTCACGGCATGCGAATTCCTCTTCACTATGCGTAAAATAATTCTCCATATTCGCGTGCCTGCACAAAACATAAAGTCTGTTAGTTACCAAAACATGAAATGGTAATGTATTTTAAACATAAAGTTTTAAAGAAAAGTGTGAGAATGATATATATATATATATATATATATATATATATATATATGAACCCACTTTTAAAATGAATTAAGGGAGATTGGGCACGTAACATATGGTTTTAAATAAGTTATTACAATCCATATCATAATCCACTTTATGATTTGGTTAATTTATTATAAGTGGATTTGGGTATATTTGCTTTAATATTTAATTCCCATTTTTTTATTATTATTTTTTTCTTTATTTAATTTCCATTTTTAATATAAATATTTTATTCTCTTCCTTATTATTATTTAATTTTAAACCAATGCTCAAAGCTCATTCAAAGCTCATCATCACTCATAATTTTTTTCATGTGCAGGTATTCACGGGACTGGCGAGAAATAGGAGATGTAGATAAATCAAACCAAGAACCCAATATTCAAACATGCCATTAAACCTAGTACACAAATTAGAGATTGAACGAAGGGTTGAATGAAAGATAAAATGAAGCACCGGAAGTTTATCATTTGCAAAATATTATGTTTATTACATTAAAAGTAACATATTAGGCTTCATTTACGTTTAAGTGTTTTAATTGATGAAATACAATAAAAGATAACCCTTTTTATGGATAGTTGTGTCAAATTACAGTAATAGGTCGGGAAATTAATGTAAATAAAATCATTATAAATGACAATTTCAGAGCCCAACAGCATTACAGAAAGAAAAGAGCGCAGCCTATAACGGTCTCCCAAGCACACAGTAGTGAAAATGAACTTATCATAAAGCACCAAAGATAATGCGCCGAACGTTGAAACGACCATATTAGTGCGTCCCATTGTAAACTATGCTGCATAAAAATGACGTATAAACTCCCCTTCCCACATCGCATATCCTTTTGTGGGAAATTAATATTTTCTCGAGGGGACTATTATTTAGGTAGTGTTTTGTAGTATTCTGTTGGAAATTTACAACACTTCTTTATGGGAGGTATATTTCTTTTCTTGTTACTGTTGTCCCTAAGGATGTACCTCGACCAGACATGATATCTCTCTGTTTTTACATGCCAACTATAGCTCACCAAGGGAGGGAACCCTTAAACAATAGGAGTTACAAATCCTACTCTATCACACGAGGTACCTTTCAAATATGCATTAGTTACAAATCGTAGGCTGTCACCTGAAGTACCTTTCAAATATGCATGAAAAACTTGACTGGATTTACAGCTGAAATCTGAGGTGCATTGGGGAAAATATCGACCGTAAAAGTAACTGTGAATGTTGAATTTTTAAAAGGAAGCACAATGATTTCAAAATAAAGCAAGCTCATAGTAGGCGCAACTGGGGCACTTTAAGCATAACTCGATTCTTGAAAAGAAGAACATCGATCATGAAATACAATTCAACAACAAAGCATGGCATGGTGGACTATCCATTTAAATGCATTCAAGAAAACTATTGAAAAATCACACAAGGATAATAAAGTTCCGATCCATGTGACTCAAGCGCTCTTATTTATGATAATCACTTTCATTTTTATCCCGACACTGTAACCCCGACACTGTGCCACATTGGAAGTGTCTATAAAATATTCTATAACCGTGTCTGTAAAAGTGTGCCTCCTATACCATTTTTTGTAGTGAGAAATCCTACATTAGTAGTACAAAGGAAACTTAAACGATAAAATATGCAGTTTGCACTACCAAAGACTACATTAATAATATATATGATATATATAAGTGATCAAATATGTAGATTGGATTAGATGATGGAAGAAGAAACAAGGTATAAAATGAACTTCAATGCTTCATTTTGTCCACACATAATTTGTTTCGAATAGAAACTATATTAATATATTATGGAAAAATTTATAAAGGTGTCAGGGCATGTATGAATATCGAAACGATTTAATAGGTCTTTCAGAGAGTTCTGAACATCAAAAACCATCAACGATTCATTTAGTCCACACATAATTTGTTACGAAGTAAGAGAAACTATATTAATATATTATGGAAAAATGTAAACAACTGTAAGAGAAGGTTTGCATATCAAAACAATTTAAGTGATCATCCAAAGTTTTGAGAATCATAAAACTAGTTCAGAAACCATGCCAAGGAGCCACTGAAATAGTTCTAAAAACCATCAGAACTAAATTGTGGTAGCCCTTGGTTTGTAGAAACGGGGAAGGATCTAGGTTCATGGCATTCTACACCTGAGGAGCCCTATCAGAAGGTTGACCGAAGGATTCACCCATTTGTCCAGCATCCATGTGACGACCTCCACGAGTTAAGCGTTCTGATGTTCCAAGGTCTCTAGTCATTGCTTAAGGTGGCAGTATTATTCGTCCTTTGGACGCATACCCAGGGCCACAATATATTTTGTGTGCCAATAAAGCTCCAATGTCCTATAAAACTGATAAGTTCAGTATCTACCGCAACCCAA
Organism: Larix kaempferi; assembly: GCA_027924585.1. Lineage (NCBI taxonomy): Eukaryota > Viridiplantae > Streptophyta > Pinopsida > Pinales > Pinaceae > Larix > Larix kaempferi. The sequence continues at coordinate 25,400 of BSBM01000953.1, forward strand.
GTCCAGAACTATTGCTTGAACCTGCTTGTCAACCTCACCATCTTCATAGTATGCCCTAACTAGTTTGATCTCCTCTTCCAACACATCCATCGTCACATGTTCCTCCAATAAGACTTCTGTGTGGTAAAAATTTTCTTCTTCCATCGAATCCATGGCCGTGGAAGTCGAACCAGCCACAGAAGGGCCGGGCTTTCCACCACCGTCTTCCATAACACTAGGAGTGATTTCAGTTGAACATGCAAACACAAAAAATAGCAAATAGATTTTTTAATGCAATGAGAGTGAAGCCATAACCAATGTGTTTATTCCTTTCTTTATGGTGCTTTTTTCCCTGCTATATGGTGATATTTTACATGATTTATGGTGCTTTCTTCCCTGCTTTATGGTGACATTTTACATGATTTATACCGATTGCGTTGTCGTGTCACGGTACTTTGTCAGTATCGCACAACCTAGTTGACACAAAGTACAATACTCCGCACAGTCCCTTGTATGCAGCATGGAGGCCCTCTATCGAGCTGCTTATCAGTCAGTTTGTGCACTCGCATCACCAGGTTGTGGAAACCTGATTCCGCAAATACCCCCACAACTTCTCCTTGGGTAAGGCCTGAGGCTGCTCGCAGCCTGTTGCCGAAAGGGCCGATGAATAGGGGTTTTGTTGGTATCTTGCACCGCAAAGTACCTGGGTCTACATTGGAAAATCTCTAGATTAGATTGGAGACCAACAAATGGTTCTTTTACCACACTAAGATTTAGTGATGCGATAGTGTGTTTTGAAAAGTAATGTGCGAAGAAGAATATGAGTTCCCATTAGGGTTAGACAACTGGCATCCAGAAAAGAAAGAGGTATGGGCTTGGTGTGATAAGATTGAAAGAGATTTTGCAAAGAAAGAAAACAAACACCCGCGTCTATCTAACATAGAGTGGTTGAATAGATACTTGTGGAGGGACATCCACGAGATTTTCTGGGCGTTGTTTTGAAACGAGCTACACGAGTGGATATCATGCCTAGGAAAAAGAAAGAATTGTTCTCAGGGAGGAGTACCTACAGAGTGGAATCCAAAGCTTACTGCACAGCTCAAAGCAATAGACAATCCACTATTGCGAGCAGTCGACTTCTGGGTTGATAGCATACTTGAGGGATTTGTGACCGAGTTCGCTGTAGACAGGATGAAATCCTGCAGGCAAGCTAAAGCATACTTTTTCGAAGGATTCATAGGTAAGTTCTTGAAAAATCTCAGTCTATATATAAAATGGTTCTAGCTAAGAAAGGTGTTTTAAGAATGCAATAATAATTCTAAATTTGTCATGGCAGAAAATAAATACATTGATTCTGATGAAGAAAACCATACTTTGAGAAGTGGAAAGAGATATAAGCTCACTAACGAAAAGAATCTCGGAGGATCTAGAAATTGTGTAGATACTGAAATTCCATGTGACCTCAATAATCAAGACACACAGTTATCAGCCACAATCCAGCGTATTACACCTCAGAATCCAACAATCCAGAACCCACCCGCTGCTAGCATCGCGCAACCCATCCCACAGATTATCAATACTAGTAACACCACAGGAGCGAGTGCTTAGAGCACTATGACTCAGACCATTCCACAGAATACTATCCCTAGCACGACCCAACATCCTGCATCTACTTTAGTCATAGGGAACCTATCCCAAAACCATACACAATCCAGAAGGAGGATGATTGATAACGATATAAAGCTACCGATATTCAAAGGAACGGGTCTAGAAGACCCTGATCAACAGTGGTTTCTTTGCGAAGCCATATGGAGTGTAAAACAAGTTCAAGATGATAGTGTGAAGAGAGCACAACTCATTACTACTTTTAGAGATAGAGCATTACACTGGTTTATGAAGTATTCTCAAGGACAACCGAGAACCCTAGTAGATATCAAAGCCACAATGTTAGCAGAATTCAAGAAGCTGAAATCCGAATCACAATGCATAACTGAGTTGAAAGAAATCAAACAGAAACATATTGAATCGCTCTGGGAATTCGACCAAAAATTTAAGACATTATTATACCAAGTGAGCTTTGTTATAGCTCCGCAACAGCACCAAGAGTGGTTCATTGCTGCGATGTTGCCCCATATCAGACAACCACTGATGCAACAGAAGGTTGTATCATAGGATGAGGCCTTGGAGATCGCGATGAAGCTGGAGGCTTCAACAATTGGAGAAACTAGTTCTGGGATTTTACAGATCCAGAACCAATTGGCTACCTTGACATTAGAATTACAAGGTATGAAGAATGGAAAGGAACAGAGACATGAACAAAGATATGAATTTTGGTACACAAGATGCAAAGGAGAGGGCCACACCAGAGAACATTTCCCCTTATTTCAAGATTATCTTAACAGTGGTTCCCCAAACCCAATGAACATGAATCAAAACCAAACACCGTGGTGTGAATTTGTAGAAGTAGAGGACACTGGCCTGGGGACTGTTATCTGATACAGAAATATCTAAAAACACCTAAAAACTTATACTGTAATTTCTGTAAGTCGGTTGGACATATTGAGTCCAACTGTCGTGCTTATGAGATGATGAATGAAAGAAAGCGAGATATGGAAGCAATGCGAGGTGCTAGAATGTACCGTGTTCATGAAGAAAATCAACGAAAGCAGGAGAACACTGAGTATGATCATGGTGGATTTAGAGGGTGCGGTGCTGGATACCGCGGGAGAGGGAGAAATGCTCGCCCAGCTCAAGGAAGAGGCCGAGGCCAGATAATCTGCTATAACTGTGGCCAACCAGGTCACGTATCTAGAGAATTTACTAATCCATGCACTACATGCAACTACTGTAAATCATTTGACCATGTGATTGAAGACTGCTCCATTCTTGAGGTAGAAATGCAGAAGCAGAGAAGAAAAGAAACATCGAACCCTAACATTTAGTTGATCGTAGCAGAGAATAGACCTACAGATTTGAGTGTAAATGCAGTAACGTGAAGTGGTGTTGATACAGGAAGAGACAAAAGCGCATAAGCCTCCACTTCTGGAACAACTGATAATAAGAAGACCCCTGGAGAAACAGGAGGGATTAGAAAAGCTCCTGGGAAAGCACCTCCCTTCAACTCACATAAAAATAAATAAGTATTTGAAGAAGCACGGGACATGTTCAAACAACCACCATCTACTTCACCAAGGATCCCATTGCGCAGTGAAGTACCGCAGATAGAAGACATGCCACTAGCATATGATCAGATGCGCACTACACTAGATACAACCACTTATGTTACGCAGTTCCTACGGAGCTGTATCAAGTTATTGAAGAACAAAGACACTCTTATGGAATTTGAAAAATTGAAAAATCAATATGAATCACACAGTGAGAGGAGGACTTCCCATGGTGCAGTTCATTACATTAGGAGTGCCAAAAGAACCGGGAGGGAAATACGATTCACAGCACAGATAGGAGACTACGAGATGGACGAGATCATTCTTGATTTCGGATCTGAAGTAAATGTCTTGACCAAGCAGACATGGCAGGCGATGGGGAAACCAAAGTTACAGTGGTCACCTATACAGTTAAGAATGGCTAATCAAGGCATAGTTATACCATTAGGGAGGTTACCCAATACCATTGTCGACATTGATGGAGTGCGAAGTTATGCAGACTTCAAAGTAATTGAAGTTGTGGATGATAGCAATCCTTATCCGGCACTACTGAGTATATATTGGGCAATGACGAACTCCACCTTCATAAATATAAAGACAATGAAAATGATATTTGAAGGAAATGACATAAGGGTCGTCGCACCATTGGATCCTTCACAGGGGGAGCGATATGTTGAACCAATTCAAGAAGAGTACACAGCTCAAGATCTTGACCGTATCTATAAGATGACAACAAATGCTGTGGATTATACTCATCCTACTACGGATGGAACACTTAGTTGGCGCTGTGATAGTTCTTGCATCTCAGACTTTGAGGCAGGATTAGAAAACTGGCAACATAGAATGCATGAAGTATCTGCCAGGAGATGCACGACAATTATGAAATCACTCCGCTGGATTGGAAAGAAGGTGAGTCCAATTCCTAGTTATAATGTTTCAGCTAACGTTTATTCATTTATCAAAGAATACACTGCAGTAGTTGTAGATGAACACCGCATCTCAACATTAGATATGGCAGTGCGAGAGACACCAGCCAGATGGTGGGATACACATAAGAAGACACTCACAACTTGGGACCAGTGCAGAACAAAAATGTAGATCAGGTTTGCTGCTAAGGTTACACTACCTTTTGAGAAATATAATGGCCAGATGGACCTAGGGGATCATATTGCAGCCTGTGTAGAATCTTGGAAAGAAAGACCACAAATGGAATGGGTACACCTTTTTGTGCATACGCTGGAGGAACCTATTCCAAGGAAATGGTATCTAGAGATAGAGTTGCGCAAGGTAACTGTATATTGGTATGTCCTCACTGTGACCTTCCAGAATGAATTTAGCTTTGAAGACGACCATCCTACTATCAATGACGCGCTGCATCTCATCAAGGAAATGATATTTACACCAGATTGCATGCAGAAAGATATAACATTAGAAGAATTCTTTGGAACAGATAGCGTACCTACGAGTCTACAACCAAATTGGAAAGAACAGGTAGAGCAGGCCTTGGACTGTTACAACTTAGCTGAAGAAGTTGGAGATAAGGAAGACATCGGAAAGGATGACCCATGCAACATAAAGATCCCTAAATCAGAAGGAACACGCGAGGTAGAAGGACCTCCACTGGAAATTCTAGATATGAGTGGAACGGTTAAAACAAAGAAAGTAAACATTGGCACCAGTGAAGAGCCAAAGTTCACAGCAATAGGAGACTATTGGGATGACGATATAGTTGCAGAGGTCACAAGTATACTACAGGAATATTAGGAAGTATTCCTGACCAAGTTCACAAAGATGAAAAGAATTCTAGGAGACTTAGGAGTGATGAAAATTCCTCTTACGCGTGGCACTAAACCTGTGAAGCAAAGGCCATATAGATTAAATCCGTGCTACAAAGAGCGCATTAAGGAAGAACTTGACAAGATGCTTGATGTAGGGATCATTAATCCAGTTGAAGAATCTGAATGCATAAGCCCAATGGTTATCCAAGATAAGAAAACAAAGGGTGAGATCAGGATTTGTGTTGATCTCAGGAAGCTAAATGATGCTTCAGTGCATGACCCATTTCCTACTCCTTTTACCGACGAAGTACTTGATAACGTTGGAGGGAATGAGGCATACTCTTTTACTGATGGATTTTATGGATACCATCAGATAAGATTTGATCCGACCGATAGGCACAAGACCACTTTTGCAATAGAATGGGGGTCATTCCAGTATACAGTAATGCCTTTTGGTCTGAAGAACGCACCAGCCATATTTTCTAGAGTGGTGATCGCAGCATTTAAACAATTCATAGATAAGTTTCTAGAGGTTTACTTTGATGATTGAACCATTTTTGGGGTTATTGAAGAACCATGCCGCGAACCTTAGGACGATGTTGGAAAATACAGACAACATCAGATTTCTTTGAATTTGAAGAAGTGTATTTTCTTTGTTTCTTATGGGATTTTGCTGGGACACATTCTGTAAGCAGGGATTGATGGTTGACCCTGCTAAGATCGTAGTTATTATAAATTTTCCTACACCAAATTCAGTTAAACAATTGCTCACTACGCTAGGGCATACAAGTTACTACACAAAATTCATAAAAGGGTATGCGCAAATAACCGCAGCAATGGAGAAACTTTTAAAAAAAGATGCACCGTTCATTTGGAGCAAGGACTGTGAGGATGGATTCGACACATTAAAAAAGAAGATGGTCACTGTGCCGATCCTAGTTTTTCTAGAATGGGAAAAGCCATTTCACGTCCATGTTGATGCTTCAAGTATAGCATTGGGCGTTGTTCTTGCACAACCAAGAGAAGGAGGCATTGATCATCCCATTGCATTTTCAAGCATAAAGATGTCATCTGCTGAGAATAACTATACCACTACTGAAAGGGAAGGAATCGCAATGGTATATGCACTACAGAAATTCAGACACTATTTGCTTGGTGCACACTTCTCTATGTTTACCGACCATTCTACATTGAAATACCTAGTCAATAAGCCAGTGTTAGGGGGGCGGATATCAAAATGGTTATTACTCTTCAAAGAGTATGATTTTGAAATAGTGGTTAAGCCAAGCATGTTAAACTTAGGACCTCATCATCTGTCCAAGATTGAGTCAGGAGAAGAGCCTACAAATCTTGAAGACAATCTACTTGATGTGCAGTTGTTCACTCTATAGGTCGCCGATGAGTATTATCAAGACATCATTGAATTTCTAACTACAGGGTTCGCACCTGAACAATTCACTATGCAGCAGAAGAAGTAGCTGGTAGTGCAAGTCGCAGACTTCACCATTATTGTAGGGCAACTGTACAAGTTAGGACCTGATGAAGTACTGCGAAGGTGCATATTGGAGCATGAGAAGCCATATATATTGGCCGATGCATGTTCAGGAGTAGCAGGAGGCCATTATACAGGAAGGGCTACTGCGTAGAAGATATTGCGCACAGGACTATGGTGGCCAACAATCCATAAAGATTCGAAGGAACATTGCCAGAGCTACGATGTTTGTCAGAAGACAGGGAAGCCATCAAGAAGAGATGAAATGCCGTTGAATCCTCAGCTGACCCTGCAGGCATTCGAAAAATGGGCAATTGATTTCATGGGACCTATCAACCCACCACGGAAAAGAACTGGTGCGAGGTACATTATTACTGCAACTGACTACCTCACCAGATGGGCAGAAGCAAAACCAGTAAAAGACAATTTGGATGTCCAAACATCTTCCGAGTTTATCTTTGAGAACATCCTTACACAATTTGGATGTCCAAACATTTTGATGAGTGATCAAGGCACTCATTTTCTGAATAGAACTATTAAAGCTTTGACCGAAGAGTTCTACATCCATCATCAACGTAGTATGCCTTATCATTCGCAAGTGAATGGAACTATTGAAGCGTTCAATAAAGTACTCGAGGATGCACTAACGAAGATATGAAACATAAACCATGATGACTGGGACCTGCACATTCCATCTGTATTATGGGCATACAGAACAACATGCAAGAAATTAACTAGACATACACCTTTCAAATTGGCTTATGGGAAGGAAGCAATAATGCCCATGGAGTACATTATTCCCAGCTTGAGAATAGCTGCATTTACAGGGATAGCAGATCGCACTACACTGGAAGAAAGGTTGTTACACTTAGTTGTTCTACAAGAGAATCGCTTCATCGCAGGATTCCACCAACAAGTATAGAAAGAGCGTGAGAAAGCATGGCACGATCGCCACATCAAGAGCAAATCTTTCTAGGTAGGTGAGCTAGTCCTCCTGTACAATAGTAAATTTATGAAGTTTCCTGGGAAGTTTAAAATGCATTGGTTTGGACCATATACTGTCATACATGTTACTAACGGTGGTGCAGTCCAGTTAGCTACTTTACCCGGTGATACATAATCGAATTTGATAAATGGAAGCAGACTAAAGGTTTACCGCGATAGTCCTGCTTTGCAACATCCAGTATGATCAAGAAGGAAGGAAAAGTTTCTAATTACCAATTATAGTTGGAATTGGGCACTAGAAACTGCCGAAGAGTCTGTAGACAAAGTTGTAGAGATAGATCTATGTACCGCACAGCATTGCTGAAGCTGTGTGTCGAAAAAAAAAAATGATAAGAAAAGAAAAGAAAAAATATGTTGTTGCAACATTCACAAGGCAACCTTGAAGAGAAAAGAAATTAGAAACCGTGAAGTAACTACGCAGGACCAAAGATGACCTGCCGCACAGTTTGACGCAAGGCTCCAGAAAATAGTCGTGATAGTGTCGGTCGGGAATATAGCCGTTATGTAGTACTTTCCTATCGACCACTCGGGCATTTAAAGCACACATAGCCATTCTGAACGAGTTAATGAGGGAATTGACCGAAACATTTGACAAATTTGGGTAACAGTTACTACATTTAATGTCCTCAAAGAAGATCAACAGTTTCTGGAGGTAAAGAAGGAAGTGAAAGAAAAGCAAGAAGCATTGGAAAAGTTGGGTGAAGAAGTTAAGGCGCTACCAACAAGAGATAAGTTGCCAGAACATAGAGAAATCAACACCCTCAGGAAGGAAGTGCAAGCCTTACGTGAGAAAGAGACAGAAATGGGTGATAAGTCGCAACCATTGTTAGGAGGCTGGCACGATCTCGCAGGAGATCGAAGAAACGTTAAAGGAGTTGCATGAGCATCATGAGCAAGTGAAAGGCTAGATCGGCCATGAGATAACACATGAAATGATGGAAACAGTCGGGCAAATCAAGAAAGATACGAAGATCGCAGTAGAAAAGCTGATCGACACATTCAATGAGTTCACCGTGAAGCTCACTCCATAATCAACGGAACACCTTGAAGAAGTTGCAAGTTGCTCGGGGGTGAGCCACATGTAAGTGTAAGGGGCCTGTTGGGCCTGGCCCAAGTGGGGAATTTTGAGCAGGAAGGATTTTGAGAACTGCGGAGATGAGCATAGTTAAGTTGGAACAATTTTGGGATAAGTTTTGGTATGCTGCGAAGTTGCACACAACAAAGTGTTGGAAGAACTACAAAGACAATGTTGCGAGGAGAACAGTGCTGCAATGTGTTCTGTCAACGGAAGATCCAGCTAAGCAAAGTGTTGGATGTAAGACAACAAATGTTACGGTTAGGTCATCGAAGATCTATTTTTGGCAAAGATACTCAATAACTACCAAGCGGTGGGTAGGTGCAGAGCGGGAGGAAGGTGACTGGCTGCACACACAGAGAACTACTACTTGAACCAGTCATCTAAAGGCCGTGAAAGAAGGAACAACTCGGTAAGAGCAACCTATTGGCGTGCATGTGACATTTTTGTAAACCTAAGGGTTTCTTCCTTCGAGATGTAAAGACATGACCTACGGGTCTTGATCTATATATAAGGCAATTTTGTAAGGGAAAGGGTTACTCTTTGTTTTGTTGATCATTATTGAATATTGTTAGAATCTGTAGCTGAGTGCGCAGAGACCTAATTTTGAGAGAGAGAGAAGAGCATCTGTAGCTAAGTGCGTAGACGAAGAACTGTTGTACCCTTCCCTAAAAGATAATAAAACAACAGTTCTTGTGGATGTAGCCTTCCATCTGGGGGAGTGAACCACGTTAAATACTATGTTATGTGATTGTTTTGTATTTTCCACCATTGTTCGATTGCTCAATAGGAATGCTTGATGTTACAGTTATCTGATATTTGTTGCTTTTATCTGTATTCACCATGGAAGAGATGGGAATAAGATGTTAAAGTAGTTCATATATGGATGAATGTTAATGCCCAACATCTATAAACCTTTGAATGTCTAGATCTGCTAAATAATCACAAAGTTAATAGTTAGAAGTTGAAGTGCTACATTGGGGTGTGCAGCATTCTATAATTCATTCTATTACCTATATTTGAAATCGGTCAAGTGTTGATGAATGATTAAGATTGTTAAGTAAGATTGGTTAGTTTGATCAAGTATGGAAGTGAACGCGTGGTCTGGTTGATGCGCAAATCCAATATAAGTGCTGCAAGATAAGCTATTGATAGCTTATCATCATACCACCAAGTCTAAGAATCCAGGAAGAAGGATCTCTAGGTTTCGATTAGGCTAAAGAAGAAGAATATATACCCATTGCGTTGTCTTGTTGTAGTACTTTGTCAATACCGCGCAGCCTAGTTGACGCAAAGTATAAGACTTCACATAGTCCCTTGTCCAAAGTGTGGAGGCCCTCTACCACACTGCGCATCAGACCGTTTGAGCACTCGCATCACCAGGTTGTGGAAACCTGATTCCGCAACCAACCCCACAACTTTGCCTTTTGTTGGTATCTTGCACTGCGAAGTACCTGGGTCTACATTGGAAAATGTCTAGATCATATTGGAGACCAACATGATCCTTGAATCTTCCTCCAAAATATTACTAGAGCTAGAGGAAGGTCCAGCCACTCACTCAAATCAGAAGGGCCTTCCCCTCCCATGTCCTAAACATTCTTCCTTGTCACTCTAACCATAAAAGGATGAGTGTCACCACTCTTTATAAAAAGGTCTAAGGGAGTTCCCATGCTACTCATTCATATGGAACAAGTGTGTGAAATGACTATTGCTCCTCGATTCTCGCCCCAAAAATACCAGAGTTTGAGAAACGTCCCATGGATTGCTTTATGGACCATAATACAGGCATGCCACCTGGGCGACCATGGAGTAATGAAAAGAGGCATAAACCTATGGACTAAAAAGATTAGCATCGTTATCAATGACTTCCACACATGCAAACTAGTTTTTTAAGAAAGATTCCTTCATAATCCTCACCAAGTGTGTGAATGAGACGTAACCATTTACCTTCCCACCTTAAAAGATCACAGTGCACCACATCTATAAAGACAACACATATTTTAGATTTTACCATAAATTTGTTCTTCGAAGAACCAAATATGGCACTGAAGAAATCCACAAAAGAAACCAAAGCTAAAGCCACAAAATGAAAATCCTTAATGTAACAAGAGGAAGTAGCCATGATTCCATTGAGAGCAAGAATCCACCGAATAAAGAAAGTGGAACTAGATGAACTAGAATGGGAAAATTACTATGAAAAAATGGGGACTTGGGAAGTCTGAGACATAAAATTGATAGAAGGTGCCCAAAAGGTCACTACCATGAATATTCTACTATATCTAAATGCACCCCTGTGGAACTCATTTGGAGACCTAAAGGAAATCATAGAAAAATATATTGTTAGTAGATATTGCGACAGGAGAATCTATATCGATTAGGAGATTCCGATCACAGAATCCCTCATCACTGCAATTACTAGACTGTAAAGCATGGGACCAATAGTACATGTCACACATGAACCTCAACTGTTAGTCAAATAATTCATAGTAGCACCCTCAGGAAAAAAACTCAGAAGGTTTGATGATTAGCAAAGTCAAGTGTGAGACGGTTACATGGGATGCTATAATAATTTCACTATGTTTAACAAGCTCAGGTTGGCCATCCGACTTGAGGCTCGACATGATTTAAGTAGTTAAATAGGTCTCCTGTGAGGCCAAAATAATGAATTGGGTCGACCATCTTTCCAAATTAGTAAAATCTAACTATGAGAAGTTCCAAGAACAGGCACATGCCATCATATTTCTATCATTGCCTACTTGGATAGTAATGAAAAAAATTACCCCAGTTGGCGAAACAATGTTCACTAGCACTCAACAACCTCTTATGAAGAATTTTTGGATATTTTTAGGAAAAGAGTTGTCGCCAAAATCAAACAAAGAAAAAACCTACTTGGAACCCTAGTTCCAAGATATTAAAAACATATGTACTAGATGGAGAGTGTTGTAGCAATTTCGTCTTTTTCTACTGAAAGGAGAACACATTGAACTTGCCCCTGATCACAGAAAAGTATGGTTCATGCAAGGTGTGGGAAGGGATGCTAAGGAGCTTGACTACTACCCTAAAATTCATGGATTATTTTTTAACTTATCAAGGAATTCAAACACTGTAATCCCCATACCGAACTTGGTTATGAGAAAGGATATGGAACTTGCTAAACCCCTAACAGATGGAGAGTTAGAAGAACAAAGAGAAGTAGTAAAATATATTCGACCATTCTGTCGAGAAGAAGAGCCAATTAATCCACTAGCAATCGTACCAGTATCCAACAAAGGAAAAGAACTAGTTGGCGAACATTCAGGCGACATGGATGACGAATCTGGAGATGAGCCCCTAGTCAAAGAAGGAGTCAAGCCCAACTTTCATGAGCCCCAACTTCAGGAAAAATTGGGACAAGTCACCGAGAAAATCAGTATGTTGCAATGCGAGATCATAGCTAAGGCCTATAGCCAGACTTTCATCAGAAGAAAGCAACTCTTGCTGAGGGAACAAAGGATGATGTTGAAGAACTTAGAGAACATGATAATAATTTTTTAGTCGATTCAGTAAAGAAAAAATTTACTACTGATCTACATATTAATAAGGAATATGCGTTGATCCGACCATTGTAGCCAACGAATTCAAAGGAAATTGCTCCTATTTAGCCACCCCATCCTAGAAATATCAGATGACCCAGTCATCCAAAGAAAAAAATATAGTCGACCTAACCATTGAATCCCCAGTTCAATATCAAACTATAGTTGAAGAAGACGAGCAAGAGGTAAACACATCAAGCACTGAACACTTCACAAACACACAAGAATTTAGTAAACTTCTTTCACGACACCTATCCATCTCCCTACAAGACATCCTGACCAATCAACTGTTATACTTAATATTGGATGACCTATATTCAAATAACCATGCAAAATAAAATTACCCTCGCGAAAATCAGTAATCAAGTCTTCTACCCCCCCTTCAGCTACAATCAAATCCCCCTTGCAAAATACCTTGAGAAAAGGTTTAGTATCAACCTGTACATCTCCTTGTGAAGTGTCTACCTATGGAAACAAATCCTCCCCTTTTCCTGCATTTTATATGAACCCACTTACCGCATCAATATCTATGACAACCACATTTGAATCAATATAAATCACCCCTTCCCCCACCTTTACTTCGACATCCACCTTACCTAACACAAATTTCCCTCTTCCCCTATTATTGTCGATTCCTTCAACTCCTATGTCGGGAACTTCTTGGTCATTCCCCACCAAAGCAAAGAACCCTCCAATGAGACCACCATCGACAGTATTGTCAACTTTTCTATCAATGACTCCCTCTAGTGATCCTCCAACGTCGTCCTCCACACATATGTCGACATCCACTCCTTCGTCATATTTAGCTCCCTCATATACTACCCCACTCGTATCAACTGTAGCCACATTGACTGCTCCACATACGACAACAGATGCTAGAAAATATCCAAAGAAATATTCCAAGAAAAGTAACAAAAGGAAAAAGAATAAGAGTGACACTAAGATAACCCTTACAGTCTATCCAATTGCCAGAACAGAAGCAAATCAAGTCATATTCTCCCCTTCTACAACTTCCAAAGAAGAGCTTGATGATTTTATCAAGGTGGCCACCTAGGAATGTAGCAAACAATGGGATGAAAGTTCCAAGAAGCTCAAAATAGTTGAAGAGGAACAAGGGAATGCATGGAATTCATGTGCTACGATAGCAGGACAGATTATTGTAAAACTGCTAGAATCTCTTCGTGAGAGACTAACCGAAAAAGTTGAAACTACACTCGAATTTGTGCAAAAGAAATATGAAAAAAATCATGAGTGCCTACATCAGAAGCAACAAGATGAAACGATTATCTTCATTTCCCACCAGTTCAAAGCATTCGAAGAATGCAACACCAAGCTAAAGAAATATGAATAGAAAGGAACCAAAGTATCGATCATCCTCAACAACTAGTACTCATATTATGGGAAAGTTTGTGTGGAAACTCAGAAACTATGAAGTACGTTAATGGAAATTCGTAGGAAAAGGAAATCAACTGAACCAACCATGACCCAAAGTTTAGATGAACCAATTACCATGGAACATCATGGACAATAGAAACTTTGAAAAAGTGAGTACCAATGGCTTCAAGAAGGGAAATGAGCTCAAGAATATGTCCGACTGCTCACCTGACACATTTAAAAATTACTGAGAGATGTTGAAGTCCAAGCATAGAGCATTGGACCCCAGATGAGCAATATGTTAGATAAACCAATCCATCTTAAGCTCATTCGACTGTCTGAACTTACCAACATTGCAGAGAACATCAGGATTGTCCTTACTGATTGGGAATAACTACGGTACCTCCTCGCTCTCTCTTCCCCTGTTGATGTTGAAAAATGTGTTGAATGCACCCCTCCAGGTGAAACATCCTTGACCTAGCACCTCTCACAAGATTATTCAATTAAGTAATTTTGTAAGAAATTTTGTTGTAGGTTTATACCCTGTTCTCTTAGTGTCGAAGAAACATTTTGGGTAATTGTATGGATCTTATAACTAGGTTGGTGAGCCATAGTAAATAACAATAATTATCCATTGTTTCTACAGTCAGGTTTGATTATATAAGGAATATACTTATTCCTCCTGCCTCCATTACTTTCTCAATTTATTTCTCTCTATATGTATGAATGATCTTGCATGGGATATATATATATATATATATATATATATGCTTGTTTATGTTGTATTAATAGTAACCCCACGTGATCCCTTAGAATACAATCGGGTCCATGCTCCTTCTGTTCTTCCCAATAATGAGTAATGTTTGAAGAAGGGAGTGGGAACATTGACCCTTTCCCAGAAATCTAAGGGTGTTCCCATGCTCCTCCTCCTATGTCTTAAAATTACTGTCTTTGTAAACTGAAACAAGTGTGGGAAAGAATTGAAGCAAATTTGGGTAAGGGGCAGTGCTACTTGACTCTTCCTTCAAAAGTTTACTAGATCCAGAGAAAGGGCCAAGTCCTCACTTAGACAAAGACCAAGAGTTCTCCTTCTCCTCCTTTGGCACAAAATAACCCTCTCATTGGAATATGGGGCCACCTTGCCTCCTGCTCATCGCTAGAACCTTAAAAGGGAGAGAAATGGCCAGTTCTCATTCTCCTCCTTTCTGAAATTTTAGAAGTGGGATAAAGTGCCACTCCCCCTTTGAGATGTCTAAGGGAGTTCCCATGCTACTCATTTGAAAGGAACAAGTGTGGGAAAAGGCTACTTGTCCTTAACTCTTCCTCCCAAAAATTTCCATAACTAGAGAATGGGTCAACTACTCATCCAAAGTACAAGATTTTGAGAAAGGGCCCATGCTCCTTCTCCTCCTACCGCCTAAGCACACTTTCTCGTCACTTTGCCATGTAAGGATGAGAATGGGCTAGTGCTCCTTATCCTCGTTACTCAAATTTCAGAAGTGTGAGAGAGAAAATGTTATTAGGATAGGGTGATAAAGGTCATATGTTTCCACTCTTCCTTCCAACAGTTTAATGGATACTTTGGCCATGCTACTCATTTGAATGTAACAAGCATGTGAAAGGGATACTACTACTTGGTGTTTCCTCCTCTAGAGAGAGAGAGAAAAGGCCAGTTGATCACTCAAATCACAAGTGTTTGAGAATGGGTCCATGCTCATTCTCCTATGTCCTAAAATTTCTTTCTCGTAGGAAATTGAGGCCAATGCTCCTTCACACTAGGAATAAAAGGTGAGAAAGGGAGAGTGCTCCTTCTCCTCCTTGTTCAAATTTGATAGGTGTGATAAAGGGCCAATGTAATTGGAATAGGGTGATAAAGGGCCAAGAAATATCTAATCTAGTTGAGGTACAACTTGAGGGTCAAGACTACTCATCCGAACAAAACAAGTGTGGGAGGGCTAGTGCTCCTTGACTCTTCCTCCCAAAAATTATAAGAGTGGGAGAAAGGGATAGGAAATCACTCAAATACCAAGAGTTTGAGAAAGGGCCCATGCTCCTCCTCCATAGTCTTAAAATTATTCGTTTGTTGGAAAATAAGGCCACTCCACCCCCTCCTCTTCACTCTAACCATAATGGAGCGAGAAAATACCACTGCTCTTTATCCTCCTCCTTGACCCATCCTCCCAAGAATTACTAGCTGGAGAGAACGAGCCAGAACTTGGTCACCAAAGACCAGGACTTTGAGAAAGCGCCCATGCCCTTTCTCCACCTCCTCACTCCTCGTCACTCTCACCATAAAATGGTGAGTAATGGATAGTGCTCCTTATCCTCCTTACTCAAATTTCATAGATGTGATGAAGGGCCAACATAATTGGGGAAAGGGAGTGCCCATGCTCCTTCTCCTACCTTCTAGACACAATTTCTTGTCACTTTAAACATAAAATGGTGAGTAAGGGCCAATGCTCGTTATCCTCCTTACTCAAATTTCATAGGTGTGAGGAAGGGCCAACGCTCCTTTTGTTCTTCCCATATATGGGTAAAGTTTGAGAAAGGGCCAGTGCTCCTTCTCTTTTTTCTGAAAACAACTAGTGTGTGTGAAAGGGAAATTCTCTTATGACTCACTAAAATTAGAAATTTTGAAGAAAGGAGCCATGCTCCTTCTCTTCCAAATGGAGAGTGTTATCTATTGGTCCTTCTCTTCCTCCCATAAATTACTCAAGCGAGAGAAAAGGTCAATGCCTTCTCTATCTCACTTAGGATACATAAGTGTCAGAAAGAGCCCATGCTCCTTTTCCTCTTCTTATTATGAATGGAATAACCATGAGGAAGGAGCATTCTCTCTCCTAAAGTTACTAATATGAAGGAACTAATTTAGCAAAATATGGACTAATTCACTCAATCTAGACTAAAAATTTCTAAAATCGGCCATATTAATAATAATTACTAATTTCAAATCCTAGAATAATGTATTTCTAACTTGACTCTCAAAAAGTCAAACTGAATTTTTTGCTCTATAAAAACTAATTACGACCTTTCTCGAAATAAATTTGGATAGTGCGAAAGGGAAATCGTGCCTTCTCTAGGTGCTCACTAAAATTAGAAAATTACAAGAAATTTATTAGGCCTATTAGTAATCAGACTTTATAGGAAAAAATATCCATTTTTCAAAGCTGTGAGACTTTAATGAAAGGACAATGTCATTGAGGAGACACTTCCAACTAAGGGCCATAAGTTTAAGAAATAGGTTAATAAACATTTTCATAAGGTTTCGTAGTATAATATGGAAGTTAACTGAAATGGGTATTATTTTATAATAAGTTAGAAAAACATTTTTTGGGGTATTATTTCAAATGCTAATAGTTTGGAAACATTTTAATCGATTTTGGAACCAAGGGCTCAAGCATAAAGGCACTAATTGTAATGTCCCCAGTTAAATAATTTCCAGATAAACAAATAAGTTGGCCTATCCAATTCCTAAGGGTTATGTGGGAAAATTAAAATATTGATATTTAACCCCAAGGCCTATAGTTTCTCATGGAAATTCAAAATTCAAAATTGATGGTGGAAAATAGGCCAATAAATTATGGAGAAATCATTAATTGCTCCAAAATGAAGTGGCATGGGGTTCTAGTTGGACTTGGGGGTGCATAAGTGGATATGTGGGGTCCACATGAGGGAATATTCCTCCTTTACACATGGTACCATACTCAAATTCGAATTTGGAAGGATAAGTAACTCCCATGGGGAAGGTGAAGAGTCACAGGGCTATTTTTAGTCAATGACAGATTCCTAAGTGTGGACTAATGGTGAATACAACATCTCATGTAGGAGGCACATCAAGCACTAATTGCAATTTTTCTTTCTTTTATATAGAAACCCCATTGTAAAGTTGATAAGTTCTTGGTTCAATGGTAAAGTAGAGGTGTTCCCACTAAGGTTCAAAATATGGAGAGACAGTTTTCCCCTTATGGGATGTCTTTCCTATGCAATAAATTAATTTCATGTTGTTGGGACAAGGTGCAAGTCCTAGTTAATTTTAGAAAAACATAGACGCCCCTTCTGTTTCACATCAAAGGCAAGTCTTGGACCCTTTATCAAAATATATACCCCACCCATCTCATTTTAGGTGCAAGTCTTAGAGACTTTGGGGGATATATACCCCCAGGAGCAAGTCCTAGGAACTTTGGGGCAATAGATGCCCCCTTTTTATACTTTATTACGTTGTTCTACTATGTGGAAGGATTCCATAATATTGTGATTGCAGGTCTTGAAGGTGACGTGCTGGCATAGGAATGACACTTGATGAGCTCTAGGCTTCTTCTATGCCTTTTTATCCTTAAAATCAAAAGTATCATCATTGTTGTCCATACAAATTCTTGTGACACACGATGAGGTTGTCACAAAACTAAATTCTCAATCAAATATTTCATAGAAAACCCCGAACTAAGTAAACCCTCTTTTTTTGAAGCAATCATGCCTTACAAGCTCCAAATATTTCCCTTGTACATATGTTTAAGAGACCTTCCATAGAACTCTATACCATATAAATAATTACCTTAAATGGTTGTCATCACTTTTCTATTATTAATACCTTATATCCACACATATTAGTGTTTTAATGTTGGTGTTTATGTGACCCCAAAAATCTTCTATGGGATCCTTAGGAAGCCATAATTAATGGGACATGTGCTTCAAGATGATGCCCTAAATATGTCCAGTATTTTCTGTATTTAATAAGACTAAAGGGAAGTTGGAATCCATGAATTTTGGGATATTAATTGTGTAATTCATGTTGGAAACATTGTACCACCATATCCTCATCTCAATGTACATCAAATACTTACCCTTAATGAATTCAGAATTGTGCTTTATGTGCTTTACAATCACTGTTGAGGCATCAATAAATATTGAAATCTTCCTACAAATAGGGGAGATATTACTAGTTGAATTTCCATATGATTTAGGTACGAATGAACTTAATATTTTGCTAGTAGGAAGCTCCAAAACTAGGTGTGCATATTTAGAATGCCTAGGATTGAACCCTTTTGATTGCTAGTACTTCATCATCATAATTAGGGATGATAATGGTTTAGTTTTTCCACAAATCACTACAAAATCCTTGTGATGTGAATTCCAATAGGCCCACTATAACCAAAGGAATGCCAATATACAAGATTCATTAGTTTTATATGTAACATATGGTATCCCAATTCAAACAAGGTGAAGGCTAGGAAAAATCTATGCTTAATTAACAATAGTTAAAACATAGATTGAATTGTAGCACACCACAATAGAATTCTTGATTGATAATTGTTAGTAAAGTGTTCTTACAACTTGTATCAATTCAACTTTAGAATAAAAAATAATTGTAACTTGCAAACAATATTTTTTTCAAGTTTACTTGTACTTTTGTACTTGCAATAGTATTGTATATATAACAAAATTTAAATTGTTTTATTCCATTGTTATTGGAATATGAAACAAAGACATTTTTATGGATGGTGATTAAACCACATGCAGAGTAGTTATATCAAAGCATCACTAAAAGGAAAAGGCCTTGTCAATAGAGCTCTCAATGCGGCAGTAAGTTGTTTTTGCATCTTTTTAAATGCTCTTAATACAATTGTTTTGTTGATTGTTGTGCTTTTAAATGTTGTTCAACAATATTGGTATTAAAAAAAAAATCATGATGAAACCACATGCCGAAAAAAATCAAATCTTCACCACTTAAAGGTGCTAAAACTATCAAAATTGATGTGGAACACGAAGCTACATTGGATGAAAGTCATAGCAGTACTGATCATCAAATACCTGCTACGGAATCTGTAGTGGGGGCATCATTGATGTTGTGCAATTAGTGTTGGGTATATGCGACAGTATTCGAAATGTTAAAATTGTGAATGCTAAATATTATAATATAAGTATTGTTGCAAAAGTTAATATATCCCAATGCTTTGTCACTCTTAATGATTAAAATATTATTTTAGATAAAAAAATTAATATTGCTTACATTCTTTACTTGAATATTGAATGCTTAATATGGCATTTTTCATACTTTTAATTAATGTTGTATATTGTTTTGCATGATTAAATCACATGTAAATAAATCATATCAAACTAGCACAAAAAGGAAAGACCTTGTCCACATAGCTCTCAATGTTGCATAACATGATTTCAATATTGACATTGATCATGATGAACTCGACTAGCATGTGTAGGACATTCATAGTTGGGCCAAAATTTAGGTGAGTGAAATAATATGCTAAATATTAAAATATAATTGTTGTTTTTCCATTTTACCTACTTCAATATAATGATTTAATGTAAATATTAGCGTATAATTGCTGCCATAACAACATTTTTCAAATTTCAATATAATGTGTGTTTTTCGTTTCTGCAGAAATATATTGATAAATTCCAAAAAGGAGATAACATAAAGGTTTTGGATATGTATGAGAGTGTTGATGTGGGCATTGGGTAGATTCACTCACTATCTATTATACATGGAGTGAATTTGAGTATATTAGGAGATGCAAATGTAAATATTTTAAAGGTAAAAAGTAAGGTAGCCCTTCCTTGTGAAGACAAAATATGTGGATGTGTCTGTCTGAAAAAGAAGAAAGGAAGCTTCATACATTGGCCATTAAAATATTTGCAAAAGATGAAATAGTTCATGTTTATCATGTACTAGTTGTTAGACAGCTTAGCACATTACTTTATGCGGTAGTTTGAATGTATGTTGTTCATTGATCTTTACTTATGGTGTATTTTCACTAGAGTTGGAAACTCTCAATAACAATGTTGTACTACTTTGACCTTTTTTATTATATAAATATATGTAATCATCTTGTAGTTTATCTAAATTGCATTATATGATTTCATTTGATTTTCTATTTTAATTCTATATTACTTTATTTTTTCTCATGATATTGAATAAATATTTTATATTATGTTGTAGTCTATTCATATATAATGTTTTTAATTGATTTCATGTTTTAATTCAAGTTTAATAGTATGTTTATTTATGCATTAAATAATTTATGATATTTAATAAATTATTCATATCATATAAATGAACATTTACCATTGAAATTATAGTAGTAAATATAATGATTATGTAACTAATAAACAATATATCAACAAACCATCAATTGATGGAAATCAATGAGCAAAAATGATTAAATAAACTATCACTTGACGGAAATTGATAATAAAAATGACTAAATATACTACTTCTTGATGACATTAAATGATTATTATGACTAAATAAATTACTAGTTAATAGCAATCAATGACTAAACAAACTATTAAATATAATATCAATGGGAAAAAATCAACAAATAAAAATGACTAAATATACTACCAATTAATGTCAATTAAAGAACTAAATTACTAAATATATTACTTGTTGGCAGAAATAAATGACTATTATGACTAAATAAATGACCAGTTAACAATAATCAATAACTAAAAAAACTACTAAATATATTACCAATGGATGGAAATCAATGAATAAAAATGATAAAATATAACAACATTTGACGTCAATTAAAGATTAAAATGACTAAATATACTACTAGTTGACGACAATAAATAACCATTATGATTAATTAAATGACTAGTTAACATTAATCAATGACTAAGTAAATGACTAGCTAACAACAATCAATGACTAAAAAAACTAAATATACTACCAAATTAACCAATCATAATAACTAATAAATGACTAAAAAATTTTATTCATGTATTTAGTCCCATTATAAGTGACTATAAATAAATGACTAGTAGTCACGTGACTAGACTTGGTCATTTACATGCAATTTTTAGTAGTTTTTTTTAGTCATATATTTCACTTTTTCTACTAGTGTTACAAGCTCTTCTCTTTCAGTGAGTTCTCAATCTCAAGGTTACAACCTGTTCATAGGTTGTGACTCAATGTGTGTGTTTGAAACCAACTCTGATACCAAGTTGAGGTTGAAAGCATGGAGGGAAACAATGGCCAAGATGAATAAAACTCATTTTATTAACCAAAGCTAAAGTTTTATATTTCAACAATTCTTTGGTGGCTTGAATAATTCGAGCCTTGAAAGTGGTCCTAAAACCATACCATAATTCTAGTATGAAATTCTATAGGGAGCATTTTCCTTTCAAGCCAGTGAGAGGCTCTCAAAATGAGGTTTTTACTAAGCTCCCAAAATTCCATTCCCGAAGTGCAATCAAACCGACATTATGTCACATATTAGTACTAATACGAAAGGACTACTCTGCATTTACTTGACATGACCAAAACATTTATGCTTGGGGTTGGAGATAGTAAGGTTTTGGAGATGGTAATTACATCCAATACATAAGCCTTTTCCCTTCCTTTATACTCTTATGATTGTAATATGTCTAGAGTGAAGTGTTTTTATGAAGTTTGAACTTTATTTTCTTAGGTTTATTAGAAAGATATTTGGTTTAAGGTGGATGAAGCATAAGTGTAGTGGAGCATAGTGATGCAAGTTAGGTCAGTCGGTCCCTCTTGCTTAACAGATTCACATAGATGCACTCACAAAGACTAGATGTGAACTCGAAATGCTATGAATTTGGCTTCTATTACTTGAATCATGTACAAATTACATGCAAACTAATAAACAAGTTGGCCTCAACCTGTTACAATACACAGGTGATAATATCCACTATGTCTATATTTTTCTTTCTATGTGTCCGATCTCTGTTCCTTGATCATCGCTCTGCCTCCTCTTTCTGTGCCTTCGCACCACTCTTCTACTCTGCTTTGCTATTGTTCCCGAGGTCCACCCTATATGGCTTCCCCGAGGTGTCCTTAATCTGTCCACCGAATTATCTCCGATCCTACAGACATGCAGTTGTTAGTTCCCATGTTAGTGCCTGCACAACCTTCTCGTGTGGTGACATCTAGCTTGATCTCAACCACCTTCTTAACTGCCATTAACTCCCTCAACTACCCACAACGGTTGTAGGTATGTTTACTCGACCTTTTCACGTCTTGAACTCTGTGCCTCTTAACTTTGTTACAAATGTCGGTATTCACTTAGGCTCTATGGCTACCATCCGCCCCATCCTCCATGCTTGGACTTTGCCTCTTTTTCGTCAATGTCGCTACTCAACTAACTTGTCGAATTTCGACTCCTTCGACTTCCACTTATGTCGATCATACTTTGACAAATTCTTGCCCAACTGCGTGGCCTCGACTGGCAGTGTTCCCTCACTAGTGTTCACTGGAAACCCCCTTGGTCGGCCTCCTCTTGTCGATCATCTTCGACTATTTTTCCTAGGCCCCGATGCCCCTACATCAGTATCACTAGGTGAAAAAGAAATCGCCTACTCCCTCAGTCTCTTGTACTCCTTCGCAGGAATTAATGTCACTTATTTCAACTCCTAGTTCCTCCATCAGACTAAGTATTCCTTCTTTCGTGAATTCCTTATACATCTGACTTCACACTCATCCATCACTTCGGTGATTTCTTCCTTTTGTCGATCTAGAACTCACCTCGTCCATTCCATGTTCGAAACATATACATTGTTGCTCGTTGAACCTTCTTCAAAATTTTATAGATCTGAGACATTGAACATAGACAAAATGTTCAACTCTTCTGGTAGCTCCAACACATAAGCATTGTCCAAAATATTCTTCAGAATCTTACATGGTCCAATCTTTTTCATATTCAACTTATATGTTTCTGTTGGGAACCTCTCTTTCCTTAAGTGTGCATAGACTAAGTCTCCCTCGCTGAATGATTATATCCTATGCTTCTTGTCAGCTCTTAGTGTGTTTGTCGTGTTACTCTTCTCAAGATATTTGCATAACTTTCCGTGTACTTCCTTCATGTGCTCTGCAAATGTTTCCGCATCTACACTCTTCCTGGTTTTTGTTGGTACTTCGACAAAATACACCACACCATGTGGGTTTTGACCTTGAACAATATTGAATGGAATCATACCTATCGACCAATTCACATATTTGTTGTATGTGAATTATGCTTGCGCCAACACATTCTCCCACTACTTGCATTTGTCGGCCATCAAACATCTAAGAAGGTTTCCCAAACTTTTGTTCACTACCTCAGTATTTCCATCAGTCTGTGGATGGTATGCTGAGATAAACTGCAACTTCGTGTCCAGTTTCTTCCATAGGGTTCTCTATAAATGACCCATAAACTTAGTATCCATGTCCAATGTTATAGTCTTCATCAACCCATGCAATCTGACTATCTCCTTGAAGAATAGTGCAACGATGCTTGTGGGGTCACTTCTCTTATGACACAGAATAAAGTGTGCCATATTCGAAAATCTATTGACTACCACAAAGATGGATCCATTACCTTGCTGTGTCTTCGAAAATCTTAGCACAAAATCCATGCTTAGGTGCTCCCATGGGACTATTGGCATTGGTAATGGTGCACACAGCCCCGTGTTATGACTTTGACCCTTTTCTAACTGGAAAAATTGACATTGTTGGACCTACTTGCCAACATTCATTGCCATCCCAGGCCAACAGTACTTCTCCTTGACCAACACCTTGGTCTTGTCGATGCCCAAATGGCCTACTAATCAGCCACTATAAAGTTCTAGGATTGGGTTTTCTCTTACGGATCCTTTGGGAATACATAATTGTTGTCCCCTCAACAGGTATCCCTCTTGGATAAAATAATCCAAGTATGGATTTCTGTTAACACTCCATGGTTCGCAACTAGCCTTCCATGTGTTCACAAAATCCTCATCGGTCTCATACTCTTCCTTCACCGACTCTATTCCTGTTTCCTGAACCGTTGTCGTGTTCAGTAGTGGAACTCTTCAACTCAATGCGTCAACAACCTTGTTTGACTTGCCTAACTTATGTCACAACACAAAGGTATATCCCTGCAAGACTTCTACCCACTTCATGTTTCGCTGATTCAACTTCAACTGAGTGTTCAAGTACCTCAATGCTTGATGGTCTATGTATAACACAAATTTCTTGGGAAGCAAATAATGCCTCCACTTCTTCAATGCTTGCACAATAGCATAGAACTCTTGATCATACACTGAATATTTATGCTTGGCTTCATCCAACTTTTCATTGAAAAATGCAATTGGTCGACCCTCTTGGCTCAACATTGCGCCTATTTCCATTCCACTTGCATCGCAGTGGACTTGGAAAACTTTGTTGAAATCTGGGAGAGCTAACATTGGGCTCTTGGCCACCTTCTGCTTCAACTTGTCAAAGGATTTCTAGGAAGATTTAGTCCACTTGAATTCCCCTTTCTTCATGCACTATGTCAATGGTGCACACATCCAACTGAATCCTCTTATGGACTTCTTGTAAAAACAAGCAACTCCATGAAAAATCGGCAGACCAGTTCTTCCTTCATGAAGAAGCATTTCTGCAGGTTCACCATCAGATTCTCTTCCTGCAGTTTCTGCAACACTTGTAGAATGTGTTCCAAATGTTCAGTCTTGCTTCGAATGAATATCAAGATGTCGTCAAGATACACTATGGCAAACTTCCCCAAGAATAGCTTCAGTACCTCGTTCATCAGCCTCATGAACGTAATTGTTGTATTAGTCAATCCAAAGGACATCACTAACCACTCATACAGTTCTTTCATCTTGAAGTTTGTCTTCCATTCATTTCCTTCTCTGACCTTGATCTGGTGATATCCACTCTTTAGGTCAATCTTGGTGAAATATCTTGATCCACTCAAACAGTCAATCAAGTCGTCTATCTTCGGCAATGGAAATCTGTACTTGATCATGATATTTTTGATGGATCTGGAGCTTGTACACATCCTCCATTCTCCTCCTTGCTTTGGCGCTAGTCCAATTGGTACTTCACATAGGATCAGACTTTCTCTGATCAATCCCTTGTCCAACAACTCCTGTACTTTTTGATTGAGTTCCTCACTCTCTGTCGGATTCATTCTATGTGGTGCCTTGTTTAGAAAACTTGAATCTAGAATCAAGTCGATCTGATGGGATATGCTTATTGTCGACGACAATCCCATCAATGTATATTTGACCATGATGCTCTCCAACACGTCTAACATCTTTTCGACTTCGATTGGAATTCTATCCGTCTTTGACTGTTCGACACTCGGTCCTTTCGGAATGATGGTGAAACATCCTAACTATTTCTCTTCCTCTGCTAGGAATTTCTTCATTGATAGTCACTCTCTCGCTCCTTGCAGTCAGCTCTGTCCCACTCCTTTGGCTTCAACAATCTTCGTGTTTCATTTTTCGACACTATGACTGTGTTGCCTTCACCAGCATAGATCATCTACCAATCATATTTACATGGTATTCCTAACAATAGATGACAAGTGTTCATTGGGATTACGTCGCACCGTACATGGTCTTCAAGTTTTCCAACCTTGAAGTTGATCATGCACTGTATGTTTGGGTACAGAGGGTACTCCCAAAAGACTGAACACCTAGTGCAACCACTTCACACAAACAGATCACAGATTAATACACCGATGTTTTGATGTGGTTTAAACGCTCGTGAGGGAAACACTCCACAGCCCTAGCCAAATAGCTTCTACGGAGCAATTTATTATGGAAAGAAAGAAAGTTACAAATGAGCTTCTCATAATCGATCAACTTTACAATGACCCTCCATGCTCTTTAAATAGAGATCATGGACCAATCGGGTGTTAAGCCATGGATCAAGGGTAGGTATGATCTAAGAGAAGTTGAGCCGTCGGATCACTCTATGTCTAAAACATATCGTGACCATCATATTTAAGTATTTACAAATGCATACTAATGCATACTAAAGAAACACACTTTACCTAACGGATCTATTACACAAGTTGATCTTAACTAAATCCTAAGTGTCTAAATATCCTAACATCCCCCCTTAAGAACAACATGGGATAGGATTGAAGGATTTACAAAAGTGACACTATTAGGAGAAGGAAGGAGGAATGAGAGCCTATCCCCCCTTAATGACAAGTTCCTGAACTGCTAACATAGATCAAAGTTTAGAAGACTTCGCTTCTGTAAGAGATTTGGTGAAGATGTCTGCAACTTGATCATTTGTAGGACAAAAGATCACTTCAAGAACACGATCATGAACAAGATTTCTGATGAAGTGCATATGCAGCTCAATGTGTTTGCTGCGTTGATGTAGGACTGGATCTTTGGCAAGCTTGGCACTTTGATTGTCGCACCAAAGTGGAGTAGGCTGCTGCTGCTTGAATCCAAACTTTAAAAGGATCTGTCGAAGCGATAAAGCTTCCTGTCTGGCATTAACTACGGCTCGATATTCTACCTCCGCTGAAGAAAGAGCAAGAGCTTGTTGTTTCTTGCAAGCCCAAGTGACAGGTCCAGATCCCATAATGAAAACATAACCTGCTGTAGACTTTCGATCATCAAGATCGCTCGCCCAATTTCAATCAGTGAAACCAACCAAAAAAGGTTTCCCCCCTGTACTATAATGAATCCCAAAGTGAATTGTACCTCGAATATATCGAAGTATTCTTTTAGCTGCTTTCCAGTGACTTTCATGAGGTGTTTGCATATAACAGGCAACATGACAAACAGAAAAGGAAAGGTCAGGACTGGAATGAGTTAAGTATAAGAGACTACAAACAAGTTGACGATACAAGGTGGCATCTACTTTAGGTGAAGTACAAGTGGCAGAAAGTTTGACTCCAGACTGGAATGGAGAAGGGGCAGGTGTACAATCTTCCATGTGAAAGCGACGAAGAAGGTCACAAGCATACTTAGACTGAGAAAGAAAGATTCCTTCTTTGGTTTGCGAGACTTGGAGACTAAGAAAATAATGCCAATGTCCTAAGTCTGACATTTCAAAATTTTGCTTAAGACTAGATTTCACATGGGTTATAAGCTTAGGGTCACTACCAGTAAGAATAATGTCATCAACATATAGAACACGTATGATAAGATGGTTTCATACTTTCTTGATATAGACATTGGGGTCAGAATGACATCTAGAAAAACTAGTGTCAAGGAGAAAGCTATCCATTTTGGCATACCAAGCTCTAGGAGCTTGCTTAAGGCCATATAAGGATTTCCTAAGGCGGCATACAAGGCTAGAGTTATTCTTAACATATACAGGAGGTTGTTCCATGTAAATTTCCTCCTGTAGATCACCATGTAAGAAGGAAGACTTGACATCCATTTGGTGGACTTCCCAGTTGTGTAAGGCTGCAAGGGAAAGAACAAGGCGGATGGAGTTCATTTTTGCGACAGGAGCAAAGGTTTCATTGTAGTCAATACCTTCAACTTGGGAAAAACCTTTGGCAACTAACCTTTTCTTAAGTCTTTCAACACTTCCATCCGATGCATACTTAGTTCTGTAGACCCATTTACATCTGACAAGTTTTCTTCCTTTTGGAAGAGGTACAAGATCCCAAGTATCGTTTGCCATTAAGGAACGATATTCTTCATCCATAGATGCATCCCAATTTGGATTTCCTAAAGCTTTTGCAAAGGTTTTTGGATCATGATTCTTAGAAACTTGAGCCAAAAGAGAAGAGGCTCGCTGAAACTGAGAACGTATTCGACGTTGATCTCTAGGATCACTGACAAGATCACCAGCTGCTTCACATGTTGAACGGACCCATCGAGGAAGCACTTGTTCTGGTGCAGCTGGAGGAACATGATCATGCGGAGGTGGATTTTCATCCTCACTGTAATTATCAGAAACTGGAGTTGTAAACCTATCAAGGAAGTTAGAAGAAGAAGAAGAAGGCACAATCACCGAATTAGGCTCGCAGGCCAAAGATGCCACAATCATTGAGTTAGGATCACAGGCCAAGATATTTTCATCAAATTCAACATGTCTTCTAATGATTACATCATGAGAATGTGGTTGAAGAAGTATATAACCTTTTACATCTTCAAAATATCCAAGAAATATGCACTTTTCACATTTAGGCTGCAATGCTTTGCATTTTTCATCCGGAATGTGAGCCCATGCTTCACTACCAAACACACGGAAGTGACTTACATCTGGTTTATTTTTACTCCATGATTCTTCCGGTGTGATACCTTGTAATGATTTAGTGAGGGTGTGATTAACTATGTAATTTGCACAATTAATGGCTTCAGCCCAAAATTGAAGACTTAGTCCCTTAGATTGGATCATACAATTAGCCATTTCTTTTAAAGTGCGGTTCTTCCGTTCAGCTACACCATTTTGTTGTGGTGTATATGGAACAGTGTGTTGTTGTTGGATTCCTTATTCAGTGCAGAAAGTAGTGAACTTTTTGTTAACATATTCTCCTCCATTGTTAGATCTTAACTTAATAATTTGATGACCAGATTGTTTTTCAACAAGGGCCTTGTAGTCCAAGAACATGTTAAATACTTCGCTCTTAAGTTTTAGGAAATAAACCCAATTGCGTTTGGTGTAATCATCAATGAAAGTTAAGAAATATTTGAAACCAGAAAAGGAAGCAAATGGAAGAGGACCACACAAGTCACTATGCACAAGCTCCAAGGGAACCGAGGCATGCCAAGAGGTGCATTTGTCAAAACTGTCTCGATGATGTTTTCCAGGTACACAACTGGAACAAACACCATCCCTGCAAGATACCATTGGAAGACCTGTCACCATATTGTCTTTACATAGTCGTTGCAATGAGCAATAATTTAAGTGACCAAATTGGTCATGCCAAAGTTTGCTCAAGTTATCACTATGAGCAACAAAAACTGAAGGAAAAGGTGATGACCCAAAGTTGTTAAACTTGTACAACCTGGTAATATCATCAACAATTCCGGTAGCTACGACCTATTGAGGATCTTTAAAATCCTTGATTACAACTTGGTGAGGCATAAACGTCACAGTTTTAACTTCACCAGAATGAGTGATTTGATAGACTCATAACAAATTGTAGGAAATTCTTGGAACACATACTACATCACTGAAATGACCATTATCTACTGGAAAATTTTGAGAGGAAGGCCCTCAATTCATATCATTTAAAGCCAACTAGATGGAAAAGATTTGCTGATGACACTAATGTTAGATGGCCACATGGCATGGAAGAACTTAACAAATTCCTTGAACACCTTAACAACCAGCCCAACGATATCAAATTCACAATGGAGTTGGAAGACAATGGTAGTATTCCCTTTCTCGATGTCCTCATTTCCAAGAAAGATGATGGGACTCTGGGACATCAAGTCTATAGGAATAAAACCCATACATAAAGTTATCTCCATGCAAGTTCACATCATCCCCCCTCTCAAAAACTAGGTGTAATCAACACTTTAGCAACCAGGGCTATAAGAATATCTGACAAAGAACATGTTGAACAAGAAAAAGACCACCTTTCCAAGGTCTTTCAAAACATTGGTTATAAGAACACAGACATTAGAAAGGCTATAGTCAAGGCAAAACACACACTTATACCTCATAATCGACCAGAAACGCTAAAAGCCTACCTCCCTTACATCGAAGGAGTCATGGACAAGATTAAAAGAGTCCTAAAGAAAAATAATATTTCAACCTCGTTTAAACCAACCGTGACCATAAGAAGTAGAATTAGATCTGTCAAAGATCCCATAGACCAACTTCAATGCCAAGGAGTTTATAAGGCTTCTTGTTCCTGTGGAGATTGCTACATTGGTGAGACAGGACACTCCTTCCGAGTTAGAATTAAAGAGCACAAGGCATACATCCGTCATGAGAGAGCCCGCACCTTGGCATTAGCTGATCACTCCATCAACACAAAACACCACATATGCCTAGAAAACACATAAATTCTCACAAAAGAAAACCACTACTTCAAACATAAAACCAGAGAAGCCATAGAGATAGCTAATCATCCTAATAACTTTAATAGATACAACGACCTTGAGCTTAGCAATGCCTAGCTTCCCCTCATAAAAAAAATTAGGTCTCATATTAATACAGGCTTCATTAAATAACTTATAATTTCCTTATATTTGATAATATAATAAATAAATTTAAAATAAGATAAAAATTTAGATTAGAACCACTATTTAGTTAAAAACAAACTACATATAATAAATAATATATGGTATTACATAATAGAGGTTGTTAAATAGTTTTATTCAACTAAATAAATAAAATATTAATCATGATAAACAATGAATAAACTAATTAATTATCTTCAATTATCTTTTTCAAACTAAATTTAATAATTCAAATGAATTTTATTAGTTTATTATTAACTTTAATTAATTATTTTTCAACTAGTATAATGAATCATTGTATTGTTCCAATAAAATTTAATAAAATTCAAAAAATTTATTATTTTTTTTTTTAAATTTCAATATTCAAAACTTAACTTATAAATATTTATTATATAGTTTCCATAGAATAAAATTTTAATTTTATAATCTAAAAATTTATAACCTAAATACAAATAAATTAAAGATTTTCTATATTCCTAGTTAAATGATTAAAATCAAAATCAAAATTAAATCTATAAAACAATTAATAAATAATCTACACTTAGGGTTAGGGTTAGGGTTGTGACCGACATTCTTGGGTTCCTAGTTTTCTCATACAAATGTATATAAATGCTTTGGTTATGCTATCCCCTTACCTTGACTCATTTGTCCTGACGATGAACCGTGATTAAGGTTCGAAACGTAGACTTTTCATTATGGCTACTGCATTACTCCCAATCACTTTACCAAACCCTCAACGCAGGAATCTACGAGATGACCATTATCTACTAGAACTGTTCCAGCTCCTACAACACTTAGAGATCTATCATCAACAACAAATATTTGTTTGGTGTTACATTCATGCATAGTAGAAAAGATGGCTTGATCCTTAGCCATATGATAAGATGCTCCAGAATCAAAGAGCCATTCATTTCAAGTAGAAGAAGAAGATGCATTATAAGAATAACCAGAAGCACAAAGTGCATGTCCATGAGAGGTAGATTCTGAAGGAGAATATAGGCTGATGTGGTGCTTCTTCATTGCTGCTTCCAAGGCTGCCATCTTCTTGAAACACTTAGATTCATCATGATTATATTTCCCGCAATAGTTGCAATGACGCTCAGTCTTCTTTCCTTTTGGATTGGATCCTTTATCATTTTTTAAAGGAGTTGACTGAGAGGGTTTGGGACCCTTGTTTGACTTATTATTGCAAAAATTTTGTTTCTTAGGAGGCTTGGAATTTTCTTTCTGTTGGGACAATAAGGCTTTCCCAGATGTATCTGCATTGTTAATTATTCCAAGATGGATGAGCTTATCTTGATCTCTAATCAAGGAATCACAAAACGATTCAAGACTAGGCTCTTGATAGCTAGATGCATTCAAGGATTCTTTCATGGAGTAAAATGTAGATACACAAACAGAATATGCAGGTGCAAGTTTGGAAAGAATATGATAAATGCAATGTTTGTCTTCCCTCTTAATCTTGCATTCTTCACATAAGTGTTTAAGAGTTTTGTACTTAGATAAATAATCTTGTATGCATGAAAAATCACTTGGATTGAAAGAAATCAACTCATTTTCGAGTTGGTGACTGTAGCTAGGGTTTTCACCCTAGATTGTGCAAATGAGCACCTACTAAGGAGAAATGACTCCTTAGTAGCAGTTCAGTAAATGTAAATTAAAATGCTAAAACAGAAATGTAAATTACTCTAAACATGTGCATGAAACATAAAAAGAACAAGATATAAAGAATGGCTTTTGTATTAATTTTACCTCCAATGTGAAGGTTGGTGAAGCTCTTGCAATGTCCAAGAGGGTTGCTCCAAGCTCCAACTTGCTCCTTCTCTTTCTCCAATGGTGGGAATGGGCCAAAAGGGGCTCTCAAGGTGAAAGTAGCTCAAGGGTGAGCTAGGGTTTCAAGGGAGATTTTGGCAGAGTAAGGGTGCTTATGACTGTGGATATGAAATGAGGGATCTCCATCACTTATTTATAGTTTTTTGGTGGTGGAGTGCTGGCCCATGGTTTTGGGAACCATATGGTTTAGGGCAGCTGTATAGGGTTTTTTCCTCCTTTTCCTCATTATTTTATATTTTTTATCCCTTTTTTAGAGGGATTTTGCTATTTTAGAGGAATTTTGGATATTTTTGGAGGAAAAAGGGTTTTTTTTAGCCTTTTTGAGGCTTTTTGATGGTTTTGTGGCCTTTTGGAGGCATTTTAGGCCTTTTGGAGGCTTTTTAGTGGGATTTTTAAGGTTTTTAAGGGAAATATGGTAGAAAAATGGACAAATGAGCCATGTAATGGGGTAGATGAGGTAGTGAACACTTTTTGGGTGTTAACAGATTGCCCCCTGATGTGTGAGGGCAGGAGCTCATCGTATGGATGATGGACATCATAAGTCATATATGGTTTTCCTGGGGTATGGAGAAGAGAAGAAACAAACTGAAGCCCGGAACAATGATCTCGAACAAACTGCAAAAACTAAAAGTATATAACCTCAATAATGGGTGAGGAATCATCTGATCATATGGACGAGGTGGGCATTCCCATGCTCGTATCAGGATATAACATAATAATAACAATAGGGTCCAAAAAATGGGGACTTGAAATATACATGACATCGAATACTGAATGAGGCAGAATCTCAATATATGGACGAGGCGGGCATACCCATGCTTGTATCAAGATACATAAAAAGAACTGTGAGGCCCGAAAAGAGGGACCTATAAGATACATAGAGAAACACTGTGTACATCATAAGGGTCCAGAGGGGACACAAATCTGGGACGTACTGCTGGGCTGACCATGTCTAAGCTGAAGTACTGATACACTGGAATGACAACAGCGCTACTGAGTGTGGTACCAAAGGAACTGAGGAGCTGCTGGATCAGTGTGTCAGGGGGTGCACTCGTAATGGTACACTGAACTGGGTACTCGAGGAAGCATATAACTGGATGGCTTCCGAATACAATCGCCAATGCAGCCCGGACATCCACGGGAACATATAACTGGGTGTTCCGAAGTGACTCACCAATGTGCTAGAGTCGGGGGAAATCCGGGGTCTTCGACAAATAATGGTAGGGATGTAAATCCTGCGTGATTCTCAGCGATGCGATCAAGGTGCTAATGTCGAGCATGTGAGAAACAACCATTCGGAGAGGCAATGATGACTCCTCCCAAAATGGTCTGTAGGAACTCACCATAGACGGTGATGGGTCCAAGGCGCAGGGGCCTCTAGGTCTATCCTCTGGAATAGAGGGGCTGTCGTCGACAGAGGGAGACCTGCAACTATCAAGGAAATGATGTTTCCTTGATAGCAGCGCGAGGTGGAGAACCGAAATGTGATAGTACTGATGGCAGGACTAACAAACTGGGGGGAAATAACTGGGCAAGTAGAGTGGGTGGACTCAAACTTCCTTTGTTCAGAGTATGATGGCATGGATGATCGGGCAGCATATGAAACTGACTGGTGGGAAAAGGATCATAGATGTAATGGATCAAGGATGGGGACTGGGCTGAGGGAGACTCAAGCTAGTGTAAAGTGGCAGGAGACTACAGAATACTCTGAACAAAGGCGACCTGATTGGGGGTGCTGCCGAGATGATCGATCATAGTTCCAGGAGGAGCGGGGGGGACTTCTTCGTGGGTTAGGGAACTAGAAGAAGTGTGTGTGAAATGGTACTGCTGTGTGGATTTATACGAGACTAGGACAGTTCATGCTCGTGATTGCTTTCAATTTTAAGGAGTTTGAAAGCGATAAGAAGACTCTGAAATGATGGAATGGTACTGTCGTGTGGATTTTACGAGCCCAGGATAGTTCATGCTCATGGTTGCTTTCAATTTTAGAGAGTCTGAAAGCAAATAAGAAGACCCCAGGGGGTTTCTTTTTCGTGTGTTAGTCTCCAAGGCCCGAAGAAGCATAAAAGGATGCAATGAAGAACTCTTCTAGCCAGTGTGACTAGAGTATTCATTTTTTGTAATTAGTCTACCAGGTCCGGAAAAGGGTTAAACTTATACCAGATAGACACGCTTTCAGGTACTTTAACGAGCATGAAAGAAAGCAAGATTGCTCGGTGATCTTTTCATTGTTTTAGGAGTCAGAAAAGAGCTTAACGGAAACTCCCTAAGTGCCTTTTTCGTAAAGGACTTGTCCGGCCCGAAAAAGGGATAAAATTATACCGAACAAAAGGAATGGCCAGGCAAGGAGGAAGTGCTCAATCAAGGAACATTTATGATGACCAAGAATGAGGGTGGGGGGGAACATTGGTGGGCCTCCTTGCAGGGTTAATGAAATGGTGGCAAAATAACGAGACAATTATAGTATTACAGGAGTGAATGGCTCATGTAAAAGTGTGGAACAATCCGATGGCAGCCGATGTGGTGCGTGGACCAAGGCAGCAAGGTGTTGGGACACAATGTTGAAATTGTACCAGGTGAGAGCGAGAAATGATCTCAAGCATCATCACGAGCTCGAAAAAAAGAATCCGGCGATATAAAGAGTGTCAAAAAATGGATAACGACTAATGTGGCATGCAAACCGAGGTGACGGGGGGCGTTTCGGAAAAAGACCCAAAAAATCTGAGGGTGAGAGCGAGAAATGATCTCAAGCATCATCACCGGCTTGGAAAAATGAATCTGATGATATAAAATATGTGAAAAACGGAGAACGGCCGATGTAGCACGCAAACTGAGGCGACTAATGGTGTCTAAAAAATGTGTAAAAAATGATGGGGACAAAGTAATGCAACGAGGTGACCAACAGGATGGTCTCGTCGTGCTGATTCTAGTGGTGGAAACGGTTCGAAAAACGGACTCCGTATGGGTTCAGAATGGCCAAAACAAGAAAAAGTCAACGGACTTAAATAGTGAGTGGGTCCAACATGACAAGTGTCATTTGTACTTATTTGACTTTGACTAGTGATCAGAGTGGACCAAAGGTGAGGTGGCATTTCTGGACGATCCAACCGGCTGATTTCAAATACGGGACATACAGGTATTCCGTCAAACTCATACCTGCACGTTTTTTGGGTTTAGGGGGTGGGTAGTGGGTCCCAGGGTTGACTTGTACGGTCCACGTGGGGTGGACCGCGGGTTTTTTAGGGGGAGCCACGGTTGGAGACCACGGGTTCCACGGCGAATGACGTGCGTGGAGATCGCGGGGTCCGATGCAGAACACACGGTCTGGGACCGTCTGTTTTGAGGCTGAACACGCGGTTCAGTACCGCGTGTTCGGGACTGACAGTCGCGGTTTTGGATCGCGACTGTGGGTCAAACAGCCGCGGTCAGAAACTGCGGCAAGGGGGCCTAAAGCCGCATTTTGGAGTGAGCTATTAGGACTTCCCTGGGGGGGGGGGGGAGGTTTATTTCTTTGACATGAGTCTGATGAGTTTGCCTTGCGTGTTTGACAGGATGCCGCAGGTTCTGTGGAGAGACCAGAAGATTCCAGATGAGATCGTCACCATCGTCCGAGGTGAGGGCCATGTGCGATCG
This sequence comes from Larix kaempferi, assembly GCA_027924585.1. Lineage (NCBI taxonomy): Eukaryota > Viridiplantae > Streptophyta > Pinopsida > Pinales > Pinaceae > Larix > Larix kaempferi. Next base: position 61,213 of record BSBM01000953.1, read on the forward strand.
ATGGTGGGACTATGCGGACTACTAAAGTTCTCCCAGGTACCCATGATACGGTCAGCATCGTTGTTGCTGAATCGACTAATTAGTTTTTGGGAGCCAGACATACAGGACTTCAGAGTGCAGGGTGAGAGGGTGGACCTCACCCTGACAGATGTATACTTCCTGATGGGGTTGCCCTGTCTGGGTAGGGTGGCAGACACACAGCTGTGGGTATCCACGGACATAGATATGGAGGACATGATGGAGCGGTACTGTGGTCCAGAGGCTAGGGTGCATAGGAATGCACTTTTGGTGAGAGACCTACAGGATCCAGTAGTGCAGGCCATGGTGGCATGCGTGGTTCGTGTCTTGGGGTCCCAGTCGCCGGAGAAGGTGTCTGGGGGCCAGATGTAGCTGGTGGAGCGTGTACTGGATGGGGTGTATTATGCGTGGGGCCAGATGTACCTTACCTGCGTTCAGCGGAAGCTGACAGCAGCGAAGGAATCTGGCAAGGGGTTTTGCTATGGTTCTTTCTTGTGTGCCTTTTTTATGGAGAGGGTACCCACACTGCGGCCGCGGGTACCGATCAGAGAAGGAGGCTTGAGGGAGCCGCGGATGGTGCGGTGGGGTGAGATGATGCGCCGCCGTGGTGGCGGCGATGTGGGTAGATACTTTACGCAGGAGTTGTACCTGCCGTGGCTCTAGATACCATTGACACTGGATGACTACCCGTATAGGGACATGGACTACACTGGAGACCTAGAGGCGCCATGGGCACCAGGACAGGCATGGGGACCCGATGGTACGTATGTTTTTGCTTGCATGTTATGGATGTCAGGTTTTATTTATGATAGTTGATTGATATATTGTGACTGACAAATGGGTGTTCTACAGATGTGGGCCCGAGGCCGCCGCCAGGGCATGTGGCACGGAGGGGGATTGTGGCCATTCCATCTCTGCCTGGGCGGGGGGAGGTGTGACGTCGGGATGCGGAGGGGATGCTAGAGTCCGTACAGGCACTACTAGACCGTTTGCTGGAGGGGGTGACTGACGAGGGGTGGCGGGACGTCGATCCGCACGTGGTTCAGGATTGCATGAGGGCACCCCAAGAGTTCAGATCCATTGCGATCCGGGTGGCTATCTTGGTGGACAGGGCACGGGCACAGGAGCTGGTAGGGGATGAGGACTTGCCGGAGGAGGAGCGAGGGGAGGACTCAGAGGCAGCCGATGCAGGCAGTGATGCAGGGTATGACTCTCACTAGGGAGTACAGGGGACTCCCCCCGAGTTTTGTAGCTATGGCATGTATTTTATGAGGCTTTAGGGATGTATAGCCATTTTGTATAGCTGAGTACAGGGGTACTCAGGACATGTATAGCACTATGACATGTATTTTTTTAAATATATATATGCACGTGGATGCATATTTTTGTGAGGTTGTTGTAGTTGTACACACGTGGATACGCTTATGGTGTGTTATATGTTTGTACTACACGTGGATGCAAGTAGTATAGGATGTTGGGCACGTGGATGCCCCTTGTGTATGTTATGTGATGTATTAAATAGGGATGCAACACTATGTATGTAGGACTAGGCACATGGATGCCCCTATATGTGAATGTGTTTTTATTGTTATTGCACATGGATGCAAATGTTTTATGTGATGACAGGCACGTGGATGCCCCTTGCAATCTTTTTGGGTTTTTTATATATTTTAATGAGATGCCATGATATGATGATGATTCATGATGGAAGTTTTACATGGTGTGATTGATGTGCCAATCTAGGATGTTGTTGGCCATTTGGTCCACGACACTATTTTGAGCTCTTAGGACATGGGTGAATGTTATGGATTCAAACTGTCGGCTGAGTTGTTTTGTGCACAGGAATTTTCTAAAGAGGCAGGGATCACGCACCTGGTAGCAGTTGTTGAGCTGGGAGACAAGCAACTGGGAGTCAAGGAACACATGAAGGTGACGTATGCCTATCTGGAGGGAAGCAGTCAGGAGACTGGTCACAGCATCATACTCCACCTGGTTATTGGTAGCAGCGCCTATGCAAATTCCGTCAAGGTGAATCATTTCATGGGAAGGGGAATATAAAACCCACACTGCAGAAGCCAGGTTGGGAGACTAGCGGCTTGCTCCATCGGCGAAGCCAGTGTAATAAGGTGGAATATGGTCCATTTGTGGTCATGCAAAAATGAGGAATGTAAGATCGCAGTAAAAAAGGTGAAAAACAAAAAAGAGAGAAAACTGTACAATGCGGACCAATGATGCCGCGAGTTATTTAGGGATAAAAACGTTTAAGATACAACCCATTATGAGGGTTGCGCAAAGGGTGGCCTTCGGAGTCAGCTAAGATGTATGCCCCCTTGCCGAGACAAGTCTGCACGATGTAAGGGCCTTGCCACATGAATTCGAACTTCCCTTTGCCGGTTTTGTCATGGGCTTGGTCATAGGCGAGGACAAGATCCCCTTCGTGGAAAGTTCAAGGGTGTACATGTTTGTCGTAACCAGCTTTGCAGCGGTTCTTGGAAGCTTCAATGGTCTGGAGAGCGGCACGACGGTCTTCATCGGTTTGTTAGAGGGATGGCAGACATTGCTCAAGTGGGGAGGTATCGGGGAGAAGCTCAACGGTGATATGTAAGGCATGTATCTGACACTCGATGGGGAGGACAGATTCGACACCGTGAACTAAATGAAACAGGGTAAAACCAGTGGCGGTTTTAGTGGATGTACGATAAGCCCATAAGGCGGGGAAGAGCATATGGTGCCAATTGGACTTATGTCGGTCAATAGTGAGTTGAAGGATGGTTATGAGAATTTTGTTAATGGCCTCTACTTGGCCGTTCCCTTGGGGGTAGTAAGCAGAGGAAAATTGATGTTCAAACTTGAGGAGGGTGGATAACTCACGCCAAACAGAATCTTCGAAGTGGGAACCATGGTCTGAGACCAACTGTTTAGGAACCCCGAATCGAGTGATAACATGGTTAAAAAAGAAATTGGCAGCTGTGTGAGCGATACAATTGAAGGTAGGCATGGCTTCGGCCCATTTGGTGAAGTAATCGACGGTGACAATGATGTATTTGTGGCCATTGGCAGACGGGGGTCTACACCCCATGAAGTTGATGGCCCACTTACAAAAGGGACCAACGGTGACGACTGGGTGTAACGGAGTAGGTGGTGTCTGGGATTTGGGGGCAAAAAGTTGGCAGTTATGGCAATGCTTGACCGCAGTGATGCAGTCGGTGAAAAGTGTGGGCCAGAAGTATTCGGCGCGGACGACGTTTTGGGCAGTGGCCATCCCGGAGAAATGGTCACCGCAGGCACCGCTATGACAGTCATTAAGGACGTGTTCAGCTTCCTCGTGTGTAAGCAAATGATGAAGAATGGTGTCAACCCCCCGCCGGTAAAGGACATCGCCTAAGAGGAGATATCGAGAAGCTTGGTGACGGATACGACGGCATCCATTACGTGTGACTTTGGGTCTGAACTTCTGCGTGCGCAGGTATAACAAAATATCACCGTACCATGGGTCATCAGACGAGATAGTGAACAAGTGATTGTCGGGTAAATCATCGAAGATTTGTGGGGCTGGGAGAAGGGAAGGGAGATCAGTGATGAGCTGGGAAAGCGCAAGGGCTTTAGCGCTCTTAGGTGTTCGGAAAGTGATGTCATATTCCTGGAGGATAATGACCCATTTAGCAACACGACCTTGCAGGAGCCTCCGATTTAGGAGATAGACCATGGGGTTAGAGTCGGCGACGACTGTGGTATGACTAAGTAAGATATAGTGTCACAGTTTTTGGATGGAAAAGACCACGGCTAGGGCTAGTCTCTCCTCATATGGGTAACGTAGGGGTGGACCAGACAAGGTCTGGCTAACGTAGTAAATGACATGCTCTTGGTGAGAGACGTCTTCTTGAACCAAGACTCCAGACACAATGTGCTCGGATGCCGAGACATAGAGGATGAAGTCCTGAGAGAAATCCGGAGGGGAGATCAAAGGGGCTTGTGTGAGAGCTTTCTTGAGAGCTTCGAATGCAGCTTCTGCTTGCTCATCCTAGACGAAGGGTACGTGGGTACGAAGCAGGCGCAAGAAACCATGAATGGTAGTGGCGTAATCAGGGACGAAGCGTCGAAGGAAATTGGATCGCCCCTGCAGACTTTGGAGCTACCGGAGCGTGCGAGGAGAGGGAAGGTCTAAGATGGCTTGGAATTTCAGGGGATCAACAGTAATTCCTTTCTGGGAAACAATAAAACCCAAAAATCGGCTTGTCGGAACGCAAAAGACACACTTGTGTGGGTTCAAGCAGATTTGATATTCGCGATAACGCAGAAAAACTTGCCAAAGGTCGTTAAGGTGGTCTGATCATTTCCGGGAATGAGCTGTAAGGTCGTCAAGGAAGACTAGCAGGATATGGACCAAATCATGAAAGCAATAGGTCATGGCTCGCTGGAATGTGGCACCAGCATTTTTTAGGCCAAAAGGCATGACACGATAGGCAAAGGTGCCCCATGGGGTAGTAAAGGCAGTTTTGTACTGGTCTTCCTTACGGATCTGAATCTGATTGTATCCGGAAAAACCGTCCATGAAAGAGAGGACTTCATGCCCCGCACACGCATCGATGAGCTGGTCAATAAATGGCGTGGGGAAGTTGTCCTTGGGACAAGCACGGTTTAAATTGTGGAAGTCAGTGCATACTCTAATGGTGCCTTGATTTTTGTTAATGGGAACGGGGTTTGAAACCCATGTGGTATAGGAAATACGATAAATGAATCCTTCCTTGCGAAGTTTCTCAATCTCAGCTTTGACAGCTGGGAGCTTTGAGGGATGAATGGGGCGCTGTTTCTGATGAACGGGGGGTACATCAGGCCATGTGTCAATGTGGTGCTCTATAATGGTGGGGTCAAGACTGGGCATTTCGGTATAGGACCAGGAAAAGACATCACGGAACTCTCTGAAGAGGTTTTTGTATTCCTCAATCTCTTGCTTACTGCAGAAGGCTCCTAAAGTGATGAGTTCAGGGGCACTCCCGGGGGCAATGATATTAATTTGGATGACATGTGAGATGTTGGTCATGTTACCCTCCTCGAAGGTGTCAGGAGCAGGAATAGGGTCCTTGAACCAGTCGACCTTGGTGGGAAGGAAGTCTTTGGATTCAACCGTGAATTGGGTAGTTGTGCTAGAGGAGGATTCTTCTGGGATGAAATAGGAACGGTGATGCATGTCATCCCAGGGATAATCCGGGGCAGTGAGAGCCTTGAGAATCTCCTCATCAGTATGCAAAGTTTGAGTCATCAAATCGGTTGACGAGGGAGTGGTAGTTGAAGAGATCATGTAAATGGTGTTGACCTCCTAGGATGGAGGTGAGATCGGGGGCTAAATCTCTTCAATGGTGGGTGGTGCTGTCTCCAGATCTAGATTGTTCATCTCATAGAGAGCTGCTCTGTAATCGGGGAGATCGGGACAGTGATGTGAGTAATGCCCGTAAACACCGCATATGGCACAGGGGTGGTTGGTATGCAGGGATTTATCTTTAGGCTTGGGGGTGAGGTCTAGCTTGACAACCGGGATATTGGGGTCATGGTCAAGCATCTGCATGTGTTCCTGTAATGCAGGTAACTGTGGACATTGATGAGTCGCATGGCCTAACTCATCGCACAATGAGCATTTGGGAAGAGCACGAAACACGGGGGGGTTTTTTACTGTCTTGAAAGGTGGTACAGCAGTGTAGGGTTGAGGGCCTCTGCCCCCAGTGGATTTTGGAGAAGGAGGGGGATTCGTGGAGGATGATGGGGGTAGCGACACCGGGGGGTGGCTGAGTGGTAGTAGCCATGGGTTGCACCGGTTGTAGGATGACACTTGGTGTCAGCGGGGGAATGAGAGGCGAAAGATACCAGACAGGTAATCCCAAGGTTAACCCAGGGAGGCTAAGGGTAGCCATGACCGGGGCGCTTACTACTCCCGAGGGAGGGACTAGGAAGGGGATTGTATGGATAGGTGTAACACCAATGTGGCTAGGTACCAGTGGTGGTTTAGGCAACAAGGGTGGTTGATTGTTAGGTGTTTGGTTATCATGAGACAGGGTAAATAAGTCAGACACTTCGGGCGTAGATGACGGGGGAGGAATGGATTGGAAGGTGGATGTCATCGACGGGTATGAGTAAACTCCAGGTCCCAAGGAGGAAACAAACGAAGTAGTGGCACCATTAACAGGTTGTTCAACCATGGGGAGAACATTTTCGGGTGCAGCAGGGGCATTTGGATCATAGTAAGTAAGTTAGTCGATCTTGACCACACGTCCGTCATGGGGGAACATCATGGTACGAAAGACAGAGGAAGCTACCGCCCGCATAGCATACATGTAGCTGTGACCGATTAAGAGGTTGTAATCAACTTGGGTGTTGATGACCTCAATGTTGATGAGGACGGTTTTACCACCTAACTCGACAGGGACATTGGCTAGGAGAGCTTGGGGCTGAGCTGAACGACCGTCGTGGGCGCGTAATGCAGTGTTGGACTGCTGAAGGGTAGGGGATTCCAACTTCTGCCATATGAATGTGGACATAACGCATGTGGAGGCTTCTTCATTGATGATGCACCGATGGATGACAAGATTCCAAATGCAAACAAAAACTTGGAATGCTAAGGTGGAAGGCAGGCATGGTTCAGACTGGTCCAAATCAAATGCCATCAAATTCGAATCATTTAGGTCAATAGCCCCAATGGCTGAGAGTAAAGTCTTGCGCTGGGAGGGGCAGTTCTTCAAGACTTCTAACGCATACATGGCTGCGGGAGATTGGGCTAAGTCATCTACAATGTTGTAGTTTGTTGATACGGCGAAGTGGGAAACGAGGTGCTTTGGAAGCACCATCTATTGGGGGCGGAGGGATACGTAATGCCTGATCAGTGGGATGAGCGTTAATGGTTTTATTGATGGGAGGGGCTTCAGAGGTGGAGCCATATTGGTTCTGACGAGTCTGGAGGTTGACATCAGTGGATGACATCATCAATAAGTGGTGGGTCCCTGAGTCGAACATGGGTTGATCAGGAGCGGCGTAAGTGATTCGTTGTTGGGGTGGCGCATTGGCTTGAGGGGGAGCCAACCGCTGAGTGTTCACTATGCCTTGGGTTGGTAAGGGGTTTTGCAGCACCAAAGGTTGCTGCTGAGGTTCCGTAGGGTTGGGTGGTGCTTGAGGAGCCGCATGCCCTTGGCGGTGGGCATCATCAACCCAAAGCTGTCGAGCTCGCTCTAAGTGCGGGCAAGCATGTGTGTAGTGGCCATAGACCCGGCAAATAGAACAAGGATGGTTTGTTCGCAAGTTGGGGTTTTTAGCCTGCTTGGGCGGGCGATCAGGGTTTTTGTTAGCGGGGGCCACATTATTGTTGTCTGGGGGATTAGGCGATTGACCGCCTTGGTCTGTAGGTTGGTTGTTCCCTCGAGTACAGCCCTTGCCGTGGTTTTGTTGGCCCTGGTTGCACTCATTGTTTTGGTTTTGTTGCTGATTTTGTTGGGCATACACTTGCCCTTGGGCAGCAGGTGGGTTTTGGGGTTGTACATGTGCGGGAGTAGGCTGCGGTGGATGATATGTAGGTGGAGGCTGTGCAGGTGCGGCGCCTTGAGGAGGTTGCTGATATGTTTGCGTAGCAGGTTGTGGGTTTGCCGCAGGGGCTGCCTGTGGCAGGTAATAAGCTGGTGGGGCCTGGGAAGGCGCAGGAGTCGGTGCAGCCTGCTGGTGGTAATAGGCGGGTTGGGCCTGAGAAGGGGCAAGAGCTGGTGCAGCCTGCTGGTGGTAATAGGGATGAGGTGCGACCGGGGAGGGGTAAGAGTGGGCCGCATGATCGAAGCACTGAGGTGGATAGGTGGGTCCATGGGAATGATGGTGATGTGTCATAGGAGCATACGAGTTGGTAGCCCTAGACTGTGAGGTAGCCCGTGAAGGGTCGGGGCCCGAGGTAGGACGTGCTATGGAAAAGGGTTGGGGATGCGAAGACACACGACCGATGATGCCGTCTGCAGCATGGGATGCCCCCGGCACATCGTGCTGGGAGGACTCGCCGCGAGGGGCGTCAGGTATAATGGTATAGAGATAACCCGACTGGGCATAAATGAGTTCAAACTGCTGTTCCTTAAGGATGGCCTCTTCTTCAGACTGGGGTCTTTCAGATGCCACATCCTTAGCAATGACAGGGAGAAGGGACTTGAGGAACCAATCTAGGAAGATACGGTCGTCTAATTTGATCTTGCATAAGCTACGGCGTCGACGCCACTCATGAATGTGGTCCATGATGTGGGTAGCCGTGTTTTGTCTGCAAGATAGGAGGATCTCAATGCCTGTGTCATAGTGGACAGGTAACTGGAAGAACTGCAGGAAGGTCGTGGCAAGGGAAGCAAAGGTGGCATGGGTCCCGTGGGGTTGCTCGATATACCACTTGGCTGCAGAGCTAGTGAAGGTACGCTGTAACAGACGGAGGCGAATAGATTCATCCACTATGGAGTTGGAGGAACACCATAGATGGAAGGACATGATATGGTTTTGTGGGTCCTCTCCTGCCTTGCCCTTGAACTTAGGGATGTCAGAGGGGAGCTTGGTGGGCATGTGAGGCCACGCAGGGTCATGTCGGATAGGGTCGTTGGTCAATCTGGCTAGGTCGGGCAGGTTGAGGCTAGCAATGAATGGAAAACTGGAAGAAGGATGTGACACAGTAATGGGTTGGACCAAGTTGGGGCCAATGCCCCCAAGTGGAGGGACAAGGTTTGGGATGGTGTAACGCCCCCTTCCATCATCAAATGCAAGGAGGGGAAACGTTAACAACACATGGGCTTATCGCAGACTTAGCCCCAATAATTTTTGCACATAATTTTCTAACATTTTAAAGCTTCTATATGCAGATTCGTTTCAATATAAACACAGCGGAATGAACATGCTAACAAGCACTCAAATAGACAGTAATTGCAATCATATCAATCACAGCAGAGAATGATTCAACATACAGAGACCCAATCTCATTCGTATGCCATGCATGGATTCTATATTAATTCATTTCATTAAACATGGGCAATTTAACATATTGCAGAACACAAAATGGAATAATTTATAATCCACAGAACACTTATCTTGAGAAGTTGATGTCCAACAACTGGCTACGTGAAGGCAATGTTCCTCCCAACCGTAGATCTCTATCCAGCCTATATTCCTTCAGCTGAGAGATCACCCCCGAGCTGGGTTGTGTATCCACTAAGGAGGACTAGTTGGGTTCACTCACAGCCATGGTTCCCGTCAAGCATCCAAGAAGATAGAGGAGGGTAATGCTAAGCCAGTGAGCTCAACCACAGAGCTACAGGCATCTCAAGTGAGCTCAACAGTTAGGCACCCACATTACCTACCACATCCAACACAAGGAAGATCCCCTTCTCTGTTACACAGTCCCTCATGCAACTCTTCCCTCCAGTTCTCTTCAGGATGGGCATAGAAAGGTCCAGCTGCTGATCCTTGAGATCCTATCCTTCACAGGGTTTATCAAGCACACCCAACCTCTGCATAGTCAATCCCAACTTGATTTCTCACCATTCTGCTCACCAAATACTCAAATCCGTCACTCATTTTCTGAGCTGCAAAAACTAGGTTTTCCCATTGATTTCGGGGTAGCTAATGCTCCAAAATTCACCCCAAGGTTCATGCTAATGGATCCCCCATTGGATTTCCCTGTCCCCTGCCAAATTTGGACGTTTTTGGTCTTTCAAAATCTGGGTTCTCTCAAGGCCGCGATTTTCTGGTTCTCTCACTGCTGGCACTCGTTTTTGGATGCAGAATGATGCTAGGTAGTTTCACAATGGAATGGGGTGAGAATGAAGCAACCTCCCATGAGGTTGAGTGACTTCTTGCCCAAGCAAACAGAGCCCATGCCCACCCATACGAATTTCAGGGCTGCCCATGCTCCATTGAAGCCATGGGCTAAAAATATCAACCACTTTCTTACACCAGGCATTAATGTCACCTAGGGAAGTCAATGGGTTCTCATAATGACAAATGGCAGCCTAGGGTTTAGTCCCTTAGCCCCCTCACCACTCCCTAGTGGATACACGTGGCCCCTTCTCATTCATTGCCTCCATAGCCAGTTTTTGGTATTTTATTTCCATATTAAACATTTACATCAATTTACAATATCCCATGGCTTAATAGCACGTGGGTAACAAAATATCAAGCGTGTCTAATTTAAATAAAATCCGAGCATAAACTAGCGGGGCCTTGGCCTTGAGCTCCACGCTAGGGAAACATACATCGTGTGTTTACAATATTTACATTAGAGCCAATATTTCCTAAGGGTCAAAATTGGGGTATTACAGATGGTGCCCCCAAATGGGGGAACTAAGGTGGTATAGGATGGTCTTGCACCACCATGGGTAGTGTGAGCCACTGATGGAGTGGGGATAGGTATTCCAGCTGCGGGAATAGGTGCTGTGAGGGGAACAGTAGATGTGGGCCCCATTGAGGGCATACCCACAGTGGGAGTGATAACTGATGTAGTGGTGGATGGGCAACTAATGGTCCCTACCAAGAAAGGGGTGGAAGTAGTACCAGCCATGGGGTTCTCAAGTGGAAAGTAGCTCCAAAGGGAGAGCTAGGGTTTCCTGAGAATTTTTGGCAGAGTGAGGATAGGGATGATTGTGGATATGAAATGAGGGATCTCCATCACCTATTTATAGTTTTTTGGTGGTGGAGTGCTGGCCCATGGTTTTGGGAACCATATGGTTTAGGGCAACTGTATAGGGTTTTTTCTACTTTTCCTCATTATTTTATATTTTTTATTCCCTTTTTAGAGGGATTTTTCTATTTTAGAGGAATTTTCGATATTTTTGGAGGAAAAAGGGGGTTTTTAGCCTTTTTGAGGCTTTTTGATGGTTTTGTGGCCTTTTGGAGGCATTTTAGGCCTTTTGGAGGCTTTTTAGTGGGACTTTTAGGGTTTTTAAGGGAAATATGGTAGGAAAATGGACAAATGAGCCATGTAATGGGGTAGATGAGGTAGTGAACACTTTTTGGGTGTTAACAGTGACCTCGAATTTCATTATGTTTACCAAACACAGATTCCAACTTGTCCCAAGCAACATCAGGTTCATCAATTCCAGGTATGTGGAATCGCAAATTAGTAGAGATTGACATCCCAATCAATCCATAAGCTTCATCACATCTATTTTCCCATTTTATTTTATTTTCATCATCAGTGGGTTATGTTTCTTTCCCTGAAGTAATTTTGAAAAGTCCCCTACTTCGTAGAACATCCTCCATATGAGATTTCCATGAGAAATAGTTGGAACTGGTAAGTAAAATATCACAAGGGGAGGCCATACTGCAAATTAATTGCTATAAAAATAGAAACCAATAGTCTAGATGCGAAGAGCTCGAAAAAATAGGCAGTTTAAAAAAACATGGCACTAAAAATTGGCTCCGTATGATGAAGTTATGCTTGAACAAAGAAAAAGTTGAAGATGTCCCCAATAGTGACGTGGCAGATAGAGAATGACCAGTTAAAAAAAAGGATCCCCCCCTTCCCAAGATGAACCTTTAATAATCACTTTACAAGAAAGTTTCTTTAAGTGAATCACTTTGTAAAATAAGCGATTTCACTTTTACAATGATGTTACTTTAAATAGTGCAACAATAAAAAATAACTTAAGTGACTCATTTTTTATTTTTATTTTTTATTATTTAAGTGAGATGCACTTTTACAATAAAGTAACTTGAAAATAGAAATTGCATGCACTTTTTATTTTAAAAGTAACTTCCTAAGACTTGAACTCAAGACCGGTTAAGGAATAAAGCAACTTTGAACCAAGTGAGCTAGATTAATAGGTATGTAAAATATGGGAAGGAGGAAGGGTTTTTTTTTTTTACTCTTCTTGCTCAGTTTCCGCGATTACCTTTTTTTTCTGCAAATTACACCATACACCAAAACAAAAAAACATTTTCACACTTGTGGGATTAGATCTCGTTAGCTTTCCCAGAGAGTCTACATTTTCTCTCTGTTTCTGATTTGCCGAGATCACACAAGGTCCACGGAAAAAAGCATACGCAGCCGAGAAAAACCATTTCCCTTTCTATTTCTGATTCGTCGAGATCGCACAAGGTGCATGGCAAAGAGCATACACAGATAGAGAAAGAAACAATCCAAAACTTAAAAATTCTAGATATAAAAATCGATAAAATATGAGATATTTTTTTTTAAACAGAAATAAAAAAAATGTCACTGTAACATTATACCTTCAGATCTGATGAAATACACGTTTTTGAAGCAACCGGGAACCGTTTTCGATCAAACGAAAACTATTTCCCAATGGAAACGACGCTCCAGATGCAATGGAACACCTCCCACAGCCCAGAAATGCACAAAAATACCAGAACCAGAAACCCTTTCAAGTTTCGGCAACAATAGTTCAAGATCTAGATCATAACCGGAAGTGGCTCTTCATAAAATATTTGATACCATGTTCGGGTACACGGAGTACTCTCAAAAGACTGAACACCTAGAGAAACCACTTCATACAAACATATCACAGATCAATACAGCAATGTTTTGACGTGGTTTAAACCCTTGTGAGGGAAACACTCCACAGCCCTAGCCAAATAGCTTCTACGGAGCAATTTATTATGCAAAGAAAGAAAGTTACAAATGAGCTTCTCATAATCAATCAATGAAACAGTGACCCTCCATGCTCTTTAAGTAGAGATCATAGACCAATCGGGTGTTAAGCCACAGATCAAGGCTAGGTATGATCTAAGAGAAGTTGAGCCGTCAGATCACTCTATGTCTAAAACATATCGTGACCGTCGGATTTAAGTATTTACAAATGCATACTAATGCATACTAAAAAAACACACTTTACCTAACGAATCTATTACACAAGTTGATCTTAACTAACTCCTAAGTGTCTAAATATCCTAACACTGTCTGGTTACGTTCACATGATTTCCTTTCTATAACCATGATATCTTATATGGATTTAGATGTTGTCGACTTCTCAAACCCAACTTGTCGATGATCTCGGTCGACACTAAGTTCTCTATGCTGCCTCCATCGACAATGGTTTTGCAGTATCTATTGGTGATCAACACTTTGGTCCTGAAAATGGCCTTTCCCTGTGTCGACTCCTTCTTTTCTCGCTTGTCATTTTGAACCAATGTTCTTCTGGTCGTACAGTTTAGACTCTTTTTTCCATCATCTCCACCGCTGTCAAATGTCGAACTTAAGATCTTTTCACCCCTGCCATCTCGTCGGCATCTGGGTTTCGACTCTTCTTCCACGTGTAGATTCTCCGAGAATTCATAAGCTTTGTGTCCCACTCCTCGATACTTATAATAGACTATAGCTAGTATGTCAACTCCTCTCCTTTCTACTAGACCACTTCGACCAAATGCACCCTGTCCGTGGGTCTCTCGACCATCCTGTCAATTTTCTTGTTCCTTTTCTCTAGTCGATGTCCTTTCTGCGTGTCGGTTATCTTCGACGGCTTCTCTCATGGTCCCACTACTTTGTCCTTTTGTGGGAGCAGTCTTCGTACCTCAACCGATCATCCTTCCTCTAGTCAATGTTGTTCTTCTCGATAGCTTTTCTTCTTCCTTCAGGGCTAGATGGTAGGCTTCACCAACCGTTCTGAAATTCGACAGGCTCAAATCGTCCTATATGGAATACTTCTGAACATTTAAATATCTTGCGACTACCTCTTCTCCTTCATCGGTTTGACCGAATCTCATCGAAAATCTGTAGAACTCTTCCGTGTATTCCTTCACGGTCATCTCTTTCTGTTGAAAATTTTGCAACTTCCTGACAAGGAGATCACATAATCATTTGGAAATAAATTCCCCTTCATCTTGGCAAAGATTTTATCCCAAGACTTGATATTTTCCTTTCCCTTTTTGACTATGTCATCCTGTACATTGTCCGGCGATAATGAGGCATGACCCTTCAACTTCATACATGCAGTTTTAACCCTCTTAGGATCCACTAGCTCCTCTATGTCAAAGTATTTCTCCATCTCTCTAAACCAGTCTATCAAGTCTTCTGGATCCAGACTTCTTGAGTAGGTAGGTACATCTATTTTTGTCTTACCCCTCATCTCTGTCAATATCTTGATGAATCTATCTTCTGGTTCCTCTTCTACTGCTTCCTGAGCTTCCACTTCCTCGACTTCCTTGTCACTATGGTCAAGTGCATCCGGAAATCATCCACATCTCTGATCTTCCTTGATTGATGCAAACTCATTGGTCAATATTTTCATTGTTCACGTCCACGCGTCGAACATTTCACAATATACCATTGCTCGTGCACCTCCTCGTGCTCTGCATCCTACAACACAGACATTTACACCTCTTTGTGCCATTGTTTTCAACCTCAGCTAAAAATCTCCACTCGTCAAATCACAACTGGCATTTTACCACACAACCACAACTCTACCCAACCGCAACTGGAGTTGTTCTCGCATGCATAGGCTCTTCTTGTTCTCAGGATTATTTTCCCGCTCACAGGAATTTTCATGTTCTATTACAACTTGACACTAGGAAAGCTACTATCGGGATCTACCATGCTTTCAGGATGATTCTGCTTTGATACTAACTGACGCAAGGCAGGTCGGCCAGACCCTCTTAGATAAAATATTCACATAGATGTGCTCACAAATACTAGATGTGAACTCGAAATTCCACAAGGTTGGATTCTATTACTTGAATCATTTACAACATTACATGCAAACTAATAAACAAGTCGGCCTCAGCCTGTTACAATACATGGGTGGTAATATCTACTTCGTCTATGTTTTTCTTTCTGTGTGTACGCTATCTGATCCTTGATCATTGCTATGCCTCCTCTTTCTGTTCCTTCGCACCACTCTTCTACTCTTCTCTATTTATCTTCCCGAGTTCCACCCTGTATGGCTTCCCCGAGGTGTGCTTACTCTGTCCATCAAATTCTCCGTGATCCTGCAAACCTGCAGTTGTTAACGACCCTGTCCATGCCTGCACAACCTTCTTTTGTGGTGACATCTAGATTGATCTTTGTTATCTCATCAAATAAACATAGACTAGCTGTTTGTTTCTAGGTGATAGGAAGTCTTTCAAATTTTCATTTTCATATACATTTGAGGTTCTTTTCCAAGAGTTTGAAGTATGTAATGAAGTTTGAAATAACATTTGATGTTACTTTTTCTCTAAAAAGAATTTTTGGGTTTCGGTAGCTTAGGTGGACATGGAGATTGTTCATTAGCCACTGAAAAACCATCTTTCAGTAGCTTATAGCATAAAAGAAAAATTACTCAAAGCTACCAAAAGGGAAGGCACATGTCATGTATCATGGAACAGTTTTCGGTGGCTTAGGCGGATACGATAGTTGTTCATTAGCCACCGAAAAGCACTTTTCCGGCAGCTTACGTGGTTAAAGGTGAAATCATCAGCTACCGAAATTAAGTTGGTTTCAAACGGTGGAGATGTCTAATCAGGGGCTTAGTCATGAATTTTAAAGGGGATCCATCATTCGTTAACCTCCGAAAAGGGTCACTTCTAGAAAATACACGATCCCTCGAAGGTAAATCCTACTGCAATAATGATCTCACCCTAGCCAATTGAACCCTATATCTCTCACGTCTAACAAAGTTCGAAGAGCTGTACATCCAGTGTAATCATGCAAAATTGACAAGTCATTAAACCCTCATGATTATTCTTTCAATTCACATCCCTTGAAGTTAGGTTTTGTAAACCGCAACATCCTTCCTCCTTCACTCTTACCAAGTCATCCAGCTTACCTTTTCCCTGATTTCACGTCATTCTCCCAAGCTCGAATTTTAACAATAGGTGTTAAGAAGTAGCTTACAGATGAAGAAAAGTGGAGTAGTGGTCCTCAGGAAAGAATTAGATGACATATGTTACCTGAAGTCTCACCCCAAGGTATGTCAACTCTTTAAAGATGCAGACTGTTATGAGTTTTGTAAAAAACTTCAAGGATCTCATCAGCAAGTAGTCGAAACGTTTGCTCTCACATTTGATGGAAGAAGGGAAATAATTGGTAAGGAGGAATTCTAGGTAGAGGAATCCCTCATAGCCGAGGTGACAGATCTTCCAACGACTGGGGAAAATTGGTTCAAGACTACTATTACAAAAGATTTTGAATTTAGATTCTATCTGAAACCTGAGCATAGAAATCTTGTATGGAAGAAGGATATTCCTATGACCTATCTTGAGGAGAAATGGCAGCATCTGTTGAAGTCAATTCTTGTTTACATAACCTATGAGGGTAGATATAATAGGGTTTTGATTTATCATTTTAAATTAATGAATCATTTCATTGGCAGGAGCCCCTTGAATCTCCCTTTTCATCTCTACAAAATCCTGACTAAAATGGATCATCAAGTCAAAGCCAAGCCGACCAAAATTATAGGTAGAATACACCACCGTGGTTTGATCAAACTCATAGTTTCTAAGTTGATGCAAAGAAGAAACATGAACTGGGTGTTCTTCCTTTTCTAGAATTAATTTGAAATAGAGTTACAACCAGAGGATGAAAGAAGTATCCCATTCCTAGAAGTGGAAAAAGGAAGAGGAGAGCCATTTCTCCAATTGCAGTTGATCCCCTTTCCTCAGCTCTCAAAGTTCAGAAGGCTAAAAAGGAATTAGAGTTCAGTAATAAGATAGAGGAAGAAGGAGTTGATTCAAAAGGAAATAACATCCTCAACCTACCATACACAAATTTCGAGGATGATGAGTAGCAAAAAGTTGGAGTAGGATGCGAAAATTTTCCTTCACCTACACCTGAGGAAGAGCCAAATCAACAAATTATTGAAGAATCAACCAGCCAATCAAAGAAGCTCTCATCTCAGAAGATAAATCAACTTCTAATATAGGTGTATGAGTTCGAACTACTTTAGAGGGTGATCAAGAAAAAGAATGAAAGGTTGGCTGAAAGAAATACTGAACTGTATACCTCCTTTCAAGGGTTAACCAAAAAGCATAGCAAGTTGAAAGGGAGAAATATAAGACTGATAAGAGACAATATCAGATTGAGCAGGAAGGTTGAGCTTCTGAGAAATAAGAAAATGACTCCAAAACCCCAGCCTAAGGCACACTCAGACCTTGACACCTTAGCAGCAGCAGTCATCAGTTTTGCTAACACTCCGGTTTTGGCCCAGGATGAATAAAAACCCAAACAGCAAGAAGATGAGTAGCAAAGGTCAGAAACATAGTTTTGTCAAAAGTTTTGCAGGCTAGATCAAACACAGTTTTTCGGTGGCTTAGGCGAACATGGAAATTATTCATTAGCTACCAAAAATCCAATTTTCTGCAGCTTACAACATAAACATAGGACTCTTCTAGTTACCGAAAAGAGGGGAAAGTTCCAAACATCTAAAAATTTCTCGATGGCTTAGGCGAACATGCTGGATTGTTCATTAGCCACCGAAAACAGAGTTTTCGGTAGCTAGCAAAATTAAAACCCAACCTTTCTAGTTACCGAAACTACAGAATAATGCAGAAGGCTTATTTTCTGCACAAGACTTGACTTTTGCTGATCCAAACACTTCGAGGACATTTTCTAATGATAGACAAGCATTTAAAGGCATCATGATCAAAATTATGTTCCAGATTAAAAGGCGCCAGCAAGGTAAGAAGAGGAATCTTTTTGTATATTTTAGGAAAAATATGGCCTGTCAATCCTCCAGGCGGCAGTTTCAACCTTACTCATCAGCCTTCGAAGGCTTGTTACAACTGTCGAAGATAGGAGGACTAGCAAGATGGAGGTTACCCTTTTAATGTAGGACTCTTTCATGCTTTTCAGAAGTCTGTTTTAACTAGCTATTTTTAGCATATTTGATCCAGATTTTCAGGATCTTGAGCGGTTTTTGTAAAGGCTATAAAGCCTGTGACTTATGTAGAACAGAGGTTAAATTTTGGAGACTTTTTCATATATTGTAAACTCAAGCTTCTCATTTTCATACTAGTAATCACGAGTTTCTTTTTCCATTATTTGTTCAGACTTTCATCTTCTTATCTGTTCCCTACTTGCACCCGAATATTGAATTCATGTTAGTTTCTGTTTGTTTGATAATTGATATCCATCAACTTGTCAATTCATCCATAAATTGGAATATGCAAGTATTTTACTCACTTTATTTGGCCATTCCTACACACTTTATGTATATGTTTCTACTAGTAAAATAAGCATTCTCCAGACATCCATTTATCTATAACTCTCTAAGCAATGATAGCTTAAAGCCTTGTCAATACTTGTTGTGTTCATGTATGTTTTGAGGGAGTGAGGTTTGATTTAAGTCATCTGATTTGATCCATTTTGAGTAAATTATTGAGAATACGATTAAGTTACCAGGCTCTTTCGACTGCAACCTAGAAAGACTCCTGGAGAGCTAACAATATCAACCACCTTCTTAACTACCATTAACTCCCTAAACTACCCACAATGGTTGTAAGTATGTTGCCTCGACCTTTACACCTCTCGACCTCTGTGCCTCTTGACTTTTCTACATTTTTTGGTCTTCACTTAGTCTCCATGGATGTCGTCCTCCCCGTCCTCCACAGTTCTCCTTTACTGATTTTTAGTCGATGTCACTACTCGAATAACTTGTCAACTTTCGACTCCGTCAACTTCCACTTCCGTCTATCATACTTCAACATCTTCCTTCCCGACTGCCTGGCCTCGACTACCATTCTTCTTGCACCAGTGGTTGTCGACAATCTCCCTAGTCCACCTCATCTTGTTGATCATCTTCGACTGTTTCGCCTAGGCCCCAATGCCCTTGCATCACATAGATTTGGTTTACTTTAGAGGAAACATGGGTTCATGGTTCTCCTACGACAAGTAGTATATAATGACGATGGTCATGTGTTGGGGTATGATCACTTTATAGTAGCTGGTTCTAATTCTAAATAAATATTTGGCATTCAATGTTTGAATCTCACCTTGTTCTTTGATCCACCTTTAACGTACATGGTTATTTCCAATTGCCTGTGCAACATTGAAGCACATACTTTGAGTATCATATTTCATCTAACAGGAGAAACGATTGGAGAAGTGAGAGCTACATGAAATAATGCACGAAAGGAAGGTAGTAGTCAATAAGGTTCTCCATTTTT
This sequence comes from Larix kaempferi, assembly GCA_027924585.1. NCBI lineage: Eukaryota > Viridiplantae > Streptophyta > Pinopsida > Pinales > Pinaceae > Larix > Larix kaempferi. The sequence continues at coordinate 80,320 of BSBM01000953.1, forward strand.
TTTATTATAATATTAAGTGTTCAAATCCTAGTATTCAACTAGAAGAGATAGGTTTTCTTGTGAAATATAATTAGATTATTTTTTATGGTCTATGTGCCACAAATTTTGTTTGCCTTGTACAAATCTTACCAATTGTTAAACTATGTTATAGGCCATGGGATACTCAAGGTATTCTTGGAATTCAGAACAATATATAGAGTTGGATGACTGTAAATATGATAAAATGATGGAGCTTCAACAAATTCTAGAGATGATACCTGGGTTATTTTTTAATTTTTTATTTATTTCTTAATTCAGGTTAGATTATTGAATGTGGAAGGCTAATATGACTCTATGTGAACATTCATAAACTAGGACATCGACTATAGTTTCAAGACGTTGTCAATGACAGGTTCATAATGATCAGATGCATGTTATATCATAGATTTTGCAACTGCAACCAGCTAAGGAATTAGTCCAAATTTGAGAGGTAATAAATCAGTTCCATGTGTAGAAGATTGATATCATTTTTCATCGTAAGACTCATACAATGATGAAGTTGATTGATAAATAATTTTTAGTTGGTGAATTTAAAATAATGTCAATAAATAACTAAATAACTGGTATCGTAATTACATATGCATAATTGATCTCGTAATTTACAAATACATAAATGTGACAACTACATAAATATGATATCCTGCACACGATTTAATTACCACATAAATATGATAACTTGGTCACATATTAAGTGTTAGGAACTTGTTTTTATCTATTCCTTAGTTACCACTATCAATGAATCACCAGTTATCATATGTAAAGTGAGATATTTTTATATATACTTTTACACCGATAGGTGTTTATATCTTAGAATTTCAGGTGGACAACCACCTATTCCTCAGATTGCACAAGGATGATCCAAGTGTATTGTCGAGATTGATTTTATGGAAGTATTCGAAATAAACAATTACAAAACAATAAAGAATATAAAAAATAGCTAGTATCGTGGAAGACAACAAGTAACATATAAATTATTACTTATTTTTCACACTTAACTTGTGGCCTGTCACTATTCACTGGCTACAAGTTAAGTGATTGTGCTAATTTTATAATTGTTTATTTTGAATTTTGAATGACTGCCATAAAATAAATCGTAGTAGTGCACCTTCTCATCTTCCTTCAATCTAAGAAAATGCTTCTTCCTCATCCACCCCAAATTGAGAAATATAAACAAATTAAATTAGAAACAATTAATTACGTAATTTCATTTTTTTAAGTTGTTTGACTACTTTAGTTATAAAAAAATGTTATTTGTTTTAATTTGTTTTAATTTCATAAATCCATATTTATATGAATCTCTATATCAAATTTTTTATTATTAAAATAATTTCATAATGCAATATTAATAATAATTTTAATTATAATAATATGGAAAATATTTTACTAAATTATTTATTATAATAGTGATAATATTTTAAATATCTTACTAAATTATAAAATAAAAATAAAAATTTATATTTTTCAAAGAAAACATATTTAAATAATTTGTTATAAAAAAGATATAATAAAACATTTATGTTTTTCCAAAAATAATATTTTAATAAATCATTATGAAAATAGTTGATTACATAAATGGGAAAGCCTTGTGATGTCAGATAAAAAGTTCCATTTTGAAACTCTTGCCACTGTCCTTATCTTGTATGATTGTGAAGTTTGGCATTGCACCATATCTAGGGAATCTTAGAGAAAGATTGAACAAATCCAGAAGTGTTTTATCACGTGTAATCTCAAAATAAAAAATAATGCACCGTATCCTATAATGCTTATAGATGTCGGTATACCCCCCATCAAATGCATTACTATGATTAGGTAATTGATGTACAAGAACAAGATAAATAATTGGGAGAAGATAGACTCCCTAAAATTACATTAAAATCTAGTCAAAACCATCATCGACTCAAAAGAGGCTGGTATAAAAATGTGTGATATCCCTCATTAATATTAGTTTGAGTTTGGTGGACTGTCAAGATACTTTGGTTCAATTGTTTTGTCAAACCCTTTGTTAACTTACTACTGTAGGATTCATGTAGGTTGTTTTTCTAGTTCAATTTCCTGCTATGTTTATTTGAGTGATGTTATTACTTGGAATTTTCATCAAATATTGTTTTCTCAAACTAAGATACCATGCCTAAAAGTACTGATAAGTATAGTGTTTATTTCTGCTTTTATTCGAGTCCATTTTCCCTTGGGAAGTTGGTCAAACTATTTGTTAACAACTGTATAATGCATTATAGGTTCCTGCTTCTACTGTAATATGGTCTTTGGTGGATTAATGGTAGCTTATTCACACTGGTCAATGTCGTACTTGGTTATGTAAAGAGTATGCAATTGACATATGCAATGATACTAATAATTTCATGCACATTCATCCATAACAAAGTCTTACAAAATTTCCAAACAAAATGATTTCTTAGCGGAAATCACACATTAGTTTATAGCAACATTTAATTGGTATTACATAGAGTATGTTTCGATCTATGACAGTCACTAAAATTCACCCAAATTTGTAGTAGATTCAACCCACTAATCTAACCTGCAAATATGTGTGCCTGGCATATTTATTCTTGAGCTGAGATACCCTCCACACTAGTACGACCTGGTTGTTGGTGAGTATGGGTATCTATTGTACTAAAGAAAGGAAATAAACTGGCTGGAGCGCTCTCCATAGAAGCAAATACAACAGTATATTGGCAACGTACTATGGAGTTATAATAGTCATGAGTTATGCGCCCTCCACAACCAGTTAAATCACAAGACAAGTGTGCCCTCTCTCCTGGAGCCACTAACTGAGAATAATGTTCCCTCTTTAAGCAATAAGAGATGACGAGATATGTGGGTAAAACGGAGTCTTCCTTCAATGAACATAGAATAATACTTCCCAAGAGTTCCGTCCACTAGAAAAGATGGTTTTTCTCCAAACTAATGTGCCCACCTTCAAAGGTTGACTAAAAATCAATGAAACCTTTCAAATCTGCATCAAATCCTCTTTCTCTACCAGTGGAAGCTTCATATATGAGATGAATGCTTGCTAATATTTGACAACAATGAAACTCAATGAAGATATCTGACTAATCTCTCCTCATAAGATAGCTAGGGTGGATGGTTTAACTATGAAACTATTTTTCTCCCTTAGGGTTTCGTCCAAGAGAGTAAATATCAAGAGCTCTCCAATTTTTTTGGAAATGAGAATAACATGAATGAATGTAAAAATGAGGCTCTCTCCCCCTTTTAAAATCATGTTGACTCTTTTGGGCCATTTTTACCTTTTTACCTTTTTAATAATGAAGTGACTTCGTCAATAGTCACTTTATTACTTTATTACTCAAAATCACTTTATAAAAGTACTTTTTCTAAAGGTGACATTAAATAATAAATTAATTCCCTCTCCTAGTGACTATAGTCCATGGGCATCAAATGGACTAATTCATCATCCCATTTGTGATCAAGTGGAAAGGGACATTATATTCCTCCCTTTCGAAGATTGCTTGTCCCCAAGCAATTGCAAGTTAGGATGCTGCATAATCTTCTCCCACTCCTATGTGGAATCTTCCACTTGCATGTGTCTCCACTTGACAAGATACTCTCATGTCACGTCCCCAAAAATCCCAGTGGCCGTCAGAGGTGATGGGAGACAACTGAACCATTTTTTTTCAACAATTAACTCTGATTTTTACACATAGTCGCAATGGCCATAGATCCGTAATCCATAGTCACCTTCCTCCAATCCACAATTGAAATTCAGAACTTGGATTCCCAATATACACAACACTGAAAAGCGACCCTCCAACCTCTAGATTTCCGCAATCCGCAATGCGGAACTTAGAAAGTCGGAGCACCCTTTTACCCGGCATCGAACAATTTACTGTCCTAAATTCTGCATTCCACAATGCGGAAGTCGGAACTGTGGGGCATCAAAACCTCCAACGCTGTAGAAATGCGCCTATGCAGTCTACATTTCAATAGTGTAGAGGTCGGAACCATGGAGCACCCAAACCTTCAGCGCTGTAGAAATGTGCCTTTGCATTCCACATTTCCATAGTGCGGAAGTCAGAACTGCGGAGCTCCCAAGTCCTCGACACTGCTGAAATGTGCCTCCGCATTCTGCATTTCCGCAATGCGGAAGTTGGAACTGTGGAACACCAAAGTGGTCGGCACTAATGAAATATGGTCCCGACTTCTGCATTCCGCAATGCAGATGCAAAAAGTTAGGAGCTTTCCTTGCCCTGTTAGAACCAACTTTCCAATCTCATAACTCCTTCATCCTTGGTCCAAAGTGGACAAGTCCAGTGCCATTGGAAATCTCTTGGAGATCTCTATCCAATGGTGTGATTCCCCACCACATCTAAGCACTCTAAACCTATCATTTTTCCAACTGAAACTCTATCCAGAACCTCTTCAATGTGCATTTACCATTCTAGAAGGAACTATGTCTGACCCACAGAGAGGTTCTAAGACACCATAAGGGATATCTAATGCCTTCCCCAAGTCTAGGTGAAGCCAAGCAATCCCTCTTAATGTTGAATGCAATGCATAAATAACCACATGTAATGAAACTAGAACTAGTCAATACACCTACAGCCTGCAAGGTTAGCCATACATTACACTCATGCAAATGATGAAGCATTCATACATCCATTCAGCCTCATACACAGGCTTATAAATCGTCTTCTCGTTGATCAATTCCATGCATTCATTCATTCAATAACTTGAACATAACAAACCTAGCATAACATAGGGAAATAACATCATTTTTACACCACAAAAACACTTATATTTGGAATGAAGCTGCCCCAGAAAACTGGCTAAGTGCGAGCAACTTTCCACCCAAACTCAGGTATTTTTCCAACCTATACTCTTTCATCTAAGAGACCAACCCCGAGCTGGGCTATGTATCCACTAACGAGGGATAATGGGCTCTCTCATAGTCAAGGTAGCACCCTAATGCTAATCCAACCTACAGTTGGGTTTACCAAGCATACACATGAACAGGGGGGATGTTGCTAAGCCAGTGAGATCACCCACAAAGCTACAGGAATCTCATATCACCTAGTAAACATGGCACCCACATTACCTACCTCACCCAACACAAGGAACTCTTCTCTACTGCATAGTCCCTCAGGGCCCCTTCCCTCCAATACTCTTCAAGGTGCACATAGAAAGGTCCAACTATTATTTTCCTAATACTTTCACCTTCACTAGGTTTATTGTCACATCCCCATTTTGACCCCCTTCGCATTAAATCGTAAATGATGTAAATATTGATATTTAATCATGGTGAGGAGCTCAAGGCCAAGGCCCCACCATTGATTTAGCGTTTTATGTATCGGCAATTAAAAATAGATGCCTGTGGTTCTTGTGCCAGATAGGCACAATGTAAATTAAGACATCATGTAAATATGAATTTTAATGAAAAACCCACAACAAGCTATGCAATGGAACAAAGAGATGGGGGCATGATTCTACAAGGAATAGGGAGGGAAATTATTCAAACCCTTGAGCCAATGGTGATAATCCAGATGTCAATGAATAAACCCTCAACTACCCATTCTGACTTATGCACCCAATCATTTAATTCTTCCAGAAATTGGTTGAGGTAGTTAATGCCTTGGGAATGAAGAGGCATGTGAGCCAATTTCGTGCATGGGCAAGCCATCAACCTGGGAAAAACGTACTTTTGCTTGTGGGGCAAGAAAACACCCACGAAATGGTGCCCAAAGCCATTCTGAACCTGAAGTCTTTCCTCCCTCACGTAGTCTAAGCTAGCTGGGCTTTCCCCATCACGTTTTTTACCAATTTCCTACATTTTTCCATAGTTGGGAGCTCATTTTTGTGTTGCACAGTGGCTAGGAGAAAGGGAGTCATGTTTTGGGGGTTTATAGAGGTCGTTTTTGCCCCTGAAATGTAGAAAAACGTTTTCTGAAAACGAATTTGCTCTCCCAGGGTTTATTCCCCATCTACCAGTTCGTTTTGGTTGCCCATGTTTTTCAGCACTTGTGTTTTGTTGTAGGGTGCATCCCTGTGTTGGTTGGAAATTATGAGCAAGAATTAGGAGTGGAAGTGGACCAGAATTGGCTTGATAAACCTAGTGAGAAGGTAACCTCTCAAGAGTATCGAAAGGGATGGTTGCTCTTCTATGCACACCTTGAAGAACACTAGAATGGAAGGTATGGCCTGAGGGACTGTGTATTAGTGAAGGGAATACTTCCTTTTGCTAGGTGTGTAGGTATTGTGGGGACCAAGCTAGATAGATCTTGTAGAGGGTGCCCATATCTCTATGGATGATCCCACTAGCTTAGCAATTATTCCTTCCATTTCCTAACAACCTAATAAACCCAACTGTAGCTTGGCTTGGCTGATTTGGTGTATCTTTGAGCTATGTGTGAGTGTGTTGTTCCCTGATTCCTTGTAGAGATCATGCCCAGCTCGGGGTTGGCAGTGTGTTGAGATATTGATGATCACAACTGGCCTATGGTTGGGTGAAACATTGCAGTTGCATAGCCAGTTGCTTGGGACTACTTTGTTATAAGATAAGTATTCTCTTGTGTTAACTTTGCAATTATTTATTTGATGAATATCTTGAATGTATGATGGATGTGTAATTGAAATTACTTTCGTTGTGTTTTCTTATAATTATACATTTCCATATGTCTTTTTATATTATGTGAATGCTTATTTAATAAGTTCATGGGGCTAGATGCCCGGTTTTAGCATCACGATCCTTTCCATCGCACTGGTATGATGGGAGGGGACGTGACATTTATCAAGCAAATCCAACCCTGTGTTTGAACTTTTGCTCTCTTATTCAAGCTAGAAGCTTCATAGGGTTGCAGCCGAAACTCAACCCCACAAATTGGTTCTTCTACTATCAGATCAAGGTGTTCTCACGAGTTTTATAATTTTTTCAAGCTCTATAATTCACCCCCACGGTCCAATCCATGGTTATCCCCAACCAGTTCACTTCCGGCACAAGGTTTCTTGGGTGTTCTTGGCTCTGCAATTCGCATATCCTCAGAATCACGATTTCTCTTGTTTTCTTCACGGTTGGGCTTTTCAATGCGTGAATGACTTGGGTTCCTAGTAAAAAATGGGATAGGGACTAGTATGATCGAATTACCATGAGGTTGAGTAGCTTAAGGGGAATGAAAAACATAGCCATACCTTGCCATACGGATCACACGGTTGCTTCATACTCCATCGACTTCATGGAGTGGTTTTCTCAACCACCCTCTTACAGTAGCATTAACTTCAACATGGGAGTTAGATGGGTTCGCAAATGGACATATGGTATCATGGGTTACAATCCCATAACCCCCTCACCTCTCCCTACTAGATACACATCGACCCTTCTCATTGGTTTCCTCCTTAGCAGGTTTCTTGGTATTTTATTGCAATAATTAATAATTACACCATTTACAACTATCTCATGGCCTAACAACACATGGATCATCAAAATATGAAATAATTACCTATGAAAATAAACCTAATAATCCACTAGTGGGCCCTTTTCTTTCAGCTCCATACTAGGGAAAACACACACTACATTTATACAATATTTACATTGAAGCCAATAAACGCTAAGGGTCAAAATAGGGGTATTACAACTCCCTCCCCCTTAGAACAACACCGTCCTCGGTGTTATCAAAACTGAAAAAATGGGAATTCCTCTCTCATGGAATCCTCCAACTCCCATGTGGCCTCTTCGGGACTAAGGTGCTTTCATTGCACCTTCACCTTCCCGATGGCTCGGTTATAGAGCAAAGTGACCTTCTTGTCGAGGATGTGCATAGGCTCCACCTGGAACTCTCCTTTTGGTTCCACCTATATCACATTGCAATCAATGATGTGATTAGGATCATGTTCATATTTCTTAAGCAAAGAGACATGGAAAACATTATGAGCCCTCATGTTAGTAGGAAATGCAATCCTATATGCAATTGTTCCTATCCTATCAAGGACTTCAAATGGCCCACAATATGGCCCACAATATATTGGTTCCAACTTGGCGCAACTCCCAACCTCATGGAACTTTTCCTTGGTTTCACTCTTAAGTAAACATGATCCCCAATCTGAAATTCCTTATGCACTCTTTTCAGATCTACATAACTCTTCTGCCTGTCCTATGGTTCCTTCAATTTCTTCCCGATCTTAACAATTTCCTGCTCCATCTCCTTGATCATATCTGGTCTAATCACTAACATGTTCACTGAGTTGTCTCAATGCACTGGAGTTCTACATCCTTTTCCATACAATTCTTCAAAAGGGTTCATTCCCAATGATGCATGATTTCCATTGTTGTAAGCAAATTCTACCAAGTGTAGGTAGTCTTCCCACTTGGATGGCTTTTCCATCACATACATCCCCATCATGTCTTCAATAATCTAATTCACCTTCTCAATATGACCATCAATTTTAGGATGATATGTTGTGCTAAAGTTCAGTTGAGTTCCCAATTCCTGGAATAATCCCTTCCAAAAATTGGAAGTGAATTTTGTATCACGATCTGAAATTATTTCCTTGGGAAATCCATGCAATATGAATATCTCTTTCATGAAGATATTTGCAATGTCATTTTTCTTATGAGTGGACTTGAATGGAATCAAGTGAGCTACCTTTGATAGATTTTCCACCACTACCATGATTGAATCATGCTTCTTTACTGTCATTGGAAAACCTGTTATAAAATCCATAGAAACTACTTCCCAATTCCATTCTAGAATGGGAAAGGGATGCAACAATCTTGCTGGATGTTGATGCTCTACCTGGACTTGTTGGCACTTTTTACACCTAGAAATGTATTATGCCATATCCTTCTTCATCCCATACCAAAAGTACTCCTTTCTTTCTGTTGTTATAGTCTTCTGATATCCTGGGTGTCCAGAATATGGTTTTTGATGTATCTCATCCATCATAAGATTCTTCAATTCTACACAATTTGGGATGTACAATCTGGTACCTTGATAAATAAGAACATCATCTTCACCAATCTGATATCCTACGCACTTTTCATCCACATTTCCCTGCTACAACTTCTCCTTGATTTGAAGTTAAGCTTCATCACTGTTTTGAGATTTAAGAACCCTTGTCTTCAAATTTGATTTACATAAACTTACTATTGCAACATGGAATATTTTTCTAAGTGCATCTACAACCTTATTCTCATTACCTTTCACATGCTTAATTTCCATATCAAATTCACAAAGTAATTCCATCCAACTAGTTTTCCTAGAAGTCAAATTACGTTGGTCAAACAAATATTTTAAGCTCATATGATCTGTCCTGAGATCAAATATTCTTCCCAAGAGGTAATGTCTCCATCTCTTGAGAGCACGAACTATGGCTGCTAACTCTAATTCATGTGTGGCATAATTAATCTCACACTTCTTTAACTTCCTTGACTAATATAAAACCACAAATCCTTCTTGCATGAGCACTCCACCTAGCCCTTCAATGAAAGCATCTGTACACACAACAAAATATTTCTTTGGATCTGCAATTGTCAAAATACGAGCACTGGTAAGTAATTCTTTCCACTGCTGAAATATTTTCTCACATTTTTCAGACCATGCAAACTTGATATTCTTTCTCTGCAATGAAGTGATTGGGTGAGATATCTTAGAGAATACTTCAAAGAAACTTTGGTAGTAACCTGCAAGACCCATAAAATATCTGACATTTGCAACATTCTTTGGAGTAGGCCAATCCATTATGGCTTCAATCTTCTCTGGATCAACTGCAATTCCTTCTGCTGAGATAACATGACCCAAAATTGTACCTTCTGCTGATAGAAATCACACTTACTCAACTTTGCATACAGTTGGTGTTCTCTAAGTACTTGCAACACCATTCATAGATGTTCATTATGCTCTTCTGCATTCCTTGAATAAATAGGAATGTCATCCAAGAACACAATTACAAACTTGTCCAAATACTTGTTGAAGACATTATTCATGAGAGACATGAATGTGGCAGGTGCATTGGTAAGACCAAATGGAACTATTGTGAATCCATAATGGCCATATCTAGTTCTGAAAGCTATCTTGTGAATGTCTTCCTCCTTTATTCTCACTTGATGGTAGCCAGACCTCAAGTCAATCTTGGAAATTACTCTACCTTCCTTCATCTGATCAAACAAGTCATCAACTCTTGGAAATGGATACTTGTTCTTGATTGTCACTTTATTGAGCTTCCCGTAATCAATACACAGCCTCAAAGTCCCATCCTTCTTCTTAACAAATAACACAGGTTCTCCCCAAGGAGATACACTATGTCTGATATACTCATTGTCCATTAATTCTTAGAGTTGCATCTTCAACTCTACCAATTCTGGTGTGCTCATTTTGTAAGGAGATTTGGAAATTGGTGCTGCCCCTGGAACAAGATTGATGGAAAAATCAATATCTCTCTTTGGTGGCAGCCCTGGAACTTCATATGGAAATACATCATGTCACTCTTGCAACAATGGAAAGTCTTCTATCCTCGGTCCCTTATCTTCTGATGAATCTGGTATATGCACTGCATATAATTGGAAACCCTTCTTACAAAATTTTCTCATCTGTAAAGTTGCAATATTCCTTCTTGAAAATTTCTTGCAAATTCCTCTCACCAAACTTGGCCTTCCCTCTTCATCAATGCATTCAAATACTTTCTCATAGCAGTCCAACTTGGCTCTATGTCTTTCCAACCAGTCCATGCCTATTAGGTCATCATAAGATCCTAATGGTAGGACATTTAAATTTACATGTGTGAGGAGTCTATTCAACTCTATGTGGCACTCCATCACTACTTGAATTACCTTTCTCTTGGTCCCTATGGCTATTTGAACTAGCCAAGAATTAATATGCTTTACTTTATTCAGAAAAACAACTTTCAACCACCTTAGGAGACACATAACTATGAGTATACCTTGGATCAATAAAAAATGAAACAGATTGGTTAGAAATATTACCTTCAAATTCCACCACTGCTGATTGATGGTTTTCCTAATGATCATCCAATGCCGCATAAATTCAAGGTGATTCTCTTGCAATATATTCTACTATAGTTGATTCTTCTAGGATGTGCAAATTTATGGGGTTCTCCCTCCAATGTGAAAATTCTCTAAGCACATGGTTTCCTCCACATTACTGTTAATTTTTTAGCATTAATTCAACATTCTCTAGGATATTTACTGACAGAATAACATGTACAGAATATCAAGCATAACAATGCATATCAATCACATGAGACAATAGAGACATAGAGTCTCACTGGGGAAAACCATAAAGGTGAAAAATCCCACAACTTCCTTAGAGATAGAAAGAGAAATGATACAACCCAAGTACAAGAGATAGTCTTCTCTAGCAGCTACTCCTCCTTCCTCACTTGTGCACCACTTTCCGATCAGTGTAGAAGTGAATAATGAGATGATCAAATAGAGTGCCTCCCGCACTTTATTTATACATGACCTGACCTGCCTAATAACCTAGCAGGGCTGACTTGTCCAACTCAGTCTAATAACCCATGGTAATACTAATCAGGGCCGACTCCACACTTGGTGGTCTAATAACCCATCACATGCAAGTTGCAACACTTGCGACACTTGTCAATACAAATGACGACACTTCCGTATAGAGGAATAATAACATATCTATAGGAGTATAAAATACATAGGTGAAATACATTCTGAAGTTACATATACATCAACACTCCCTCTTAACTAGGAAGGTATTTCTCAACACATATCTACTAGCACAAGTCTTCTTCTTCGGATCATCGTCATTGGATCATCGTCATCAAATCATCGTCATCGTCACTACTGCTGCTAGCTCAATCAATCTCCAATCTACTCGTCATAGGAAGTTCTACAGAGCGAGTCTTTTTTCATACTGGATGTAGGCCCACCTCTTGCAGGTCTTCATCATCACTCGCCATACTGTGGAATCCTCTGGACTTATTACATGCGTAACAAACCCTCGTAAGAGCATCCCAGGACTGATTACGGGAACACAACCCAACCTATCGGATTTCCCAGGTCTTATATGTGACGCTCATCACAAACCCTTGAAAGAGCAACCCAGGACTTATTACAAGCACATAGCCCAACCTATCGGATCTCCCAGCACTTACATGTGATCCTCATCACAAACCCTTGAAAGAGCATCCTAGGACTTATTACGGGCACACAACCCAACCTATCGGATCTCCCAGGACTTACATGTAGTCACCACCAAAAACCCTTGAAAGAGCATCCTAGGACTTATTACGGGCACACAGCCCAACCTATCGGATCTCCCAGGACTTACATGTGGTCACAGGACAAACCCTTGAAAGAGCATCCTAGGACTTATTACGGGCACATAGCCCAACCTGTCGGATCTCCCAGGTCTTACAAGTTCTCTCAAGTACAACCTGTCCACAACCACAGAGCATCATCCTGATACTCACCATACATCATCCTGATGTACATCATCTGGAGAAACATCCTAAAGCTCATCATCCATGATCATCCGGATCATACAATGCATCCACCTGATGCATACATAGTATCTATCTGATACATATCATCATACGTGATCCTCCTGATCATACAATGCATCCACCTTATGCATACATAGTATCTACCTGATACATATACAAATACATGATCCAACTGATTATAACAAGCATCCAACATGACGCATATACATATACATGATCCAATTGATCATAACAAGCATCCAACATGATCCATGTACATATACATGATCCAACTGATCATAACAAGCATCCAACATTATGCATATACATATACATGATCCAATTGATCATAACAAGCATCCAACATGATGCATATACAGAGAAATAACTGGAGCATCATCCTGATGCTCATCACACAGCGATTACATCAACAACCATTGGAAGGATCCTCCTCTCACCATGCTTGGAATGGATTCTGCAAATGTGTCTGTCACTTCTTCCTTGAAGTGTCGTCAATCTGAAGAACACCAGGCCTCTCTCTGAAGTTTTCAAACTTCACTCTGGCTAGTGGTTTCGTCAACACATTTGTAACCTGCTCATCTGTCGCAACATACAAGAGCTTCATTGCTCCTCTCTGCACCATATCCCTGATATAGTGATATTTGATCTCAATGTGCTTCGACCTGTCGTGGAACACTGGATTCTCAGACAGCTTCACATGACTCTAGTTATCACACAAGATACCAGTAGCATCCAACGGGATATCAAATAACTCAGACAGTAGCTTTCGGATCCATACTACCTCACAACTAGCCGAACAAGCTGCAACGTACTCTGCCTCGGCTGTACTCAGTGCTACGCAGGATTGCTTCCTGCTAAACCAAGAGATCACACCTGATCCCATACTGAAGCAGCACCTAGAAGTGCTCTTCCTATCTGCAACACTGCCTACCTAGTCCAAATCAACATAATCCTATAGGTTAAACTTTTGATTCACATCATACTTGAGCCCATAATCAATTGTACCCTTCAGGTACCTTAGAATATGCTTTACAGCAACCATGTGAACACCTCTGGGATCCGTCAGGTACTGGCTCAATGTGTTCACTGCAAAGAAAATAGATGATCTCGTGTTCATTAGGTACATCAAGGACCCAATCATCTGACGATACATAGTGACATCATACAGATCAGATGAAGCATCACACAGAAGCTTCAGGTTCGATGCCATAGGTATGGCCATGGCCTTGCAGTCCATCATCCCGAACCTCTTCAGGATCTCTACTGCATGCTTCCCTTGTCCAAGGAAGATTCCATCTGCACTCTGCCACACCTCCATGCCTAGGAAATAGTGCATCATACCCAAGTCCTTCATCTCGAACTGGGAAGCAAGCTTCCTCTTGGTGTCGGCAATCAACCCATCCTCACTTGTTACAAACAGGTCATCCACATACAATAGTAGTATCACAGGATTTCCTTCCTCAACCTTGTAGTAAAGGTTGGAATCCGCTTTACTCTTGGTAAAGCCTAAACTGGATAGAAAGCTGTCTATCCTACCATACCAAGTCCTAGGAGCTTGCTTCAAGTCATACAAGGCTTTCTTAAACCTGCACACATATGACTCCCTGTCATGTGTCTCAAAACCTAGTGGCTACTCCACATACACTTCCTCCTCGACTACATCATTCAAGAAAGTTGTCTTGACATCCATCTGGTGTATCTTCCATTTCATCAATGTAGCCAGGGAAAGTACCAATCTGATAGAAGTGTATCTGGCTACAGGAGCAAAAGTTTCTTCATAGTCTATCCCTTCTTTCTTCTTGTGAACATTCCTCCCATAGTCTACTGAAGGAGACCAACTTCTTTCTTGCACAGATTCCTTGGATAAAGGAATCCCACGACCGAGGTAGGCCATTCAATGTGGTCATAACAACTTCACCATTTTCCACTACTTCATCCACAGCTTCAAGTTGTTCCTTGATTTGAGAGACTTTAGAAAAGTAGGATTGAATGGTCTCTCCATTATGAAGCTTTACCCCTTTCAATTGGTTCCGCAGAGTCATTTTCTGATTTATGTTCTTCCCTTCAAACAGCTTGGTCAGGGAATCAAACATCTCCTTGGGTGTCTTTAGAGATGAAACATGTGGAATGAGACGGTCTTTGATAGAATCAGCAATGATCCTCTTTGCCTTGACCAATTTCTTCTTATGTAAGGCCTTAGCCTCTTCTCCCTCTGGGACAGGGACCTCTTCACTTATGTAAGTATCCAATTCATTTTCTTCCAGGATTAACCCAATCCTATATTTCCATGCACGGAAGTTATCAGCCCCTTAAAGCTTATCCTCAAGCTTGGTGTGGTGAGACATCTTCAGGAGTACATCAAATGGAAATAGAAAAGATTTATGTCTTACCACTTGATTTGTAGAAATCTGGATCTGGTGCTTGATTAGGGTTTGTCAGAGAAACCCTAAAAATTCAAAATGTGAATTTCAAACTTCTGAAAGGATAGAAAGATGCTCCTTGATGAGCTGATCAACCTGGTATATTAAGAATTTGAAATATGAAAAGTTTCACCCTTCAGAAATGCCTTTTATTCTTCCCGGATTCACTAGGGAGGACCCTGAATTAGGGTTTGCGTTTCCCGGAGCTTCACCCAACCAAAAAGTTCAATCCAAATCTCTAAAATTTGATTTTTCCAAGGAGCTTCCAGCTATGGTCTCATAATTAAGAAATTCCTATTTTTGTGGAAACCCTAATTTTTAGGGCCAAAAATGAAAGTGCACAAAATTGAATTCTGATTGGACATAAATATGTACCTTGATGAGTAGAGTCAATCTTCCTTTATTCCTTTCCAAAATCTGTGGAGAGAAACCCTAGTTTCCACAACTGCATAGTGTCGTCTTCTCAGTTTAGGTCTGATACCATGTTAATTTTTTAGCATTAATTCAACATACTCTAGGATCTTTACTGAGAGAATAACATGTACAACATATCAAGCATAACAATTCATATCAATCACACCAAGCAATCACATGAGACAATAGACACACAGAGTTTCACTAGGGAAAACCATAAAGGTTAAAAACCACACAACTTCCTCAGAGATAGAAAGAGCAATGATACAACCCAAGTACAAGTGATAGTCTTCTCTAGCAGCTACTCCTCCTTCCTCACTTGTGTGCCACTTTCCGATGAGTGTAGAAGTGAATAATGAGATGATCAAATAGAGTGCCTCCAACACTCTATTTATACATGACTTGACCTGCCTAATAACCTAGCAGGGCCGACCTGTCTAACTCAGTCTAATAACCCATGGTAATACTAATATGGGCCGACCCCACACTTAGTGGTCTAATAACCCATCACATGCAAGTTGTGACACTTTTCAATACAAATGATGACACTTATGTATAGAGGAATAATAACATCTCTATAGGAGGATAAAATACATAGGTGAAATACATTCTGAAGTTACATATACATCAACAACCACCAACACTGAAGTGGTCATTTTGATGCTTGAATCCACTTCTTTCTTGTTGGGCCCGTGGAAAATTTTTGGGCTGATTTCTAAATGGTGGCTTGAACCCACTTTTATTTTGTTCAAACCTCCCTCTTGGATTTCCTTTCCATGCTATTTGAAGCTCTGATTTACCTGTATTCTGTTCATGGAAATGCACTTCCATCCTGATGGCTTCATCAAGTCTTGGTGGATTGACAAACTCAATCCTCTCTCCATAATTCTAAGGTAGACTACCAAGGAAATATTGGATCTTTACCCTTTCATCCTTGATGTAATCTGCATACCTCAACAACTCCAAGAACTTGTGGACATGCTCTTCCATTGAATTATTCCCCAATTTGAGTTCATTGAAATCTTTTCTCTTCCTACAATAATACCTAGCTGATAGGGATTTTTCCTTGAAGTACCTTTTAAACCATTCCCAATTGATTCTCCTTTCACTAGTCTTCTTCACTTGCATGAGGTGATCCCACTAGATTGAAGCTATGCCACTTAGGTTGTAAATGGAAACTCTGGCCTTTTCATTCTCTGAATAATCTTGCATTCTGAAATACTTCTTCATTCCAAAAGGCCATGCCTCTGCCTCTTCACATGTATTGCATTCTCAATCAAAGGTGGGAGGTCTATCCTTCCTAAATTCTCCATGTCAGATACCTTTGAATCTCTTTCTTCTCTCACCTCTACTCGGAGTATGCCTAGGGATTCTTTGAGAACCTATGGATTCATATGACCTACTGGAAAGATATCTTGGAGAGGGTGTTTTGTGCTTTCTGCTCATAGAAATCCTTCTAGGGATTGGATTCCTTCTCCTAGAATGAACCCTAGAATCGCTACATGCATCTCTATCTTCTTTTCCCACATTTCTTGGGTTAGACCCAAGATTTATCCTCTGATGCATATCAGTGAGGCTCTACAAGATGGAAGCATTGAACTAGTGTTGCACTTCATGTGCCTTCATCATTCTCTCATTTAAGCTCACCATTGTTTCAACCAAATTTAGGGAAGTTATCTATTCCCTTCTTCCATTAGACTTAGCTTCAGTGCGTGCTTCCTACACAATCTCTCCTAGCACGTCATCCTCCTGCTCATACAGATCTTGGGCATCGTTAATGTTAACCATTTTCCCTCCTTCTTTGTACGTTTCCCTTCTATATGATTCAACTACCATTGCTGCAATCATTGTGCATCACAGAGGCATTTATTAGACATGACAAGCATGTATATAAACCTAAAACATCCATTAAAATATGGAAATTATTCATTGGACAATCAATCAACGATAAATGTTTATCAAAACCGTGCCATGGGCACTTCTTTTCCTATAAATTTGTTCATGGTTCGGCCCAAACAGCCTTAGTGCTGTAACGTGGGCTCCGATACCACTCTGTCATGTCCCAAAACCCCCTGGTGGCCTTCAGAGATGATGGGATACCATTGAACCATTTTTTTCAACAATTAACTCTAAATTTTACACATAGATGCAATGGCCGTGGATCCGCAATATGCAGTCAGAATTCGGAACTCGGATTCCCAATATACACAACGCTAAAAAGACCCCCTCCAACTTCCGCAGTTCTGCAATCCGCAAAGCGGAACTTGAAAATTTGAAGCACCCTTTTACCCAACATCAAACAATGTAGGGTCCTGAATTCCGCATTCCATAGTGCATAAGTCGGATCTACGGGGAATAAAATATCTGGCGCTACAGAAATGTGCTTCTACATTCCACATTTATGGAGAGTGCCCAAATCTTTGGTGCTACAGAAATGTGCCTCCGCATTATGCATTTTTGCAGTGCAGAAGTCAAAACTGCGGAGTGCCCAAGTACTCGACACTGCTCAAATGCACCTCCGCATTCTGCATTTACACAGTCTGGAATTCAGAACTATGGAGCACCAAAGTGATCAGCACTGCTGAAATATGGTCTCGACTTCCACATTCTGCAATGCGGATGGAGAAAGTTAGGAGCTGGCCATGCCCTGTTATAGCCAACTTTCAAAGCTCATAACTCCTTCATCATTGGTCCAAATTGGACAAGGTTGATGCCATTGGAAAGATCTTGGAGATATCTATCCAATGGTATGATTCCCTACCACATATGCACAATCTAAACTTTCCATTTTTCCAAATGAAAATCTATCCATAACCTCTTCAATGTGTGGCTTTACCCTTCTGCAAGGAGCTCTGTCTTACCCCTGCCATGAATTATCCCTTCAATAGACCCATAGAGGGGTCCTAATACACCACAGGGGCTAGCTAATTCCTTCCCAAATTCTAGGTGAAACCAAGGAATCCCTCTTAAGGGTGAATGCAATGCATAAATAAACACATGTAATGAAACTACAACTAGTCAATAGACCTACAACCTACAAGGTTAGCCATACATTACACTCATGCAAATGATGAAGCATTCATACATGCATTCATCCTCATAAATAGTCTTATAAATTGTCTTCAAATTGATCAATTCCATGCATTCATTCATTCAATAACTTGAACATAAAAAACATAGCATAACATAAGGAAATAACATTATTTTTACACCAAATAAACACTTCTCTTTGGAATGAAGCTGCCCTAGGAAACTGGCTAAGTGAGAGCAACTTTCCACCCAACCATAGGTCTCTGTCCATCCTATACTCTTTCAGTTGAGAGACCACCCCGGAGCTAGGTTGTGTATCTAGTAAGGAGGGCTAATGGGATCTCTCATAGTCAAGTTACCACCCCAATGCTAATCCAACCTGTTGTTGGGTTTATCAAGCATACAAGGGAACAAGGGGAATGATGCTAAGCCAATGAGGTCACCCACAGAGCTATAGGAATCTCATATCACTCAAAAAACATGGCACCCACATTACCTACCTCACCCAACAAAAGGAAGGCCCTCTTATCTACTACATAGTCCCTCAAGGCCCCTTCCCTCTAGTGCTTTTCAGGGTGGGCATATAAAGGTCCAACCGTTATTTTCTTGAGACTTTCATCCTTCCCTGGGTTTCTCAAGAAGATCCAAACCTGTGTTTGACCTTCTTCTCTGTTATTCAAGATGGAATCTTCTTAGGGTTGTGGCCTATTAACACCCAAAAATTGTTCAATAGCTCATCTCCCTAGTCACATAACCCATTTGTCCAATTTTCCTAAGTTTTTGGCCTCCAAAACTGCAAAAAACCATAAATTGGTAACCAAATAGGAAAAAAAGCATTATTTCCCAAAAAATTATTAAATTCCTTCAAAAAAGGTTAAAACCCCACAAAAAGTGTCCAAAAATCCCCAAAATAAAAGAAAAAGGGGAAAAAATCAATATAAATTCAAAAAAGAGGGAAAATGCCTAATACCATTTCCCAATACCATTAGTTGCCCAAAACTATGGGCCAATACTCCACCACTCAAAATCACTATAAAAATATGATGGAGGCCCCCCATTTCACATCAATCACTCTTCACACCCTCATGCTGCTAAATTTCCTACTGCACTTTAGCCTCTCATTCAAGGCTTTTGTGCCCATTTAGTTTAATCTTGGCAAACCCATTGAACATTTGGAGAAGAGTAGGGAACTCTGGAGACCCGACACACTACTCTTCATGCTACTGCAAGGGCCCTCATTGTAATGCCCATATTTTGATTCGGCATATTTATTAGTTAGACACACCATACTTTATTTCTTATATATTCTGTTGAACTCAGCTCGACTGAGTAAACTATATTGGACCTCGTTATATGATGTTACTCTGTTTTATGATTTCACCATGATTATGATGTTACTATGTTATGCGATTATGATGTCATGATTATCATATGATTTCCTTATTTTACGATTGCAGTATATGTTTATATGTTTTCCTTAATGAAATGTGAAATATATGATTCGGTACGTGGATACCATCTTCTTATATGAATTGCTGAAATGTTATATGTCATATGCATCTATGATGAGCTAAAAGGTTACATGAAATAAAATAATAACATGGATCAATTGGCGATCAATGGAAAATGCTTTCTATAAATTGTATTTTGCAAAACACTAACCTACAGGACACAGGGGCTATGGGATAGCCAGTTACTTGATCTGATATATATTGGAAAGGAAAAACATGTTCATACAGCAAACCTTAGCAGCCAAAATGAGGATACGATAACACAAACTGATAATCCCGATAGCAGCAAGTATGAGTTGATAAGGGCGTAGGCCCAGTATGTTGAGAGGGATGGATGTGTTTCCCACCCTATGGTTCCATGAGACCCGAGGTCGTGGGAGGGCCGTGCTGAGACATGCTCCCCATGTTGTTGTGATGACGATGGTCGGATGCCTGCTAGGGGAGGATAGGTCCGCTGTTCAGCCGACGCTATCGCTCTCAAGTTCTATGTGGTTAGATCGGTGAGTCCGACATCCACTGTTGTACTAGCAGAGGGAGGATAGGGAGGATGCTGGACGTAGGTTATGATGGGAGGATGTGTTAGTTAGTACTGTTGGGGTTTTAGTATTCCTTGATTCCTAGTTAGTGGAAGTAGGCACCCTTCCTGCACTTGATTGATTAAACTAATATAAACATAAAGACAATGATGTTAAATCGTAAAGGGTTAACTGTTAAATAACCGAGGATGTTAAAGTAATTATACTATATATTATGCTTGCTCTTCTGCATGGGGGTAGATACTATTATTAGTTAGCAAGTATGCATAGGCGGAATGGGGTCTGTTTATAGTACATATCCGACATGTCCATACACTGGCCATGCATGCACACATTGTACGTGTACAATATTACTGGTGTATAACATACTTGTCATGCTTGAATAGTAGTATAAATGTCATAGATAACTCAGTTAAGGATACATCAATCAACTTAGGTAATGAATGGTTAGGATGTCAATGTGTAAATAAGTGAATTAGTAATTATATGAAAACATTGTAATAATAAACTAAGACAAGTGTCATCAGTTAACATTGTCATAGGAGAACTGTTGTGAATAGGGTAATGATAGTGTCTAATTAATTAGTAAAATTGTTTAAGCCCTCACAAGTGCTTTGTTTATAAGAACAAGGATGCTATGTTGATGATAGGGCACTCATGTGATAAACAAATAATTAAGAATACTATGATTGATTCACCTTTTATTATTGTTAAAGGGTGATTTAATTATTATTATTAATTAATAAATGGGGATCTAATTGTTATTATTACTTAATTAATAATATTCCAGCAACATTTATATCCCTATCGTAACAAATGCAATATAAGTAAGATCTAAAATATTGATTTATAAATTAATATTGTGTGATTATTTCTATTTCAAAAGTTAGCCATAATAGGATAATCCTTTTTGGAATGAACGTGATGTGATGGAAAATGGTTATTTAATTATTCAATGTTAATCTTGGAATTTAAACCTCAAGCTAAGTGGACTCGACGGATAAGGTGGACCATTAAGACACATCATGTCCAAGTTGAAAAGGGGCAACTAATTATATAATATTTTATTAAAAACCTTAATAACAATAAATACAAGGTTTAGTGAAAAGACTTGTAATTAATAGACCTTGTCCTGAATGGATAACATTTGGGTGATAATTCCCACCGTAATAAATAATTATGACTGTCAATCCAAAACCAAATGAATTTTTCCATGAGAGTAATTAATTATACATTTTTATAATGAGACGTGGATGAATGAACTAGGGAAAGGAGTAAAGGTTTGAGGGGCTCGAGAGGGGGAGTTTGGGGCGGTGGAGTAAGCCCAAGGTCTTCTCGAGGATGGACATGTATATAGAGGGGGAGGTTTTGGGGGTTTGAGGGAGAAAAGAAGTTGGAAGAACAGAAAGTTTGGAGAACAGAAAGGTTTGGAGAACAGAAGGAACACTGCTCTCGGGATTATCAGATTGTGGGCTCAGGGGCTTGGAAATCCTTTGATTTCCAAGGGCCAGCAAGATAATAGCTGGTCGGTAGGGTGGACACTTCATTTTGGCTGCCTAAGAGGTTATACAACCTGCTACAACTTACGGTTAGCATCAGCATCAGGTAATTTTCTTGATTATTTATTTTATTAAATTATTATGTGGAAACGAACTCTGAAACCTGCTTATACCTTCTTCCTGATTTATGATTTATTACTATGAACATATTCTTATGCAAAAAACTACAAGTTGTTGAAGGAAAATATTGATATATTAGTTATTCTATTAAATGCGAATGTATGATTATTGGAGACAACACAGTATGCTAAACATCATTTAAAAACGTAAAATTTTCTTCAAAAATTTACTCACACATACCTGAATGAATTACTACATCGGAAATTAACTTAGAAATTTACTTAGTGCTCTGCTGTAAAAACCAGAGCACTACATTTGGTATCAGAGCCTTTGTTCAGACTCTTGAACCTACAGGCCTATTCATGCTTCACCTAGAAAATTTACTTGATAATTTACCTACTTGACCTCCAACCATAGTCATCTTTCCAGGTACCTGCGCAACGATAACATTAAAAATATATATATATGTATATAACCAGACCCTGGCATTAAATAGAATTTACATAATGAGAAATTAAAATATCCACATCAAAGAAACATAGTATTTATAGAAATCGAGAGTTATAACCAATAGATTGTGTATAAGAGCCCACGACTTATATGAAACCAAAACGACCCAACTGTAGGGCTATATCTGCTCTGTTCCATATTAAAGAATTAATAAACATATATGCAATAGAATATGTATATATTTATATTACATGCAAGACAGAGTTAAAGGACTTCACATACAGATCAACGCTAGTAAAGTAGGATCCCTTATAAACCATAAAAAGGAGTTAGATATCACTCTAACATAGTAGACCAATTACTTAGGGTTCAACCATAATATAGAACAGAGCCACATAAATGCCTGACAGGAGTCGTGGCAAGTTTTTTTAGAGACTCCACGATTTCTACAGGATAATTAAATGCCAACTAAATTATACATCATTCGTAACAGAGTAAAATCCATACATTTTCCAGAAACGCTACAAATAACATAACGACTCCACAAGACCTCCTTTCACATAAACGGCATCATTTAAATGATCTATTACGCTATAGCTTCCATCATAGGATTCTAGGGCATATACTGTAGAAATCAATAAGCCTTATGGTTTTAGGAGGATCAACATACAGGGATACATATACAGGAAAGGCAGATACAAATACATAGAAATAAAGACACACACACTAGAATTGCAAACAACGATAGATACAAGAAGACACAGAACCGTAGAAACGTAGCAGTAAACCCTAGATATCAATGAATACGATTTCCATAGACATAGAGCAACAATTACATTTAAAAAAAAAAAATTGATATCCTTGATAGGGGCCGAGGGCCATCAAAAATAGAGATGTACACAAAACTTGAAAAACGCCTGAACAGGCTTATAGACTCAAAAATGCGCAGAAGTACATGCTTCCAGCAAGCTTAAACGCATACACGGAGTTTTCATAACAAAGCCTAGAAACCTGAAAAATGACAACCATGTTGCCCAAAGACCAACACTGGCGAAACCACATTTAACTCAGCAAAGTATCAAGGAAAATACACACACTGTAGGTACCACACATCTCATGGCAGAGGTGTTCCAGAGGGCCCAGGTCTTACCAGGACTGGTCGCATCCTGAAGCCTCCACCCTCTCCAACGCTACAACTTCCAGTATGAAGTCGCCCAGTAGTTACCAAAAATGGACCCAGCTCGAGGCTAGATACAAGTCGCACGTGAATTTGGCAGAACAGATAACCATCAGACCTGGCACCTAAGTCCAGAGAAGCCCATTTTCTACAGTGCAGAGCCAACTTCAGGTCACGTTTCCATATGCAACTTTCAAAAAAAAAATTGAAATTAAATAGGATGATGCAGAGAACAGACTTAATGGGTTCATCTACAGTGAATTTATTTAAATTCTTGATAGCAAAGACGACCAAATGTGTTGTTGTGCGCCAACCAGACACCATGGATATTGATGTAAACTAATTGTATTCAGGTTTTAGAATTCACGCAATGGGGACCGGTTAGGTCGAGCCCTGCATTTTCCAAGTGATGCGAATAAATAGCATAATTAGGGTGAACTAATTGAACTTAGGATTCACGTCACGACGATAGTGCAAATGCAGTTGAATTATCAGTCATGGTGCGAGGCCGATTTTGAAATGGATGCGTACCTCATATTCCCCTTCCATCTTTCTGCTTTCTTTCCCTCCCCGCCGTCCTCAAGAGCCTGACTTTCAGTGCTCCCTTCGCCGCCGCGTTGGAGTTGCAAAGCGTTCCTCCAGTTGTGGGCAGGACGCGTATGAATCCCAAGGGCGGTGGCGCGGGTGCCATGACCTCCTTCACCTTCGACCTCAGCTTTTTCCATCAGCTCGCTGGACGTCCATAACAGCTGCTACCAGCGGAAGAAGAAACTCCTCCTCGCCTTGGCCATGGAGGCCAGTGTTAATGGCAATACAGGAAGTAGATGTGAATAAGGCTCCGGAACGATTGCGGATCTT
Organism: Larix kaempferi; assembly: GCA_027924585.1. Lineage (NCBI taxonomy): Eukaryota > Viridiplantae > Streptophyta > Pinopsida > Pinales > Pinaceae > Larix > Larix kaempferi. The sequence continues at coordinate 104,830 of BSBM01000953.1, forward strand.
CATTTATGTATGTATTTATTCAGCTCAGCCTTTTCCAAACGAAGTCATGGGCATATGGATTTATTTTCCCTAACCTACGGAGGAGGCTTCGCAGACCCGCCAGAGAACTACCAGAGCGTTCTCTCTCTCCGATACAAAACCAACCCAATATCCAAGTATTGAGGTCTCAGTCCACGAGCCAAGCCAATATATCGCAAGCCAAAGCCCAGCTCTGAGGCTAACAAAATATATATATTATTCATTAAGCCGAGCTGTTCTGAGAACCCGGGCTCATAGAAAGCCTAAGAGACTGAAAATTTCCCCAATCCACCACCCAGGTTCGATTTCCCTGGACTGCCAGCAATAGAAATAGAATAAGGCACTCAGAATACCAATTACTCGCAGAAAGGAAACATAACAGGAACAGTAATCAGATAACACACTACAATAGCCATTAACACCAGAAATGAAAGGGTAAATCTCGTCCATTCTTTATAAAAGCAGGTCGGACAGACAGTAGTGTTCTGCAGTAGAAAATGGAGAGCTCCTTCCTTTCTGAAACCCTAAGCGAGCTTGCATTGAGTTGCAGAGCTAAAACTCCGAAAGAGAGGGTGGAAATGGCCGCGCCTTGGAGAGTGACCCTATTTTAGGGTTTTCCCACTCTTGCATGGCGGTGAACTGACACGAAGAGCCGCGTGGCCATACCTTTTGCTTAGCCGAGAGTCGAGTGAAAAGGGCTAAGCGGTCGAGTAAATTTTCCTTATTTATTTTTATTTTTATTTTATTTAAATTTAGTTTTAGTGTTATAACCTAAGTTTTGGCAAATTTCGTATATATATTTATATAGTGTTAGTATCATTTTATTTAAAAATTAATTAAATTTTGTATACGTTTATATAGTGTTAGCGTTGCTTTATTTAAAATTAAATTTCGTATATATATTTATATAGTGTTAGCATCATTTTATTTAATTTAATTAAATTTGGTATACATTTATATAGTGTATAACCTAAGTTTTGTTAAGAATTAAAATTTAATATTAAAATTTTTTGCCGAGATTTCAACTCCTAGTCGAAGGGATGAAAGAGACCCGAAAAGTCAAAAACAAGACACCATTAAGACCAGCACGACGAGCTGAACACCATGACAAGATTGTTTAATAAAAACGACTATAGATTTTACTGCGCTAATCCTGACAATCTGTTATCTCATGATGCAAGTTATTTCTTATGCATAAGTATAAGTGTATGAATACCTACATTTTAGTTCCGCGTGTATTTGATTGAACAACTAAGGACATGATTTTATTTTCAATAAACTCAGGAACTATCATGGTAACAACACGCAGAGGTCGAGGTCGGGGTCAAGGTCGACCACCGTCACCACCACCTCCGCCACCGCCAACACCGCCACCACCAACCTCAACACCAGAAATGCAGATCATAATGAGGTCATTGGAGGCTATTATGACCACGATGAACAGGCAGTCGGAAAGGGCCGCCGAGGTGGAAACCACTCAAGTGAGTCGAGAGAACTCTGAAAGGGCACATGGCCCAAGACTGGAACCGCTTCAGGACATATCGAGGGAGTTACAAAAGATAAAGGTTCCAGAGTTTTCTGGAGGACGACCCGGTAAGCATGCAGAAGCATGGCTGGAAGGCATGAAGAGATGCTTCGCATTGAATGAGTACACATCTAGTTCCAAGGCTAGGATGGCCGTCTTTCAGCTTAAAGGTGATGCTTTGAATTGGTGGTCAGACCTCGAGAAGCAGTTGCACCTTACTCCTCTTACAACTTCTTGGGAACTGTTCGAGGAAAGGTTCCACATGAAGTATTTGCCAAATTATTACAAGGAAGAACAGGCAGGTGCACTCCATGCCTTAGTACAGGGAGACAAGACGGTGGAGGAGTATGAATCTCGGTTTATGGAACTGGTAAAATATGTTCCTTACCTGGATGCAGATGATTGTCAGGTAGAGCATTTTGTGTATGGACTTAACTACAAGATTAGAGCTGCTATGCGGATGTGGAAGCCAACTTCAGTTGCCATGGCAGTTGAGTATGCTCGTTATGCAGCTGATATGTCAGATGGAAAAGGGGGTAGTAAGTTGACAGGAACCAATCAGTATGTTACAGGGAAGGCGTCACGCCCTTACTTCAGGGGAGGACAATCTAGGCCTCCTCCTTACGGTAACAGGTTCACACTGAGGGGTAATACTTCAGTTAACTCAATCTCGCAGGCATCGTCCGCAACCCACCAAAGCCAGGGACGTACACAGGGAAGTTCCTATAGAGGAGCAAGGGGTTTTAGAGGAACCAGGGGAAGGAACTCATCTCAGAGGATTCCTTCGAGCAACATGCAAGCCCCTCCCAATCTCTCTTGTTGGGGATGCGGAGGTCCTCATTTCCAGCGAGACTGTCCCAAGGGTCAGTCAAGCAGCAGGCACAGGGAAGGAAAGGCACCCATGGATAGTTCGGGTAATAGTCATCGGATTCATGCAGCGGTGCATAACCACCAGGCAGAACATCAGTCTACCGTAGTAGAATCCACTGGTAATGTAAACAATGTCAAACTTAAAATTTTGTTTGATCCAGGAGCAACTGACAGTTTTATTTCACCATTTGCATTAGATAAATGTGGGTTGGCAGCGTACGAGCACGATGATTTCAAACTGGTTGAAATGGCTTCAGGAACTAAGCAACCAGTAGGTCTTAAAGTGAGAGGTTGTGGGGTTGACTTAGGATTTTGCACCACTAAGTTGGATGCTTATGTCACCAATTTGGGGACTTATGACCTCATTATTGGCATGGATTGGTTAGAAGACCATAAAGCTTTCATAGACTGCTATGCAAAGAAGGTGTTGTGCCTCGATGACGAGGGAAGGACAATTCAAATCCAAGGCTTGAAGAGGAAGGTATCCCTCCGTTTCATCTCTATGGTGAAAGCTAAGCGGTGCCTAAGACAAGGATGCCAGTTGTTCGTAGTGGAGGCCGTGAGCGATAGTAAAGGACCTTCCTTGAATTCTTACCCAGTGCTTTCCGAGTTCAAGGATGTCTTTCCGAAGGAATTACCAGGACTACCTCCAGAAAGAGAGCTCGATTTCACAATCGAACTAAAACCTGGTGCAGAACCTATCTCAAAAACTCCGTATAGAATGACAACTCCAGAGATCCGTGAGTTACAGATCCAGTTAAAAGAATTGCTAGATTTGGGACTGCTTAGACCCAGTATCTCACCGTGGGGAGCACCAGTGATCTTCGTTAAGAAGAAGGATGGATCTCTGCGACTGTGCATAGATTACAGAGATTTGAACAAGGCCACCGTGAAGAACAGGTATCCCATACCAAGAATTGATTACCTCTTTGATCAAATGAAAGGTGCGTCAGTCTTCTCAAAGATTGATTTACGATCAGGGTATCACCAGTTAAGGATCAAGGAAGGCAACATTCCTAAGACTGCCTTTCGAACTCGATTTGGGCATTACGAGTTTGTAGTGGTACCATTTGGTTTGACCAATGCTCCAGCTGTATTCATGAGCCTCATGAATGGGGTCTTCCGAAAATACTTTGACCGCTTTGTTCGGGTCTTCTTAGATGATATTCTTATCTATTCTAAGAATGAGAAGGAGCATGAGGAACACTTGCGGTTAGTCTTGACATGCTTAAGGGAACATAAACTTTATGGTAAATTGTCAAAGTGTTCCTTCTTCCAAAAAGAGATTCACTACTTGGGGCACATCATCTCAGGTGAAGGGATCTCTGTAGACCCAGAAAAGGTAAAGGCCATTGAAGATTGGCCAATTCCAAGGAATGCTCATGAGGTGCGCAGCTTCATGGGGTTAGCAGGCTATTACCGGAGGTTTGTGGAAGGATTTTCTAAAATTGCAAAACCTATTACCACCTTGCAACGCAAGGGAATCCGGTATGAATGGACCGATGAATGCGATGCCGCTTTTACAGAGTTAAAAAGATTGTTGACAAGTGCACCGATCTTGCGGGTACCAGACATGGATAAAGATTTCATGGTATGCACCGATGCCTCGAAGCAAGGATTAGGAGCGGTGTTGATGCAGGAAGGTGGGGTAATAGCTTATGCATCTCGAAAGTTGAAACCTCATGAGGAGCAGTATGCCACGCACGATCTAGAATTGGCAGCAGTAATGTTGGCACTAAAATTATGGAGGCACTACCTAGTTGGTAGAAGCTTCACCCTTAAAACAGACCATCAGAGCTTGCAGTACATCTTTACCCAAAGGGATTTGAATGCTAGGCAAAGGAGATGGAGTGAGTTCATGAGTGAATATGACTTTGGCATCTCTTACATCAAAGGAAAGGAAAATGTTGTGGCAGACGCTCTAAGCCGAAGGCCGAGACTTTTCTCCTTAATTCCCTTGAAGGTTGACTTGAGGGAAAGGGTACTAGGACAACTATTGGGCGATAGTTGGTATCTAAAAGTAACCTCAGCTATTCAGAATGGAAAGAAACAGGAATTGAAGTATGATGGGTACCATCTTGAGGAAGATGGATTGTTGCGGTATCAGGGAAGGATGTATGTTCCTAAGGAAAGTGATATCAGGGAAACCATCCTTAGAGAGGCCCATAGATCGCATTACTGTGCGCACCCAGGGGTGAAGAAGATGTATGCTGACATGAAGCAACTCTTCTTTTGGCCAGGTATGAAGATGGATGTAGTGGATTTTGTTTCGAAGTGCCTTGAGTGTCAACAAGTTAAGGCAGATCATCGTCACCCGGCCGGTCTCCTACAACCGCACGATATTCCTATGACTAAATGGGAAGTCATTTCCATGGACTTCGTTGTAGGATTACCACTCACATCTCTGAGACATAATGCTATTTTGGTGGTAGTCGACAAACTGACCAAAAGTGCTCACTTCATTCCAGTCAGAGACACCTATGATGTGATAGATGTGGCAAGGGTATTCATAAATGAGATTGTACGTCTTCATGGAGTTCCTAAAAAGATAATCTCTGACAGGGACCCTAAGTTCACCTCCAGATTTTGGACAAGCATGCAGTCAGCATTAGGGACACAATTGAACTTAAGCTCAGCTTATCACCCCGAGACAGATGGACAGACTGAGAGGGTGAATCAAGTGATGGAGGACATGCTTAGGATGTATGTTATGGATCAACAGACACAGTGGGAGAAATATCTTCCTTTAGTGGAGTTTGCATACAACAATAGTCATCACAGCTCCATTGGTATGCCGCCATATCAGGCATTGTATGGGAGGCCGTGCAGGACACCACTCAGTTGGGACAGGTTAGAGGATCGAGTTTTAACTGGGCCTGAATTGATTCAGGAAATGGAGGAGCAAGTGATACAGATTAGGCAGCGGCTGAAGGAAGCACAGGATAGGCAAAAGAGTTACGCTGATGCACACAGATCAGATAGAACTTATGGAGTAGGGGATCGTGTATTTATTCGCATCAGACCAAATAAAAGTACCATTCGGTTTGGGAAGGGTACCAAGTTGTCACCTCGCTTTATAGGTCCATTTGAGATTCTTGAGAAAATCGGACCAGTTGCTTATCGTCTCGCGCTGCCACCCCACTTGCATAAAACTCATAATGTATTTTATGTTTCTGTATTACGACATTACATAGCTGATGAGACTCACAAAATTCATTGGAAGGAATTGCAGGTCTCGGACGAGGGAACCTTCAGGGTCGAACCATTATGTATACTTGATCGTAGGGTTCGACAGCTCCGTAGTCGCCATGTGGACCAAGTTAAGGTCCAATGGGACAAGTATAGCCCAGGGTCTGCTACCTGGGAGGATGCAGAGACCATGCGTCGAGATTTTCCCTCACTATTTTGACCATAACTTCGGGACGAAGTTTCCCGAAGGGTGGGTGTATGTAATGCCCATATTTTGATTCGGCATATTTATTAGTTAGACACACCATACTTTATTTCTTATATATTCTGTTGAACTCAGCTCGACTGAGTAAACTATATTGGACCTCGTTATATGATGTTACTCTGTTTTATGATTTCACCATGATTATGATGTTACTATGTTATGCGATTATGATGTCATGATTATCATATGATTTCCTTATTTTACGATTGCAGTATATGTTTATATGTTTTCCTTAATGAAATGTGAAATATATGATTCGGTACGTGGATACCATCTTCTTATATGAATTGCTGAAATGTTATATGTCATACGCATCTATGATGAGCTAAAAGGTTACATGAAATAAAATAATAACATGGATCAATTGGCGATCAATGGAAAATGCTTTCTATAAATTGTATTTTTCAAAACACTAACGTACAGGACACAGGGGCTATGGGATAGCCAGTTACTTGATCTGATATATATTGGAAAGGAAAAACATGTTCATACAGCAAACCTTAGCAGCCAAAATGAGGATACGATAACACAAACTGATAATCCCGATAGCAGCAAGTATGAGTTGATAAGGGCGTAGGCCCAGTATGTTGAGAGGGATGGATGTGTTTCCCACCCTATGGTTCCATGAGACCCGAGGTCGTGGGAGGGCCGTGCTGAGACACGCTCCCCATGTTGTTGTGATGACGATGGTCGGATGCCTGCTAGGGGAGGATAGGTCCGCTGTTCAGCCGACGCTATCGCTCTCAAGTTCTATGTGGTCAGATCGGTGAGTCCGACATCCACTGTTGTACTAGCAGAGGGAGGATAGGGAGGATGCTGGATGTAGGTTATGATGGGAGGATGTGTTAGTTAGTATTGTTGGGGGTTTAGTATTCCTTGATTCCGAGTTAGTGGAAGTAGGCACCCTTCCTGCACTTGATTGATTAAACTAATATAAACATAAAGACAATGATGTTAAATCGTAAAGGGTTAACTGTTAAATAACCGAGGATGTTAAAGTAATTATACTATATATTATGCTTGCTCTTCTGCATGGGGGTAGATACTATTATTAGTTAGCAAGTATGCATAGGCGGAATGGGGTCTGTTTATAGTACATATCCGACATGTGCATACACTGGCCATGCATGCACACATTGTACGTGTACAATATTACTGGTGTATAACATACTTGTCATGCTTGAATAGTAGTATAAATGTCATAGATAACTCAGTTAAGGATACATCAATCAACTTAGGTAATGAATGGTTAGGATGTCAATGTGTAAATAAGTGAATTAGTAATTATATGAAAACATTGTAATAATAAACTAAGACAAGTGTCGTCAGTTAACATTGTCATAGGAGAACTGTTGTGAATAGGGTAATGATAGTGTCTAATTAATTAGTAAAATTGTTTAAGCCCTCACAAGTGCTTTGTTTATAAGAACAAGGATGCTATGTTGATGATAGGGCACTCATGTGATAAACAAATAATTAAGAATACTATGATTGATTCACCTTTTATTATTGTTAAAGGGTGATTTAATTATTATTATTAATTAATAAATGGGGATCTAATTGTTATTATTACTTAATTAATAATATTCCAGCAACATTTATATCCCTATCGTAACAAATGCAATATAAGTAAGATCTAAAATATTGATTTATAAATTAATATTGTGTGATTATTTCCATTTCAAAAGTTAGCCATAATAGGATAATCCTTTTTGGAATGAACGTGATGTGATGGAAAATGGTTATTTAATTATTCAATGTTAATCTTGGAATTTAAACCTCAAGCTAAGTGGACTCGACGGATAAGGTGGACCATTAAGACACATCATGTCCAAGTTGAAAAGGGGCAACTAATTATATAATATTTTATTAAAAACCTTAATAACAATAAATACAAGGTTTAGTGAAAAGACTTGTAATTAATAGACCTTGTCCTGAATGGATAACATTTGGGTGATAATTCCCACCGTAATAAATAATTACGACCGTCAATCCAAAACCAAATGAATTTTTCCATGAGAGTAATTAATTATACATTTTTATAATGAGATGTGGATGAATGAACTAGGGAAAGGAGTAAAGGTTTGAGGGGCTCGAGAGGGGGAGTTTGGGGCGGTGGAGTAAGCCCAAGGTCTTCTCGAGGATGGACATGTATATAGAGGGGGAGGTTTTGGGGGTTTGAGGGAGAAAAGAAGTTGGAAGAACAGAAAGTTTGGAGAACAGAAAGGTTTGGAGAACAGAAGGAACACTGCTCTCGGGATTATCAGATTGTGGGCTCGGGGGCTTGGAAATCCTTTGATTTCCAAGGGCCAGCAAGATAATAGCTGGTCGGTAGGGTGGACACTTCATTTTGGCTGCCTAAGAGGTTATACAACCTGCTACAACTTACGGTTAGCATCAGCATCAGGTAATTTTCTTGATTATTTATTTTATTAAATTATTATGTGGAAACGAACTCTGAAACCTGCTTATACCTTCTTCCTGATTTATGATTTATTACTATGAACATATTCTTATGCAAAAAACTACAAGTTGTTGAAGGAAAATATTGATATATTAGTTATTCTGTTAAATGCGAATGTATGATTATTGGAGACAACACAGTATGCTAAACATCATTTAAAAACGTAGAATTTTCTTCAAAAATTTACTCACACATACGTGAATGAATTACTACATGGGAAATTAACTTAGAAATTTACTTAGTGCTCTGCTGTAAAAACCAGAGCACTACACTCATCACCTCTTCTTTTGAGGTAACCATTACTACAAACCCTTTTTTTCCATATAATATACAAATGCAAATTTCATTTATGGGTTCCTGTTGATTTTCGATTTTACTGCAGTAGTTAGATCTATTTCATGTTTGTTATTTGCATACATCATTTTCTTATTGTTTAGTTTCTTTTCATGTTTATGAGCTGCTACTAAGGGTTACTGAATCCTTAGTAGGTGCTCTTTAGAAAGAGTTGGTGTGAAAACTCCAACTACAGTTTTGGCGACTTCCACCAGGTTTGATCTCTATAGATCTGTGGTTTCTTTTGACCATCCTTATCCGTTTGTTTTCCATTTTATCTTGTTTGGTTTGTTTTATTTGTAGTAGATCTGTGGATCTAGGCTGCAATCCTTTCCATATCTCTCCATTTCAAGTCATATATGTGCCCTATAGTTCACCATTTATTAGATCCAGATCCAATGACCCTGATGTCTTCAAAATCTGATCACCCAATGTGGAGACATATCATTTCCAAACTTGTCATCCATACAGAAATCTGCTGAAAATTACACATTTTCAAACTCAGATATGTGGGCCTCTGGGACTTGAATTTTAGTGTTTTTTTTTAGATCAGTTATTTTTTAGAGAAGAATTCAGATCTGTATTCTGTTTTCAAAAATTATGCATAGAATATTACAGAAATTAGTCTAAGTTTCACTTTAACATTTGCATTTTTTTTCCAACAGTTAGTATTTGTATTTGAAAAGTACAAGAAAAAAGTTTTATTTTTCAGTATTGGTTGTTTCTTTCAGCATTTACTATCTGGCGATATTGGGTACACACCACTTGTGCACACACACTCTCCCCATAATTCAAGAGAGACTTAAAATTGACTTAATTAAACTCACTTTAACCCTCCTTGGGGAACACAAAAACAATTTTGTAGCTAGGTAGGACATTGGGGGTAGGTATCCAAACAACACCCCCTTTGTCATTTACATTTGCAACATAGCTGTTGTGTTTTAGGGAGCCAAAATCCCCTATTATTTATTGGTACCATTAACACTGATTTGTTAGAGGGCCTACCCCTTAGGAGGGCAAGTAGCAAGATTGGTTCCGGAATTGTGAGTGGAATACCACACTCCATTCTGTACTGAAGGGCACCAACTCATTGTTCTCGTCATGTATGATGGATCCCATACCGTGTGTACGAGGACTAAAGAACTAAAGCTGCGGGACACCTTTCCGGTCATGCCATGAATCGGGTAGCTTAGTTTCCTTTTTTATAGGACTCTTTTACCCGTAGTCCCTCTTAGAAGAGGGATATCCTTTATCCATTTGGTTCTCCATTTCATATTGCTTGACTGTGAATTTCATCATCCTGCAAGGGATACGATTTATGTGAGCTTTCATATCTTTTAGATAGGTGTTTGCATGCTCATATAACACCATTCATTCAGTGAGTCTACCTTTTTTTATTTTTTAGAAGTGCTTCTTGTTAGTATTTTGACCATTTTATTACCACTCCACCTATTGTAGCATGCCGTTGTAGCACGTGTTTTTGAGCCTATTGTTGGCCTGAGCACAGTCTTTATTGAGAGTTCTCCTTTTGCACACATGGTTGCACTAGGATTTTTGAGCATTTTATCTCCCACAGCTTGTCATCACTTTTACACCTATCACCATTGATTTACCAAGACACTCTCATCTCCTACAGGGATTATCCCCATAGTACATTCCACTTGAAACCGCCCATCACAGACACACAGCTACTTCGCCGGATCTTTATCCTGACACCCCTTATTTTACCTCTGATTCTGAATCAGATTTAACCATACACATAGCTCTCTCAATCCCATGGCAGGAATGAATCCCAAATCCTTTACTGGAAGGATCATCGGAAGTGGTTCCTCCACTAGCCCAGCTACAATTTTAGCATCCATCCTTGCTATACCATCTACATGACCTACACCTATCATTCCAGTTACTACATCCATACCCATTGCTAGCGAATACATTATGACTACCATCCCTTTGGTTACCGGTAATACAGTTGGGGGCACCGACCCTACCTACACGATCCCTCTACCCCTTATTGGGGGTCCTCCGATCCCCGTTATGACACACACCACTTCCCTGCAACTTAGTGGAGGCGGTCCCATGATCTCCACCATGGATAGAACATAGGACACTTTGACTATGTCATATCCTTCTGCTAGTTTTCCATTCATGGCCAGTCTCAAACTACCTAATATGGCATGATTGACGAACGATCTGATCGGACATGATCCCACATGCCCTCCCATGCCTACCAAACTCCCTTCAACCTTCCCAAATTTTGAAGGGAAGGGTGGGGAAGACCCCCATAACCATATCATGTTCTTCCACTTATGGTGTTCCTCCAACTCCATCGTGGATGAATCCGTCCGCCTACACCTTTTGCAAGGGACACTCACTCATACAACAGTTAAGTGGTATATTAAATAGCCACATGGGACCCATTCCACATTTACATCCCTTGCTTCGAATTTCCTGCAGTTCTTTCAGTTACCTGTCCGTTATGACACTGGTGTTGAGATTTTACTCTCTTGCAGACAGAACATAGCTACCCATATCACTGACCATATTCATGAATGGCGTAAAGGTCATAGTTTATGCAAGATCAAGCTAGATGACCGCATCTTCTTAGGTTGGTTATTGAAATCCCTCATACCAGTTATCGACAAGGATGTGGAATCTGAACGGACCCAAACCGAATAAGAATCCATCCTCAGAGACCAACAATTTGATATTATCTACGCTCATTCAGGCTACCTTTATTCCATTTTACCTGATGCTCCCCACAATGATTCCTCCAAGAAGGAAACGTCGGGGGCATCCCATGCCACATAAGTCATTATTGGACACGTTGCATCTCATAGTCATCGATATGTCCATATTCCCCTACCACCACCCCGACTTATAATCCTACACCTAACCCCACCATGAGTTGTCCCGACCTTTCGCAGGCCACCACCTAGTCGGTAGAAACAACTTCGTATGCTCCCCTGACCCAATCCCCCCATTTACACAGACCTTCCTGTTCGACACATTTCTACGGACATACATTTCCAACGTACGCCCCCCCTACCACACCACTTTCCTACTACCATCCATGAGCAACACCTGTTCCTACAAAACCCTAATCCCCTCCCGCTTATTATCCATCGCAGCCTATCCCAGTACGTGCTCAACAAGGGAATCCCCCGGTTCCCAAAGGGAAAGTTTATGCCCAACAAAACCAACCGCACAACCAACCTTCCCAACGGAACCAACAAGGAAAATAGAATAGAGGAAGAGGCTGTAACTGTGGTAACAACCAAGCTCTAGATCGAGGCGGCCCTCCACCAAACACTCCAAACAATAATGGTGCTGCTCTAGCTAACCAAAATCCTGATAGATAACCGCAGAAAGGTAGAAACCCCAATTTACGTACAAAACACCCATGTTCTATTTGTGGAATAAATGGCCATTATACATACAGTTGTCCCAATGTGGAGTGAGCTCTCCAACCTTGGAGTGACAATTCCCAATGCCAAGGACATGTTTCACCTCCGACACCCCCAAAGCCACTATAACCCAACACACAATCTATGGTGTTGAAGAACCCCCTACCCATGCACGGGGTAGTAGCCACCCAAATTTTGACTCCCCCTAATGGGACTGCCACACCACAACAACAAATCACTTACGCTGCACCTTTTAGTCACCCTATTGGCTCAGGCACCCACCACCCTTTTATGATGTCTTCGACTGATTCCAACCTTCAAACACACCATAACCAGTATGGTTCCACCACCGAAACCATTCCTGCTGAGCAGGCTGCTAACGCTCTTCCCACATACCAGTCTTTACAAATACACCCAACACCATTCTATGGGGACCCCAAAGCTCCTCGCTTTCCTATGTGTCGCATTAATAATAACCCCAACGCTCATGCTTCCCGCAACTATAATATCGCCAATGACATAGCCTAGTCCCCTACTGCTATGTCAGCCCTAGAAGTTTTAAAGAACTTCCCACCGTAGCACAAAATATTGCTATCCTCTATAAGTGTGATAGACCCTTCCGACTCACAGATTATGGCATTTGATTGAGACGAATCTGAACCACACATGCCTTCCACATTAGCATTCCAAGTTTTTGTTTAAGTTCGGAATCTTTTTATCCATCAATTCATCATCGATGAAGGTTCCTCGACATGCATTATGTATACATTTGTGTGAAAAAATCTCGGATCTACTACACTACAGCCCTCCACGACTGCCTTATGAGCCTATGATGGCCATTCAGCTCAACCCAAGGGCCTTCTGGCCAATGTTCTAGTTCAATTGGCTGGTAAAATTGGCCCGATTGACATCAAAGTCGTCAACGCACAACTCAACTATAACCTACTCCTAGGACAAAGTCACATGTATGCCATGGAGGTCGTCACTTCATCAGTTTTCTGCATTATTATGTTCCCCCATGAGGGACATGTTCTCAAAAAAGACCAAGTTACTTACTATGACCCAAACGCGGCCACTGCACCAGAGAATGTTCTCCCTATGATTGAACAACTAGTATTTGGTGCACCTACCTCTTAGGTTTCCACCATCGCCATTGGAATTTATTCGGAGACCCTAATTGTCTCCACTTTTCGTTCCTTACCACTTCCACCCTCCAGCTATTGATATATACGAATTGTGCACCTTTTCGTCCAATCAATCGGTGCCTAACCTTCAACCACCATTTATGTCTCAACCACCATCAGTAACCAACCATGTTGGAGCCACACTAACCCACACAATCCTGTTCTTGTTCCCACCACCAGGGATAGTGAGCATGCCTGTCATGGCCACATTGAACCTCCTGGAGTTGACATTAGGACTTCCAGTATGGTATTTACCTGCACCCAACCCCACTCTGACACCACAAGTTATGCTTCAACTGGTCCAATTGATCACTACAACCACTAATCCACTTCCTGGTGTGGTGGCACCATCTTCATCTTCCTTAGAGTCATCCATTACCACCATTGAGGAGATTCACCCACCTGAATCCTCCTCATCGGCTGAGGTTAACACCATTTACATGCATTTCACTAGAGACCCCTCTATCCTGTCAGCCCCTTCAACGGATCCCTTTGACCCACTTGTTCAACCTTTTCAAATTGAAGAGGAAATCACATGTCCAAAGCATGGGGTCAGGCCCAAAAACTTGCCTACTCATCATCATCGTCATTCTAGTTGGAGATACTGGGGGAATCCACCCTACAAGGGGAATTCCCCATCATCATATCATCACTCAAGTATTCCACCATGTCCCACATCTGCATGGTACACCCCCCCACCATCAATTGGTCAACTCCCTATTGATCCCTCTTTGACATAGCATCCGCACCACATTGACACCTCTTAGTTATGGGGCATAATATATTACCTCGAACCTGAGATAGGGGTCATTCTCAATCATTTTTAACCATCCCCATCACATCTACATCAACATGTCAATGATCCCATTTCTCAACCCAACACACATGTCATCCACAATCACAAACCCATGCACATAGCATGGGGGCAGGTCATTAAACCTGCTCACGTTTTCAAATGCATGATCTCAACCTTTTTAGAGGTCATGTGTAACTTGTATATTTGATTTGATTTGATACACCTATTATGCTACCCCCACGTGTCATCATTTATCCCCACAACCACATCGTTGGCTCGATGGGCTCCCCTTTATTTACAGCCATTTTGCCCTAATTTTTGCTTTGACTATTCCGGGATCATATGACCTCTGTTTGCCACACCATTTGCACCACTGGATTCAGAATTCCATGATTGTGATGATTCTTGAGATTTTTCTTGCTCTCACTCAATATTTTTTTGGAAATTTTTTCCATGCCCCTCACCGCCTCGATTTGCATGCCACATAGGTCATAGTCATTTTTTTCTATTTTCTCTATCGTGGCCTATCCATGAGCCTTCTACTCCACCCATACTGCATTTATTGTGTTGTTTTTCCAGCATTCATATACCCACAAGGAGGCCCCATCAGTGTTCCCCCTCTCACATTCTTTCTTGGTTCTCATACTTGTCCCTTGATTGAACACTTCCTCCATGCTTGGATGTTACATCTGTTCGATATACTTTTATCATTTTTTCGGGCCGAGCCGCTCCTTTACAAAAAAGGAATTGATGGATTTTCTTTGAAGATCTTTTTTGACTCCTAAAAGAATGAAAAGATTGTCGAGCAATCTTGCTTCCTTTCATGCTTGTTAAAGTATCTGAAAGGGAGTCTATCTAGTATAAGTTTAACCCTTTTCTGGACCTGGTAGACTAATTACGAAAAGGAATACTCTAGTCACATCGGCTAGAAGAGTTCTTCATTGCATAATTTTATGCTTTTTCAGGCCTTGGAGACTAACACACCAAAAAGAAACCCCTTGGAGTCTTCTTATTGCTTTTAGAATCTCTAAATTTGAAAGAGACTATGAGCATTCACCATCCCAAGCTCATATAAATTCACATGATGGTACCTTGTCACCATATTCAGAGTCTTCGTATCATTTTCAGACTCCTTACAGTTGAAAGCACTCACGAGCATACGATGTCCGGGGCTCGTACAAATCCACACGACAATACGATTTTTTAGCACACTTCTATCCCTTTTTTAAGCTCCTTAAACCATGAAGAAGGCCCAAATCGTGCCTCTCGATGCCACAATAGATCACATCTAGTCCCCTACATTACGGCAGTACCCCAAGCATGGTCACCTTTGTTCATAGTATTCTGCAATGTGTCACCCTTAGAGTCTCCTGATCTCACTCATCATTTTTGTGTTGGAGAAAACTTCCTATGGCTTGGGGTGGACCACAACAGTAAGCTGAGTACCAAAAATTAACTCAATTCTCAGTGCTACGCTATATAAATGACAATTGTAAGATAATGAAGAATAGAACCAACCTCGAACCAAACGTTTGATGCAGATCCCCATTGGAGCTTTCAACTCGTCCAGTTGAGCATGCAAATTAGTCTTGACGACCAATATACAACAAGCGCATATAATATATAAACGACATTAACATCATCAATAGAAATGATCCATAATATTATAAGTAAATGCAACCAAATGTAATATAAACACCATTCACAACTTTAATGGATGAGAATATGAGTATTTCTATTAATAAATAACAAGAAGTACAATGTGATACGACCTCTTGCCGGCAACCAATTTGAACCAAGATCCGGGTCAATCCACTTGTGCCTCCACCACTTCAATCCTCCATGGAATGGAAAACTCAAACTATGATAGGAGTTTGGAAGGTGAACATAGAGGGTTCACAACTACAACGATCAATGAGTGTAGACTCAAGATAGGGCAAAAATCCACTAGAGTTCTCTTGCTCTCTTTTCTCCTCCTGTCCATAAGCCATATGTGCTCAATATATAGTTCTCCCAAAGGTAAGTGAAAGGACACATCGAGACGTTTCAGGGCAACTGGAGGGCCAAAGGTCACCCTATGACCCCTTTTTGGGAGTAAAAAGTAATTAACTAGTGATTTTTACCATTTTACATGCTACCCACGGGCTATAGTGATGCAACTCATGGGTACGCCCACTGTAGTGACGCAGCTAGTGTACAAGGGAAAACATAGGGAAATAATGTGTCTGGAGGATATAAAGTGGATCTGAGTTACTGAAATGGATCCTGCAGGCCAAGGAGTGCGGATGCTCACAAGGTGGAAAATTACGTTGTAATAGATGTCCCCTAATGTGTGAGGTCAGAGACTAATGCTACGATGGCCAAAATACATTATAAATCTCAGAAGTGGAGTGATGGAGACACAAGTGGAAGGAGCAACTCACTCGTCATAATAGAATAGTATCCCTGAATACATGTCGGTATAGTATAGCAATCTGATACAATGGCCATGAATAGGCAGTACATAGTGAATACATGTCATAAGTCATCATAGCCATGATTTCTCTATAGTAAGATATGGTTTCCTACTGAAAAAGGAAACAACTGGTGCAAACTGGAGGTACAAACTCCTGATATCTGAGAGGTGATATCTCATATGTAAAGTCATAATCATAAGTAACATACTGAATGCCACTATCACTTGGGGTCTTCTACACAAGTCTTCGACGGTGCAAGTCCCATCAAGTGAATAAAGGAGTTGAGGTTGAACTTGATGTGACATTGTCTGATTACCGGTCAATGATGTATACTGTTAACAGACGCGAGATAACCCACCAATAATTAAAATGGGCATCAAGGAACAGAGTACATCAGAGTGTGAATAGATGTGTTGAAGTCGAACACTAGGATGGATCCATCAATCAGGGGACCTTGATGTATTCCCAAAACTGTCGATGGAGAGAGAAACTGCCACTAATTACTGGAATAAATGGGTTGAAGTCGATGGAACGATACTTGCTAGAAGTAGGGCATTAAGGCATCCCCCATCAACTAGCATGAGGTACTCGCTACGCTGAAATATTTGGAAGATCTCAGGTGAAATGGACATGACTCAATAAGGATGGACGACATGCAATAGTCAAGAAATATGAGGAGTTGCCAGCTCTAGTTTCAGGACTTCCTTTGAACAAGAGCATTAGTAGATGGATAGACTCAGGAAGCAGAGACTCAACATAGATTGTGCGATGCAGGAGGCACCACAAAGGGCTCCATAATGACTGGAAGCTTAACCAATCGGTGGAGAAAACTAAGAAATAAGTACAGCTCCTAAGGTCCAACTATACTCCCAAATCATAATGTATGGAGTGGAATGAATGCTCCGTTCAAAGGCGACACAACAGCTACAAACTAGAAGTAGTAACCATAATCCCGTCCAGATTTTTGGAATATTTGATTTTTTTGGTCTTTTTCATATTTGGAAAAGCTTGAAAAAGAATAAAATTGCTTATAGTACAACAAGTGAGGGAATGAGTGTCAAATAGCAAGCACACTAGTCCCAAGCAGTGGAACATACCTATGATCAATGTAAGGGAGCATGCAAGATGTGGATGCTCGGGGGGGTGTTCCCTTAGGGTCAAAAGGTCATCAAATTGTGAAGGGAAAATGGAAGCTCTGCAGGGCTCGACAGAAAAAAGTGATTAGGCACCAGGCTAACAACTGAGTGAGCGAGAGCCAACACAAGGCTCAAGCGGCAAGCAGGATGATGCAATTCAATCACAACTTGATATAACTAGGGGAGTCCTCATGGGAGATGGCGAACATAAGACAAAGTAGAGTATGAATATTTGATCTCAAAGTCACGGCGTAACTACAAAGGACTCCCAATCCCAAGGATAAACAACGGCATGGGCACCATAATGCAAAAAGGGGTTCTAACTAGGGTACCCATGTTCGGAGAGGCCCTACTACCACATAATGACAGTTCTATAATAGTGTGAAGGCTCCGTGTCGGTTAAGAAGCGAGGTCGCACCTAGGGTTTATGAAAATGGTCAAAAGGTCAAATGCACAATGCATGTGAAAATGACATCTAACCTATATGCTAGGTGTGAAACATACCTGTCGTAGGCGTGAAATGGTCCAAAACAACTCTCGCCGAAGAAATCTGGTCAAAAAATGCTACTCCAAGACATTATATTAGTCCAAAACAACATATAATGGTGAAAACTATGGACAAGTGGGTTTTTAAAATTATAAATAGTAACAAAAAATTACAATTTACAATTCCTTTTTACTATTCACCCATTTGTAGTTTTGTGGTTAGTTTTCACCTCAAAGTTCAACTACCAATTTTGGGAGCTATGGGCATCCAATCATCGAACTGTTAGGAGCAGGTTGGTAGTCTCATCCATACCTTTCATGTCAATGATTTTATTTTAATTTTCATTGGTTGGATTTTTTCTGTGGCCAAGCCCTAAATGGTCACGGTGCCACCCGCGGGCTATTACTATGCAGGTCGCGGGTAGGGCAAGGTACACTCAGTCAATGCATGCGTTGACCTCGAGTACCGACCTCTGTGAACAAAATTGCCCGTGGGTACGGCCGTGAAGCTATTTTTTTAAATAAAAATGACTGAACTCTTTGGTTTTTCTCCCTCCATGATGGTTCTAGAGTGGAGAGAGAGGGAACATGACCTTGTGGATGACGCCGTCCACAATGATGTGCGTGTGCAACAAGATTTAGAAGAATGTGGGCTATACAAATTTTGGAACATAGGGGTTTTGAGGGCCCAAAAACCTATTGCTTTGTCGTTTGATAGACTACTGGGACATAGATGCACATAACTTCAACCTAGATGGGCAATTACTCACTCTGGAAGTGGAAGATATCTACTTCATTACAGGTTTGTCCCACCGAGGTGAAGTGGAAAGCCTTCAATCTCGTTCTGTGGGTAGTGGGATCACTATCCCCGACTATATAGAGCGGTATTGTGTTCCAAATACTTGGGCAATGTGGAGTCAGGCTCCCATCAGAGCCATAGTTAATATGAGCATGAAGATTATAGTGGCTACCTTGCTGCGGATTACTGGTTCAAAAGCTCTTCATCAGGCATCCAGGCCAGCGAAGTTCTATGCGTCACATTGTATGCATCCCATGATATTTGACTGGTGCAAAACACTACTGGGGTCCATGAAGACCCAGTTGAGAGAGTGAAAGTAAGGGGAGGAAAAAAACTTCGGGTACAACAGTATCTTATGCAGCTTCTTGTTTGAGTGAGTTTTAGGGCTCAATCCGAGGGTTGAGGTCTTGATGCTACAGGATGGTTCCCATCAGGAGTCACCATACACAGAGGAGTTCTTCTACTGGTGGGACCGGCAGGTCATAGCTATAGATGAATACCCCTTTGCAGGGATAGACTTCCGCCAGGATTGTGGCATGCTGCTTCCACTAGATGCAACATTCGGATACATTAGTGAGTACTCTTTTTATGTTTTTTTTGTATTAAATTTTTATGGATTTTTTTATTATAGATGTAAATGCAAAAATATTTTTGGGGGTAGTGTTATATATTTATGTTTTATTGTTTGCTCGTAGACAAGGGCCCAGTGAGACCCGAGGGCTTCCCGAGACATCATCACCAAGGCAGGGGTGATGAGGAAATGGGTGCTGCAGCAGAGCGTACACTATAGACTCTACGGGGCAACCTATCACGGATGACCTCCAGGGTACCACAGATAGAGGTGGCGTGGCTACCAGAGGATATGCAGCGCCATGTAGTGGGGGTGTCGGGTAACTGGGTACGACTACTGCATTGTATAGCAAATGTAGTACAGCATTGTTATCAGACACATCCTGTCGGAGCGGCAGCTAGGCCTCCTCCTAGGGAGTAGACATCTCAAGGTCCCATTTTTGTATCGATATGTATATTTTTGAGGGCTATGCGCTCCAGTTTTGTATTATGACACTACCATTTTGGACATATTATTTATGAAAACTATGGTTCTCCGGTTCTACTATATGTGTGTATGTACAAATGTATGAATGTCTCTTTTATTTGTGTGCTTCATTGTGAATGTGACAAATGCCAATCTAGGACATAGTTAGCATATGCATCAGATATGTGATTAAAACTTCTCAGAACATGAATGTATGTAATTGAAACAAAATGTCGTTCCAAGAGTCTTACCCTTAAGAATTTCCGTAGTAATGTAGGATCTCTCACACGGTACAGACCATTCAACTGAGACACAACTAGTTGTGAATCCAGGCGGACTTCTAAAGACTAGATACCATGTGAAATAGCATCGAAGTAGCTCAATCACGGCACTGTACTCAACCACATTGTTAGATGTAGGACCAAGACAAGAACCTCCTGAAGACACAACTAGATGGTCAGGTGAATAAATAACCCAGGCAGTAGAAGCAAGCTGCTGTGTATGATGGCTAGCACTATCCGTGAACCCTAAGAACATAGGATATTCCACTTACATCTGTCAATCAAACGGAAGCGAATTAGCAGACCCAAAAACCAAAAGAAATCTAAACTATGTACATAAGCAACTAACAATAGTGTACAAAAGTATTAGCTCGAACTAGAAGTTAAAGCATAATACCGCTTGAGGTAGAGCCCATTCCTAGGCTCCTTCAAGACGTTCCCCTCGTAGTGCTCTATTTCATAGGATCCTTTCTCCAGGACACGCTTCACAATGTAAGGACTGTGCCACATGGGGTTAAACTTGCTTACCCCCAGGGGTTCTTTAGCTTGGTCATATAAGAGGACCAAGTCACCTTCAACATATTGTCAGGGATGGACAGACCTATCATATTGAACCTTAACACAATGTTTATTGGAATCTATAGCCACAACGGCATCCTGACGTTGTTTGTCAAGTTGCTCAAGGTGGATTAAACATTGCTAAACACTTCTCGTATCAAGGAGGAGCTCTATGGCCAGTTTAAGGGAAGGGATTTCGCATTCAATCAGTAAAATTGACTCCACGCTATGTACCAGCTGAAACGGTGAGAGCCCGTTGGCAGTCTTGATTGCGGTTCGATACACCCACAAAGTAGGATATAACATAATATGCCAGTTTTTCTTGCTTTGTTGGATGGTACGTTGGAGAATGGTCTTTAAAGACTTATTAACTACTTCTACCTGACCATTTTCTTGGGGATAGTAAGAAGATGAGTGTTCTTGATGAAACCCAAGCTTGAGGGACAAATCCTCCATCATTTTGTTCTGAAAGTGACTGCCATGGTCAGTGACAATCTCTTCCGGAATACCAAACCGAGTGATAATCTGATTGAACACAAAATGGGTTGTTGTATCACCATCGGATTTTACGGTAGGCATGGCCTTAGCCCATTTGGAAAAGTAGTCCACGGCTACTATGATATGGTGATGCCCCCCATCCAAAGCTGGTTTGCAATCCATGAAATCCACCCGCCACTTGGTGAAGGGATCGACGGTGACAACCGAATGAAGGGGCGCTGGATGCGAGTGTATATTCCGACAAAACACCTGGCAAGGGTGACATCTCTTCACAACATTCATACAATCTTTAAATATGGAAGGTGAAAAGTAACCAGCTCGCATAATACATTGGGCTATAGCAAGCCCAGATAAGTGACTACGACACACCCCAACATGGCAATCATTAAGCACACGCTCCGCTTCTTCGTGAGTCAAGCAATGACAGAGAATAGAATCCTTTCCTCGACGATACAAAGTGTCACCGATGATGGTATAATCTCTAGCGTGATGTTTCACACGTCGTCACTTGTCCCGCGAATAATGTGAAGGAAACTTCAAAGTTTGGAGATATACAATGACATCCCCATACCAAGGGTCCTCCGACGAGATAAGAAACAAGTGTTCATCCACAAAGGAATCCTCATGGATGACATCCTCATCAAGTATTGGAAGGTCCGACATAAGCTCTGGAAACACCAACGATTTTACCGACTTCGCCGAAACAAAATCGAGATCAAATTCCTGAAGGATCACAATCCTTTTATTATACTTCCCCCCTATAAGGTGTCGTGATAGCATGAACTGAAACGGATTGATATGCGCTACAACTGTGGTTGTTCTAAGCAAAATATAGTGTTGTAACCGTTGGACTGCACGGATAGTCGCAAGTGCCAACTTTTCCACGTGAGTATACCTCAGTTCAACATCTACTAGATTTAGACTAAGGTAATAGATCACATGCTCGACGAGCATATCATCAACCTGAACTAAGACCATTCCAATCATCTCTTGAGACGCATCCATATAAAGTATAAAATCTCATGTGAATTCAGGTGGACTAAGCACAGGGGCTGATACCAAAGATTTCTTAAGGGCATCGAAAGACTACTGGGCTCACTCATCGTAGATAAACAGTGTGTCTTTATTCAACAAGCACGTGAAACATTTGGTAAGATTAGCATAATTGACTATGTTTATGTCAGAAATTGTTACTAAGGCTAAGGTAACAAGCCAACACAATCTCAAAGCAAAAATCAATTCAAACTAGGGTTTAGGGTTTTATTTCATATGTTTTTGGTCATTGACTTCAAAAGCATAAAGGGAATACATTCAATAGATAAGCAACAACTAAATCATACACATAAATCAATAAAGATGTATATATATCACAATATCCGAACAAAAGACTGAAATGACATTCACACATAAAGGACAAGCATCACTGGAAAATTACACATAAACCAGAAATGAATTTATCATTCATGAAACTCAATAAGTTTAAAATGAAGCCAACACAGATCAAATGTAGGGTAATGAGTCATATATTCATAGTTTCATCAAAAAATGCATATGAGAGTTTACAGTACCTATCACTGAACAAGTCTGGAAGTATAAGCAGCTTAGCAGACCTCCTAATGCTCTCCAAAATCAGAACCCTTACAATGTTTTTCTTTCCTCTCTAAATAGTTTTCTTCTCAAAAACAGTTAGGGTTTTTTCCTCCTAGCTCTCCATCGAATCACTAGATTAGGTAAAGTAAAATTTATATTTTTACAAAATTACAAGTTTGCTAAAAATAGCAAATTCTTTAACTAAAACAAAAAGTTTGTCTAAAATAACTCCTAACTACTAACTGCCTCATATCTCCTTCGCTGCCTCCACAAGAAGAGATATACCATCTGGGCTTGAGGATCTTCTCTTTACTCTTTTATGCTTCTTCTCCAACTCAGCTATCTTCTTCTGAAGGTGTTCATTTTCCTGTTGTAGATTTTCAACTCTTTTTTCCATCTCTGAACAGTGCCTGTCAGAAGCCCTTTTCCTTCTGAGTGTTTCCTTGGCATCCACCACTAATTCCTTAAACTTGTCATGAACATCCTGAAGATCCTCCCTTAGTCTTCTATTTTCCATCATTAAACCATCATTAACTTCCTGCATGTAATTCATTTGATGCTTATACTGTTTGACAGTCTTCTTTAAATTTTCTTTGTCAGAATTAACCAATTTCTCTATTGCAGCATCGTGCTCTTCATTAGGTTTCCAAAACATGTCAAACTTCTTAAATATTTGTGCTTCCTCTGTCAAAAATTTCTCAGAAGTATCTTCAATGATGGACTTGGAGTTTCCTTCATCTGCTACCTGTACTGACTTACTCTCCTCTGTCAAAATTTTCTTAGAAATGTCCTCAATGATGGACTTGGAGTTTCCTTCATCTGCTACTTTCCCTGACTTAATATCTTCTTCTTTACCTGGCTGTAGTTTATCTAACTTTGATTTATCATCCCCCATGGATTCTTCATCAGAGATAGTCACCTTATCAGTCTTCAATTTTTGATTTAATAGCTTTTTCATATTTAACCTTAGCTTGTTTTTCGACCTAGTTTTAGGTCTCCAGAGAGTAGCTGCCTCCCCCATCATTTTCAGTTTTCTGCCTTTGTACCTAACAGAAGATAATTCCACCACTTCCAACTTATTTATTTTCTTGTTAGGTTTCATAGTTGTGCCATCTAAAACTTGAGCTTCTTCAAATTCAGTTTTGACCTTAATCTTAGAAACAGGTTGTTCCTCCTCTAACATGTATCCTTCATCATCCGAAAGGATTGTAATGGGGCTTCTTGGCCGAATAGGAATTTCTTCTTTAGCTACAGGAACTATTTTAATATCAACTTTACTTTCATCCTGAGGATCTGCTACAGGTGATGATTTATTTTCAAGGAATTCCTTTTTGTCTTCAAATAATGTGAACTTGTTTTTAGTGTGATCTGGAATTTCTTGGAGCTGATTGTCATCCTGTCTCTTTTCTGCTACCTGTTTAGTCACCTTCTTAGCTTTAATGTCATGCTTCCTTGCAGGTTTGACTGAATGGCCTAACTTTTGCATCATTACCTTTCCCTTGTCAATTTGTCTTTTTGGTTGTTGATCTTCTCCTTTAAAATGAACCCCTGACCAGAACAAAAAGAAGTCCCAAGTCTTTCCCTCATGCTGCAACACTGTAGTGATGATTAGTTTAATGAGACCATGGTGAAAAAGTGATTGAGAAGTGTGATCATCATGTTGCTTTATTTTGCTTGACATTTTCAGCAGGCTTTTAAAGAAAAAGAAGGGCAGATTCATTTTAGAAACCCCTGCCATGTGTTGAAGGAACCTGAGATGATATTTGAACACTAATGAATATCTTCCTTCACAAGTCACATAACTCTGAAGTATCCTTATGGGCTCAATCCATTCTTTCCTGAAATTATGAATGAGAATACCCTTGTTCCAGTCAGGAGTCACATTAGGCAATAAGTACCTTTGGGGATCAAACTCGAAAGGTGACTTCTTAAACCAGTGCTCACCCTCATTACTAATCTCAGTAGCTTCTGCTATTAATTCTACAGTCAGCTTGAATCTCAAAGTATCCATTATAATCATCTCATTTTTAAGTCCCTTAGCAAAATTGCAGGACACCTGAGCATCAAAACCATCTATCTTTTTGAAAAATTTCAGCCATCCTGCCTGTTGAAACAGCTCTGCATAGTCAGGAAGCTTCTGAATCCATGTTAAGTCTGTGGGCTCAGCCCTGTTGACCTTACCACTTTTGCCACTTTTCCCCATGTTCTTCTTTTCAGGAAACAGGAACAGTCTGATTTTAGGTTTCAAAATATATTTTATAAACTGTTTTTTGATGCTTTGAGCTCCTTTGAACTATGCTATACACTACTGGACAAACCTTCAATTCAATGTTCTCCGAGCAAGTGATTTTACAGGTCATAACAATTTTTTAACAATGTTTAAACCACTTGCATAAACTAACAAACGCCTTCTGTGTAAAAACTGAGCATTATAGATAGCTCTGTGAGTCTTTTCGATGCTATTTCTTGTATATTCTGATGTTTAAAAACATTAGGTCATGAGAGGAACCAGTCCATGCACATTCCTCATACCGGGCTTCAGATAGCTATTTCTGTGGTGAATTTCTTATTTTATGATCTATTCTATCTTCTTCAGCAACCAATTTCTCGAGAAAATCGTGCAGCGAAAAAGACCCAAATTTTCCAGCTATAAGTGTTTATAACGGAATACCTGTCAATTGCTCATCTTTCGTGGCTTACAGCTTCATTTTGGGGTTTCAACGATCTCCTCTTATGAGCACAAGTGTCCTCATATCGTTTCTTTAACTGCTGGTGAATGAATTCGGAAGCCCTAATTTTCGCTGGCGATTAAACACACCTGTCTCTTTTTCTCAGCAGCACAATCCACCGTTTAGTAGTGAGCTCTCCTTGACAAACACTACTCTCCTGCAATGATGCGTGTAACAAGAGGAATTTGACAACTAAACCGGGATTTGCTGATTTCTGTGCAACTGATCCCGCATACCATGCAATGATGAGCTTGTTTTACTTCGTGACGAGCAACCAACAAAAATCATGCTCAAACTGCTGCAAACACGTGTTAGAACACTCACACAAGGCGATTAGACACTCCCATTCTGCATCATGATTGAAATCAGTTCAAAAATTGAAAAAACACAGGCCACGATATTCCTGTAGCGCGCTCCTTGTTAAACTTTTGTATAGCGCTACAAGAATAACTTTTAGGCCAAAATTTAGCAGTTTTTTAGCTTTTTGCTAATTTGTCGGAGGTTTTGGCAGTTTTTTTAGTTTAAGAAATAAGTTTAACTGTTCTCTAAGACATTAATGATTCTACTTTGAAAATATGACTCTCATTGACCCCCTTTACAATATAAAAAATCACCAAAATCAAATAAAATCTGAAAAGACTGGGTTCCAAACTTATTCAATCACCCATGAA
Source organism: Larix kaempferi (assembly GCA_027924585.1). Lineage (NCBI taxonomy): Eukaryota > Viridiplantae > Streptophyta > Pinopsida > Pinales > Pinaceae > Larix > Larix kaempferi. Next base: position 131,121 of record BSBM01000953.1, read on the forward strand.
GTTTCTAGGATGACTAAAACTAAAACTTAAAATCAAAAAATTTAACTGAAGTAGATTCAAACACAAACCAAAACTGGAGAAAATAAATAAAAAATGGAGAAAAATTTACTGACTTAACATCTGGCTCCAGCTGCGGGATGAAGTCCTCCCTGTGAGGCTTCAAGAACTTGTAGACTAGTGCCTTCTGTCTTCCATTGGGCTATGGAGTCTTTATTTAATCTCACTCACACCGGTATATACAATGAAAAGTGACAATGACCCTCACTAACTGTAGAAATGTTTGAGGAATCGCCCATTGACAGGGCTGAGCAAGTCCTCCCCTTCCAAGGACTGCAAGATGAATGTATTATTTTCCAAAACTTTAGATATCAGAAAAGGACCGAACCATAGATTATCAAATTTGCCATGCTTACCTTTCTGTTCCTTTCTTGCATCCCATCTTAAAACCAACTCACCTTCTGAAAAAATATGTTCTTTAATATTTCTGTCAAACCTGGTTTTCATTTTAGCTCTGTACAGCTGTGCTTCTTTATCTACCTTCTCTCTATTTTGCTGTACCTCAATCATTTCGAAGATTCTTCTTTGTAAATCATCTGGTTCCTCTTGAGAATTCTGCAGGAACTTCATTACTGGAATTCCCAATTGCACTAGAAATACTGCTTTTGTTCCATACACTAGCTGAAAGGGAGAAGTACCAATGGCTTGCTTTACAGTAATCCTATCTGCCCACAATGCATATTTCAACATTGAATCCCAAGATTTTTTATTGTGTTTTAGCAACTTCTTGATGCATTGAATGATATTTTTGTTAGATGATTCAGCCTGACCATTTCCCTGAGGGTAATAGGGAGTTGAGTGTTTTAGAATAATACCATTTTTCTCACAAAAGGCCACCATTGCCTTGGATTTGAATGCTTTGGCATTATCAGTAATCAATCTTTGTGGACAACCAAATCTGCTCAGAATATTATCTTCAATGAAATCCATAATCACCTTATCTGTAGCATTCCTTGTGGGAATAGCTTCGACCCATTTTGTAAAGAAATCTGTGGCAGTCAAGATCCAATGATGCTGACCTGAAGATGCTGGGTTTATTTATCCAATAAAATCCAGACCCCATTGCTGAAAAGGGGCATTGACTGCAATAGGCTTCAACGGTAAAGATAATAACTTCTGTTTACCTGCAAATTTCTGACAAGGTATGCAAGCTCTTACCTGCTGGTAAACATCATGGAAGAGGGAGGGCCAATAATATCCAGCTCTCAAAATTTTATAGGCTGTTGTTTTCCAGTATTTATGTCCTCCACAAGCTTCTTCATGGGATTCTGAAATTACTTCTTCTATTTAAGCCTGATCTAAACACCTTAACAAGATTCCTCCGGGGTCTTTCCAAAACAATTGATCTTCTATCAAACAGTATTTAGTAGCTTTTAATTTCAGAGATCTGGCAGCCTTCCTATCCAGGTGTTCTGGGCATTGCAAAAATAACAAAAAATGAACAATATCAGCATACCACTCTGAAGATGAATAAGAGTCCATGATTCTTTCTTTTTCCAGGGATGCTTGCTTTTCTTCAGGTGCTGATTCTTCTGTCATAACATGTAATCCTAAGGCTTGACAATTTGAGTCAGCCATCAATTTGGCCAATCCTTGTCCTTTAACCAGCTTAGTAGGTCTGATTTCCACTTCATATTCCATAATTTTGGCAATCCACTTTCCCCTTTTTCCTTCACTATCAGGCTGTGTCAAAACATCTTTCACTGCAGCATTTGGAACAAATGAAATAACCTTGGAATGTAAAATATATATTCTAAAAAATTTTAAAGCCTTCACCAGAGCATATGCTTGTTTTTCCAAGATACTGTATTTCAACTCTGAATCTCTATGTGTTTTACTGAAAAAGGCAATTGGTTGTTCCAATCCCTCATTATTCTTCTGAAGTAGGACAGCAGCAATAGTATCCTCTAAAGCAAAAGAAAAGGTAAAGAATTCTTTGGCAAAAGTAGGGCTTACCAGAACAGGTGCTTCAGTCAGAGACACCTTGATTTTCTCAAAAGCTTCCTTTGCTTCAACAGTTCACCTGACCTCTTGGTCTTTTTTTAACATAGCTGTAATTTGCTTAATAGTTTCAGCAAAATTAGGAATAAACCACCGCAGAAAATTGATTTTGCCAATAAATGATTGCACATCCTTTTTACTCCTGGGCAAACTAATCTTCAATATTGCTTTGACTCTCTCAGGGTCAATCCTAATACCATCAGCTGACACCAAGTGGCCAAGCAATTTACCTTCTTGCACAGCAAAATGTGATTTTTTGGGGTTCAAAGATAAGCCAAATTTTCTGCATTTTATGAAGGTTTGCTCCAAATGCTTCAAGTGTTCATCATCATATTTTGAGAAGACTGTAATATCATCCAGATAGATAACCACAAACTTATCCTTTTCACCCACTAATGCAATATCCATGGCTCTCTGAAAGGTTGCTCCAGCATTCATCAAACCGAAAGGCATCTTGTCATACATAAATGTCCCCCAGGGGGTTGTAAAAGCTGTTTTTTCTTTATCATCAGGGTGCATAGCAATCTGATTATACCCTGAGAAACCATCTAGCATAGAAATCCTTTGAGCTCCAACTACCTGTTGCAAAACCTGTTCAATTTTGGGGAGAGGATAGTTGTCTTTTAATGATGATCGATTCAGATTTCTGAAGTCAACACATAAGCGAATCTCCCCGTTCTTCTTTCTGACAGGAACCAAATTAGCCACCCAAGAAGAATACCTAAGAGGCACTATTATCTTTGCATCCAACAATTTCTTTAATTCTTTTTCAATTACAGGAAACAAGGATGGATTGATTCTTCTTAATTTCTGTCTGAAAGGTTTGACATTAGGTTTCAAAGGAACCTTGTGCTGAATAACTGCTGTATCATAAGTTTTTAGTTCCTTGTAAGACCAAGCAAATGCATCTATATATTTTTTCAACAGCTTAATATATCTACTTCTTTGTTCTGCTGTTAGGTTTTTGGAAAGTTTTACCATTCTGGGATGTTTTGCTGAACCAATATTGTAGTCCTCTACATTGTCTTCTGAAGATTGAATTACTGGCTTTGAAGGTGTATCATCCTTGCTGAATATTCTTTCCAAAGGTACTAAGTCTTTCGGAATGAAATTACTTTTTAATTCAATGATTTTATGCCCTGCTATATCTTCTGCAGCAAACTCATCTAACTGTTCATCTTTTCCATCTTCTTCTTGATCAATCTGAATATTTGAAAACTCATTTACAAGCTCAAGAAATTTTTTTATTTCAATATCATCTTCAAAAACCCTCCAATGTTTTATATTGTCAGGAACACAAGGTCTATACCTTACTTCTATAGGATACTTTAGCTGAGTAGTTTTAGGGATCCTAAAATATGTGGCAGCCAGGGCTAAAGAATCTGCAGTTTCATTATGATTCCTGGGAATATGAGTGATATTAAATGCTATAAAGTAGTTTTCAATTATATCCCATACCTCATTTCGATATACTTTCAGCAAACCCTGCTTTACTTGATATTTGTTCTTCACCTGTTGAACAACTAGTTCGGAGTCGCCAAATGCAGAAATTTGCTGTATTCCCAAATCTTTAGCAGCTTTCAATCCCAATAGCAAAGCCTCATACTCAGCAGTGTTGTTAGTTGTAACAAACTCCAATTTATACATAAGTTTCACTGTTTCACCGCCAGGGGAAATAAGTAAAACTCCAGCTCCAGCACCCTCTCTGCATGAAGATCCATCAAAATATAACTGCCACACTACATCTTTTTCCTCTATGCTATGTTTTATTGGCTGATCTTTTTCCACATGTAACCGACCAGCAGAATTATCTTCTTCACTAAACTGTAACATGCATGAGCCAAGGTCTTTATCCACAGAGTAAACTGGGTGATTAGTGGGGTTCTTATCATCTGTGACAATATTAGCAAGTTGTAGTTCTCTATAAAGTCTCCTATTTTCTCCACCAAAAACAGGAATAGTGGCATAAGAGAGGTCCATCTGTAATGTTCCCCCAACCTTCTTAACCCATGACCTAGACAGAAGCAAGCCAAATTTTGGTGTGATGTCAGCTACCACAACATCCATTATTACACTCTTCATTGGCAACTGAGTAAGGTTAACAACCATGTCTTTTATCACTCCTAGACACTTTACAGCTCGAGAATCAAAGGCATATAGATCATGATAAGGTTTTGTGACATTAAGTCCCAGGGCTTCCATCACAGCTTTTGGCATCAAATTATGGGATGCTCCTGAATCTAGCAGGCAATTATGAATCATCTGCTCATGCACAGTCAAAGTTATATAGAAGGGAGGAGAAGCACCAGCTTCGTTTTCAGTCTTTTCAGCCAAAGCTGATCCAATAAAGATTCTAGGGTTTTCTTCCTGCAGATTCACTGTATCTGAAACTGGCTGATTATTGGGCATATTCATCACTTTCAAAACTGTATTCTTGTATGATGGATTTTTTATAAGCTCAGAAAATGGTACAAGAATTTTTAATTTACCTAACTCATTTTCCAAACTAAAATTTTGACCTGATTTGTTTACCTCTTCAATTTCTGTATTCTTCTTGGACTTTTTTGCAGATTGTTTCTTTTCTGCTACAGGATCAGCAACTGATTTATCAGGAATAACTGGAACAGGAACAACAGCTTTCTTCTTAGGAGCTTGGACTACTTGTTTCGGGCCAGATCTGAGATTAAGAGTCTTCTTAATTCCATTCTGATTAGCAACAGCATTTACAGTAGTTTTTTCAAACTCCAATTCATCTTCAACTTCATACAATTCTGCATCATAATATTCAGCATTTAGAAAATCTTCTTCTGTTACAAAACTTCCAGATAAGCCATCTCCAAAATGATTCACATCCTGATCTATCTCAGTTTCTTCAAACAGTAACTGTTGATCAATTTCTTCTTCATCTACCAAATTATTTTGAAAAGGTGGGGGTACTTTTTGATCCTCATTCTCCCTTCTTTCTCGCTGAATATCATTGTTTCTACGCTCTCTTGGCATGAATCTAGGAGCGAATTGCCTCCTGAACTGATTTTGGTTATTTGGGTTTCGATCAGCTTCTGGGGCAGGTTTAGCAGAATTCTTTTCCAGTTCTAGTTTATTTAACTTGGCAGTGAGAATCTTTACAAGTTTAGCCATTTCATCTATTTTAGCTTCAGCAGACTGAGGTGCAGCACTTGTACAAACAGCTTCCTTCTTTCCCTTTCTTTCATACTGCTGCTGAGGTGTTTCTTTCTTGAGCCTATTAGAAGCCAATAAATTTGACTCTACTTCTAATGCTGCCTCTTGCATGTTCATCAAGGTAATAGGTCTTCTTTCTCTAAGTAATAAAGAGAATTCATGATCAAAAGCATTTGCATAGGTCAACTTGGCTGATGTTTCGGTGGGTTTGATTTCTGCAGGAATCCTAGTATACATCTTGTTAAATCTTTTGGAAAAGTCAGAAATAGTCTCATCCTTCTTTCTTCTCAAAGCTCCAAACTCAGTTATGTAATAAGTGTGATCCTTTGAATCTCCCCACTGTCTCAGAAAAAGATCTTTTAGTTCTTCAATTATGGTGATGGAATTAGCAGGCAGTCCTCTGAACCATTTTCTCACATCCCCATCAAGACTTTGTACAAATACCCTCATCCATACATCTTTAATTTCAATGTTCTGATTATCTGCATAAATCTCAAAAGCTTCCCAATGTTCTTCTGCAGTTGTTTCACCTTGTCCATTGAATCGAGGCATATACTTTTGGTAATCATGTGTAGGCAAGGCATGTAAAGGCTGAGGTAATACTAATGGTGCATACCTAGCTGCTACCATTCTGTTCATCATATCCATAGGTGGATTTTGGGCTGCCATTGTGAATTGAGGTTTAGACTGAGATTTTGAGGAGGAAGAAATTTGACTGGAACTTTTTTGGAAAGGATTCCTTCCTACTTTCAACTGAAAGATGGGTATTTTATCAGGAGAAGAGGTTTTAGCTTTCAAAAAGCTTCAAGGACTAGTGAAAACCTGGAAAGTGCTCTCAGGGATGTTAGGTTTTACACAAGGTGAAGTTTCAGCTGGGTCTAATGATTCACCCAACTGGTGAGAGTCACAAGAGGCTGGTAAAGATTGAGACCTGCTGAGCTTTCTTGTTGTTTTTATAATCTTTTCAGGGTCTGTCACACCCAGATGTAATGAAGATGTAGGTCTGCTCCTTGTTCCAATTCTGTTAGAAGCCACTGTGACAATTTTGTGGTGAAAATAGCCTTCAAAAATGCTGGTTCAAGTCCACCTCTTAAACCGGAAAAATGATGAGTATCCCAGGGAAGATATGCTTCAGCTTCATCCCCGGCAACGGCGCCAAAGATGTTTGTGTCAAAAATTGTTACTAAGGCTAAGGTAACAAGCCAACACAATCTCAAAGTAAAAATCAATTCAAACTAGGGTTTAGGGTTTTATTTCATATGTTTTTGGTCATTGACTTCAAAAGTATAAAGGGAATACATTCAATAGATAAGCAACAACTAAATCATACACATAAATCAATAAAGATGTATATATATCACAATATCCCAACAAAAGACTGAAATGACATTCACACATAAAGGACAAGCATCACTGGAAAATTACACATAAACCAGAAATGAATTTATCATTCATGAAACTCAATAAGTTCAAAATGAAGCCAACACAGATCAAATGTAGGGTAATGAGTCATATATTCATATTTTCATCAAAAAATGCATATGAGAGTTTACAGTACCTATCACTGAACAAGTCTGGAAGTATAAGCAGCTTAGCAGACCTCCTAATTCTCTCCAAAATCAGAACCCTTACAATGTTTTTCTTTCCTCTCTAAATAGTTTTCTTCTCAAAAATAGTTAGGGTTTTTTCCTCCTAGCTCTCCATCGAATCACTAGATTAGGTAAAGTAAAATTTATATTTTTACAAAATTACAAGTTTGCTAAAAATAGCAAATTCTTTAACTAAAACAAAAAGTTTGTTTAAAATAACTCCTAACTACTAACTGCCTCATATCTCCTTCGCTGCCTCCACAAGAAGAGATATACCATATGGGCTTGAGGATCTTCTCTTTACTCTTTTATGCTTCTTCTCCAACTCAGCTATCTTCTTCTGAAGGTGTTCATTTTCCTGTTGTAGATTTTCAACTGTTTTTTCCATCTCTGAACAGTGCCTGTCAGAAGCCCTTTTCCTTCTGAGTGTTTCCTTGGCATCCACCACTAATTCCTTAAAATTGTCATGAACATCCTGAAGATCCTCCCTTAGTCTTCTATTTTCCATCATTAAACCATCATTAACTTCCTGCATGTAATTCATTTGATGCTTATACTGTTTGACAGTCTTCTTTAAATTTTCTTTGTCAGAATTAACCAATTTCTCTATTGCAGCATCGTGCTCTTCATTAGGTTTCCAAAACATGTCAAACTTCTTAAATATGTGTGCTTCCTCTGTCAACAATTTCTCAGAAGTATCTTCAATGATGGACTTGGAGTTTCCTTCATCTGCTACCTGTACTGACTTACTCTCCTCTGTCAAAATTTTCTCAGAAATGTCCTCAATGATGGACTTGGAGTTTCCTTCATCTGCTACTTTCCCTGACTTAATATCTTCTTCTTTACCTGGCTGTAGTTTATCTAACTTTGATTTATCATCCCCCATGGATTCTTCATCAGAGATAGTCACCTTATCAGTCTTCAATTTTTGATTTAACAGCTTTTTCATATTTAACCTTAGCTTGTTTTTCGACCTAGTTTTAGGTCTCCAGAGAGTAGTTGCCTCCCCCATCATTTTCAGTTTTCTGCCTTTGTACCTAACAGAAGATAATTCCACCACTTCCAACTTATTTATTTTCTTGTTAGGTTTCATAGTTGTGCCATCTAAAACTTGAGCTTCTTCAAATTCAGTTTTGACCTTAATCTTAGAAACAGGCTATTCCTCCTCTAACATGTATCCTTCATCATCCGAAAGGATTGTAATGGGGCTTCTTGGCCGAATAGGAATTTCTTCTTTAGCTACAGGAACTATTTTAATATCAACTTTACTTTCATCCTGAGGATCTGCTACAGGTGATGATTTATTTTCAAGGAATTCCTTTTTGTCTTCAAATAATGTGAACCTGTTTTTAGTGTGATCTGGAATTTCTTGGAGCTGATTGTCATCCTGTCTCTTTTCTGCTACCTATTTAGTCACCTTCTTAGCTTTAATGTCATGCTTGCTTGCAGGTTTGACTGAATGCCCTAACTTTTGCATCATTACCTTCCCCTTGTCAGTTTGTCTTTTTGGTTGTTGATCTTCTCCTTTAGAATGAACCCCTGACCAGAACAAAAAGAAGTCCCAAGTATTTTCCTCATGCTGCAACACTGTAGTGATGATTAGTTTAATGAGACCATGGTGAAAAAGTGATTGAGAAGTGTGATCATCATGTTGCTTTATTTTGCTTGACATTTTCTGCAGGCTTTTAAAGAAAAAGAAGGGCAGATTCATTTTAGAAACCCCTGCCATGTGTTGAAGGAACCTGAGATGATATTTGAACGCTAATGAATATCTTCCTTCACAAGTCACATAACTCTGAAGTATCCTTATGGGCTCAATCCATTCTTTCCTGAAATTATGAATGAGAATACCCTTGTTCCAGTCAGGAGTCACATTAGGCAATAAGTACCTTTGGGGATCAAACTTGAAAGGTGACTTCTTAAACCAGTGCTCACCCTCATTACTAATCTCAGTAGCTTCTGCTATTAATTCTACAGTCAGCTTGAATCTCAAAGTATCCATTATAATCATCTCATTTTTAAGTCCCTTAGCAAAATTGCAGGACACCTGAGCATCAAAACCATCTATCTTTTTGAAAAATTTCAGCCATGCTGCCTGTTGAAACAGCTCTGCACAGTCAGGAAGCTTCTGAATCCATGTTAAGTCTGTGGGCTCAGCCCTGTTGACCTTACCACTTTTGCCACTTTTCCCCATGTTCTTCTTTTCAGGAAACAGGAACAGTCTGTTTTCAGGTTTCAAAATATATTTTATAAACTGTTTTTTGATGCTTTGAGCTCCTTTGAACTATGCTATACACTCCTGGACAAACCTTCAATTCAATGTTCTCCGAGCAAGTGATTTTACAGGTCATAACAATTTTTTAACAATGTTTAAACCACTTGCATAAACTAACAAACGCCTTCTGTGTAAAAACTGAGCATTACAGATAGCTCTGTGAGTCTTTTCGATGCTATTTCCTGTATATTCTGATGTTTAAAAACATTAGGTCATGAGAGGAACCAGTCCATGCACATTCCTCATACCGGGCTTCAGATAGCTATTTATGTGGTGAATTTCTTATTTTATGATCTATTCTATCTTCTTCAGCAACCAATTTCTCCAGAAAATCGTGCAGCGAAAAAGACCCAAATTTTCCAGCTATAAGGGTTTATAACGGAATACCTGTCAATTGCTCATCTGTCGTGGCTTATAGCTTCGTTTTGGGGTGTCAACGGTCTCCTCTTATGAGCACAAGTGTCCTCATATCGTTTCTTTAACTGCTGGTGAATGAATTCGGAAGCCCTAATTTTCGCTGGCGATTAAACACACCTGTCTCTTTTTCTCAGCAACACAATCCACCGTTTAGTAGTGAGCTCTCCTTGACCAACACTACTCTCCTGCAATGATGCGTGTAACAAGAGGAATTTGACAACTAAACCGGGATTTGCTGATTTATGTGCAACTGATCCCGCATACCATGCAATGATGAGCTTGTTTTACTTCGTGACGAGCAACCAACAAAAATCATGCTCAAACTGCTGCAAACACGTGTTAGAACACTCACACAAGGCGATTAGACACTCCCATTCTGCATCATAATTGAAATCGGTTCAAAAATTGAAAAAACACAGGCCACGATATTCCTGTAGCGCGCTCCTTGTTAAACTTTTGTATAGCGCTACAAGAATAACTTTTAGGCCAAAATTTAGCAGTTTTTAGCTTTTTGCTAATTTGTCGGAGGTTTTGGCAGTTTTTTTAGTTTAAGAAATAGGTTTAACTGTTCTCTAAGACCTTAATGATTCTACTTTGAAAATATGACTCTCATTGACCCCCTTTACAATATAAAAAATCACCAAAATCAAATAAAATCTTAAAAGACTGGGTTCCAAACTTATTCAATCACCCATGAAGTTTCTAGGATGACTAAAACTAAAACTTAAAATCAAAAAATTTAACTGAAGTAGATTCAAACACAAACCAAAACTGGAGAAAATAAATAAAAAATGGAGAAAAATTTACTGACTTAACAGACTACAAAGCGATGTAGAAAAGTAGCTCTCCCTTGGAGACTCTGAAGGTGAAACAAGTTGCGCATAGGAGGAAACTGAAGTATTGCCTCAACCTTAAGAGGATCGACTCTAATACCCTCTTTCGAAACTATGAACCCTAGATGGTGACCTGACTTCACCAAAAATATGCATTTATTGGGATTCAATCGAATCTTATAGCGTATACATCATTCGAGAATCCAACGGAGGTGCTTGGGGTGGTCTATTATCTTGCGAGAATGGCCGGTAAGATCATCCAAGAAAGCCTCCATTATACTTTTAAGGTCGTGAAAGGCATAGGTCATGGCATGATGAAACGTAGCTTCAGCATTTTTAAGCCCGAAGAGCATTTTCCGGTATGCAAACGTACCCCAAGGACAAATGAAAGCAGTCAGTCTTATGTTGGCCCTCGGGTTTGATTTGAATCTGGTTATACCGTGAAAAGCTGTCCATGAATGAAAAAATCTCACTTCCTGCACAAGCATCCAAGATATGATCAATGAATGGCGTGGGGAAGTTGTCTTTCGGACATGCATGATTAAGGTCTCTAAAATCAGTGCACATGTGGATCGTTCCCTGCTTCGTATCCACAGGAACGAGGTTTAACACTAAGTTGGTAAGGGGAACGGGGTAGATAAAACCATGTTTGAGTAGTTTCTCCACCTTTTCCTTAATAGCTGCTGCCTTCCTAGGGTTAACAACATGAAGACATTGTCGAACCGGTTTAGCATGAGGATACATTATAATCTCATGTTCGACAATACTGGGGTCTATTCCTAGCATCTCCTCATATGACTAGGTGAAAGCTTCCCGAAGTTCTATAAACCAATCAGTATAGATGGAAACCTCCTCGGGAAAGCAATCAACACCGATGTAAATGATTTCAATCTTTCTAGGAGTGTGAGAGATGTTGATTGGTATAGTCGGGGAAATATTAGCCATGTTTCCCTCCACGAAAATCTCATGCGAACCCAAAAGAGCCACAGGGTGACCAACCATATCGGCAAGAGTCGTCCTAAACTCTTCTTGCTCGACGAGATCGAGGTTGGGAAGGAAATAAGATCAATGGTGCATATCCTCCCAAGGCCTCTCACTACCAGACATGGCCTCAATAATAGCTTCATCCGAAGGTAAAATACCATCAAGGCAATCGTGTGAACAAGACGATTCAGATGCCCAAACTGGCAGCAAAACGGGATCTTCCTCATCTATCTGAGAAGAAGAGAGATCCGGCTCTACAATGGCTTGTTGAATATCCTGGTAAGCAAGCTCAGCTACAGGCAGTGGAATAGACATCCTGATGTGCGCAATGTCTCCAGACGTAGAACTGATGGACGGTAAAGTCCACGGATCATCAAAATATGAAGTCCGGAAGTACATTATGAAATGGAGGAGGCGCATTGTCGGAAATGGTTCCAATAAAATTAACAGGTGCAGGGAAATCATAACATCCCATCAATGAAGGGTACATACCAACACCCATGTTCCCAGTTCCCGGCTGAGAATCTATAACTTCTGGGACTACGGATCCCATGGATGCTGTAGGAGGATTAACGAAATCCAGTTGATCGATTGTCCCAATATTGCTTTCATGTGGAAATCAAATACCTTTGAATACAGTATACATGACAGCTTTCATAGCCTACATCCAATTCTGACCCAGTAAAAGGTTGTAGTCGATGGGCGCATCAACCACTTCGACTTCAATAGGCACAGGTTTACCTCCCAAGCGGACAACAAGGAAAGGGATAATCCCATGCGGCTTAAATAACCAACCATCAAATGTAGTGAGCATGGTTCTGAATGTGAGTAGAGGAGGAGAGACGAGAGCTTTCCAACAAGTTAAAGACATCACTGATGCATAAGCACCTTCGTCAACCACTGTTCTCCTGACGAAATTCTGAAGGCACTCCACATGGATTTGAAATGCCACATGGTAAGGTAAGCAAGGTTGAACATTAGTAGTGTCGGACTTGATAACACTGGGACTTGCCCCATCCTGAACTCCTAATGCATTCAAAAGGGCATGCCTTTGAGAAGGACACGCTTGTAAAACTTCAAGAGCTGACATGGCACATGGAGTTTGGCCCAAATATTCTACAATCGAGTAGTTCTGGGCGGCTCAAGCATTGGGATTATGCGTAGAGAGCTTAAGAACACCTTTCAGTATCCGCGGCATAATAGAGGGCTTCTCAATATGCAAGGAATTATCAGGAGGAGGGGGAGGCGCACTCCCCATATTAGGTTGTGGTGCACCATAATCCCATTGATGAGTAGCAACACTAACCTCCGATTGAACCATATTCATGCATCCATAACCACTAGTATTGGAAGAAGATGTTGCAGTCTCATTAGGTCCATAACCAGTGGTAGGAGCATTGAAAGCCATGTTTTGATGATGAGGAAGTGGATCCTTCAACACAGCTAGGCTCTGTGCAAAATGCTTCGATGCTTCTTCGATTCGAGGACACAAGTGTGTAAGATGATCTTCCTCACAAAGCTTACAAGGAAATTTCACCTTACGCCTAGGTTTACGGTCCTCACCAACATTTCTACCTTCCCGAGGAGGGTTGGCATTCTCCTTACGAGGGGTATTGCGATTGCTATTATTGTTCCCATTGTTTCCATCCTTACGGTTGTTTCTCCCCTTCTTCTTTCCACTAGGTTGTTGGTTACCCGACGGGTTCGTCGATTGCACATTGTGGACATCGAATAATGGGGTGGAAGTGGACAAGGTGTGGACCTGTACAGGAGTAGACTGGTTAAGCAACAAATTTCACATTTGATTAGCCACCAAATCTATAGGGCGAGTACTTGTGGATCCCATAATGCCATCGACATGTGGTCTAGGAACCGACTTGGGCTCATGTTGTGTTCGCGGTGCGTCAGGAATAATGTCGTACGAAATGCCAGACTGAGAGTATAATAAATCTAACTACTAGAATTTTAAGATGGCTTGTTCCTCAGTCATAATGCTAGACATCGCAACATCCTTAGCAATATATGGAAGTAAAGACTTGAGGAACCATTCCAACAGAAACTCTGGCAGAATGTTGGCTTTCACTAACCTCTTCCACCGATGCCACTCTTAAACATGGTCAGTAATATGTGTGGCCCTATTCTGACAGAAGGTAGACAAAAGTTCAGTACCAGTGTCGTAACGAACTGGTAATTGGAAATGATCCAAGAAAACCAAAGCGATCTCATTGAATCCCCTATATGTGTTCCTAGAAAACTCAACATACCACTTCGCAGCTGCCCCGTGAGGGTGAATTGAAATAGTCGTAATCAAACGGAATCATGATTCAACGAGTTGGAAGAGCACCAAAGGTGAAATGTTGTGACATGATCACCTGGATCCTCACCACCTTTCCCCTCCAACTTAGGAATGCTCGAAGGGATCTTGGTAGGGACCTGTTATCACCTAAGATGTAGTTACCCCTATGGATAGATCCAGTCATGGATGGCAATAGGGAAGGGCAACTCAAAAAGGTGCAACCACGATCACCTCGACCTCCAATATGTATGGTTGTCACGCCAGTCGAGGCAACCTTCACTTTATGTTATCTAGCCCACACAACAAAGGGGGAGACCCGATCTACTCCCGACAGGAGAGATCAAAACCAAGACACCAAATCAGGGTATTTCTAGTTGAAGTTAGGTGTATGGTTTATCCTAGACCTAAGGATGAAGTCACAAGCCAAGTGAGGGGTTCAATAGGTATAGCTTTGGTTCATAGTTGATGTGAGAGTGACTTATAATGTTTGAAGTGAGATCTAGGGCTAGTGTACTAGGTCAATGTCAAAATATCCACTGCCTTGGGAACCGTGTCCAATGCAGGGTTGTTTAGGGGTCAGATTGGGGCTAACTAGTACATGAGACAATCTTGACCATGGTCCATGATGTCTTCAAAGGTATAGTTCACCATGCAAAAGTCAAACCACAAGTCAATCCCACAATCTAGGAGAGTGGGTTGTCTTGGAGATAAACCAGTGCCTTGGGAATTGGGAAGTGGAGTCAAAGTAGGGTTGACTTTATGGTTTAGGACTCCTACAACATGAGATAAGTGGACAGTATAGGCCTTGATGGTTAAATGTGTCTAGATCTAGGTTTGACCCAAGTAGACCACAATCCCTTAAAACAAGGAATGCAGTCCCCAAGGCAAGATTTGACAAAGTGACAGTCTAGACCTAGGTTTTGAATTATTCTGATTCCGGATCTGCAAAAATCTCAAGTACCCAGTTCCTCGAAGTGAGTGAACTCACTTCTCCAAGGTGGTGCGACTTTCCCTAAGGAGGCTTCAATTTGGGTTTAGGTGGGTCAAATCATGTCGGATGGCATCCAAACTTTAGATCCAGGTAGATCAGTCAAGTAGGGGTATGGATCTATAATTTCGTGGCAATCCACCGGTTAGATCTTTGTAGATATGAGTTTAAGTGTTCCAAGTGGTCCAAAATGGGGATAAAATCCCTTAAAATGTGGAATGGGACCCACAAGGTGAATTTCAAGAAAGGGACAACCTGGGTGTATGTTATTTGATGTGTAGATGTCAAATCAAGTGGAATCTCAAACACCCATCAACTAGATCTAGGTCAACTTGCTCAAATGGTGAAGTGCGCCTTCCTTGGGAGAAGCTAAGTTGGCTTGGGAGAGGGGTCAAACGGAAGCCAATCCTCACCAAACTATAGATCCGGGATGCCGTGGATGCTATAGAGGTGGGTTTTCAATATCATGCCCAACAACCCACTAGATCTAAGTAGATCTAAGAAAATGTAAAATGGGGGTTTTGAAATATTTAGGGTTTTAACAATTTATGAGTTATGTCAATGGATTGGATAGAGGAAAGAGAAACAAACCTGTGGATCTTACCTGGGTAACCTTTTAGATGCCTTGATGATGATGATCTATACAATCCCGATCAATTTGGAAGCTTTGAGGTAGTTTCTATGCAAATCGATTTTGTCCAAGAAGCCAATGCGCCCTCTCTCCTGCACAACAAACGTCAACAATATCAGATTTGATGCATCAAGAGATAAGACTAATGCCACAAAAGAAGTAACAGAAAGATAGCATAGATCACAATGATACTAATGATAACCCCCTGATACAAGCGAATGCCAAGAAAGTCGATTTGAAGAAGCCTTGCAAAATCGCCCTTGTTGAAGTCGCCCTCCTGTAGACAAACAATGATTTCCAAAAAAAGATAGATCTTACCACAATTTCCAAATGCTAGGTTGCAATAGACTTTCCAATCACCATCTAAGAACACCAGATGCAAAGGAGACCACAAGAATTTCCACAAGAATATTTTTCTATACCAATAATCCAAGAGCCAAAGACCCTTTACAATGAGAGGCTCTCTCCTTTAAATAGGAAGGAGAGGCACCAAAACCCTAACCACTTTTTGAATGAGTGGCTAAGATTAAAAGATACAAATGTCTAATCAATGGTTGAGATGAGCTCAACAATATAATACATGGATCACACATAAAATATAACATAAGTGGACAAAGTCACCCTAGGAGAGGGGAGTCCCACCAAATCATGATGACAAAATATCATAAGAGGCTCATGGTGGGTCCAAGGGGTAATTTTATCCCTCCTTGGTCAATCCCCATGGCACAATAACCAATAAATAATCATGAAAGTACCAAATCGTGCCTCCAAGGTGAAGTCGTGGTCCTCAAAAGACCTCAAAAATCCACAGAAAGTGCCATAAGTAATGGATGCGGGCCCCGATGAAGCTGAAACTGCAGGAGGAGGTGTGGAAGGTCCTGATCTATCATCACTGATCATCCCATGCCATAACTTTGCCTCAGTAGCCCAAATCGATTTCCTCAATAGCCATTTCTACCAATCCTGAACTGCCTCGGGAAGCGTGAAACTGCCCAAACAGCCTCCTGGAGTGATGGCGCTGTCAAGGTGAGGGCACCAATGTGTCCGGGAGGGGGGTAATATGGTAAAAACAAGTGGCTGGACCACCCCCTCCATCATCAGCGCCCTAGGTCAACCGGATAAAAGACATCTCTGCTCCGACAAGGCCTCCAACAGACCAAAACTGCACTAGGACAGCCTACTGAGGCTAAATCATCACTGTAAGTGCCCGGAACTGAAAACAAACTGTCCCATTGGACTCGGAAGGTCCAAATCCATCCAAGATGTGTACTCATACACCATATGAATCTCTGCATGATCAAAATAAATATCCAATGTACCGGAACAAGGCCAATAATAATGATCTGTAGATGACCAAACACTGCTGTATCCCAAGAATCATCATCAGAACCCTGTAGCTGCTGCATAGAATCATCCTGTATGTGTACATAGAGCATATATCATCTATCCATATCATCATAAGGTCCAACATCTCATGTCTCATGGTCCTCCATGGTCAGACTAGGTCTAACCAAGACCAAATACAACTCAGACTATCATCCATGGCTGCTGCAAGGTGTCAAGGTTAATACATGCTTTATAATTTATTCAAATAGCTACTAAAACACAGAGTAATCATGACTGGCGATCTAAATCCAAATATATAGTGTCGTTAATTATTATTATTACTCAGACTAGACTTTCAGGACCATACTCACTTCATAGTTGTGATCAATTTGCTAGTGAAGGGTGAAGGCTGAAATAACTGGCTAGGCTAGGGGATGACTTGACTGACTTGACTTTGTGACACTTCGGCAAGGGAAAGGGAATGTACACCATAGTATATACTGAATGAGCAATAACACAGGGAATGGCGGTGTCTCACAAATGGATGAGTTGTTTAAAGAGGGTTTATTCACCTTCACAGATGCGCACAATCCATAATACAAACAAGGCCAGCAATTGTTTAGATATAACATTTAAGTTCCATTGCTTTTTGGGCCTGAGGTTTCCATAGCCTTGATCTATGTGTGTTTACAAACACATTGCATAGATTTATATTTATTTTTAGGCTTTCTGCTGCAGGTGTGATTTTAAGGCACTTGTTTACCTGAGCACTTCTAGGTGTGTCATGGACAACTTGTTTACCTAGGTATTTATTTTTCCAAAAGATATAACATTTTATTTTTCATGGCCATTTTCATTTGGCATTTCTTTCATATACAAGATATAGCATTTGATTTTTCCAGATTTTGTATTGATGGCAGCACTAAAAGTTTCAGGTTTAGCCAACACAACTTTAGTGACTAGGGGGAATTCTCAAGGAACTCCAACTCACCATAGATAAGTTTTGTCACCAACTCAGAGCCGAGACACAATAAACAGGGAAGCTCATCCAATACAGAGGCTATAGTGGGGAAAGGTCCTCCATGTCACTAGTCAAGTAGCAAATCAGGGTAATAATCTAAAAGGTAGGCCACGGATGGATGAAGACAATGAAATGATGGAGCCACCACTAGCAAGCCATAGTATGGTGTAATGATCACCTCTATTCTCCCTAAGGAGGGTATGTACCAATGAGTATGGATAGTGAACTTCTAAGTCTGAGTAGGGACAATATAATATAAATAATAGGTCAACCAGGTCCATGTATCTATATGATCGCCAGATCATGACACTAAGTGCTAAAACATGCTATAAGAATAAGTATAAAAGCAATCTAACCATAACACAATAATATACCTGCTGAGTCATATACCTGAATGCACATCAACCTGTACCATCATCTGTCCTCTGGAACTGCTGCTGTAACTCTAGGCACTACTGTCTGATCTGTACCAATGGTATAATGGCTATATCGGGCATCTCTCTGAGTGTCCTGAAACTCTGTCATGGCATGGGGAATATAACTGCTGTCCACAATCTGATAGTGATCCAATATAGATGCTCATCTCAGCATCTCAAATGCAAGGGAACTGGCTGAATAGTGTACTGGAATGAGAAAAATAATGTATGGTAGCCCGGCTACTATATATGTGATAACAGGACCGGAGGCCAATTAGGGTTGTGACACACGAGATCATTCGTGAGCATCGAAAGATCCGAAAGATTCAAACGTGCAAGGAACGGGAGCTACGGCTGGAAAGCTTGATTATAAGCCCCCATAAAAGGTTGGTTGTACAGAACCGAATTATAAGATGGACCAAATGCTTGACCATGAGCATTAAACTGCTAATTATATGGACCTGACTGACCATAAGCTTGACCATGGCCATAAGGTTGATAACCTCCTTCGACCTGACCCGTGTGAGATTAAGCAAGTGTATATGTGTTTTGAGCACCATATTGAGGTGGGTTGTACTGGTGGCTAGCACCGACTGTGTTGTAGTAAGGGTTGCCACCATAACTATGGGGCATATACATACTATTCATAGTGGGAACCGTGTTGTAATGACCATGATGGTAAGGTATGTTCCCACCCGGAGCATAAGCATTAGGATTAGTGTGAGCAGTTGTGTGGTGACCATAAGCATGAGATGTATTCCCAACCCCAACATTGGTGTTACTAGCAGCAGGAATGGTGGCGTTATGACCATGAGGATGAGATATATTCCCACCTCCTACATTAGCATTACTAGTAGCGGCAGCGGATGCAAAAGTATGCAGTATATGTCCACCCACGTGGTTGGGAGGACCATTAACATTCATGAAAGTGGTCCTAGGTTGATGGGTAGAGGCATGTGTATTATGTTGTAGATGGCGAGTCGTGTTGTGAATAATGTTCCTATTAGGTTGGGTAGTCCTAGGAGGCGGCCATCTTCAAACATTAGCATTGTTAGGAGGAATATGACCGATCCCCATACTATGTGCGTGAGTGGACAACAGGTTGCCCCCAGTGAGGGTATTTCCCCTAGTGGGTGCAGTGTGGCTAACACCATGACTAGTGCCAGCATAACTACCAAAAGCAGTGGGAGGATCAACTGTATTGTAATTAGGAATACCATATGAGAACGCAGTAGGGTTGACCGCAGGGCCTGTGTCATCATGTAACTCTGGAATCCCATATACATAATTATGTGGAAACGAAGGATCGAATGGGTCGTCCTCTGGTGGATATGGACCAAACAAACTAGGTTGATTCTCAGGCGGATCTGGACCAAACAAACTAGCTTGGGTCTCAAGTGGATCACCCACCCATGCCTCTCGAGGGGTAGTGGTTTCTGAAGTGTGTTCAACTCTACCCAATGGACTAGTAGGGGTTTCTCCCATGCAAGAATGTGCAGTCATGGCGTTGATAACGCATGTCTCATAAGAATGTGAAGATTTAGAGGGAGCCCGGTGACGTCCCTTCTTGACACGATGTGAAAGTTCGGCAGCTGGTAAACCAGCCAACCGATGAGATTGATGGAGAGTAGAACTCTGCACCACGATATCTCCGGAGAGACTAAAAAATCAAAATGTCCCCCAATGTCCAACTATCGATAAAAAACAGTAAATAAAGAGCACACACCTAGAGAAAGTATAGCCAAGAGAAGACAAACAAAGTGGCTAAATGAGCTCCCAACACTAGAGCTGGTATGTCTCTCCTAGGAGAGGCTTTAGACTCCCAAACTATAGCCGGAGGTAACCGAATACGTTATAATGGGCCCCGGACTTCACTACATGCACAGGGTCAAGTGACTATACAATGGCAACTGTGTTGTTCAACCCCTATCTGACTCAGAACACAAACAGTATAACCACTGTAAGTACCCTATGTGATACCTAGGTAAGGCAACTATGGTCACCAAAATATAACCAATGCTTAGGGGGACAGTCGTAGGTGGGATCCGTCATATGGGAAAGGTAGCTAAGCCTGAATCACAAGAGGACGAACCTCCGGTACCCCCAGATACGAACAAACCCTAGAAATATCTCCCAGTTTTAGTCGGTCTTGGAGGGATATCTCCGCAACCAACCTTTCGTGACTTCGTGCTTAACTCTGGTCTGAGTAGAGCTTCCTGAGAACACCGATGTATACCATGGATTTCACCACTCCCTTGTCAGACACATAATGTTTTGTCTAGTTGTCTTGGATTGTTTACTCACAATGATCTATTCCAAGACTCTAAACCTATGCTAGTTGGTGTACCCTATAAATAAAAGCGTTATAATCAATTTTAAGATTAAGTGTTAATTTTAATGGTTGTGGTTACTCAAAGGATATGGTCATGAAACTAGTGATGTATATGACTCAATAGTATGCAAAATCGTCAAACTATAGACTCATCTATCCAGTAAAAACAATGCCACTAGAATGAAAATCAATTCAACGGTTCCGAAATAAAAATGCAACTTTTTATATTTTCCAATGCACAAGCAGAACCTAAATGAAAGCAGCAAGCACCCAATCCAAAATGCAGTACATAAAAGTAATTATTTTTTTTGTATTTTCTCTTATAAACAAAAGGAAAATGCAAAACTATTCTTTTTTGTATTTTTCAATATAATGAAATGAAAAATGCAAGCAAAATCCTACTATTCAGTTACAGAAATGCAAAGGAAATCACTCAGACAACCTAGCAGATCCTAAACAGTAAGACTCAGCCGATGGAATGAGCTATAAAATCCAAAATGGGTAAAAACCAATGAGGCTCAAAACCAAGAGAAAAGAGGAGTTCTGGTCACAACCAAGGCTTGGAACAGTCAGGAACAAGGCCAAAGAAGACTCAGGAACATTCAAAGTCAACCCAACAACAACCAAGGGTCATGAAACAACCAAAGCCAAAGTTGTACGCTACTGTCGAAGGAATACCTATGGGTACCCGTGGGCTATAGTGCAGATAGAAGTGGGTAGACGCGGGTAGAGCTAGGCTCACGTGTGGGTCGGGAAAAGAAAATGAGAAACCAAAGATTCCAGTGGCTTAGAAAAAGGGTGTTTTGTATAGAGTATCCCAACGACCAATCAGTCACACAGAGACTCAACACACAACAACTTTAAATAAGGACTAATGCTTAAAAATCCCCCAAAATGGATGTTTTCCCTAGTGGAGTCGCCATTTTTGTGTTGGAGAAAAATTCCTATGTCTTGGGGTGGACCACAACAGACAGCTGACTACCATAAATTAACTCAATTCTCAGCGCTATTCTATATAAATGACAATGCTAAGATAATGAAGAATAGAACCAACCTCGATCCAAACGTTTGATGTAGATCCCCGTTGGAGCTTTCAACTCGTGCACTTGAGCCTACAAATTAGTCTTGGCAGCCAATATAGAACAAGCGCATATAATATATAAATGACATTAACATCATCAATAGAAATGGTCCATAATATTATAAGTAAATGCAACCCAATGTAATATAAACAACATTCAAAACTTTAATGGACAAGAATATGAGTATTTCGATTAATAAATAACAAGAAGTACAATGTGATACGACCTCTTGTCGGCAACCAATCTGAACCAAGATATGGGTCAATCCACTTGTGCCTCCACCACTTCAATCCTCCATGGAATGGCAAACTCAAACTATGATAGGAGTTTGGAAGGTGAAAATAGAGGGTTCACAACTATAAGGATCAATGAGTGTAGACTCAAGATAGGGCAAAAATCCACTAGAGTTCTCTTGCTTTCCTTTCTCCTCCCATCCATAAGCCATATGTGCTCAATATATAGTCCTCCCAAAGGTAAGTGAAAGGACACATCGAGGCATTTCAGGGAAACTAAAGGACCAAAGGTCACCCTATGACCGCTTTTTGGGAGTAAAAAGTAATTAACTAGTGATTTTTACCATTTTACATGTTATCTGTAGGCTATAGTGATGCAACTCGCGGGTACACCCACTGTAGTGATGCAGCTAGCGTACAAGGGAAAAAATAGGGAAATAATGTGTTTGAAGGATATAAAGTGGATCTGAGCCAGTGAAATGGATCCTGTAGGCCAAGGAGTGCTGATGCTCACAAGGTGGTGCTGATGCTCACAAGGTGGAAAATTATGTTGTAACAATTTTACCCCTTGAGTCTCCCTCATTGCAACCACAATCATTGATCCCTGAAGCTATGATCGCCTTCCCCGAAGTTAGTTTCATATGATACCCAATTAGTCCTTCCGTCATACTCTGAACAAATGAAGTTTGAGTCCACCCACTCTGCGACATCCATTGTCCCCCAATAGTATATCAGTCTCACATTCGATATTATCACCTCTCGGTTGTACACCTCACACTCTTTTCAAGGAAACATCATTGCCTTGGTAGTTGCAGGTCTCCCTCTATCGATGCCAGCACATCTATTCCATAAGATAGACCTAGAGGTCCCTGTATCTAGGACTCATCTCCATCAATGGTGAGTTCCTACGGACCATCTTAGAGGAGTCCTTAGTGCCTCTTAGGTTGGTTGCTTCGCACATGCTCGACTTCAACTCCATCATCGCACCATTGAGATTTGCGCAGGGTATTGTTCCCTTCAGTTATTGGTCGAAGACCTCTGATGTCCGTTGATTCTATCACATTGGTGAGTCTAGTTGGCACCCCCAGTTGTATGTTCCCATGGATATCCGGGTTGCATTGGCTACAGTATTTGGAAGCTATTCAGCTATATGATTCCTAGAGTATCCATCTCAGATGTAGTTAAGTGTGCCTTTGAAATTCAGACTCTCAGTTGTTGAGTCCATACAGTTGTTGGACACCTTTAGAGCCAGTAGAGCATAAGTTGTTATGGTACTGCATTCAGAATGGATGCCATTGTCACATGCCCCAATTTTGTAAAAATTATGTAATTATTTTATTATATTCCTGAGACATTATGTCAAATTTAATGCTAAGTAGGAATTGATGACTCAACAGAGTCACTAGAAATGGAATGTAATTCAGAATATTTTATTATTAATAAATAAATTATGGAGACAACAACATCGGAGAGCTATTAAAAAGAGGTTACTGGTCAAACTGGTGGATGGAACTACGTGGAAAGGAAAAAGACAAGTGGCATCATCCTCAAACACTTTCTCAGTTGCAGGTGGCAACATCCCTATATTTGGGGTCATGATTCCCCAAGGAAGTGGAATAAGAGTAGGTGGCTCATTAATGACAATTAACCCAACAAAGACCTAGGCAATCTTTTAAATAGTATTCAATGAACAGAGTTGGGGGTTCGAATTGTTCTGGAGGGAGAATACATTCAGGTGAATGTTATTCAGGAGTCCCATTGAGGAAGAGGGAAATATAAAGTAAGGAAGTTGTTTGGGAGGATTGCTGCAGTAACTTGGTTCCAATATAGATTATTTTGGCTGAGAGAATTTACTTTGCTGCACCTAGTTCCAGCCAGGGAGACCAGATCAAGCTCGGGGGTCCTGAGAAGTTGTTGTCTGGGCACTCTCCAGTAGTTGGTAGGGAGGAACTGCCTCCCATTGCTGTTGTTGTCCACAGAAACAGGTTCTGCCATTTATTTCTTTATGTTTATTAAGTATGAATAAATGTATGATGAGTTTATTTCTATATGTCTGAAGAAGTAATTAGTTAGTAAAGTAGTATATCAGAGTAGTAGTAGATAGATTTGGTATAGTTATTGTGTTTTAGCATTCCTTAATATCATTATTATCTACTGTTAAGGTATATTTAATGCATTCCATACAATAGTAATACTTCAAGCAACAGTTTATTATTTCTATTATAAACCTAGTTTAATTATAATTGTTGAATAACATAAGTAAGGGTTACGTATAAAATATCTATGCTCTGTGTTTACGAAATTTAATAAACAGCTATAGGAAACAGTAATAAAATATAATTAGTTATTTTACCTTATTTATATCATGTTTGACAGTTTTTGCAGGAGTTTTGTAGTTGTAGTTTAGGATCTTTATATAAGGGTACAAACCCTGATTAAATTTTAAAAAGTCTTTACATAACAATTTAATTAATGTGCCAAGCCCTAGCAGGAAATTACCACAAAGAATCTATCTTGGTTAAATAACCTAGACACTATTTTAAAAACAAAGGAACAGCAGAACAAAATTTAGCTCCAACATCGAGTTTAAACATCATGTAAAATCTTCCACTTGACTCTCTATTCCGACAGAGTCATAATCGTAACCACAGAGTAAGCAACTAAACAAAATCACGACTATGGAGCTCGATTTGAACCCTATAATTTCCTGTTTGTCAATTGAAATAAATACTAAAACTTAAGACAACGATTTCACCTACGGCCGTAGCTCAGGTTCTTTGTTTAAGTGATTTTAAAAACATAAAATTAAAAATACACGCCACACACCAGCTCAAAATTTATAGGAGAAACTTTTAATAAGTTATATTATCAAACTGGAGTGAAAACCCTGGATAATTTAAGAGCTTAAGAACAAAACAAATTCAGGTAATTAAACCCTATAGTATTATTACTACAAGAATTTATCAGCAGAGAAATAACCTAGATATTAACTTTATAACAAAAGAAACAAACAGAATAGTATTCTAGCTCATTGTCGAGCTTCAGTATCATAATTATATCTTTCACTTGGCTCTCAATTTATCGACGGAGTCATAATCGCGATAATGAAGACAATGCTTCCACTTACGGTCGTATCATACATATACAGGGTATACAACTAGTTTCATTTATACCTGGACAAAGCCAAAAAAAATGCACGCTAAACGAGCTCAGAAATACAGTAGAAAGTTATAGTAAGTTGTATTATGAAACCCTGGGTGAAAACCCAGAGTGAAATTTAAGAAGCCCAGTATTAAAACCACGAGGCCGTAACCTCATTTACAGACAGGCGCATAGCCTTTGTCTTCTTTCCTTCGATATATTAAATCTTCTGTAGCAAACCCTACTTACCAAAAACAAGAAGAATAAATTACAATCTTGACCGAAGCCATAACATTCCCTTCACATCGTAGGGTGGACTTGACAAGGAACTTGTGGTAACAAGCAGTAAAAAGACCAAACAGAACGGTGATAATCACAGGGTTGATTCCTTCAAAGTCCAAACCCTAACTGTCCTAATCAACCAGCAAGGAGGAAAATGCCATGGTGAAAACCAGGCTTACCCGGTGAGCTTATCGTCGAAGCTGGTGTCATCCACACCTTGCAAAGGGGACAGGACCTGCAACGAAAGAGCATTATCAGTAATACTTCAATGTTTTTGTTGGGGATTTAAACAATTTCTTTAATTAGAAATCTGAAGGAGAAATCATGTAGCTTACCAATGTTTTTGAATGGAGCTTTGTCACTTTAACAGCTTGCTAACCACGAACATAATAAATGTAAACCCCACCTTCGTTACCAAAGGAACGATCTGGCTGTAGCAAAAAGGTAGGCTTTGACAGAACTAAGCCGAGAGATGCAGTCACGAGATGACAGGGTTAATATCGGTAGCAGAAGAATAAACCCTAGGTTTATAACAAACTTATAGTTTCCAACAACATAATCTAATGACTCCCGAACGAAGCAATCAACAAGCACAAAGCACTGAAGCAGTGTAGAAGCTGCCTCCAACAATGTATCAGCAAGGTTGGACCAGGAAGGTTCGCAGAGCGGCCAAGCCCGAAGGCAAGGGGAGAAATGGCCAAGTAGGGTTAGTCAACAGTTTTATATCCCAAAATGCGTGGCTCTGGAATGACCATGTATCCCTTTAATATTTCTCATGTAGTGGGTCGACGTTCCAAAGTCTCACAATGAGTTTCCAATTATTTGTTTTTCAATTAAAATCATGGCGAGGGTAAAACAAAATCATAACATGGATATTCCACTATGGTCATGGCGCCATAAGTTTAAACCTGCCATATTTATATATATTTCATGTTAGAACAATGTCTCAGAACTTAAACACCTTGCCTATACTCATTACAACCTTGTAGTGTCAATAGCATTCGAGACTTAGTCTAGGAGTCCATTTAAACATAGAGAATATGATAATTATTATAAAATCATAAGGAGGTAGGTTTCAAGTATGTTATATGTTGTTTGTAAAACCTACCACTACATTGCCCTTCACATAAATTCTATTGTGACCAGACATAGATCATTTATTCCAAATCCATACTATAATAGAGTAATGTCAGGAATAGTTACTTACAATTCTACTAACTATAGTGCCATTGGCTAAAGCTTGTGCAAATGTTATAGAAATTGCTATTCTATTTATGTGTTGTTAACTTGTAGAACTAAAGCTAAATAACTCACAATTTCGGATTAGGGTTACTCTAGTCCATTTCAATTGTTGCTACAATTTAATAACAATCTGTCAATAGACTCAGATTCCTTGTATGGAAAATTAGGCTTTATTACTCTTCACGATTCAAGAAGTACAAAGAACATATAGGTGAAAGGTATGTTAGACGGAATTATGCGAATTGTTATAACCATTTTTGTTGGCAGAATAGTATGGAAAAATCATAACTGAATGAAAAACGTAATAATTTAGGACTAAGACCAAAGGTGTTATAAATGTCATCAATTGTTGATCATACAAATAGAAGTAGATTTCAATCATTGCAAACCCTTAAATTATTAATAGGAGACATGTATTGACAGGTAATCCTTGAAATTGCTGAAGATAAGAAAAGTACAAACCTAGTGATTTTAGTAACTCCCAATCCTTTGCAATTGAAGTATAAATCAAAACATTTTCTGATGTTGAACTTGGCATGATACAAGAAGAGTTCTACCTTTAAAAGTTTGATAAACCTGGCTAGCATGCCTATACTTTTTATTGAATGATTTGGTACAGCTAATTGATATATAATGCTTTAAAGATTTAAATGTAGCGACCCACATTTACCTGTATATTTGTAAGAGAAAGAAAATTTGTTGCATTAGCTCGGAAGCTAAGTAAGCCCAGTCTGCTATGGAAACTCCCCCTTGTGGTTGAAAAATAGAAAACAATCAGCAACGGTAAAGAAACTCATATCAAAATCTAAGTATAAAAAAAGATCATTCAGACACATTTATGACCACTTAAACTAATCAAACTGTTAAAGGAATGCATTTATTAATATTACATGCTATTTTAAAATTTTAAATTTTTTTGGAAATTTTGGGTTTTGACATGTGGTATCAGAGCATGGTTCAAATGCTAGGCCTTGATGTGGCCCAACTAGTTTCTGCAGAACGGTGACAATAAAAAAGAATATATATATATATATATATAATATTCTAACTTGTATTTGTTGTTCATGTAAAAGAAATAGATTTCCTGAAACTAACAGGAAGGTATGGATAAGCTAGGAGAATATGCTGAGGAGGAATCTCCAAACATTGAGACAAGATAGATGTCTAGAGAACCTGTGATAGAGGAGGTAATTGCTCACTCCTCAGAGCTGATGCAGACTATAAAGGGTTTAAAGACTAAGATAGAAACAGTCAAGAAGGACAATGAAAGGATTCTTAAAACTCAAGAGCAGTTAAATCAAATTTTGATAGAAAAATTTCAGATTGAAGGAAGAAGCAAAAGAGCTGAATCTGAAGAAGCTAGTCATCAAAAAGGATCTAAAAGGGTGAAACTAGTTAAATCAGACAACAGTTCATCCTCTGAAGAAAGAAGGGGACAACCAAGCTATCACACTACTAGTGACAGTAGTGAGGCTGAGTTGTATAACAGAAAGAAGAAGTTCAGGCCTTATGAAAAGATTTCTGGGGAGTTCAAGAAAATAAAACCCCCAACTTTCAATGGAGAATCTGAAACAGGAGAAGAGGCAGAATCCTGGTTATCCGGGATGAGAAAATATTTCCAGATATACAACTATTCAAATCAGGTGAAGGCAAGAATGGCTATCTATAACCTTTCTGGAAAGGCGGATATATGGTGGCAAGACTTGAAAAGGGTCAAGGGGATCAAAGAAAAAGAAGTCAATTGGAGTACGTTTGAAAGGTACTTCAAAAATAAATTTCTGTCTGAACAATACTATGAAGAAAGGGCCAAGGAATTTTATGAGTTAAAGCTAGGATCTATGACCATGAAGGACTTAAACAGTAAGTTCTTAAGTCTGGTAAGATATGTGCCGTATTTTGTTGAAGAGAAACCTAAAGTACAGCGGTTTCTTAGCTGCCTACCATATCATATAAAGGACAGAATCGAATATGATAACCCCAAAACTCTGGAAGAAGCTATGCGAAAGGCTAATTTCTGTTTCGAACAGAATAAAAAGAAAGAAAGGACAGCCAACTAGAAGGCTAAAAAGAACAGTAATCAGCTTGAGTACAGGAAAAAGGAGTTTGTACCCCAGAAAAATTTCAAAAATAATAAAAACAGAAACCATTTTAATGGTAAAAACTTCCAAGGAAGCAAAAATGGAGTTGTTAATAATTCCAACAACTTCAAGGGCAGCAAGGAGGTTTCTAACAATCATGGAAATTACACTAAGAATTTTGAACGAAAGGAGCCTGTTAAGTGCTGGGAATGCAATGGCCCACACTATGCATCAGTTTGCCCAAATCCGAAGAAACCAAATGGCAATATTCATACTATACAAGATGAAATGACTATTGGAGACTTTGCAGGGACTATGCCCCGAATCAATGCAGCGTTAGAGAACCGCCAAGTTGACTATCAAACTTCCATGGTGGAAGTAAGAGGTATGGTTAACAAAACCCCTGTAACTATTTTAATAGATGCAGGTGCTAGCCTTAGTTATATTTCACCACAGATAGTAGAAAAGTGTAATTTGACTGTTGAAAGGTTTTATAACTCTTGGTCAGTACAACTAGCCACTGGGGCAAAAAGGAAGGTGAACTGTTATGTTAAGGAATGTGCTCTAGATACGAAGGATTTTAAAACTACTGTTAAATTAAATGTTCTGCCACTTGGCTCGTATGGCATACTTATTGGTATGGACTGGTTAGAACAGCATAAGGTAGTTTTAAACTGTTTTGATAAAACTTTTACGTGTGTTAATAATAATGAACAGCTTGTAACTGTTAAGGGTATTCCTAGGAAAACAGTAATCAAGCAGATTTCTGCTTTACAACTTAAAAGGGCAGTCAGAAAAGGGTGTAAATCCTATGCTGTAACTATTACAGATGAGACAGTTAAGTCTGAAATAAGTAAGATAAAAGTAGAGGATATCCCTGTAGTAAACGAATTTACTGATGTTTTTCTGGAGGAAATTCCAGGATTACCTCCCAAGAGGGAACTGGATTTCACAATTGAGCTGGTACCAGGTGTTGTACCTAGTTCAAAGGCTCCGTATCGTATGAATATTTTGGAGCTTAACGAATTAAAAAAACAGTTAAAGGAGTTAATAGATAAGAATTACATTCGACGCAGTGTGTCCCCTTGGGGAGCACCAGTAATCTTTGTTAAAAAGCAGGACGGAACTATGCGACTCTGCATAGATTACCGTCAACTAAACAAGATGCCAAATAAAAATAGATATCCGTTGCCTCGCATAGATGATCTGTTTGATCAGCTACGTGGAGCTACAGTGTTCTCTAAGATAGACTTGAGATCAGGCTATCATCAGGTGAGAATTAAAGAAGAGGACATATTCAAGACAGCTTTCAAAACGAGGTATGGACATTGCAAATTTGTCGTAATGCCATTTGGGATTACTAATGCCCCAACCATCTTTATGTGCCTAATGAATAACATAATGCATAAATACTTAGATAAATTTGTTGTCGTATTCATCGATGACATTTTAATTTATTCTAAAAATGAAGAGGAACATAAAGAACATTTACGGATAGTCTTACAAGAACTGCGAGAACAACAGCTCTTTGCGAAGTTCAGTAAGTGTGATTTCTTCAAGGATGAAATCCAGTACTTAGGTCACGTAGTGACTAAGGAAGGGATTTCAGTTGATCCTGAAAATATCCGGGCAATTGAGGAATGGCCAATACTAAAAGACGTAACAGATGTTAAGTCCTTCATGGGAATTACCGGTTATTACCGGAGATTCATTGAAGGCTTTTCAAAAATAGCCAACCCAATCACTTCCTTGCAAAAGAAAGGCAAGAAGTTTGATTGGAACTTGAAATTCGAAGAAAACTTTAAGAAATTAAAGACTTTATTAACAACTGTGGCTATTCTAAGAATAGCGGATCCTAATAAGGATTTCATGGTTTGCACCGATGCTTGTAATGATGGTCTAGGCAGAGTGCTGACTCAGGATGGGCATGTCATTGCCTATGAGTCCAGGAAGCTGAAGATTCATGAAAAGAATTATGCCACTTATGATTTAGAATTAGTTGTTGTTATTCATGCCTTAAAGATGTGGCAACACCACTTAATAGGCAGAAATTTTAATTTAATGACTGATAATAAGGGTCTAAAATACCTTTTAGATCAGCCTAACTTAAATGCAAGGCAAGCCAGATGGTTGGCCTTCTTAAGTGTATACGATTTCGAAATTCAGCACATAAAAGGAAAGGAAAATAAGGTGGCTGATGCTTTGAGCAGAAATGCAAAGCTGAATTTTACAACAGCTATCAGCACCTATACCTTTGATTTAAATGAACAGTTGATTGAAGGGATAAAATTGGATGAAATTTATCAAAATTTAGAAGGTACAACTAAAGAAGAACCTACAGAAAGTTTGATAAAGGGTTATAGTCTAAATAAAGATGGATTTTTATTGTTTAAAGACAGGCTGTATGTTCCGAATGTATCTAAAGTTAAACTGTTAATTCTGGATGAAGTTCATAAAACTCCTTACTCAGGGCATCCAGGCTATCAGAAGACTGTCACCATGTTGAGAAAGGATTATTTTTGGCCTAATATGAAATCTGAAGCAGCTGAGTATATAGCTAGATGTTTGGACTATCAACAAGTAAAAACAGAACATCAACATCCAGCTGGGTTATTGCAACCCTTGCCTATTCCTAGTTGGAAGTGGGAAATAATCAGCTTAGATTTCATTACTGGATTACCGAGAAATCAAAATCAAAATGATTCAATTATGGTGGTAGTAGATAAATTAAGTAAGTCAACACATTTTATTCCTGTTAAAACCACTTACAAGGCTGCAAACATAGCTGATATATTTCTAAATCAGATTTTTAGGTTACATGGTGTCCCAAAGGTTATTATCTTAGACAGGGATCCTAAATTCACAGGAAATTTCTGGAAATCTTTGTTTAAAGGATTAAACACAACACAGAATTTCAGCAATTCTTTCCATCCTCAGACGGACAGATAGACTGAAAGAGTTAATCAGGTATTGGAAGATCTGCTAAGAATGTATGTTAAGGATCAACCAGGTAAGTGAGAGGATTATTTACATTTAGCAGAATTTGCATACAATAGCAACTATCAATCATCAACTAAGTTCAGTCCTTTTGAAATTCTTTACGGGCGTAAATGTAACACTCCTATCTTTGGAATAATCCAGTAGATAGATTAGTGTTAGGTCCTAAATTATTAAAAGAAATGGAACAGATTGTGAAACAAGTGCAGGAAAATTTGAAGATTGCCCAGGATTGGAAAAAGAGCCAAGCAGATTTGAAAAGAACTCCTAAAGAGTTCCAGGTAGGTGAACATGTGTTCATAAAGGTAATACCAAAGAAGAGCTCCCTAAGACTGGGGAGTTGTGCAAAATTAGCGCCACGTTACTGTGGTCCATTTGAAATTTTATCTAGAATTGGTCAAGTTGCTTATCAGCTAGCATTACAACCTAATTTAAAAGTGCACAATGTTTTCCATATTTCTGTTCTGAAAAGTATGTTCATGATGCTACTCATGTGATTGATTGGAACGTTGTACAGGTAGAACCAGAAGGGGAAGTTCTGGTGGAACCGGATTGTATCCTCGGGAGGAGGAAAATTACTCTGCGGAACCGCACAATTGGACAGCTGAAGGTGCAATGGAAGCACATTAGTCCTGAAGAAGCTACCTGGGAACTGGAAAGTAAGATGCGGGAAGCATACCCAAATCTGTTCCAGAAGGTGGCTGAGGATGAGGAATAAGTAACATCGAGGATGATGTTACATTTTAAGGGGGTGTGTATGTCACATACCCCAATTTTGTAAAAATTATGTAATTATTTTATTATATTCCTGAGACATTATGTCAAATTTAATGCTAAGTAGGAATTGATGACCTAGCAGAGTCACTAGAAATGGAATGTAATTCAGAATATTTTATTATTAATAAATAAATTAGGGAGACAACAGCATGGGAGAGCTGTTAAAAAGAGGTTACTGGTCAAACTAGTGGATGGAACTAGGTGGAAAGGCAAAAGACAAGTGGCAGCATCCTCAAACACTTCCTAATTTGCAGGTGGCAACTTCCCTATATTTGGGCTCATGATTCCCCAAGGAAGTGGAATCAGAGCAGGTGGCTCATTAATGATAGTTAACCCAACAAAGACCTAGGCAATCTTTTAAATAGTACTCAATGAACAGAGCTATGGGTTCGAATTGTTCTGGAGGGAGAATACATTCAGGTGAATGTTATTCAGGAGTCCCATTGAGGAAGAGGGAAATATACAGTAAGGAAGTTGTTTGGGAGGATTGCTACAGTAACTTGGTTCCAATATAGCTTATTTTGGCTAAGAGAATTTACTTTGTTGCACCTAGTTCCAGCCAGAGAGACCAGATCAAGCTCGGGGGTCCTGAGAAGTTGCTGTCTGGGCACTCTCCAGGAGTTGGTAGGGAGGAACTGCCTCCCATTGTTGTTGTTGTCCACAGAAACAGGTTCTGCCATTTATTTCTTTATGTTTGTTAAGTATGAATAAATGTATGATGAGTTTATTTCTATATGTCTGAAGAAGTAACTAGTTAGTAAAGTAGTATATCAGAGTAGCAGTAGATAGATTTGGTATAGTTATTGTGTTTCAGCATTCCTTAATATCATTATTATCTACTGTTAAGGTATCTTTAATGCATTCCATACAATAGTAATACTTTAAGCAACAGTTTATTATTTCTATTATAAACCTAGTTTAATTATAATTGTTGAATAAGATAAGTAAGGGTTATGTATAAAATATCTATTCTTTGTGTTTACAAAATTTAATAAACAACTATAGGAAACAGTAATAGAATATAATTAGTTATTTTACCTTATTTATATCATGTTTGACAGTTTTTGCAGGAGTTTTGTAGTCGTAGTTTAGGATCTTTATATAAGGGTACAAACCCTAATTAAATTTTAACAAGTCTTTACATAACAATTTAATTAATGTGCCAAGCCCTAGTAGGAAATTACCACAAAGAATCTATCTTGGTTAAATAACCTAGACACTGTTTTAAAAACAAAGGAACAACATAACAAAATTTAGCTCCAACATCAAGTTTAAACATCATGTAAAATCTTCCACTTGACTCTCTATTCCGACAGAGTCATAATCGTAACCACAGAGTAAGCAACTAAACAAAATCATGACCGTGGAGCTCAATTTGAACCCTATCATTTCCTGTTTGTCAATTGAAATAAATACTAAAACATAAGACAACGATTTCACCTACGGCCGTAGCTCAGGTTCTTTGTTTAAGTGATTTTAAAAACATAAAATTAAAAATACACGCCACACACCAGCTCAAAATTTATAGGAGAAACTTTTAATAAGTTATATTATCAAACCGGAGTGAAAACCCTGGATAATTTAAGAGCTTAAGAACAAAACAAATTCAGGTACTTAAACCCTACAGTATTATTACTACAAGAATTTATCAGTAGAGAAATAACCTAGATATTAACTTTATAACAAAAGAAACAAACATAACAGTATTCTAGCTCATTGTCGAGCTTCAATATCATAATTATATCTTTCACTTGGCTCTCAATTTATCGACAGAGTCATTATCGCGATAATGAAGACAATGCTTCCACTTACAGTCGTATCATACATATACAGGGTATACAACTAGTTTCATTTATACCTGGACAAAGCCAAAACTAAATGCACGCTAAACGAGCTCAAAATTATAGTAGAAAGTTATAGTAAGTCATATGATGAAACCCTGGGTGAAAACCCAGAGTGAAATTTAAGAAGCCCAGTATTAAAACCACAAGGCCATAACCTCATTTACAGACAGGCGCATAGCCTTTGTTTTCTTTCTTTCTATATATTAAATCTGCTGTAGCAAACCCTACTTACCAAAAACAAGAAGATTAAATTACAATTTTGACCGAAGCCATAACATTCCCTTCACATCGTAGGGTGGACCTGACAAGGAACTTGTGGTAACAAGCAGTAAAAAGACCAAACAGAACGGTGATAATCACAGGGTTGATTCCTTCAAAGTACAAACCCTAACCGTCCTAATCAACCAGCAAGGAGGAAAATGCCATGGTGAAAACCAAGCTTACCTGGTGAGCTTATCATCGAAGCTGGTGTCATCGATGCCTTGGAGAGGGGCTAGGACCTACAACGAAAGAGCATTATCAGTAATACTTCAATGTTTTTGTTGGGGATTTAAACAATTTCTTTAATTAGAAAACTGAAGGAGAAATCCTGTAGCTTACCAATGTTTTTGAAAGGAGCTTCGTCACTTTAACAGCCTGCTAACCACGAACATAATAAATGTAAACCCCAGCTTTGTTACCAAAGGAACGAGCTGGCTGAAGCAAAAAGGTAGGCTTTGACCGAACTAAGCCGAGAGATGTAGTCACAAGATGACATGGTTAATATCGGTAGCAGAAGAATAAACCCTAGGTTTATAACAAACTTATAGTTGCCAACAACATAATCTAATGACTCCCGAACGAAGCAGTCAACAAGCACAAAGCTCTGAAGCAGTGTAGAAGCTGCCTCCAACAATGTATCAACAAGGTTGGACTAGGAGGGTTCGCAGAGCAGCCAAGCCCGAAGGCAAGGGGAGAAATTGCCAAGTAGGGTTAGTCAACAGTTTTATATCCCAAAATGCGTGGCTCTGGAATGACCACGTATCCCTTTAATATATCTCATGCAGTGGGTCGACGTTCCAAAGTCTCACAATGAGTTTCCAATTATTTGTTTTTCAATTAAAATCATGGCGATGGTAAAACAAAATCATAACATGCATATTCCACTATGGTCGTGGTGCCATAAGTTTAAACCTGCCATATTTATATATATTTCATGTTAGAACAATGTCTTGGAACTTAAACACCTTGCCTATACTCATTACAACCTTGTAGTGTCAATAGCATTCGAGACTTAGCCCAGGAGTCCATTTAAACATAGAGAATATGATAATTATTATAAAATCATAAGGAGGTAGGTTTCAGGTATGTTATATGTTGTTTGTAAAACCTACCACTACATTTCCCTTCACATAAATTCTATTGTGACCAGACATAGATCATTTATTCCAAGTCCATACTATAATAGAGTAATGTCAGGAATAATTACTTACAATTCTACTAACTATAGTGCCATTGGCTAAAGCTTGTGCAGATGTTATAGAAATTGCTATCCTATTTATGTGTTGTTAACTTGTAGAACTAAAGCTAAATAACTCATAATTTTGGATTAGGGTTACTCTAGTCCATTTCAATTGTTGCTACAATTTAATAACAATCTGTCAATAGACTCAGATTCCTCATATGGACAATTAGGCTTTATTACTCTTCATGATTCAAGAAGTAAAAAGAACGTATAGGTGAAAGGCATGTTAGACAGAATTATGCGAATTGTTATAACCATTTTTGTTGGTAGAATAGTATGGAAAAATCATAACTGAATGAAAAACGTAATAATTTAGGACTAAGACCAAAGGTGTTATAAATGTCATCAATTGTCGATCATACAAATAGAAGTAGATTTCAATCATTGCAAACCCTTAAATTATTAATAGGAGACATGTATTGACAGGTAATCCTTGAAATTGCTGAAGATAAGAAAAGTACAAACCTAGTGATTTTAGTAACTCCCAATCCTTTGCAGTTGAAGTATAAATCAAAACATTTTCTGATGTTGAACTTGGCATGATACAGGAAGAGTTCTACCTTTAAAATCTTGATAAACCTGGCTAGCATGCCTAGACTTTTTACTGAATGATTTGGTACAGCTAATTGATATATAATGCTTTAAAGATTTAAATGTAGCGACCCGCATTTACCTGTATATCTGTAAGAGAAAGAAAATTTGTTGCATTAGCTCGGAAGCTAAGTAAGCCCAGTCTGCTATGGCAACTCCCCCTTGTGGTTAAAAAACAGAAAACAATCAGCAACGGTAAAGAAACTCATATCAAAATCTAAGTATAACAAAAGATCATTCAGACACATTTATGACCACTTAAACTAATCAAACCGTTAAAGGAATGCATTTATTAATATTACATGCTATTTTAAAAATTTTAAATTTTTTGGAAATTTTGGGTTTTGACAGCCATTGTTTCCATGTATCAGTTATTCGGATCAATCATGGTTGGACCATGAGTATGTCCCATATTTGTGTCTCCTTTGGACCATTATGATGTACAAAACAGTTCTCTATGTATTTTTACGGTCCCCTTTGGGCATCACCATTATTTGTATATCTTGAAACGAGCATGGGTATGCCCGCCTCTTCCATTTATTTGAGATTATTACTCATTCATTATTGAGGTCATTTATTTTTAGTTTTAGCCTTTGCAGTTCGTATGGAGCATGTGCTCCGGTCTTCTACCAGTTTCTACTCTTCGCCATCACAATGCTCATGCCCCTCGAAAAAAACATAACCTATGATGTCTATCGACGATATGATGAGCTCCTTCCCTCACACATCAGGGGGCAATCTGAGGTGCTCTGTGATATATCACCACTCTTAGTAGTTGATGTACTATTTGGTAAAGTCTACTTATGGGACAAACTTGGAAATTATCAATATAGACAATAGAAAGTGATTGTCAAATCCAAAATTAGTGGTATGGAATTCCTGAACATCTACCCATGCCAACTACTGAAATAGTTTCAAAAAAACATTCCATAAAGTTGATCAACCATGCTAAAAATTTCATGTTTTTGATGATTAAACCTTAGTATTCCAAGAGGACTACAACAACCATTTGGCCCTCCACTAACCATGACTCTTGAAAACAACAACAACAACAACAACAAGTCAGCATAGTAGTTGAAGAATACAAAGATGTGTTCAATGATATAGTTGGAGTACTACTACATTGCCAAGTAAAACACTCCATTAATTTTCTTCCTTGTTCTTCAAAATCCAATTCATCTATTTATAGATGGTCTATTTTATAGAATGAAGAAATCCGTAGAAAATTTTAATACTTGATCGATAAAGGGCATAATTGCTCCCTCTCTCCTTGTGGAAGTACAACAATCCTAGTCCCTAAGAGAGATGGGGCATGGTGCATGTGTTGATGTATTTGTAACTTTGGAAGATATTCACTTGTATATTGTATATATTAGATTTGTACTTTATTGTATCCCCAACAAAGATTTATTATTCCTCCGCTTGGAAGTGTCGTCATTT
This sequence comes from Larix kaempferi, assembly GCA_027924585.1. Lineage (NCBI taxonomy): Eukaryota > Viridiplantae > Streptophyta > Pinopsida > Pinales > Pinaceae > Larix > Larix kaempferi. The sequence goes on from BSBM01000953.1 coordinate 168,678, forward strand.
GTATTTGCAAGTGTCGCAAGTTACATTGTAAGTGTCGTAACTTATATTTGATGGGTTATTAGACCATCTTAGAGGGGTCGACCCTGTATGAGTTAAGTGGAAGGGCTATTAGACTGCCTTAGGAAGTCGGCCCAATTAGGGTAAATGGAAGGTTAAGTTAAAGTATAAATAGACTGGTTGCACCACTCCATTTGCTCATTCACTCACTCATCCAACTCGCATTGTTGAGAGAGAGGAGTGCACACAAGTGGAGGAGGAGTAGTTGTTGGATACATCTATCTTTTGGGGTTTCATATTTGGTGATCTTTGTATTGGTGCTTATTCTATCTTTGAGGAAGTTGCGAGGTTTTTCACCTTCTTGGTTTTCCCCGGTGAAATGCTTTATGTCTCTTGTCTCTTATGTTTGATATGTTGTACATGTTGTTCTCTCAGTTAAGATCCTAGATCATATTGAATTAAATGATGAAAAACTAACATGGTATCAGAGCTAGCCTGAAGGAAGGCATTGTAAGGCATTTACGACACTTGTTGCACTTGCGACAATTTGGAAGCTAGGGTTTGGTTTGGTAAAAACTAGTCATTGTGGAACTTTCGCTATAAATCAGTTTTGGAGAAGGTTCAGGACCTGAATTTTTTACAGGCCGAATATTAGACATAGGTGTAAGCTATGTAAAAAATTTAGCCTCAGATTCATTGTACTTTGTGAGATATGATTCGTACACGTTAGGGTTTCTGCCTCTTCAAGAATGAAGACCTAAATAGGTGACCTAGGCACAAAGGTCATATCTCGTGCTAGGAAGCTCCAAATGGACTTCCGTAAAAAGTGGCAGTTAGGGCATAAAAAGTGGTAGTCAGGCCAAAGTTGAAATAGTGACACATGGAACTCCGTACAAGTTCGCTTTGATGTTTCATCCCATAAAAAGGTCATGTTGCGACACTTTGCAAATATCTCTCATGGAGAATCCATTGGAGCTCAGATATATGGGGTTGGAAAGATGACAGATCAGTATACCACAGGCTGAAGTTTTAGACCCCGAGGATATGAAATTTCAGAGATGCACCAGAAACAATATGGCATATATTTCTGTCAAAACAGAATTGGATTCTGAGCATTTTCATTTTTGGCTTGTCACTGCTGCGGGAAATTAGGGCTTTTGACAGAAGTGGAATTTTGGAGTGCTCTCAGCATAAGATTTACCTCCTCAACAGAATCGAAATTTAGAGACCAAGATCGAATTTTTTGGTTGGGTGAATCTCTAGGAAAGTCAAACACTAATCTGACTTTTGGACCAGAAAAACCAAAAAACCAGATTTTGAGAGAAGTTGCAAATCCGAAATTCCTAGGTCATTTTTGGAGGGTCAATTTTTGGAGTTTTCAAAATCTAAGCACACCATCTTGCTCACCTCAGTCAAATGCATCTCTCTATCTAGATAGAAGTTTGAAATTCCAAGTTTGGATTTTTAGGGTTTCTCTGCCAAATCCTAGCCAGCTCCAGATCCAGTTTCAGCAAATCAAAGTGGTAAGACCTAAAAATTTTATATTTCCATTTGAAGTACTCTTTAAAATATGTCTCACCACACCAAGCTTGAGGATAAGCTTGAAGGGTCTGATAACTCTGAGCGTGGAAGTATAGAATTGGATTAATCCTATAGGAGAATGAATTGGACACCTACAGAAGTGAAGAAGTTCCAGTTCTAGAGGGAGATGAGGCTAAGACATTACATAAGAGGAACTTGTTCAAGGCCAAGTGGATCATTGCATATTCTATCAAAGACCATCTCATACCACATGTGTATTCTCTAAAGACACCCAAGGATATGTTTGATTCCTTGACCGAGATGTTTGAAGGAAAGAACATAAATCGGAAGATGACTTTGAGGAATCAATTGAAGAATGCCAAGATAGAAAATGCAGAGACCATGCAGTCCTACTTTACAAGGGTCTCTTACATAAAAGAACAACTTGAAGCTATGGGAGAATATATAGAGAATGGTGAAATTGTGATGACCACCTTGAATGGTCTGTCTATGCCATGGGATTCCTTCATTCAAGGAATCTGTGCTAGGAAGAAGCTCATCACGTTCAGTAGGCTGTGGGAGGAATGCTCACAGGAAGAAGCTCGAATTGTAGCTCGAGAAGAAAAGATGGATAATGAATATGACGCTCTTACAACACACACCAGGAAGAATAAACACAAGAGGGAGCATCCTCATCACAAGAAGGGTAAATACCACAACCAGAATCGGAGGGAGAACTTTGGAGGATCCATGAGAGATATTTCTCACATTCGATGTTATACTTGTGATGAGAAGCGACATTATTCCAGAGAGTGTCCCAGGGACAAAAGCAGCTCTGACAAGAAGAAGAACAACAAGAGAAGACATCATGCTCACACTGCAGAGGATAATGAACCTCCAAGGAAGAGAACCGGGGAAGATAGTGAAGATTCTTCAAGTGATGAAGAATATGTATTGTAATGAAGTTTTACATGAAAGGAGTAGAAGAAGCTACTGTAGAGTTGGACTCCGGAAAACAAATAATCTATGGAAGAACCTCTCATCCATTTTTAGCATTGGTTAAGGTGCACACTATCAGAGACTCCAGTAATTCCTGCAAGGAAGCAAAGATTGAGAGGGATTCCACCCAACAACCAAAAAAAGATAAGTATTTGAATTGTTATTTCCTGTTTATATGATTACTTAAATGATGTTGTTCAGTCATTTACATACTTATGTTCCTAGATTTAGGATGTATATTATGCATTTTAGAAAAGTTGCATTAATGAACAAGATACTACTAATATGCAAGTAATGGGTAAGTGGCCTATGGTACTGTACAACATTCCATTGCTACTTATCTAGAATGAAACCTCTTTGCTGACATGTTGGAATAGTACATGCTCTTAATAATGTTCTAGTAGAGGATGGAAGGCATCTAGAAAGTTACCGTATGAATATAGGATATGGATGAATGTTGTATTGAAACATTGGAGAAGATAATTGCATGACTATATGACATATGTCCTTATGTGTAAGATTTTGTTCTGAAACTATGAGATGTTTCTAATCATGCAATTGAATTTGACTTGTAGGAAATATCATGTACAATCACCTACAAAAGAAGGACAACAACATTTGTTCCAACAACGAAGTTCAAGAAAACTAACTATTGAAGATATTGAAGAATCTGAAGTCCCTAGGATCTGGGAAGCAATAATGGAAGGATGCCATGATCGAGGTGTACCAGTCGATCATGAAGAATGATGTTTGGGATGTGGTTCGAAGACCAGAAGGGAAGTCTGTTGTGACTTCCAAGTGGATTTACAAGATCAAGCATACTGCAGATGGTAGCATAGAGAAATACAAGGCAAGGTTCGTGGCTTGTGGCTTCTCCCAGATAGAAGGGATAGATTATGAAGAAAATTTTGCACCTGTAGCCAGATACACTTCCATTAGAACAATACTTACTCTAGCTGCAGTGATGAAGTGGAAGATACACCAGATGGATGTCAAGACAACTTTCTTGAATGGTGTACTCAAAGAGAAAGTGTATGTGGAGTAGCCACTCGGATTTGAGATACATGACAGGAAGTCACATTTGTGCAAATTGAAGAAAGCCTTGTACAGTTTGAAATAAGCACCCAAGACATGGTACGGAAGGATAGACAACTTCATTACCAGTTTGGGATTTACCAAGAGTAAAGCGGATTCCAACCTTTACTACAAGGTTGAGGAAGGAAATCCAGTGATACTTATACTGCATGTAGATGACCTGTTTATGACAGGTGAGGATGGGTTGATTATTGATACGCAGAGGAAGCTTGCTGTCGAGTTTGAGATGAAGGACTTGGGTATGATGCATTACTTTCTAGGTATGGAGGTGTGGCAGAGTGTAGATGGAATATTCCTTGGACAAGGGAAGTATGTAGTAGAGATCCCGAAGAGGTTCAGGATGATGGACTGCAAGGCCATGGCCACACCTATGGCATCGAACCTGAAGCTATTGAGTGACGCTTCATCAGATTCGCTTAATGCCACAATGTATTGTCAGAAAATTGGTTCCTTGATGTACCTGATGAACACGAGACCAGATATTTGCTTTGCTATGAAGACTTTGAGCCCATTCCTGATGGATCCTAGACATGTTCACTTGATTGCTGTAAAGCATATTCTGAGATACCTGAAGGGTACGGTTGATTATGGGCTCAAGTATGATGCAAATCAAAAGGTTAACCTGGAGGGTTATGTTGATTCAGATTAGGCAGGCAGTGCTGTAGATAGGAAGAGCACTTTAGGGTGCTGCTTCAGTTTGGGATCAGGTGTGATCTCTTGGTTTAGCAGGAAGCAATCCTGTGTAGCATTGAGTACAGCCGAAGCAGAGTATGCCGCAGATTGTTCGGCTAGTTATGAGGCAGTATGGCTAACGACGCTACTATCTAATTTGTTTGATCTCTAGTTGGATGCTACTTATATCTTCTGTGACAACCAGAGTTGTGTGAAGTTGTTTGAGAACCCAGTGTTCCATGACAATTCGAAGCACATCGAGATCAAGTATCACTATATCAGGGATATGGTGTAGAGAGGACCAGGGAAGCTCCTGTATGTTGCGAGGGACGAGCATATAGCAGATGTGTTGACAAAGAAACTATCCAGGGTGAGTTTCTAGTACTTCAAAGAGAGGCCTGGTGTTCTTTAGATCCAAGATACTTCCAGGAGGAAGTGTCGGGACACAAATGCTAGAGCCATTCCAAGCAGGGTGGTAAGAGGGTCCTCCCCATGGCTGTGGATGTAAGTGCTGTGTGATGAGCATCAAGACAATGCTCTGGATGGTGTTCTATATGATGATGATCAGTATGATCATGAGCATCAGCATGATGCTCCATGAGAGGATGATCAGTATGATCATGGGTATCAGGATGATACTCCGAGGCCGTGGATATGTGGAAGGTTTTGCAGTGGCATGTAATTTAGTCCTGGGAGATCCTATAGGTTGACCAGGAAGCTCGTAATCAGTCCTGTGATGCTCTTTCGAGGTTTTTCCAGGTAGCATGTAATTTAGTCTTGGCAGATCCTATAGGTTGAGTAGAACGCTCGTTACCAGTCCTCGGATGCTCTTTCGAGGTTTTACCTGGTGGCATGTAATTTAGTTGTAGGAGATCCTATAGGTTGAGCAGGAAGCTCGTAATCAATCCTAGGATGCTCTTTTGTGTTTTTTCTTGGTAGCATGTAATTTAGTCCTCGGAGATCCTATAGGTTGAGTAGGAAGCTCGTAATCAGTCCTGGGATGCTCTTTTGAGGTTTTGCTTGGTAGCATGTAATTTAGTCCTGGGAGATCCTATAGGTTGAGCAGGAAGCTCGTAATCAGTTTTGGGATGCTCTGCAGCAATCGTATCCGGTTATGGAGTTAAGAAGCGATTCTGTTTTCCATGATTGAAGATGAATTAATAATATATATGATAGATGATATCAATATTACATTTTTTGTCCCCTATTTATATGATTGGGGGTACCTATTCGAGGTGTCGTGTCCTCCTAAGTTAATTATTTAATTACTATATTTAATGATTATTTAATTGTACTATTTACTATTTGTGTTTGTAGCATTGCCACCCACTTTAAGGGAAGCTTTGTCCTCAAAGCTAATTTGATTGATATTGATATTGACTTGATTATGGATTTGTGATGAAGCATTAACTTGCCAAATGTGTATTCTAGATTGGTTCCTTTCTCTAGATGTGATCCTGGACCTTCGTGTTGTAATCCTTTCTGCTTGAGTGGTGAGTTTTTGAAACAATACAACTTGTAATTATATAGGTTGAGCAGGAAGCTCGTAATCAGTCCTGGGATGCTCTGCAGAAACTGTATCCGGTTATGGAGTTAAGAAGCGAGTCTATTTTCAATGATTGAAGATAACTTAATAATATATATGATAGATGATATCAATATTACATTTTTGGTCCCCTATTTATATGATTGGGGATACCTATTCGAGGAGTCGTGTCCTCCTAAGTTAATTATTTAATTACTATATTTAATGATTATTTAATTGTACTATTTACTATTTGTGTTTGTAGCATTGCGACCCGCTTTAAGGGAAGCTTTGTCCTCAAAGCTAATTTGATTGATATTGATATTGACTTGATTATGGATTTGTGATGAAGCATTAACTTGCCAGATGTGTATTATAGATTGGTTCCTCTCTCTGGATGTGATCCTGGACCTTCGTGTTGTAATCCTTTCTGCTTGAGTGGTGAGTTTTTGAAACAATACAACTTGTAATTATTTGTTTTCCATATCATCTTTTGGATTCCATTTATGAGCAATTGTGGATCTTCATTACCAACACATTTGTGTTGTATCAATTATTTCATGACAATTGCTTTTAAGGCTAAAGGTCTATGTTCATGCTCTTCCTTCCCAAAACAGAATTCAATTATATTACTTCTACTTTTTGTACTATTGGAGGGTTCAACATTGGGTGTCATAATAATGGAGGCATTTTTAAGGGATACCCTTTGATCTTGGAATTCAAGGTGATGGTCATTCTTGAGTGTTTGGAGTTTGAAGACATCAATGTGATCTTTCTCACTTTCATCAAGTCATATTAGTGTATATGTCTTAACCGATCTTACCGCCTTAGTGATTGTGCACTTTAATTCTAAAAATTTCAAGGATGTGTGGCAATTTTCATAGATATGATGTGCATCTGAATCGACATCAACCTGACCAAAAATATCTAGGTATTGTACTAGTTTTGTCTGAATCATAGCTTCCATGGTTTCTTCATCGAAAGGAATTTTAAGAGCCTTCATTATTGATTCCCACATGACTGCGTCCAAAGTTTCAATTCGAGAGAAACATAAATTTTGTTCATGTGTAGTAACTTGATAAATAAGACTTCCTAGACATGTGGATGTAATATGTACTATGTCATTTTGTTTAGCAACATTAGGTCCAATATCATATTCGTCATCATTGGAAATGGAAGCGACAGTTGGAAAAGATAAAAATTCTGCATTAGGATTTACACTAGTGTTTGTAGAACCATCATTAATCTTTCCAACCTATTTAAGGACATGTCAACTACTTCCATGGCTTCCAACTTCATCAATTAGATCAATAGATCGATTTGACAAAGATGTTTCGGAATGATGCGCAGTTGTTTTTTCTTGCTCCTTATTGTTGTCATCTTTTTCTTCAATCTTTATCATGGTTTTCTTTATTTTATCTTCCTCATCTTCTGTGCATATGTTTTCTCTTGGATACGTATCAACAACACTAGCTTGACTCTCATTGAGGTCATCTCTTCCTATGCCAATTCCATGGGAGACATAGGTATTAAATATTTTCTCCTCAAAACTGTCATCGCCATCATAAAGAGCGACCCAATCTTTTGGATACTTATCATAAACACTAGCTTGACTCTCATTAAGGCCATCTCTTCTTGTTCTAATTCTACGGGAGATGATTGCTTTCCATTTCTTCTCCTCATAACATTCATTGTCATCATCGAGTGTGGTGGATTTGGAGCGACCATTTCATCTTTCTCCCTCTTGAAATGCTCGAGCATGATGCATGTAAAAATTGAAAAGAACTATAATAATAATTATTATTTAAAATATTTTTATTATAAAGTTTTTAAAATAATAATAATAAAATTTATTAATAATAATAATAATATTTTATTATTATATTATAGTTTTTGTTTTGTTTTGTCAAGCTCTACGTGGAGAGAGATGGGAGATGGCAGCTCGAAGAGGAGGAGAAATGGAGGTGGTCGAGAGTAGTGGCATGCCGGACAGGTTACCGGGTGGAAGGGGTGCATAGGGTGTGAGGAGGAGGGATCTGAGGGAAGGCGTAGGTTGTGCGTGAGGTGTGGCACAGGAGGAGTTAGGGTGCGGGAGTGGAAGGAGGAAAGAGGGTGTAGGTGATGAACGGGAGGAGGGAAGACAGGCAGTGACCAAGCAGCGAAGGCAAGCACAAGAGATGGTGGAAGGCATGATCAGGAGTGGGGGTGCATGGGATGTAGCAGAAGGTAAAGGGAGATGAGGGGGATGTGTGAGAAGATGGTAGCGTGGGTGGGAGCTCCAGGAAGGAGGCACGGTGGTGGTGGGTGATGCAGTGCGGTGAGATGGGGTGAAGGGCAAGAAGGGAGAGTACGCAGAAGGATTAGCAGCAGCATGGGGGCGAGCTGGGACAGGTTGGGTGATGGGAGCAAGTGTAGGGCCAGTAGGGAGGAGAGGTTGTGCACAAATGTGCAGGAAGGGAAGCGTGAGGAGGAGGTAGGATGGAGTTAAGGAGGGAGAATGATGGAAGTGGGATGAGAAGTGGAAGGGATGTGTGAATGAATGAGAGTAGTGTGACTGGGAGAGATGGAAGATGAGAAGGGTGGTGGAAGAGGAGCCGAATCCGAGCTCTAAGGGGAGGAGCGAAAGATCTGATACCAAATGAAGCAACCATATCCGGTTGTGGAGTTAAGAAGCAAGTCTGCCTTCCATGATTTAAGATAAATTAATAATATATATGATAGATGGTATCAATATTACATTTGTGGTCCCCTATTTATATGATTGGGGGTACTTATTCGAGGAGTCGTGTTCTCTTAAGTTAATTATTTAATTACTATATTTAATGATTATTTAATTGTATTATTTACTATTTGTGTTTGTAGCATGCTCTTTCGAGGTTTTGCTTGGTCGCATGCAATCAGTCCTGGGAGATCTTATAGGTTGAGCAGTAAGGTCGTAATCAGTCCTGAGATTCTCTTTCGAGGTTTTGTAGATGCACATAATTAGTCGTGAGATTCCACCTCTGTCAGGATGCTTGGATATATGATGAAGACCTACATTGAGGCTAAGCCTACATCCAGCATGAAAAAGGGTTGGCTCTGTATAGCTTCCTATGACGAGAAGAATTGAGAGATAGCACTAGTGATTGAGATGACAAGTACAATAGCAGTGACGCTGATACTCCGTGATCTAGTGATGATGATCCAGCTCGAGTATTGAATACTTGTGCTTATATGTATTGATGACATGTGTCAAGAAAATACCTTCCTAGTTAAGAGGGAGTGTTGATGTATTTGTAACTTCAGAAGATATTCAATTGTATATTGTATGTATTACATTTGTACTTTATTTTATCCCCAACGGAGATGTATTATTCCTCTAATTGGAAGTGTCGTCATTTGTATTTGCAAGTGTCGCAAGTTACATTGTAAGTGTTGTAACTTATATTTGATGGGTTATTAGACCACCTTAGAGGGGTCGACCCTGTATGAATTAAGTGAAAGGGTTATTAGACTCCCTTAGGAAGTCAGCCCAGTTAGGGTAAAAGGAAGGTTAAGTTAAAGTATAAATAGAGTGGTTGCACCACTCTATTTGCTCATTCACTCACTCATCTAACTCGCATAGTTGAGAGAGAGGAGTGCACACAAGTGGAGGAGGAGTAGCTGTTGGAGACATCTATCTTTTGGGGTTTCTTCTTTGGTGATCTTTGTATTGGTGCTTATTCTATCTTTGAGGAAGTTGCGGGGGTTTTCACCTTCTTGGTTTTCCCTGATTAAATGCTTTGTGTCTCTTGTCTCTTGTGTTTGATATGCCGTACATGTTGTTCTCTTAGTTAAGATCCTAGATCATATTGAATTAAATGATGAAAAACTAACAGCATGTGCATTGCCTACAAGGCTCTCAATAAGACTTAAGTAAAGAATCAACATCCTCTTCCTAGAATAAATGGTTTTATTAATTATTTAAAGATACTAAATGCTTTACCAAACTTAACCTCAAGTCGGGATATCATCAAATTCCCATAAAGTCCTCGGGTGTATGGAAGACTTCTTCCAAACCAGAGAATGTCTGTTTGAATGGTTAGTCATGCGTTTTTTTAAAATAATGCACATACAAATTTTATTAGATATATGGAATATCTCCATAGATAAGAAAATGTGTCCTTACTTATCTAGATGACATCAAGATTTTCAATAGATTGTGGGATGTGCATTTGTAGTAGCCTCGGCAAGTGCTTAACACCATCAGACAACACAAACTCTGCTTGAACTTAGAGAGGTGATATTTTAGAATTAAGAGCATCAAATACTCTAGTTATGTGATTGACTCAACAAACATTCGAGTTGACCTAGAAAATATACAAGTCAATAGGGAGTGGCCCGCTCAAAGAAACATTCCTGAACTTATGAGTTTCCTTGGTTTATAAAATTTATATCGCCGATTTCTGTTCGGACTCAAATGCAAATATTGGCCAATGAATTCATTGACTAAAGAAGGTGGAAAGATAGTTTTCAAATGGACAACATCACAACAACAATCTTTGAACAAAGAAAACTTTACATATCCTCAATGCTCCTACCTAATTTTCATCTGCCTTTTGAAATCAATACCAACAAATCACACGATTATATGGGTATCATGATCACTCAAGTAGGTTCTCTAGTGGCGTTTGATTTTGAAACATTCACTAGAATTGATTGCAAGTATTCGACATATGAAAGGAAACCGTGACATGAAATATTATCAGTATATGTTCTAATCTTATGCATGCAACTATCTAACCTAATTTAAATGCATCACAAGATGTGTGAAATTCCACAAAGAGGGTAGTCGACAATTTATCTTGTTAATCCACTTACATGTGTGTTTCTTAAAACCGGTGCAAACAAATACTATTCAATGTACCTTTGACATTTGACATATCCCCAATGACACCAAAATGACAAGCTAATTTATTACCCTACAAAGAGCAACAAAAGTTATTGTGCACCGATTGTCAACCCTGGGTTCTAAATGCTTACAAGATGTTGTACAATATATGTGCAAGATCTAAGTTCCTTATTTTCAACTAGTTTTCTACATACTCATGTATGAAAAGGAAACTATATCACATCACACTTTAGAAATCAAAGGATAGCTTAATCACTCTTGGGAATGAACTCGGGTTCTACTAATGGGAACCTTACTGTCACCAAGACATGACTAGCTACTACAAAAAGTGGGCTTGGATTACCAATAATTAAAACTGGCAACAAGTTAAATATCTACCTTTTGCCATGTATGTGAAAGATATACAACCATTCACTGGATGACAAATATAAGCTAAGCTATAGAAATGAGAAAATTATGTATTCAAATAAAAGATACATAAAAAAAAATTATATGCAATATATGGCACCTATTCTCATGGAGTGGGCTATGCCTCCATGGGAAGAGAGAGTGGTGGTATGAACTATAACACTAAGGAACTACTCAAAAGTCCAGCTATGCTTTCAAAACTGAAAATTACATACTTTTAAATACAAACTTGATCCTCTTATTTATAGAGTTAAGGGCATATTTTGAATTAAATAAAACACATAACAAATTTGTAACTAAATCCCAGATATATGCTATTACTTAGAAAATATGCTTCTAAGGAAATTAATTCCATATGTTATGGAAAATTAGTAAGTTTCAAGCTCTCCTCTCATAATAATTAGGTGTCAAACTCATTAATAAAGTAATCAATTAGGCGTCAAACTCATTAATAAAGTAATCAATGTGATTATACTTCTCTTAATTTTATATATATTTGTGAAGTTGAACCTTGCCTCTTTTTAAACCAAAATCTCAACAATATAAATTAATTAATATTCTAAAATAACAAACAAGTATATTGAAGGTAATCCTAGTTTTAAGGAAAAATATAAAAACTAAACAAAATAGAACGATATTACTTTAAATAGCATAAGTAAAATAACATTTACTTATGAATAATACAAAACTAAAAATACATTGAACCAAACCATAAACATTTACAAATCATTTGATGTATATAAAAATAACATTATAAAAATTTAATCATCTCAACTTCTTACCGGTGCTGCCATGCCAGAAGCATTTGGCAACGGGGAGAAGTAAGCCTGTAGCAATTACCTTCTCTCTTCTTTGCGCTGAGCAAGCGCAACATACAGAGGCCTGCTAAAAATCATTCTCCCATTCATTTCTGCCAGAGCTCGGGATGTTTCATCAGGGGATGCGAACGCAACAAATCCTGAACCTTTACTGTGTCCATCAGAATCCCTCATTACCTTGCATGAAGTGACTGTGCCATAACCAGAAAATATTTCTCTCAACTTCTCTTCATCAATATTATAATCCAAATTTTTCATATAAAGATTTGTTTCACATAGCCCGCTCGATTCAGACTTATTATGTGCTTTATTAACATACCATTCCTTGCCATCAACTTTTCTGCCATTTAAACCCTCAACGCTATTTGCTGCATCATCTGCAATCTGAAAATTGACAAATCCAAAACACTTTGATTTTCCCTCAGCATCCCTCACAACTACCGCACTGGTAATTGTTCCATACTCACCAAAATAATTTATCAAATCCTCCTCAGTCAGAGATTCTGATAAATTCTTCACAAAAACATTCGTAAACTTGCCATTTTCATTTGCTTGCCCGCGCTCTTGCTTTTTAATGTATGGACCAACAAAAACTTGTTTGCCATAGACAAGCCTACCATTCATTTCTCCTATTGCATTTTGCGCTTCTTCGTCGTTCTGAAACTGCAAAAATCCATATCCTTTTGATTGCCCTGATGCATCTGTTGTAATCTTAGCAGAGTAAATGGTTCCGAATACAGAGAAAATACTACAGAGCTCTTTATCGTCAACTCTTTTGTCAAGATTCCCAATATATATGTTCGCTGATTCAGACTTGTTATATGCTTTTCCAACATACAATTCCTTGCCATCAATTATCTTCCCATTTAAACTCTCAATGCATTTTGCTGCATCATCTGCATTCTCAAAATTGACAAATCCATAACATTTTGATTTTCCTTCTGCGTTCCTTACAACTACCGCATTAGTAATTATTCCATAGTCACCAAAATAATTTCTCAAATCCTCACCAGTCAGAGATTCTGATAAATTCTTAACAAACACATTCTTCAACTTGCCATTTTCAATGGCTTGCTCGCGCTCTTTCTTTTCCATGAACGGACAAACAGAAACATGTTTGCCTCTGATAAGCATACCATTCATTTTTTTAATTGCATTTTGGGCTGCTTCCTCCTCAAAAAACTGCACATATCCATATCCTTTGGATTGCCCTGATGCATCTGTTGGAATCTTAGAAGAGTAAATGGGTCCAAACACATAGAAAATATCATGGAGCTCTTCAGCATCGACTGTTTTGTCAAGATTATTAATAAATATATTGTTCCCTGATCCACTCTTGCGCATACTGGGGTTACTGTCTGAATACATAATCCGAATAGGCTTTCCATCAACGGGTGTAAAATTCAACTGACGTAAAGCCCTACTAGCTTGTTCCACGGTGCTGTAATTGACATAGGCGTATCCGAGAGAAGTGTTGGTGATGGCATCTGTCCAGATTCGAACAGAGATCACGGGGGCAATCTGCATGAAGAGACAATAAATCTGGCGAGCAGTAACACTGGGCTTCAGATCTCCCACATACAGACACGTCGATACGAATTGATTGTTGCTGCAAGTACCAATTGCGTGTTGCTGCTGAGAGTTTTGGACTTGGACTTGATTCGCTGCCATCTTCTTTTGCTTTTGATTTTATCTAACAGACAGCTCCCCTTATAGTATTCCAAAATCCAAACTGCAAGTGAAGTTCAAAATCTGGACATGGAGAATCAAACCGAAGGCAAACCTGCCGCTACTGTTTGTTTGTGTTCTTAATTCCGTCTGGGCAGATTTTTATTTTTATTTTCTGAATGCAATCCTGGGCACCTATACATAACTAGAGATCGACTCAACTTCCACCCCAAGAGATCATCAGCAAAGGGAGAAAGGTGAAAGGGCACGGCCAATTCCGGTATTAACAAATTAATAATATGCCTACTTCTATCTAATTAATAGCGTATTCCAATTAAGTCAACGTCCAGGTTTTGTTATTGCTTTGATATGTTTTTTATTTTTATTTTTGTAAAGGTAGGCTCATTATTATTATAAAAAGGCATTTAAATAAAAAATTGATGATTATTAAGTTAATAAAACATGGTGTTTTAACAGGCTATCAATAATCCTTTCATAGCACAACATTTAATGTTGTTATTGAGGGGGGAGCTAGGGTTTTTGGAGACCTCTCAAGGCGGAAGGACTCACTGCGACCATGGCTGCAACTGTGGGGGGAGGCAATCCACCCCCCTGGATCCCCTCATGATGTGATTCGGGTTGGAGGGATACCGATCTCGCTCGAAGGAATGGGTGGTATGGGAAAAGGCTCACAAGATCTGGGATCTACAGGCCCTACTGTGGGAAGGAAGCTTGGACAGTGCGTACTAGTGCATACCCAAAGCGGCTTCAATCCCATCAATGAAGATCAGATCCAGTAAGTTAAGGGAACGAATCCAATATATGCAGGATTATGCGCTCATTGGTAAGTTTGTGGGGATGCCACCCTTGGAAAAATCCTTAATTTGGTGGATCAATTCCACATGGAAACCAAAAGGACATTATGACCTCCAACTGGGGTCCAAGGGTTTCTTTACGATCTCTTTCCTCAGCCTGGAAGACAGAAACAGAGTTTTAGATGGGGGGCCCTATTTTTTCTACTGAGCAGGCCTCTTCTTGAGACCTTGGAAAGAAAAGTTTGGCCCTGATAAGGAGGGATATGCGGGTTGCTCCTATGTCGATCGGGCTTTAATCTCTCCCAAGTGAATATTGGGATATTGAAATCTTGGAAGACATTGGGAACAACCTTGGATCCTTTGTTAAAATTTTAGAGAAAACTAAAGCTCAATGGTATACGACTTATGTTCGGATCTGTGTGTACATGGATCTCTCTAAAGAGCTACCAAAAGCAATCAAGATGTCATGGGAGGATGAGGACTGGGTTCAACCCTTGGATTACGAGCAAGTCCCGTTTAGATGTCGACAGTGCCATGAACATGGACACTTATTTAGAGATTGCCCCATGAATAACCCTAAACTTTTTGCTAGGGTTGAAGAGGAAAACAAAGATCAAGGGTTTTCTAAGGTTTCGAACTGCAAGCAAGGAGGGAAAAAACATGAAATTCTGGATGGATCCAAGAAGATTATGACCTCTAATCAATTTGAGGCACTCAGAGAACAATCGGAGGACATTGCTGAGATCCTGACCCAAAAGTAGAAAGACACGAGTAATCAAGAGAAGGAGACTGAACACCGCTAGGCGTCTAATTCCAAGGCGGTGGAATCCCCAAAAGAAGATCTTGGAGGGGATACTAGTGAAGAAACGGAAGATATGGACATTGGAGATCTGGATATGGAGGGAATAGAACAAGCCTGTGAGGATGTTGAGAAAGGGCATGTTCGACAGGAGCAAGTTGTCCTCCTGAAATAGGCTATCATAAAGGCTCAGGAGTCTAATTGCCTCGGCATTAGTCTAGGATCTCTTAAAGACTATAAGAGGAAACATGAAGAGAACAGCAAGAAGCCAGGATGGAAATCCAACCAACAAGGAATCACTGCAGTAGGAATGAAGCTGGTTGGATCAAGTCAGTACCCTACGATAAGGGTTGCTTTAGGCTTATAACTTTAGTGTTTGTAATGAAGATTGTTTCCTGGAACATCAGGGGTCTTAACGGCTCGCAGAAAGTTAAAGTTCTTCAAAAAAAGATTAGGATGACAAATCTAGCCATTGTGTTTCTTCAAGAAACAAAATGCTTAGCAATACAACTGCAAGAGAGATGTAAAAAAATATGGAAAAATAGCAAGGCAATGGGAATTGATGGCAGAGGGATGGCAGGAGGGATGGGTATTCTATGGGCCCCCTTTAAAGTTAATCTGAGTGGATTCCATGGGAATCACTGGTACCTCTCTGCTCAATTTTGGGTTATTGGCTTACAAGTTTCTGGTCTTTTAACCAATGTTTATGGCCCCCATACCCCCCTAGATAAAACACCCTTTGTTGACTTTCTGTTGCATATTGGAGATGGAGTGGGGAATAGGCATTGGATTCTGGGAGGTGACTTCAACCTTATCGCTTCCTTAGAGGAAAAAAAGGGAGGAAGACGTCTCCTTGAGGACGAATGTTGTCGTCTTAGGGATTCTATTGAAGCCCTCAGACTTGTTGATGTTATCCTGGTGGAAGGGAGATTTACATGGAATAATAAATGAAAAGGGGATCTCCATATTGCCTCTCGTCTGGATCGGTTCTTGGATTCTGATTCAGTAATGGAATCAGGAAGTGAAGTCGCATCCTCCATTCTCCTAGCGTCAGGGTCAAATCACTGGCGAGCAGAACTTTGGTGGAGTGGGTTGGGATCTCAATTTAAAAAACCTTTTCGTTTTCAACAGTTCTGGTTAGGCCATCTTGATTTCAAGGGGCGGGTAACGCAATGGTGGGAAGAGCTCAACTCAGGAGAAGGCTAGAGTATGTACAAGTTCCAGCAGAAACTGAAGGCACTCAAGGAGAAAATAAAGAAGTGGAACAAGGAAGAGTTTGGGAATATCATTGAGGAACAAAAATCCCTATAATCTAGACTGGAAGAAATCCAGAGAAGAGGCATGTACTCAGGATACACATCCGAGTTGCAGAGTGAGGAAACCAATGTTTAGAATAAATTGCTAGAAAGGGAGCGTAAGGAGTAAATTCTATGGCACCAAAAGGCTAGAGTCAATTGGCTCCATGATGGGGAAAGGAACACTAAATTCTTCTACCGCTCGGTAATCCAGAATTGAATGCAGAACAGGATCCTAAAGCTAAAGAATAGGGAGGGAGAAAGGCTAGAAACTATAGAGGAGATAGCGGGTGAGATTAGAAATTTCTTTCAAGACATAATGACTGAAACTACTCTAGACGAAAGGAGACATATTGAGATGATTACCCAAAATATTCCTTCTCTTGTTACGCAAGAGAAAAATGATCTCCTAATCAGGCCAATATATATGACTGAAGTGGAAGAAGGAGTGCAACAAATGGCAGATGGGAAAGCCCCTGGACCTGATGGCTTAACCACCAATTTCTTTGACTATTTATGGGATCTCATCAAGGTGGAAGTTTGTCAAATTGTGGAATCTTCCAAGTGCTCAGGGAAAATCCTTCCTTTGCCTCATTCCTAAGTGTGAGGGGGCGGACTCCCCTCACAAGTTTTTTCCTATCGCTCTATGAAATTTGACTTATAAAATTGTAACAAAAGTGACCGCCAATCGCCTAAAACCCATCGTCCCCTTTCTCATTTCCCCACAGCAGTCAAGATTTGTTGAAGTTCGGAAAATCATGGATGGTATTATCCTTGTTCATGAGGTGCTTCATTCCCTCAAAAGAGAAAAAATCATGGGAATGATGCTAAAACTCGATATTGCTAAATCTTATGACAAGTTGAGCTGGCAATTCATGAAGGCCATGCTGCACGCATTTGGTTTTTTGGTTGAGTATATCAGATGGATTATGAACCTAATTTCTACCACCTTCTATTCCATTTTACTTAATGGTGTTCCTACTGGCTTACTCAAACCTTCTAGGGGGATACACCAAGGGGAACCTCTTTCTCCTGTCCTCTTCATTATCATGGCTGAAGGGTTAGGAAGAACAATTAAGGCCATGCAAGGAAATCATGATCTACAAGGGCTCATTATTCATCATAGAGCGGAATGTCAGACACATTAGCAGTTTGTGGATGACACAATGTTAATGGGGCACCGCGTCCATGAAGCCAGGAAAATTCATCTATGCCTCACAAACTTAGGTAAAGCTTCTGGTCTTGAGGTTAACGAACAAAAATATCAAGTCTTTTTTTTCAATACTCCCAAGATCACAAGAAGAAATATTTGTCGTATTTTGGGTTTCCAGGAGAGCTCCCTTTTGTCCAAATACTTGGGTGCTGCCTTGGTTGAATCCATGGCTTGTCAGGGATCATGGAAAGAACTTCTTGACAAAATGACGAAAAAATTATCCAATTGGACTCTTCGTCCCGTGAATTTTGCTAACCGCCTAGTCCTGGTTAAAGAAGTTCTGCAAGATATGCCTATATATATGTTTTCGGCCATGACAAATCCCAAATCTGTTCTGAGGGAAATAAAAAACATTCAGCATAATTTCTTATGGAGCGTCCCGGGGGATCACCGAAAATGGGCTCTGGTCAAATGGGAAGTGATTTTCTCTTCCAAGGAGCAAGGCGGTCTTAATCTCCCTAACCCTGAACAAATCAATTATGTCTCTGGGGCTATAATCTGGTGGCGATGGGTTTCTCATGCCCAGGAACCCTGAGCTAAGCTCTGGCATTTTAAATATGCGAATGGTTGGGAGAAAAGTAACCTGATCCATTTCTCTGAATCTAATCTAGGCTCCCATATATGGAACATGACCAATCAAGTTAGGAACCTTGTCTAGGATAACAACTTCTAGGAAATAAAAAATGGTCAATGAGCTAATGCCTGGGATGACTCCTGGAAACAATTTCCCCCCATCGCTAGCAGTGTTGATGCTCCCCATGTCATTTAGGAGTGTATTAACAATAACAAAGTTCTTGTCATGGATATCTGGGATGCAATATCCCCGGAAAAGGATTTTAGGGTTTGGGCGGCTCATGATTGGTGGGAACCTGTTGGCCCTGAAGAGGAATCAAACTGGTTGGATGAAGCTTTGAATAACCACAAAGTCAAAGTCCATACAGGGGAGGAAAAACTTCGATGGGGATTCAAACCTAAAGGTAACTTCTCTATTGAAGAATCCTACAACATATGGATGGCTTTCAATAATCTGGCTCCGATGCTGAAATGGAAGAATTGTGGGATGCTAACCTGTGGCCTAAAATATCAATTTTCATCTGGTTGGTAATAAAACGATGCATTTTAACCAGTGATAATTTGCAGAAGAGGGGTTTGAGAGGACCTTACCAGTGCATCATGTGTAGTATGGCATAGGAAACCATGCACCACCTTTTGGACTAGTTCATGTTCGCTTCATGCCTGTGGGATCATGGGGAAATGACTTTAAGAAGGTCAGATAGAATTCATGGCAATCCTATCCAAACTATCTGTGAATGGACCACGCTTCGTTCCAAAACCTTGTGTTTAACCGTCTATGGAAAATGTTTCCATACTTTCTAACATGGGAAGTCAGGAAGGAACGTAACTCCATAATATTAAGAGAAATTTCAAATTCAGAGGAAAGAGTGTGGACTTCCATTCAAAAACAGATGATTGAAATTGTCAAATTACAAGCTTAGAATAACATTGATTGGGAGGCCAACGAAGCAGAGACTTTAATCATGTGCACCTAGGGCATCTCTGGTGTGCTCCCCTATTTTGGCAAACTAAATGGTCCATCTATGGTCTATGATATCCTTGAGGTCTGGTCTCCCCCCCAACCCGTCTTCTTCAAACTCAATTTTGATGGAGCCTCAAAAGGCAATCCAGGCCTGGGTGGATATGGGTGTGTTATTAGAAATGATGAAGGAATTATGGTTGGCTTCAAAATAGGATATCTTGGGATTGAGTCAAATAACGTTGTTGAGTTGGAGGGACTTCTTCAGGGTGTCCAGTTGGAAAAATCCCAGAATTGGACCCCCCTCATCGTTGAAGGGGATTCTGCGGTTATCCTCCACATGGCTTCTGAACTACACAATGGCAAGCAAAGCTCCAAAGTGGCATCTTCTTGGCAGTTGGAAGGAAGACTCGAGAATTTGGCGATGATGTTTAACCCGGGCTTGGCTCTAACCTTCTTCCATGTTAAAAGAAAAGGGAACAAATTAGCGGACATGCTTGCTAACCTCAAGAGTGATAATCACATGGACCTCTGTACTCATTCATGGGAGAGCCTACATGATTCGGAGTCGAGGGATAGATGTAGTGATACTCTATCCCGAGACATTATGTGCTATCCTGCTAATCATGAGAGGCGACATTAGGATGAGGCTCGTTGTGCCACGTGAAGGCCATTATCCTTTCTATCACTTCGCCTTCCCACGAGGGAAGGGAGGAAGGAGGTATTTTCATCTCCTTCAAGGGATGTTTTTAGTTCTCTCCATAATAATGGGTAGTACTTCAACCACGATTGCAGAAAGGAGGAGTTCTGGGTGGGCGGATGAGAATGATTGTCAATACTATTCGCAGCACGATTTGCTTTAAATGGATGGTACCTAGTTCATAATTTTATGGGGTGGTGAATTTCTTTATAAAGTTGAGAAGAGTGGTAACCATGAACGTATTAGCCAGAGTATCAGTTGCATGCATTATTCGGGTGCTCTATCGTTAATGGGGAAAGGTGATAGGAAGAGCGTGAGCATTTTGGGAGATCACAGTAATGGGGAAAGGCGGAAATCCACTGCTAGCCAAAGCCACAGTATTAATAGAGAGGATTCCCCAGGGGATGCGGGAGGGATATTTTCCCGTGCTCAATAGAAAGCTCGTTGGGAGTCCAGGATCTTTGATCTGGACTTGCCTTCGAGCATCCAACAAGAAATTCAAGGAGTGGAGCGGAAATTATGGCAACAGCTAAACAAGGAGACTCTGCGTGAGGAACACAGAAAGACTGAAAACTGGGTCATGGACCCAAGGAATACAAATCGTAGGTTAAGTCTATATGAACGCATTGTTGCACTGTATTGGGTGATGAAGAACATAGTTGGTTATGCTCTCCAGGATAGGATGTAGCTCAAGAATGAGAACGTGCAACTAAAATATGAGTAGAGTATTCTCGAGGAAGCCAGAGTTGTGCATCGGGAGCTGGACTTCCTCCTTTAGTCCATGGAGCTTCATCCTCCTACTACGCTAGCATCTATTCTGGTAGTTCCTCCTCTGGGCCGTTTTTCAGATATTCGTTATATTTTACTATAGATGGTAGTCAGGATGTCTCGTGTCATAGGTTTTGGTTGTCGGGTTGTTTTTTGTTCTGTTATGTTTCGGTTTCTGTGTGCCTCCTGTGCAAGCAGGAGTAGTATAGAGAATTTTGTATCCAATGGTTGTAAAGGTCACCTTTTGATGTTTTTGGCTCTAATAGTCTTCGAGACAGGCCTGCAAGCCTGGTCATGTAGTATAGTGTAATTCGAATCTTTGGTCTTTTTAGGGTAAAATGGTTTTGAAGAATATCCGTGGTGTTATGCTTGTTCGTCTAGTTATGCAGTGCAGTCATAGGGATTCGGCCTGCTCTTTCTCGATTGTAATTTCCATTTTCTTAATATAATACAAACTCTTCTTGCTTAAAAAAAAAATGTTGTTATTGAGAGGTTTTGAACCTTTGGATATAAACAATCATGCTGCTCCTGACTGATGGCTATTGATAGTTGTCCTCATAACACAAGCTTGAGCATTCATTTTTAAAGTATTCACTTTTAAAGGGAATAAATCCCAACATAAATATCAAATATAAAAAAATATAAAGAATTATATATTATATAAATTAAATATAGTTTAACCATATTTAAAATTATACTAATTAAATAAATATACCATTAAAGGTGATGTATATATAACTTCATAATGCAAAATTATTTGTAATTATATTTAATTGAATCAATGTAGTCTTCTAATGGATGATTTAATTTGATAATGTATCCTAAAGTTGAAAAAGACAAATTAACTAATACAAAATTAATTAACAATATTCATGTGAAGAATGATGCTAATTCATAAATATTATGATATATAAATAAAAATAAAAAAAGTTAAAGTAATTGAAAAGACAAACATACCAACTTATATATTTATGATAATCTTAATATTAAATTAACAAAACACTTAAATTAATTAAATAATGATATCAGGAAACAACATTGCATAAATATTTGTAAATATATTATTGATATACAAAATTACTACCTAAACCCATAATATTTTAAGATATCATTGTATGTCCAAGTCATGTATAGATATTATGTCTATAGCATTAATATCGTAAAGCTACAATGTGAACTCACTCTCATTTGATAAACGAACATTGGAAGAGCTTTAGATACATATTTAAATATCAATTAATGATTAATAATCAATGAAAGAAATCCTTATGATCTAACTTGTGCATGATGAATAATTGAACAAATTCATTCATTGCATAATTTCCTGAAATTAAGTTTAAGTTAGTGTTGGAATGTGCTAACTTGGTTGTTAAATATGATTACTGTGATGAATTTTGAGAAGAGGTGGTGAGGTTTGATAAGCTATGTTATTTTCCATGTGGTCTTTATACACCGAAAAATAGTGGTTTGAGTTGTTGTTGTGATGGAACCAAATATTAACTATTGAGTTGCCGATAAAGAAATCCAATGCATGTATTGAAGAGTTAGTCCAATGAAATTTTGGTGTTATTAATGTACAAAGAAGTTTGGCAGGATTAAGAATTAAAAATTTTCATTTAAGAAAGTGGTGCAAGGAGTGTTGTAAAAATAAACATAGGGAAGAATTTCCCTAATATAGAAATCATATGTCTTGTCTCAATGACAAATGGTCC
This sequence comes from Larix kaempferi, assembly GCA_027924585.1. Taxonomy (NCBI): domain Eukaryota; kingdom Viridiplantae; phylum Streptophyta; class Pinopsida; order Pinales; family Pinaceae; genus Larix; species Larix kaempferi. The sequence goes on from BSBM01000953.1 coordinate 191,087, forward strand.
TCATTCCATTAGCAATAGAAGGCACACATGTCACCCATTGATTCTATGTTGTTGGTTAGATGGGGAAACCCTCAAAGCTCCAAAAATGGGGAAACATCTACCTTAGCTTGGCTCTTCCATTAGTCACAAAGCTCTCATTCTAATAAATTAAGCACTCTGAAGTATCGAGTTCAAATGAGATTCATCCACATGCATCACATGCACTTCATCCTCTTAAATATTTCTTTATATAGAAATGCAACATGAGGGATCAATTTCCATGATGAATGTGAGATAATCTCACTTTATGAATAATGAGTGAATAATGAAACAAATAATGAGAGATAATTAATCCTCAAAAAGTATAACAATGCCCCCATTACTACAAAATGCCCCACAAATAATATTGCTCACGAGAGCATTGTAATAACATCATGTCTATCAACAAATGTGGATAGTAGAAAACATTGTAGTGCATTCTAACATCCACTAAGAAATTCAATCATGTTTTCCGCGTGGCTTCATTAAGAAATTGTAAACCCTTCTAATGTGATTTAGGTAGTTTTAGCTTTTCTTGTGACACCTTTAAAAATAAATTACAATTTATTCACATCTTGGAAAATTCATAGGAAATAGAATATATACATGCTAGTGGTTTGAGAGTGTTTCCTATCCTAAGGAATAAACAAGCCTCACATCTTCACAACTAAAAAGTAAAAATAATATTGCTTACGAAGCATTGTAATAACATCATGTCTATCAACAAATGTGGATAGTAGAAAACATTGTAGTGCATTCTAACATCCACTAAGAATTCAATCATGTTTTCTGCGGGGCTTCATTAAGAATTTGTAAACCCTTCTAATGTGATTTAGGTAGTTTTAGCTTTTCTTGTGACACATTTAAAAATAAATTAGTATTTATTCACATCTTGGAAACTTCATAGGAAATAGAATATATACATGCTAGTGGTTTGAGAGTGTTTCCTATCCTAAAAAATAAACAAGCCTCACATTTTTACAACTAAAAAATAAAGAATTTTGTTTTGAGAGAAAGGCTAGATTGATCCTTTTAACAACTCTTTAGTGCCCCCCCAAAAGTTCGGCTAAATAACCCATATATCAATTGGATATTTTCTTCTAAAGTAATTAGGGTTATAAAACTCAATCTTGGTGTTTAAAGAATTCTAGAATATTTTACATGCTGACACTAATGGAACACAACTACATTTGAGTAAAGACATTAAAAATTAAAAAAATCATATGATAGGTAGACACAAAAATATTAAGATTTTGTAACATAATCCTTAATACCTTCTACACCATAATTTTTCTACAAGGATCCCCTAAAATTCTATGATGCCACCTTTGTTAACAAATCATAGTGATGTGACCCATATTTTCAACACTAATATTCTCAACCAATATGGAAAATACTTTATATGTATGCAAATTCATTGGCTCTTTCATTGTAGGGACATATAGTTGTTCTTGTAGCAAACATTAGGCTTCTTTAATTAAGATTCATTGGTGTATGAGATCACTCAGGAGTTCAAAAGAGGAGGTGAAAAGTGATCCATTTACCATCCGCTTAAAAAAGGTATTTTGGGAGGGGTTCTCAACCTCTTTTTTGAGTTGTGGTCATGGCCTATGCCTTCTGTGGTATAATAGACTAATTGTACAAGTATTTTTTTGAACATTTGAACCCAATTTTCATTGGAGTCATTATTGGCATGTGTAACATGAGATGAGATTCAATTTAAGGAGTTTCATTACTTGTGGTAGAGGTAAGTTTGGATATTGTGATCTTCAATTTGGAATTTAAAACAATTTTTAGGTCAATTGATATATTAAGTATATTTTTTAATTGAATTTCATATAAGCTAATATTAGGATTAATTATTTTAAATAATTTATGTGTTAAGTTTTAGGTAGAATTTTTTTTGACAATGTATCATAAAAAAAATTGGCACATAACATAAACGTTCATTCATTTGGTTTAGGGTAAAAATTACTCGCTCTAAAATCTCTACTCACAAAGTGGAGTTGATCATTATACTCAATTGAAAAATACTCATTCTAATTGGAAAAGGAAGCAAGAGTGTGATTATAAAGCCATAATTCATGTTAATTGGGTTTAGCTTGGGTGTTTGGAGAGAATGATTGCTATCCGTCCCACTTAGGTTTCATTATCTCTAGTGATATGTTCACAAAGCCTAAATATTCTACAAAATCTTGTTTGTCTTGGGTATTATCCTATGCATGAGTTAAGTACCTAAAGGTTTATTGGGGGAACCTCTATTCTCACTACATACAATAAGTGTGTCATAAGGAATTACTAGAGTTGAGGATAGGATAAAATTTCATATTGTTGTTACAACCATGAATGATTCTAAGATGTTCTATAGGAAGTGGTAATGGACCATCAAAGGTCAACATATGCCAATTTGGCTAATGTGAAAAAGATCAATGGTGAAAAGAATAGTACCACAAAAAACTTATCTTCAGCTTAATTTATTTACATAATTTTCCCATGAAACCATGGTCCAGGTCGAACATTGATTATCAATAAGTAGAATGGTGTACTAACATTATGTTTTTCGTCATTTCCAACCTCATAGAAAGTTGTCCCAAAATTCTATTGTTCTAGGCGGGCTATAATCCTTCCAACAAAGTAAGAAATGGACTTTTAGATTCGTGTAGTTGGAGTCTTGGTAATGAACTATGCAACCTATTCAAACAAAGTGGTCTGGCTTCATGTAGTTGGGGTCCTGGCATTTAATTGTGCACCCTACTAAAATGGAGTGGTAGAACAATTAGTAGGATACCCTATCAAATCGAATAGGTTTAAGAAAAAAACACAACATGTATTCCCACCAAAAGACATGGATATAATTTAAACTATTATTTCCTTGGAAATAAGAAGAGAGGGGTAAGTGCAAAGGGGAGAGAGAATCTAAGTGGCAACTGTTGAAAGTACTTTCTTGACTCTGGTCTTCATTGGGAATTTTATGGATCCACCCAAATGTTCAGATGAAGTTAAATCAATAGTGTGAACTATATCATTCCTTCTTGAGGTGAAACAAAATATTTTGGAAGATTCGAATATACATATATATTTATGTATTTTGAGGATGATTTTTTCATGCTTGGTTGTTGATGAATTTGAAGGAAAAAAATAGGAAAGTTCTTATCCATAGTAGGGTAGGGATTTCGAGGATTGTTTGGTGTAGGATGTCTACCCCTAACTTAAGTAGGTTTTGATGCTAGTCAAATTGACCTGGGTCAACAGTAAGGGAGAATACATGATTGCAGGTCTGATATAGAACCGATCACGTTTGGAGTGACATTCCTTGATCGATATGTTGTCCCTGTTACAACTGAGTTTCTTTTCTTTTAATGTTTTTCATATTTCAAGATAATAGGTCCTAAATCATATACTAATAATTAGCAATTCATTGCTAATATATTGTAAGTAAATCAAATTTTAATCCCACTTAAAATTAGTCAAATACTATCAAGAACTAAGGTCAAGAATGATTAGATACAAAGAAGACATATGATGTTAAAAAACACGTGAATAAATTCGTGTTCTTTCAAAACATGTTAATTATTTAATACAGAATATATGTTAATAAATAATTATTATGAATTATCCAATATAATCTTTGCATCCTATTATTACAGTCACGGAGCCATAGATTGACCTATTAAATAACATACAAAGAAAGAATTCTAAGGAAGTGCACTTACAGTAAACCAATAATTATATACTGAAAATGAAAGAACAATCTCACATAAACCATATAATCATCAATATTTCCTTAGATCGAAATAATAATATTACAAAAGTCTCTTCCAAATCCAAAGAATCCCTTTTTCATTTGGAAAATTCCTGTCAAACTATTAAACAAAAAGGAGTTTAAGGAACTAGGATAACTTAATCGGTTACAATAGCATTCGAACAAGGTTTACATAAAAATTCTATAAGGAACTAGCATAACTTAATCGATTACAATAGCATTCGAACAAGGTTTACATACAAATTCTATAAACTTAATCCATTTCTACATGTTGACCACATATTATGAGCTCCAACGATCTAAGCAACGCTCCCGAATTTCAGCCTTTCAATTTGTAATTCCCCATCACTCATAGTCCGAAAAATTATCTTTTCAAATCCTTATGTAAACTATGAATATCTATTGTATGTTGTTGATGCATCGTTTCCATCTGATCTTTCCATTGTACAACTTGAGCCTCTAATAGGGAAACATGAGTCTTGTAGAATTTAATTTAGTCATTATGAAGGAATTAGCACATGCAAAGGAGCTTAAATCAGAAGTTGTATCAAATTCAACTTTTTGGGGATCAATTTCAACGATGTTCCATACAATTTCATGGTTTTGAACCACTTTACTAGTCATTTCTCCTATCTTTTTCCTGTTTTTGGTTCTTTCCTGAATACACTTTTATGGGATTTATTGAAAAAATAGCCTCCCAAGGATACTACAACATCATCAATACTAGTCAGTGATGAAGAAGAATCACTTAGTAGTGTGGCCAATGGAGTACCAAGATTTATAAGAGTGGTTATTGTGGAAACTTGTTGACTTGAACCAACAACAATGGATTTTTCAACATATGTTTCCTTGTGTTGTTCTTCTTGTTCTTGACTCATATTTTTAGCTTCAACTATATTTGGTTTCCTTTCTTGTTCTTCCTCTTTAGGATTCTATGATTCTTCTTCCTCTCCTCTTTGGATTTTATTATCTCTTCTTCTCCTTTTTTCCCCTTTCTGCTTCTAGGATAACTTGTTCTTCCTCTTACTTCTTTTATTTCTTTTTCATCATTTATGGTCTACTCAACTTTCTTGATTTGTTCCTATGATATCTTCTATCTTTCTGCTTCTAGCCTAGCTTCTTCTTAGGATTTCTTCTTCGCTTCCTTCTTGGCCATTCTTTTTTCCACCTTTGTATATTTAATATGTTGCTACTTCAGTTGTTCTTTGGCTTTAATATCCCTTTTCTCTAAATATTTTCTTCTAGCAACATCATTTTTTATGTTTGCCTCTATTTACTCCATATCATGGGAAAAAATTTCTTACCTTGATAAAACTACTATATTCATGTTAGATTCTTGAATCATATGCAACATTTGTCTCTAGTTTTCATTTTCCATATTACCTCTTACCTCCACATATATTACATCTCTTTGAAAAATGAGCACTTCAGGATTCAATTCATTTATCTATGAAGGATCAAGGACGAATGATCTAAAATGCTCTTAAGCATTTTGTTTGGGATCATTTCTCCTGAATGTTCTTTATGTTAAATCTACAACATCAATATTCATTCTCTAAGTCAATCTTGTGTGTCAAGATTTAGCCTCATGTGTCGAGGTAGTGCTTTGTAGGATCCTGAGTTGGACTCGGGATACTTGGAGAAGAATCTTGAATTTGACTCAAGAATGGTCAATCTTCATGTGTTGAGTCAAGTGCTTTGTTTTTCAAAGTGATGATGTTGTATAGTATTGCTAGTCAAGGCTAAGGTCTTGAGTGTCATGAAATATCCTCATGTGTTGAGGTGGTGCCTCATGTATTGAGATGATGCTTTGCATGTCGAAGAATTCATGGTGTGTGATGTACTACTAACCATGGTTGAACTATTAAGTCTCCCTTAGGGACTGACCACCCCTAGAGTGAATTAACTTATCAAATAACCACTTCGAAGGATAATAGGACAATATGATCACGTCATTGGTAAAATATCCTTAGTATATTTGATATGATAATTAAGTTGGCACATGTGGACCCTGCATAGAAGATAAGAGATAAAGATAAGCTGTTATAAGATGAGAATTCGAATTGCACATAAAATACTTAATTAAGAGAAAATTTGAATTGTTAAATTTCAGTGAAGACTTCAATAAATAAGAGGAGAACTCGAATTGATCACTACAGTGATGTTAACAAGAAAAAATCGGTTAAGAGAGTTAACTAAGTGATAACAAAAAAGATTTAGTTAACTATGTGTTATTTTCTAATGACACTTATGTTCAAATAAAAGATGACACTTGAATTGTGAAACTTGCATGAAAACACTTAAGTTAGGCACCTAACTAAGTGGGCAAAATTTCAGTTAAGGGGTGAGTTCATCCTAAGACTCAGTTTAGTGAGTTGATGCACTACATGAGAAGTGGGGCGCTCTTCTTCTTGCAACACTGATACATCCAGATGGAGGTCGAGTTGATCATGAAGTCAGAAGATAAAATTAAAAGTCGATGCATGTAAAGAATGTATAAATATGTTATATGGGATTAATAAATTCAATGTGAAGTGAATTCCCTTATCCCTTGAAGACAAGGTACTTCTTTTGTGCAGGATGTTATTATGAGTCTCTCTCTTCTTTATCTTTCTCTTGCTATGAAATTGCACTGGGGTGCTTAATGTAAAAGACATTCTCTTCTATCTATCAATATACTAAGGAAGGATTTGCTAGGTTTTTCTCCCTCAAGTCATAGAGGGTTTCTCTAGGGTAAATTCATGTGTCGGATGTGATTGTTTATGTTTATCATTGTTATTTGATTTCAAGTACTATTTCATTTCCGAATTAAAGATAAAAATTTAACATGGTATCTTAGCTTAGGGCATAAAAGAGCTAAGTTCAACAATCAAGCTTGAGCCTATGTAGATCCCAAGTGTGCGCAATACTTGAAGAATTATGGATTCCATCTATATAATACCGGAAAACGGTCTTGAAGGAACTTCGAACTTCAATACTTGGAAGGCCATGATCTTGAATATCCTTGAAGAGCATGATTTCGATGGCTATGTATCCATTGTTGTTGAAGAGACTACTAGTAATGGAAGGGGCACCAACTTCAAGAAGAATCAAGATAAGGTAAAGAGGATTACTTATGATTTCGTGAAATACAACTTGATGCCGGTGATTACTCCATTGAACACCACAAAGGAATTCTTTGACACTTTCACAAATATTTATGAAAAGAAGGAACCCAGTCAAAATAGGGCATTGAAGAACAAGCTTCGAGGTATGAAGATGGAAAAGGATGAATTTGTGGCTTCCTTCTTCACAAAGATCTCTCATGTAAGAGATCAACTCATGAGCATTGGTGTGACAGTCGATGATGATGATCTCATTCAAACCACTGTCGATGGTACTCCATCTTCATGGGAGACATTCTTGGCTGTAGTAAATGGTTAAGAAGTAAAACCTAACTTTGAGACACTGTGGCATTATTTCCTACAAGAAGAAGGGTGAATCTATATCAAGTAAACTACCTCCAAATAAGAGAAACTTTCTCTTTCAGCAAAAATGAAAAGAGGTAAGCAATCTCACAAGAAATTCTCTCATCAAAAGGATATAAATTTCAAGAACTTTGATCATTTTAAGTTAAATGTTTCAATTGCAATAATAAGGGCCATTATGAAAGAGAATTCCATGCAAAGCAAAGAGGAATGTTCAAGGGTAGGACTCATGCTTCTACTACTGCAAAAGATGAACCTACAGTAAAGAATTCATTCGATGATCAAGAGACAAAGAAGGAGTACTATATTGTCTCATCCCTTTTTGGATCCATTACCACTAGCGATGAGACATGGTTGGTAGACAGTGGTGCATCCAAGCACATGAATGGATATAGGAGTGCTATCACAGATTTGAAGGAAAATATGTTTTCCTATAAGGTGGAGCTTGGATATAATACCATCTATTCAATCCAAGGCATTGGACGCACTTCCTTTCAGTTGGATTTAGGAGATGTATTGCATGTGGATCAAATTATGTTTCTCCCCAGGTTGAAGAAGAACATCCTGTTTTTTTTTGTTCTAGAAGATAAAGGATCCAGAGTTATCTTTATGGACAATAAATCAATCACGTGGCCTAAGAATGAAGACTTGAACTTTGCATAAGTGATTGGAGTTAGAGAGGGAGGTTTCTACAAAGTTCCTGGAAAACTCATTCAAGGCATGATCCATGACACAATCAGTCCTTGTGAGATGGGGCTCAGAAGGGTTGGTTATCTCCATTTCAAAGTGCTACCTTGATTTCAAAAGATGGTGAATGGTATGCCCATATTTAAATATGATTTTGATAGTGTTTGTGGAGGTTGTTCTCTTGGAAAGAACATTAAGAAGAGTTTTCCAAGTAGTACCAAAAGATCCAAGGGGATCCTTGACTTAATTCATTCTGATCTATGTGGTCCTATGTCTGAACCATCATTGTGTGCTTATTTGTATTATGTGATTTTTATTGATGACTTCTCTTTCAAGTCATGGTTTTATTTTCTGAAATAAAAATGTAAAACTTTCAACAAGTTTCAAGGGTTTAAAGTCTTGGTTGAGAATAGGATTGGAAATCACACTCATGCTTTGAGATATAATAATGGAGGAGATTTTGAGTCCCATGAATTCAATGAATTATGTCGAGATGTAGGAATAAAAAGACAACTAACTTTATCCTACAACCCCCAACAAAATGGGGTTGCTGAAAGAAAGAACATAACAATATGTGAGGATGCAAAAGCCATGATCTATGATTAGGATATGCCCGCATCCTTATCGAAAGAAACCTCTAGCACTAATGTTTATATTCAAAACAGAAGCCATCATGCTATCTTGGGAGAAAAGACTCCTGAAGAGATTTTAATTGGTGAAACACCAGATATTGGACACTTGAATATTTTTGGTTGTTTTATTTACATTCACATACCAAAAGAGAAGAGGACAAAGATGGAGCCATCTAGAAAGAAAGGACCGTTTGTTGGATATAGTGAATCCTTGAAATCCTACAAAATCTATGTTCTAGGACAAAGAAACATTGAAGTCAGTAGAGATGTAACACTTTATGAAGAGTTTTCCTTCAAGTGCTCTAAAGAACTTCAGTGTGATTCCGATATGAAGGAGTATAATACTCCTATCATGGAGGATCTAGTTTTTTACTATCCCCTTTCATATTATGAGAAGGAGAAGCTAGATGAGTCCATAGATCCACTTGATTCTAGAGAGATAATATCTGATAGAAATATCTCTTGATGAACCTCCTGCTAAGAGGAGATCTACATGGTGTTGAGAGATTCTGCAAGAGGCAGAAAACCATGGAGCACCTCCAGGCTCATCCAGAGAGTGAAAGAGACCTGAAATATTTTTAGGATGTGTAGCACAGATGATTCACATTAGTGATTCAGAACCTTCTATGCATGAGGAATCGTCAAATTAATAAGTATGGAAATATTCCATGGTAGAAGAATTAAAATTTATCAAGAAGAATGATGTGTGGGAATTGGTTCCTAAACCTGACGGAAAGTCAATAGTAAATTCCAAGTGGATTTATAAAATAAAGCATGTAGCTGATTGAAGTATTGAAAAGTATAAAGAAATATTTGTGGCCTATGGTTTCTCACAGAAAGAAGGGATAGACTATGAAGAGACATTCACTCTTGTGTCCAGGTTCACTACTATCTGAACCATAATTTCCCTTGCTTTAGTTTTGGTTTGGAAACTTCATCGGAAGGATGTGAACACTACCTTCCTCAATAGTAAGGTTGAGGAAGAGGCTTACATGCAGCAACCTGAGGGGTTTTTATTTCAAGGGAAGGAGTCCAATGTATGCAAAGTTAAGAAATCCTTTGATGGACTTAAGCAAGCCCCGAGGGCTTGGTATTCAAGGATTGACAACTATCTTCTGAGATTGGGATTCTCCAAAAGAAAATATGACCCCAACATGTACCTCAAGGTTGTGAAGAACCAACCATTAATCTTGTTTCTCTATGTTGATGACTTGTTCCTTACTAGAGAGGAGAAACATATAGCTAGGTGCAAAAGGGATCTCACTTCTGAGTTCGAAATGAAATACTTAGTTCTTATGCGCTCTTTTCGTGGTATACAAGTTTGCAAAAGGAAAGATGAGATCTTTCTTTATCAAGGAAAGTACATAGTTGATGTACTGTAGAGATTTTGTATGATGAACTGTAAGTCCATGTCTACTCCAATAGTGTCTAATATAAAGAAGCTACATGAGTAATATTACAGATCAGATCTAGTGGATCCTACCATGTATAGACAACTCATTGGTCCTTGATGTATTTGATACATAGTTTCCCAGACATATGTTATGCAGTGGGTATATTGATTTAGTTCATGTGTGATCCAAGGCATAGACATTGGGTTTCTACCAAGCATGTGGTTAGATCCCTTCAAGGTATTATTGCTTATGGAGTCAGATATGCTTCTAGTGGTGGAGTGACGTTACTTGGATATGCAGACTCCGAATAGGGTGGTAGTATTGTGGAGTGAAAGAGTACATATGGATTTTTTTTAGCTTGGGATCAACTATGATCTCTTTGTCCAGAGGAAGTAGGGCTCTGTAGCCAAGAGTACTATAGAAGCAGATTATATTGTAGCTAGTACGACTTGGAAATAATATCTGTGGAGTAGGAAGCTATTTGTTGGGTTCTTCGGTGATAATCTTGAGACTACAGTCATTCACTCTGAAAATTAGAGTTGCATTAATCTCTCAAAAAACCTTGTGTTTCATGATAGATTGAAACATATTGAGATGAAGTACCACTGTTGGCAGGCAATTTGATGGGGAAAGATCGCGGTACTGCTGACGCCGCGACACGCCAGAAGAGGGCATGAAAGGAGAATTTTGTGCCAAAGGATACCACAGTTGGCAGGTTTTGGGTCACTTGGACCATACATTATGTAATAGTGAGTCAATATACCATGGTATGCGGGTTTTTGGGTCATTTGGACCAAGTCAGTTAGATACTGGGTCAATTGTCCATAGTGTCAGTTAGGGAGTCAGTTGTAAGTGGAAAAATATTGTAAGGGCAAAAGCCTATAAATACATGAGAGCTGTAAGTGTTAAAGAGAGGCATGCATGAGAGGAAGAAGACAAATGGGATGTGAGATCCGTGTTTTTGCTGGTGTATTTGCGACAATAATATAATGATGTTTTGGTACAAACTTTGTGCAATGTTGCAATGTATGAATGTTGTTTAATGCAATGTCTGCTTATTGTTGCCTTGATGATAAATGGTGTGATTAAGTAGTATGTTCTATGTAGAATGTGATGATAAATGCTGCGATCAAGTAAATGGTATAACCCCTTGAATGCTGCGATGAAGTGATATGTTATAACTCCTTGTCGAATGTTTAATGTTTCTGGTTAAAGTACCGCAATAGAGTCATTCCATGCAACCACAACTCTCCTCCTCCCTCGGTGGAAACATGGTTCTGTCTGCTCTTCCTGGATGCCTCGGGTGAGACCTCATCTACTCTACGGGTGTTGCTGGGTGGGCTCAAACCTGCCCGGGCCAGTGCCTAGGGATACTGCGGTATGCGTCGACAGTGAGGTGAACCCCTGTCAACTGAGGTCGCGTTGGTCAACAAATGGTTCTGTTGCTAGGACCATGTGCAGAGTAGTGTTAAATTTTGAGCATTAATTCACAATACTCTAGGATCTTCACTAAGAGAATAACATATACGGTATATCAATTCATAACAATCACAATAAGCATAAAAAGCGTCACAAGAATCAAAAGCATGAAAGGCAAGAGACACAGAGTTTCCATGGGGAAAACCCTAAGGTGAAAAACCCCACAACTTCCTCAGAGACAGAGAGTGCAATGGCTCAACCAAAGTACAACCAAAATACACCTGAGATAGTCTCCTAGAAGCAAATGATCCTCCTCCTCACTAGTGCGCCACTTTCTGAGTGAGAGAGAGATAACTTTTCGAATGATCTAAATAGAGATCTCCTGATCTCTATTTATACTAACCTGTTTGCCCAGTGACCTTATGGGGCCAACTTGTCTAGCTAGGTACATCCACAATATAATATATATTTCAGGGCCAACCCCACACATGGTGGTCTAATAACCCATCGGCAAGTACACACACTTGCAACACTTGTCAATCCACATGACAACACTTCCTTATAGAGGAATAACACATCTCTAATAAGGGTACAATAAATATATATGAAATACATAGATGAAATACATTCCGAAGTTACATATACATCAACACTCCCTCTTAACCAGGAAGGTATTTCTCGACACAGATCCAATAGACAAGTCTTCTTCTTGGGATCATCATCATCATCATCGTCACTCCTGCTGCTATCTCAACCAATCTCTGACTCTACTCGTCATAGGAATTTCTATAGAGCCAGTCCTTTTTCATACTGGATGTAGATCCACCACCTGCAGGTCTTCATCATCACTGGCCATACTATGGAAATCTGAGGACTTATTACATGCGTCACAAAACCTTAAAAGAGTCTCTTGACTAGCAAGAACCCTAAAGAGAATCTGAGGCCTTTTTCATCCTGTCCAGATCTCCAGGACTTATTACATGTGACCCCACCACAAAACCTTGAAAGAGAATCCTAGGACTGATTATGAGCACAAGGCTCAACCTATCAGATCTCCCAGGGCACAAATTACATGTGGTCACCACAAAACCTCAAAAGACCATCCTAGGACTGATTACGAGCACAAGGCTCAACCTATCGAATATCCTAGGGCACAAATTAAATGTGGTCATGGAAAAACCTCGAAAGAGCATCCCAAGACTGATTACGAGCACATGGCTCAACTTATCGGATCTCCCAGAGCACAAATTACATGCCATAGGACAAAACCTCGAAAGAGCATCTGCGAGATATCCCAGGGTACAAATTACATGCCATAGGAAAAACCTCGAAAGACTATCTGCAGATCTCCCAAGGCACAAATTATATGTCCTCCCAAGCAAAATCTCGAAAGAGCATTTGCCAGATATCCCAGGGTACAAATTACATGCCGTAGGCAAAACCTCAAAAGACTATCTGCAAATCTCCCATGGCACAAATTACATGCTTATTTGTACAACCTGTTCCACGGCCACAGAGTGTCAACCTGATACTCACCATATATCATCCTGATGTACACATGATCATCCTAATCATCATCACTGCAACATCCTGCTGCATGTCATCTGGAGCAACATCCTGAAGCTCGTCATCCATGATCATACAATGCATCTACCTGATGCATACCAAGTATCTACCTGATACATATCATCATACATGATCCACCTGATCACACAGTGTATCCACCTGATACATATATAAATACGTGATACATATCAACATACATGATCTACCTAATCATACAAGGTATCCACCTGATACATATACAGATACATGGTCCAAGCATCCAACATGATGCTTATACAAAATACATACACATGATCCAATCGATCATATCCAGCATCCAACATGATGCGTACATACATATAAATGATCCAACTAATCATATCCAGCATCGAACATGATGCGTACATATACATAAAAATGATCCAACTGATCATATCCAGCATCCAACATGATGCGTACATATACATATAAATGATCCAACTGACCATATCCAGCATCCAACATCATGCATACATACATACATATAAAAATGATCCAACTGATCATACAAAGCAGAAACCATAACATCATCTTGATGCTCATCATCCAGCGCTTACATCCATAGCTATGTGAAGGATCCTCCTTCCAACATGCTTGGAATGGCTTCAGTAAATATGTCCATCACTTCTTCCTCGAAGTGTCATCAATATGAAGAACATCAAGCCTCTCTCTGAAGTACTCGAACTTCACCCTCTGCAATCTGCTCGTCTATTGAAACATACAGGAGTTTCACAGCTCCTCTCTGCACCATATCCCTGATATAGTGATATTTGATCTCTATGTGTTTCGACCTGTCATGAAACACTGGGTTCTCGGACAGCTTCACACAACTCTGGTTATCAGAAAAGATACCAATAGCATCCAACGGGAGATCAAATAATTCAGACAGTAGCTTCCATAACCATACTGACTCACAACTAGCTGAAGAGGCTGCAACATACTCTACCTCAGCTGTACTCAGTGCTACACAGGATTGCTTCCTGCTAAACCAAGAGATCACACTTGATCCCATACTAAAGCAACATCCAGATGTGCTCTTCCTATTTGCAACACTGCTAGCCTAATCTGAATCAACATAACCCTAGAGGTTAAACTTTTGATTCACCTCATACTTGAGCCCATAATCCACCGTACCCTTTAGGTACCTCAGAACATGCTTTACAACAACCAAATGAACACTCCTCGGATCTGTCAGGAACTGACTCAATGTGTTCACCTCAAAGCAAATATCTGGTCTTGTGTTCGTCAGGTACATCAAGGACCCAATCATCTGATTATATATAGAGACATCAACCGGCTCAGATGAAGCATCACAGAGAAGCTTCAGATTTGATGCCATAGGTGTGGCCAAGGCCTTGGAATCCATCATCCCGAATCTCTTCAGGATATATACTATGTACTTCCCTTGACCAAGGAATATCCCACCTGTACTCTGCCACACCTCCATACCTAGGAAATAATGCATCATTCCCAAATCTTTCATATCGAACTCGGCAGCAAGCTTCCTCTTAGTATCACACCAAGTTCTGGGAGCTTGCTACAACCCATACAAGGCTTTCTTCAATCTACACACATGTGACTCCTTGTCAGGTCTTGTGACTGCATCCCAAACATCATCTTCATGATCGACGGATCATGGCATTCCATTTCTTCATCCCATATCTTGGGAACCTCAATATCTTCAATAGATATCTTTGTTGCTAGAACAAATGTTGTAGTCCTTCTTTTGTAGGTGAAGATATATGGTCTTTCCTACAAAACAAGATAAATTGCATGATTAGAAACATCTCATAATTTTCAGAACAAATTCTTTACACATAAAGAAATATGTCATCCAGTCATGTAGTTATCTTAGCCAATGCTTCAATACAACATTTATCCATGTTCCACAACTTTCTAGATGCCTTCCAGTCTCTACCAGAACATTGTTAAGAGTTTGCACTACTCCCAACATGTCAACAAAGAGGTTTCATTCTAGATAAGTAGCACTGGAATGTTGTACAGTGCCATAGGCCACTTACCCATCACATGCATATTAGTAGTATATTGTTCATTAATGCAATCATTCTAATATGCACAATACATTTCCCAAGTCTAGGAACATAAGCATAATATTATTTAAACAAAAATAGGCAAGAAATGATCATTGAAATACTTATCTGTGTTTGCTTGTTGGGTGGACTCCGTCTGAGTCTTTGCTTCTTGGTAGGAGCTGCTGAAGTAGCTTCTTCTACACCTTTATATTGTGGAATGTAGGAAGATGGTCAACTCCCTTTGAAAATCTACATCCTTGTAGACATCAATCTTCTTGAACCCAGAAAAGTATAGTCTGTAATCCTTCGAGCTTTCATTGTAACCCACAAAGATACCCTTCTTTCCTGAAGAATCTAGTTTGGTCCTCTTTTCCTTTGGGACATGTGTGTATACTAGACAACCAAATATTCTGAGATGGCTGACTTCAGGTTTCTTACCAGAAAAGACCTCTTCTGGTGTTTTGTTGTCCAATATCTTGTGGGGTGTTCTGTTCTGTACATATACAGTTGTTCTAGTCGTTTCTGCCCATAGATGCATAGGTAGATCCTGGTCATGCATCATTGCCCTTGCTGCTTCCATGATTGTTTTGTTCTTCCTTTCTGCAACTCCATTCTATTGAGGATTATAAGGAGCAGTCAACTCCGTCTTAATCTCTGAATCACTGCAAAACTTCTTGAAGTCACCTGAGGTGAATTCTCCACCATTGTCGGATCTGAATATTTTGATCTTCTTGTCAGTTTGATTCTCCATCAAGGTTTTGAATTCCTTGAATTTATCAAACACCTCATCTTTGCTTTTCAAGAAGTATACCCAAGTCTCCCTAGAGAAGTCATCAATAAATGAGACATAGTAAACATACCCACTCAGAGAGCTAGATGACATAGGACCACATACATCTGAGTGGATGATTTCTAGTATGTCTTTTGCCTTGCTTTCACTGCTTGGGAAAGCCTTCTTAATGTTCTTAGCTTTTGCACATCCTTTGCAAACACCTTCATGTTTGGTCTTGATTTCAAGAAGACCCTCTACAGCCTTGCTTTCATTTGGAAGTGCCCTATAGTGCATATGAGCAAGTCTTCTATGCCAAAGTTCACTTGGCTCCATGGATTCATGTACCATGGCATGTTCAGGTTGTCCCTTCAATTTATACAAACATCCCTTTTGCTCTACATTCACTACTGCATCATCTATGTTCTTTCCCTTTGGCCACATTAGGACTTGGCCATCCAAAAATGCAACCCTCATACCTTTTGCATCCAATGCAGAGATGGAGAGTAAGCTCTTCTTGAGCCCAGGTACATAAAGGACTTCTTTCATCTTCAAAGATTTTCTAGAATCTAGGTTGTAGGAGGCTTCACCACATCCTTTGATTGGGTATTGATAATCATCCCCAAGTTTCATCTTATGGGGTGATTCATGTTGAGATAGATTCACAAAAGATTCCTTAAATCCAGTCATGTGTTTGGAAGCCCCACTATCAATCAACCAATCATTACAACCATGGGAGATAGTACCTGTGAGAGCAGAAATTAGAACATATTCTTGTTCACTTGATGAGTCATCATCACTATCACTTTCTACCATGCCTTCTTCTTTGAGGGTTCATCATCTTCAACAGCATGATCATGATATCTTCTTTTGTTATTCTTCTTCTTCTTATTGAAGTTGTTGTTGTTGCCTTTCTTCTTCTTGGGACAATCTGAAGCAAAGTGTCCCTTCTCATTGCAATTGAAGCATTTGAGATCTTTCTTATCTTTATGATAATGGTGGTGTGAGAATCTTCTGTTATGAGATGATTCCTTCTTAGAATTGACTTTCCTGTCATGTGCTGTGAGAGCTTGATCTTCATTTCCCATCTTTTCTTCTCAGACCACAAGCCTAGCTTCTTCTTGAGAGCATTCTTCCCTCAATCTATTGAAGGAGATCAACTTCTTCCTTGCACAAATTCCTTGAATAAAGGAATCCCATGACCTCTGTAGGCCATTTAGAGTGGTCATCACCACTTCACCATTATCCACCATTTCATCCACTGCTTCTAGTTGTTCCTTGATCTGGGATACCCTTGAAAAATAAGATTGAATGGTTTCTCCATTCTGAAACTTTACTCCTTTCAATTGGTTCTGCAGGGTCATCTTCCGATTTATGTTCTTCCCTTCAAATAGCTTGGTCAAAGAGTCAAACATCTCTTTGGGTGTCTTTAGAGAAGACACATGGGGTATGAGATGGTCTTTGATAGAATTAGCAATGATTCTCTTTGCCGTGACCAAGTTTTTCTTATGCAATATCTTAGCCTCTTCATCCTCTGGGATATGGATGTCTTCTTTTACATATGAGTCCAACTCATTCTCTTCGAGGATTAACCCAATCCTATACTTCCAAGCTCAGAATTTATCAGCTCCTTCAAGCTTATCCTCAAGCTTGGTGTGGTGAGACATCTTAAAGAGTAATTCAAATGGAAATAGAAAATATTTAGGTCTTACAACTTGAAATGCTGAAAACTGGATCTGGTCCCAGATTAGGGTTTGTCGAAAAAACCATAAAAATTAAAAATGTGAATTTCAATTTTCTGAAAGGATAGAAAGATGCGCTTTGATGAGCTGATCAGCCTGATGTATTCAGAATTTGAGATCAGCAAAGCTTTACCCTTCAGATTTGCCTTTTTGTCCTCTCGAGTTCACTTGGGAGAGCCCTGAATTAGGGTTTGAGTTTCCCGGAGATATACCCAGCCAAAAATCTCGATCCAAAGCTCTAAACTTCGACTTTTGCAAGGCGCTTCCAACTATGTCTTCAGCTTTTAGAAATTCCTATTTTTGTGGAAACCCTAATTTTTAGGGCCAAATCTAAAAAATGCTCAGAATTGAATTCTGATTGGATAGATAGATTCTCCTTGATGAGTAGAGTCAATGTACTATACTGCTTTTCCAAAAACTGTGGAGAGAAACCCAATAAACAAGAAACTCAAGTTTCTGTCACTGCAAAATGTCTTCTTCTCAGGTTAGCTCTGATACCATGTTAAATTTTGAGCATTAATTCACAATACTCTAGGATCTTCACTAAGAGAATAACATATACAGTATATCAATGCATAAGAATCACAATAAGCATGACAAGAATCACAAGAATCAAAAGCATGAGAGACAAGAGACACAGAGTTTCCATGGGGAAAACCCTAAGGTGAAAAACCCCACAACTTCCTCAGAGATAGAGAGAGCAATGGTTCAACCAAAGTACAACCAAAATACGCTTGAGATAGTCTCCTAGAAGCAAATGATCCTCCTCCTCACTAGTGCGCCACTTTTTGAGTGAGAGAGAGATAACTTTCCGAATGATCTAAATAGAGATCTCCTGATCTCTATTTATACTAACTTGTTTTCCTAGTGACCTTATGGGGCCGACTTGTCTATCTAGGTACATCCACAATATAATATATATTTCAGGGCCGAACCCACACATGGTGGTCTAATAACCCATCGGCAAGTACACACACTTGTGACACTTGTCAATCCACATGGTGACACTTCCTTATAGAGGAATAACACATCTATAATAAGGGTACAATAAATATATATGAAATACATAGATGAAATACATTCCGAAGTTACATATACATCAATAAGTAGAAGGAGGTCATGTTGTGCCACCCGAGGAAGCCGGAGATACAGAAATGGTTCGATCAGAAGTTGTAGAAGTTTGCTGAAGAAGAAAGTCGGAACACGTGAATAAGAGTAGATCACTAGCTGGGGAGATATATTCACGACGGTCGACATGAATGGTTTTTCTGTGAATTTTCAGTCGTTTTGTATGAATGGTTGTCGAAGCTGAGCTTTCGAAAAAAGAACTTCCAGGGTGGTGAGCTGACGGCTTGGACCCCGGAATTAATCTAGCAATTGTAGGAAGTCGATAATAATGCATCGTGGGCTGTCGAATCTTGGCTTGATAGCATCTTGGAAGGGTATATCACTAAATTGGTGGTCGACACGAAGAAATCCTATAGCGACGCTGAAAGATACTTCTTTCGAGGACTGAGGGAAGGTTTATGCTGTCGCTTCAATTGTCTATTAAGATGCTAATCTGCAAAAAGGGTATATTAAAGATGCACCTTGATCAATAGTTAGCCTGATGGGCAGAGGCCGTGGGTACCGCGACTGCTTGGGAACAGTACATGAAATGGTAAAGGGGTAGATGGGTGCAGACCATGAGGAGACTGTGAGCGAAGCTGACGAAGAAAGTGGTCTTACAAGAGGACGAGAGAGGTTTCAACAAGAGAAGAGGCAGCAGATGGGAGAAGGTCCTACTGCGATTAAAAAGCAAAACCATGAAGGAATACCACACGGGATGAAGCGACCTCATAGTCCTGATAGGGATAACTAGGCTATGCCCAGGATAGAGGCAAGACCAAACCCCAGCACCAACGTACCCACATCTCCGCTCACTAACTATCAACCAACAAGAAAGACTACTTCGACACCGCCGAGTTCATCAGTTCTGCAGAAGTTAATTGGTAGTAGTAGGACAATGACAGGAGGAAGGATGCCCAAGATGGTGGGTGATGATGCTAAGTTACCGTTGTTCCATGGAAGTGCGAAAGAAAACCCGAAACAGTATTGGTTTTTGTGTGAAGCAGTTTGGACAACCTGTTTCGGGATGGACTGATTGCTGAATTTAGACAACCTAAGTCAGAGGCTCAATATATTACTGAATTGAAGGAGATTAAGCAGTATCCCAATGAGATGGTATGGGATTTCGACCAGTGATTCAAGACACTAATGGCAAAGGTTAGTTTCGATATGAGTGCTATCCAACATAAAGAATGGTTCATTGCAGCACTGTTACCCCACATTCGGTTACCACTGATGCAACAAAACATATCGACACCGAGTGAAGCTCTAGAGATTGCAATGTGATTGGAAGCGTCACCGATTCGAGATAATGCAGTCGGGGTGTCGCAGATGCAGACACAGCTCCCTAAACTGACTATACAGTTGCAAGATTTGAAGAAGAACAACGAACAGCGTGATGAAGTATGGTGTATGCGATGCTGAAGAGAAGGACATGTTGTTGCAGCAACATCCCCCCCCCAATTTTTTTTTTTTTTTACATATTGGGGCCCCTCCTTTTATTTTAAAGAAAGGCTGCCGTAAGAGGCCATTTCCACTTTTACTTTGTTTTTCAACTAAAAATCTTGCTTTGAAAATTTCCGAGTTTTCGTCCAAATGATAGAGTTCGTGAAATCTTCCCGAAGAGGCAGAGCTTTTTAGGATGTCTCCCCGCAGTTTCAGAAGTATTCGAGTTTTCATCCTGAAACGGCGGGAGTTATTCACATAAACCTCTTGAAAAAGACTTAGAAGTTATTGTTGGAAAGCTGCAGAAGCTATTGGCAAATTCCTTCCGAAACGGCAGAAGAATTCAGCTTATCCTCCTGAAACTACGGGAGTCACTCGCCAATCTTTTCCGAAAGCCGCCGAATGACTTAGTCGCTTTTAAAAATATTTAAAGTCTCAAAGTTTCGGAAGCTATTCGCAAAATCCTTCCGCAACTGCGGAAGCCTTCAGGTTATCTTTCCGAAACCCCGCGGAGACTTAAAATTTTCTCGAGTTGCGGGATCCTTCAGCGTATCTCCCTGAAACAGCGGAGCCATTCGCCAATCCATTCCAAAACTGCGGAAGTTGATTACGAAAGCTTTCCACAACTTCGGAAGCACTCTCGAAGCCCGACCGAGACTTAGAAAATTTTTAAGTTGCGGAAACCATTCGCGAGAACCTCCCGAAACAGCGGAAGCCTCCACGTTATCTTTCCGAAAGACTTGAACCTTTTGCGGAACCTTTTGGGTTTCCCTTCTGCGACTGCGGGAGCCTTGTGCGGAAGCATTTGCTTTATCCTCCCGAAATCCCACAGAATGCCTTTCGAAAGATTTAGACCTTTGTTTGCGGGATCCATTCGCCAATTCCCTTCGAAACGCCGAAGGAATTCAGCATAACCTTCCGCAATGGCGGGTGGGATTCATGAGTCTGTCCCACAGGTGGTGGTCACGCACGCATATCGAAACTGCTTGATGTGACCACAAGGTACAAATAATAAAACCTCGTTTTAAATGCACCACCCACCATATTAATGCCGTACGTGCCCAAATCATTTAAATAAACGATTGGGGTTTGGACCGAACACATTGTGATTTTTTCAATTAACAAACACCGTGGAACGCCGCGTCAGACCACTCCAACTCAACTCGCTTGTCCATGTCCGCGTTCACTTCATTCAGCCATCTTCACGGTGCCAGGTAGGATTTCAACAATTATTTTTGTCCCTTGTTCACGTCAAGTTGCCCTTGAGATTTTTTCCCATCCATAGCACGGCCGTATGTCGTTATTTGTTTATTTTTAAGACCGCCGAAGCCCCGTAGTTTCGCAGCTCTCCCGAAGCCATAGTTTCTCCACCCGCTATATTTCAAGCGCCAGCACCCTTACTTAAAATCCAAGCCGACCACGTAGTGTATCATAAATCTTACTACTAGCGGTGGTGGTCGAATAGAATCCCTCGCCTGTTCATCAACACGCAGAGCCACACCTGGTTTCGTCATAATGTCACTTCAATCCGAGCTCACCCGCTGTTAAACATTCGATATGCAACCATGGAAGACACCCTCTCTCCTAGGGATAGATCGAGAATAGATTGTTTCCACGACGTATACTTATCCTTTCGGGAACATTCCAAAATTTTCCCCCTTAAGATAGCCAAATCTCAGAACTATGCTTCTTGCTTGGAATGGTTTATTTGTTAGCATGTTAAAGTGGTGCTGATCTTTGTTAAATCTCATAATAGTTTGCACATGTTTTATAATGACATGTATTTGGTTATTGCTAGGGATAAGTCAAAATGCCAAAAGGTGGTAGGAAGAAAGCAAAGATGACAGAACCTGAACCAGGGCCACTTAGGACTGAAACCATGTTTCAGGATACTAACTGCACCACCGGTATTCCTCCTGAAATCCGTTGGGGCGACATTTACAGGATGATCCGGGACCAAGATATCCCGGATATGTTGCTTGAAGAAGGGCAGATTTATCTCAACATTAGAACTTCGGGCATAGATAAAGCTTCTACCCGCCCTGAGTTGTTCCCATGTTCTGAAGTAATCGGGTGGATACTCGAGCATACTAATACAGAGACAAGGGTATTACACGACAGCGGGAAAATAGCCATCACCTCATTCCACCAAGCATACCTTGCCACAGCCTATAAATTCCCACGTCCCCAACAAGCCCTGAGTGTTGAATGGTTGGGCCAGATGAACAATATCGAAATGGCCAAAAAATTATTAGTTGCGGGCAAACACTTAAGAAAGAGAGGTAATGATGAGTATGATGTACAAAATCTAAGGCCTCCTTTCAGGTTAATCGCCCTGATGTTGTGCAGAATCTTCGGTATGCCTGATGGCACTGTATACAAGATACAATGGGTTCCCATCATCCACTTCGTGTCATTTAAAGGAACTGTGTTTGACTAGGCTACCATCCTGTCAGACAGTTTTGCGTCAATGGTGGTTTCTGCAAAAGAAGGTCTGGCCTTAAAAAAGGCAGAATTTTACATGTCTTCATGTCTTATTGATTGTGTTTTGACCAAGTTATCTTTTACTAGCTTGGGTTGCACGTGGGATAAGGCCAACACCCGGTTTACACTGCTTTCAGGATGATGTGGGCTCGAAACTACAAGCCCAGCTATAAGCGCATCTGTGAGGGGTTCATCATGCCTCTATATGAGCAAATATTCAAGGAAGAGCCCAACTGTCTGTCGGAGAATGCTATGGAGGTCCTTGAGAACTATGGAGATTTTTATTTTTTGGAGCAAGGCACCTACCTCAGAATGTTTTGAGGGACCAAGGCCCCATATATTTTGCCAAGGTATGCTACTGACTATGTAGTCCTCAAGGAGGCAGTGAGGCAAATTTTCCTGAATGGGATTGGAGCAGTTCTTAACAAGTAGCATAAAGCTTCTTTCCCCCCTCTACCTTTTTGTATAGGAGCTTACAAATTCTCAGGAATTGCATCAGTTGAAGAGTTTGTGCAAGAGCTGAAAGCTTTCCACTTTGGTGAAGTTATTTTCCATAGGAATGATAGGCAAGGAAAAGTCGCCGAACAATGCAAAGAAATTCATGCTCATTTCGAGTACGCCCATTATCACAATGCCGAGGAAGAAGCATTCAGAGGCATCCACAACATGACTGGGTTGTAGGTTTGTCGCCAAGGTAGTAGAGCAAGCTCCAGCTCTACCAAGGACCAAAAAACTAGCCTGCTAAAAGAGAAAGAAGCAGATGATGCCCGAGCCCAAGAAGAACAAAGGTTAAGAGAGGAGGCAAGGCTACTGCAAGAGGTTGAAGTTGCCAGAGTGTAGCAAGAAGCTGAGGTGGCAAGAGTATAGAAGGAAGCAGAAAGTGAGAGGCTGCAGAAAGAGGCTAAGGAAGCCCAGCAGCAGAAAGAGGCTGAGGAAGCCCAGCAGCAGAAAGAGGCTGAAGATGAAAGACAGCAGAAAGCTAAAGAAGAAGAGAGAAGGCAACAAGCTGAAGTAGGGCGGGAAGCGGAAGAAGAACTCAAAGCGGTTGAAGATGCCCAAGCAAAAGACCCCGCCGCCCAGGACATGGAAATAGATGGGCCTCAAGTAGGGGTTTCCGGCTCTCAAAATGTGGAGGCGGACCCAGCACAAGCAGGTGCCTCTGGTGCCCAGAATGTGGGAACAGATCGAGCTCAGGTAGTCCAGACCCCACCCGCGGAAGCAGAAATAGATATTATAGATCTCGCAATCGTCCCGTATACTCCATCAGAAGAGCATACCGTGTCCAGATGGAATGAATTTATCTACGATAAGAAGAGGAAAGCTATGGTCCTTAAATCGGAAGAGAGGATAAAGAGACTCTTCCAGGAAGATATTGTCACTCACCGGGAGACCACAGTAATGCAGAACACGAACAAGGATCCTTTAGCTATGGCATCCACCTCTGTAGAGATAGCAAGAGCAACGCTGGACAACGTGGCTGATATAGCTAAAGAATTTGAGTCGACTAAGAGGAGAGCTCGCATGCTACAACACACTGTGGCCAATGAGCAAGCCTACAGGGATCTCGTGGTGAATAAGTATAATCGCCTGACCGTTGAGCACAAAGAGCTATCAAACAAGTATAACCAGCTAGAAGTAGAAAAGGAAAGCGTGACGATTCAGATGATGATCTTAGAAGCAGAAAAGATTGATGCAGAAACTAAAGTATCCGATCTCGAGGCAGAGAAGCAAGTATTGGGTGAGCAATTAGAGCAGGCGGAGAGCAGAGCGATGGACATGTCTCCTTTCCATGAGCTGTCTTGTGGCATCCTAAGGCAAATCCATGACACGCAGGAACTAATCACTAAGGAAGTATGCAAGCTCAACGCCATGGTGGTCATATTGGCAGAAGTTAATACAGAAGCCAATAGACTTAAAGCTAAACATACTCGGTTCAAGGCAAATATCTTGAGCCAAATAAAATGGAGAGAAGGAAAGATAGATTTCCCCAAACATCTCCCATTTAAATCTGAAGATGGTTTTAATGAAGACGTAGCCCTGTTGGAATTTTGCAAAAACTGTGGCATTAAGCTAATGGCCAAGATCCAAGGGACAATGGATAAAAGTAGTAGGATTTATCAAAAAATCCATGAAGTGCATGACAAATGCAAGTTGAGTTTCCCTCAATCACTTGATGATTTTTCGGGCAAAGAGCAGTGTTTAGCTAACCTGAAGGAAGAGCTGGGCATCCAAACAGAATATGTGAAAAGGATTGATGTCCTAGCCATTGATGACCTCCAGCACTACATTGGGATGTCATCCATACACAGTCATCTGCTTAAGGAAATACACCAAGCAGCAGTAACGGAAATTCAAGGTATCGGAGCAGAACTAGGTAAATACGTAACTTCTCAGAAAATCTTGCTCCTTGCTTCTGCAAATGTAGTTATAAGGGACACTGGTGTCTGGTACAGTTACATCGCTGAAGAAGAAAAGAAAACAGCAGCAGTAGCAGAGGTGACAGCTAGCCCAGGTGTTCCTCTCCCAGAAGTAGCAGCAATTCCAGCTGGCTCGATTTCCTCTCTCCCAGTAGCAGCAACTAGTTCGAGTGTTTCTTCCCCAGCTAGAGTGCCTGCCCAAGAATGAATGCGCTGATTTTGGAAGCATTAATTCCTATATTTTGTATTTTGGCTTTCATATGTATAAACGTGGAGATATGGGACAGTTGTCCCGTCTTTTATTAAATAATTTTCTGTTTAAAAGGGAGGTCACATTTTTTGTTTGTTATAAAGGGAAAAGTCTGTAGGTGACAAGTGTAAAGGCCAGGTGACATCCCAAAGGGCATTTTGTAATATTATAAATAGAAGTTAGGAAGGAATGTAGAAGGAATTTTGGCAAGGAATTATTTTCTAGATTTGTACGAGCTATCTTGCACATGTTTTAAGAAAATAAAATTTTCTAATAAGACCCTGGAGAGGACGTTTTGCATGAGAATGGAGATTGGATGCATTGTGGATTATTCCTGTGTCTGCTATACTTTGCTGTGAGATATTTACTACTGTCTTGAATTATTTCATTGTATTAAATGATCTTGCTTCTCTCTTGCAAATGAATTCTTTCTTTCATGAGTAATGAAATGTGTTATACTCAATTAGAAGCTATCTTCTGATATCTTTTAACTTTGTTGTAGCTTTCTCTTTAAGATTTAATAGTTGCCTGTTTATTCTTTAAGGTAACTCCTACAGCTCGTTGCTCATGCTTTAAATTGGCTCCTTGCAGGGATAGTTAGATTTATTTCAGTTTTTTTAACTTAGATCTGTTTTTTCAGTTTTGCACTTAGATTAAATTTAGACTAGGCACTTCCATATCATTATAAAATACAAAATCAAAAGAATGGTGGATCGGGCCATAACCGGTATAATTGGAATAAAACTCCAAACCCATGGTTACCGGAACCATTAACCGGACAGATTCCCTATAACAAATGGGAGATAATCTAATTGGGATAATTTCTCGGGGAGGATCCCTTTCTGATTGATGCTGCGATTTCCGGGGCATCAACAGGACATACGAAGGATATATGTTCAGATTTCCATAATTATTTGGTGTCAGGTGTGCCAAACCCGTTGAATGGCGGTAGTATGCTGTGGTGTCGCGTTTGTCACGTTTTTGGGCACAGTCACGATAATTTCCCATATATGTAGAAAATGGTCACAACCCCATGAAATCTTTACTGCACATTCTGCAAGTCGGTGGGTCACGATGACAAGGATTGCTGTGCATATGGGTTGCTATAGGAGAGGATGTGCGATGCATTCTACGTCAAGGACGATCAGCGTGCGGTGTAACAACCACAAATGCAACTGCAGGTAGCCTGGCCACTACCACAGCCATAGATGCAGTTTGCACCATAGAAACAACAACCCCAGTAGTTCATGCTGCAATACACCCCGATGCACACGACTCCCCCACAACCACAATACGTACAGCAACCGCAGTATGCACCACAAGGGCAAGAGATTCCAGCAACACCAATGCAGTAACAATACCAGCAGCAGGCCGGCTACCGGGGAGGCTACAGGGGCAGACGCGGTGGTGGATTTGGTCATGGAGGAGAAGGCCGAGGTGGTTGTGGACTTTTTCAATGTTACCACTGTGCGGTATGGGGGCATTATCAGTGTGAATTCCCACTTCTACAGACTCAGTGTACGTTTTGTTTTGGTAATGATCATACGGTTGAGAATTGTCCACAATTGATTGCATGATAGCAGGATGGGAATGCTTCACAACTACAGAATCAAGCCCAACCACAGCAACCAGTAAAAAACCCGGTATAGCAACTAGTACAGAACTAGGCCCCGTGACCCCCACCAAACGCCAATCAAAATATCAATCACCCAGGGAATCTACAGTAGAACTAGACACAAGGTGCAAATATTGTGACCATTTCTGCAGAATCGTGACCACAAGATGCTTCGGTGGCTGTTGTCACTCGTGGAGGAAAGACAAGTGGGGAAGATGGTTCGCGCTCACTGATTGGGTTAGATGGTCAGAAGACGATACCCTTCAACATTGATACAGAGCAAGGGACATTCCTGGAAGCACGTCACACGTTAGAGAAAGACCGTGGTAAGGCTGTTGTTTGCGATATGCCACCTGTCTTTGATGCCACATCAGACACTGATCGACCACCCCCAGGTACATTGCAGAAGTTCATTGAAAGCTGTCTGTCATTGGAACGAGACCCAACTTCCCTAGTTGAGATTGAGGGATGGTTGCAGCGATTTCTGAAAGGACGGCAGGAGTCGACAGTAAACTCCTTACAACGATGAAAGATTGGCAAGGAAATGCGAATGAATATTCAGATTGGTGACTATGATGTTGACTCTGTGATTCTTGACCTTGGTTCAGATGTTAACATCTTAACCAAGCATGCGTGGTAGAAGATGGGGAGTCCCCCATTGAGATGGTCTCCTGTGCAGCTCCGGTTGGCTAACCATGCCAAGGTAACACCGATTGGGCGAGTTCCGCGGCTCACGATTGATATTGAGCGCATGAAGACTTATGCTGATTTTGATGTTATCGAAGTGGTTGAGGGAGGAAGCTCTTATCCAGCGCTCTTGGGGATCGAATGGGGTAACGATAGTGGATCTGTAATCAACTTCAAGAAGCACATGATGACCTTTGAGAATTGTGATTTTAGAGTCATAGCCCCATTGGATCCGACTGAAGGACGCCGATATGTTGAACCTGTAAGAGTTGATGACACCATTGGATGGGACCACACATTCAACATTTCAGAAGATTATATTCATCCCACTGTTGACGGTGAGTTGGAGTGGCGCAGCGAGAGCTCTGCGTCTTCCGACTCTGATGATGCATTGGAACACTGGTAGAATCACATGCATGAAGTATCAGTCTGGAAATGTGGTTTAGTTACGCAATCCTTGTGTCATGTTGCGACAGAAACCATGACATTTCCTGTCTATGGGGGGTTGCATGGCCTAAACACCTTTGAAGCAGAGTTTGAAGACCGCATCCTAGAACCACAACGATTGCTGGCCTTGGAGGAAGCACTGAAGGCTGCTCCAGCACGCTAATGGGCGACACATAAGAAATTCATTAAAGATTGGTCACAGTGTCCAAGGTTGATGATGGTTCGGTTTGGTGATACTGAAGTTTATCACACTGGCAAGTATGATGGCCTGACGAATCCTAGTGATCATGTGATGGAGTTCCAACGATTGTGGGTAGCGCAACCCAGAGATGAGTGGGTTCATGCTTTTGTCCATACTTTGGAGGAGATACCGTGCTCATGGTACACTACAGTCGAGTTGCGCCATGACATTACAACATAGGGGGAGTTGACGATCGGTTTTACTCATATGTTCACGTTTGCGGATGCCAACCCTAATGTCCATAATTCCTTGCAGCTCATCCGCGACGTGATATTTCAGGTTGTTCTGGCGGCCTACCCTATCGATCCGCACACCCACTGTCAGATGCAGTCTCTCATGGAGTGCTTCAACATTAATGGTGGCCTGGAGGATGATGATGATCCCCATAATATTAACATTCCCGAATCTGAAGGAAGTCGCGATGTGGTCCCACCTGTTGTGCCAAGTAATCCATTTAGTCAGCCATTGCAGCTTCGCAAGATGAATATCGGCACCGAAGCTACTCCCAAGTTTCCTAATGTTGGGGATTATTGGGATGATGAGATGATGAGTAAGGTTACCGAGTTACTGCATGAATTTCAAGATGTGTTTCCCATGAATTTTTATGAAATGGAGGGAATCCTGGGTGATTTAGGAGAGATGAAGATTCCATTAAAACCAGATGCTCAGCCAGTCCAACAGCGACCTTATCGGCTGAATCTGTGACATAAAGAAAAGGTCAAGGTGGAACTTGATCGCATGATGGACGCTGGTATTATTGAAGCTGTGGAAGAATCCGAATGGATTAGTCCTAAGGTGGTGTAGGACAAGAAAACAGGCGAAGTGCGCATTTGTGTCGACTTGCAGAAGTTCAACGATGCCTACTTGCATGACGCCTTTCCGACCCTGTTTACTGATGAAGTACTTGAAGGATTGGGTGGCCAGGAGATGTACTCTTTCACTGATGGATTCTATGGCTACCATTACATTTGCATTCCCAAGGAATATTGCCATAAGACAACCTTCATTACAGAATGGGGTTTCTTTCAGTACACGGTTATGCCGTTTGGTTTGAAGAATGCACCTGCGATATTCTCATGGGTCGTTGTTGCTGCATTCAAATATTTTATTCAAAAATTTCTGGAAGTATATATGGATGACTGGACCATTTATGGATTGCTTCGTGATCATTTCACCAATCTACAGTTAATGCTTGAGCGATGCCGACAGCACCAGATATCGCTGAACTTGAAGAAATGTATTTTCTGTGCACTGTTTGGGATATTGCTGGGTCATATTGTGTGTAAGCAGGGATTGCTGGTTGATCCAGCCAAAATTGCGCTTATTTTGGGGTTGCAACCATCGACCACCGTTAAGCAGTTGTGCGTGACCTTAGGTCATACGGGATACTATCGCAAGTTCATCAAGGGTTATGCTGCGATTACTTCCCCTATGGAAAAGTTGTTGAAGAAAGATGCGGCATTCCAGTGGAGCCCGGAATGTCAAGATAGTTTCGAAATGCTCAAGGAGAAGATGGCGTCGGCACTGATCTTTGTCTTTCCGGACTAGAGTAAGGAATTCTATGTCCATGTTGATGCTTCATTGGTTGCACTAGGGGTTGTATTGGCTCGACCAGGAGAAGGCGACATTGATCATTGCATTGATTTTTCTAGTCAGAAGCTATCCTCTACAGAACGCAATTACACTACCATGGAACACGAAGGTCTGGCCATGGTCTACGCACTGCAGAAATTTAGGCATTATTTGTCGGGTGGCCACTTTAAAATGTTTACTGATCATTCTACATTGAAATAGTTGGTCAATAAGCCTGTGTTGGGGGGGAAGATCTGCCGGTGGCTACTTTTGTTTCAGGAGTTTGATTTCGAAGTCATTGTGAAATCGGGGCAGTTGAATGTAGTATCCGATCATTTGTCATGGATTGATACAGGGGAGGAACCAACTAATATCGAAGATGGGTTGTCAGATGCCCAACTGTTTCATGTTGCTGTTGTTGATCAATATTTTGATGACATCCTTCAGTTTCTCATGACCGGCACCACGCCCAATGACTTTACCACTACTCAGAAGAAGCAATTGGTTGTCAAGGCTACTGACTTTCAACTGATCGCGGGAGAGTTGTATAAATTGGGTGCCGATGAGATATTGCATAGATGTGTCTTTCCGCATGAGCAAGCACAGATATTGGCCGAATTGTTGGCCCAGTTTTGCAACCAGGCTTAGTGCTATGGGCACCTGCTAACTAGTAGCAGCAGTTTCAATGGAAATAAATAACAATAAACTAATTAAACAAGACTAATCATGGATCTATGTAAAGATATTAAGGAAATAACAAAAATAATTTAAAATCAAGAACAAGACAATGTAGAATAATGAATTTGTATTGAAAGAATGGGGCAAGCAAGTGCTTGCGGAATCAATACCTCTAATGGTGAGGTTGAATGGCTCCAAGGATGAGCAACTCCAATCTCCAATGGTCTCTTCTCCAATGTGGTTTGCAATAGCTAAAATGCTCAAGGGAGATTTCAGCAGCATAAGGATGAGATAATGGATGGATGTTAAATGAGGAGCCCCTACCACCTTTTTATAGGTTTTGGTGGTGGGGAATACCATTTGTGGTTTTGTGGAAACCAAATGGTATTGACCAACATGGTTTTAGGTACTTTTCCCTCCTTTTTCCTTTTTTGAATAAAAATAATATTTTAATTCCCTTTTTAATATTTTTGGGAATTTGGACCCTTTTTGAGGGTTTTTTATGCTTTTCAGGAAAAATAATCTTTTTTAATGGAAAAAGGGGTGTACTCAGGTCTTTTGGTGACCTTTTGTTGGTTTCAGAGGCTCCGATGGTGGAAAAGTGGACAAATGGGTCATGTGAATAAGGGAATGAGCTAGTGAGTACTTTTTAGGTGTTAACAGATTGCCCCCTGATGTGTGAGGGCAGGAGCTCATCGTATGGCCGATAGACATCATAGTTCTTTTGTCTTTTTTCAGGAGTTTGGGGGAGAGAAGAGACCGGTTGGAGACTGGAGCCACGGCCCTTAGAAGCTGCAAAAACAAAAAATATTACATGGCCTCAATATGAATGAGGTATAATCTTTAATAATGGACGAGGCGGGCATTCCCATGCTCGTATCAAGACATATACATAACAATTAGTCCCAAGAAGGGGGATCTAATACATAAAGAATCTACTGGTACATCATAATGGTCCAGGGGGGACATTATTTTGGGATATACTCCTGATCATAACTGATCTCAATAACTGACACACTGAAATAACTGATGAACTGCTGAAACTGAAGGTGTCCAACATCTGTGGGGACTCAAAGACTATGAGTCATCTCTGAGAAATAATATAACTGTATACTCAAGGGAGTATGAAACTGGGGTACATCTGAATACTGTCACCATGCGCAACCCGGATATCTATAGAAAAAGTGTAACTAGTTTTATCCATAGGAAGACTCTCAAATGTGGAGGAGTCAGGAGGTATCCGGGGTCTTCGACTAATAAGTGAAACGGACGAATACCCTGTGCGAGTCTCAACGATGCGATCAAGGTGTTGAAGTCGAGCATGTGAGAAACAATCATTTGGAGAGGCACTGAAGATTCCTCTCGGAATGATTCGTAGGAACTCATCATAAATGGTGATGAGTCCAAGACACAGGGACTTCTAGGTCTATCCTCTGGAATCAATGTGGTTGTCGTCGACAGAGGGAGACCAACAACTAACAAGGCAATGATGTTTCCTTGATAGGAGCACGAGGTGTAAAACTGAAGTGTTGTAGTACTAATGGTAGGACTGACATACTTGTGGGGATGGGAAATAACTGGGTCAAAAGTGGGTAGACTCAAACTTCCTTTGTTCAGAGCATGATGAGATGGTTGACCTGGCAGCGTGGGGAACTGACTTGTAGGTGTGGGGATCATTGCTTTGACTGAATGGTATATATTGACTCTGGGGGGGAGGACGAGCTGATAGGTGCCGTCGAGGGATTATCAAGGTGACATACTGCAGAATACTCTGAACAAAGGCAACCAAAATGGGGAAGCTACCTAATGAGTAGATGTGATCTGTTGTGGCGCCAAGAGGCACCATTGATTCCTTCTTCGTAGTTTTAATGAGCTCCAAGAAGGGATAAAAGTGTGCTCTGAATTGGTACGGTCCTGTGGATTTTGTGAGCCTAGGACGGCTCATGCTCATGGTTTCTTTCATGTTTAGAGAGTCTGAAAACGGTAAGTGGACTCTATTGGTGTTTCTTTTTCGTAATTTTAGTCTCCAAGGCCCGAAAAAGCTTAAAATGATGCGGATGGAGAACTCTTCTAGCTGATGTGACTAGAGTATACCTTTTTCGTAATTAGTCTACAAGGTCCGGAAAAGGGGTAAACTTATACCATGTAGACGCCCTTTCAGATACGTTTAACGAGCATGAAAGGAAACAAGGTTGCTCGGCAATCTTTTCATTGTTTGTAGGAGTCAGAAAAGAGCTTAACAGAAACTCCCTAAGTGCCTTTTTCGTAAAAGGGGTTGCTCGGCCCGAAAAAGGGGTAAAATTATACTGAACAAAAATGGATTGATGAGGGCGAGAAAAGGTCTCAAGCATCGTCATCAGTGCGGAAAACTGGTTCCGGGATGATCCAGCGGGGCCGGCAGAGCGGAGAGTTTGTGCTCGCCATGACCCGGCGGGGCCAGCGGAGGAGGAGCCGGAGGATCCTAGGGATCCAGATGAGTAGATGATTGTATCTGCCCCCAAATGTTGATGAGCATATGGGGAAGCATTTTTGTATGACAGATGTATATTTATTTTTTGTATATCGGGTGCTGAGGGCACCTATGACATGTTTGACTATTTGGATTATATATATATGTGGATATA
The DNA here is from genome assembly GCA_027924585.1 of Larix kaempferi. Taxonomy (NCBI): domain Eukaryota; kingdom Viridiplantae; phylum Streptophyta; class Pinopsida; order Pinales; family Pinaceae; genus Larix; species Larix kaempferi. The sequence goes on from BSBM01000953.1 coordinate 224,163, forward strand.
TTGTCGTGTATGTACATGTATGCACCTTTGTCTTTTGTATATGCCCGTGGAGGCACATGTTATGTACTTGGATGCAGTCTGTTGGATTATTTATGTATGCCCATGGAGGCACATGTTATGCACGTGGATGCATTATTTGGTTATTTGTTTTTATGCCCGTGGAGGCACCTGTTATGCACGTGGATGCATTTTGTTTATGGATATGACATGATGTGATTGGTGTGCCAGTCGAGGACATTGTTGGCCATATTATCTGCTACACTATTGAGGTATCTTGGGACATGTGTGAATGAAATGGATTCAAACTGTCTAATCATTTGTTTAGTGCACAGGAATTTTCTGAAAAGACAGGGATCGCGTACCTGGTAATCATTGTTGAGTTGGGAAACTAGGAGCTGTGAGTCCAAGAAAACGTTGAGGTGACGGATGCTCATTTGGAGAGCAACGGCCAGGAGACCGGTCACGGCATCGTATTCGGCTTGATTATTGGTAGCGGCACCTAAACATACTCCGTCAATGTGAATTAACTCATGTGAAGGGGAGTATATTACCCAAGCTGCGGAGGTGAGATTGGGAGACCAATGGCTTGCACCATCAGCGAAACCGACATGGCAGAGTGGAAAAGGCTCCATCTGTTGTCATGCAGAGAAAAACAAATATTTAGGTTTTTTTTTTTTTTTTTTTTTGTGAACAAAGAAAGTATGCCTATACTAAAATGGACGATGGTGTCCATCAGATTTTCTATGGGTAAAATCTTTTAAGGTACAACCCGTTGCGTGGGTTGCGTAGGGGATTTCCTTCTGAATCGGTCAGAATGTATGCCCCCTGCCCAAGGCAGGTGTGTATGATATAGGGGCCTTGCCACATAGACACGAACTTTCCCTTTCCGGTTTTATCGTGAGCTTGATCGTAAGCGAGGACAAGGTCTCCCTCAGAAAAGGTTCTTGGGTGGACGTGTTTGTCGTAACTTAGTTTCGATCATTGTTTAGCTGCTTCCATGTTTTGAATGGCTGTGCGCCGATCTTCATCGGCCTGTTCTAGGAGTAGTAAACGTTGCTCGATCGGGGAAGTGTCCGGTAGGAGTTCAACGGCGATATGTAAGGCTGGGATCTGGCACTCAATAGGGAGGACGGATTCGACACCGTGAACTAAATGGAAAGGGGTAAAACCGGTGGCGATTTTGGTTGAGGTGCGGTAGGCCCATAGTGCCGGGAAGAGCATGTGGTGCCAATTGGATTTGTGCTTGTCTACAGTACGTTGGAGAATGGTCTTCAAAATTTTATTGATTGCTTCGACTTGGCCGTTTCCTTGGGGATAGTAAGCGGAAGAGAAATGGTGTTCAAATTTCAACATGGTTGATAATTCTTTCCAGACAGCATCTTCGAAGTGAGAGCCGTGGTCAGAGACTAGTTGCTTTGGCACTCTGAAACGAGCGATAACATGGTTAAATGGGTATGAAATCTTTCGATTCGACCGATAGCTGGTTGGATGCGGTGGATGTAGATGCTTCCGGGAGGAAGAACGAGCGATGATGCATATCATCCCAAGGGTAGTCGGGTGTAGTGAGTGTCTCCAAAATTTGCTCATCAGTATTGAAGTAGTCAGACCATAAATCAAGGGGTTCTGGTTTGAAAGTTGTTGAAATCATATATATTGTATTGACTTCTTCCGACGAGGATGATGGCGGGGCGTAGATCTCCTCGATTCGGGTAGGAGATATCTCCAAATCGACATTGTTTAACTCGTATAATGCTGCTCTATAGTCAGGGAGATCGGGACAATGGTGAGAGTAGTGGCTGTAAACACTGCATATGGCACAAGGATGGTTGGTGCGCAGTGATTTGTCGCGAGGTTGAGGTGGTGGCTCAAGTCTAATGACTGGGATGCCGACATCATCGTCCAACATATTCATATGCTCTTGGAGTGCTGGTAACTGTGGGCATTGATGAGTTGGATGGCCTATCTCATCGCACAACGAGCATTTAGGGGGAGCTCGAAACACCGGTGGGGGTTTAACTGCCTTAGGAGGTGGTATAGAAGTGTATCGTTGTGGACCTCTGCCCCCAGTGGGCTTGATAGGAGGGGGAGGATTTGTTGACGACGAAGGGATATTGAGGCTAGGAGGAGGTGTCGTTGACGATGAAGGGATTGCGACACCAGGAGGAGGTTGATTTGTGGTAACAATAGGTTGTACCGGTTGGAGGATGACGTTTGGTGTCGGCGGTCGAACGGGAGGCGGAATATACCACACGGGTAATCCTAATGTTAACCCGGGTAGACTAAGGGTAGCCATAACCGGGGCACTTACTACACCCGAAGGAGGAAACAGGAAGGGGATGGTGTGGATGGGTGTAACACCAATGTGACTGGGGATCAATGGTGGTTGACTACCGGATGTTTGTGTATTCTGTGAAAGAGTACAGAGGTTTGTGACTTGGGTCTCCGGTGACGGTGGTGGAATGGCCTGGAATGTAGAGGTCATTGGTGTATCTGAATAAAGTCCGGGTCCCAAAGAAGAGACAAAGGAGGTAGTTGCACTAGAAGTTGGTTGTTCAATCATGGGAAGAACATTTTCGGGTGCTGCGGGGGCATTGGGATCATAGTATGTGAGTTGGCCAATTTTGACCACGCGTCCCTCGTGGGGGAACATCATGGTGCGAAAAACGGATGAGGCGACCGCTTTCATGGCGTACATGTAACTGCGGCCGAGTAAAAGGTTATAATCGAGCTGGGCATTAATGACCTCTATGTCAATGAGCACAATTTTCCCACCTAATTGGACGGGGACCTTGGGTAGTAAACCTTGAGGTTGAGCTGATCGGCCGTCGTAGGCCCGTAATGCAGTGGTGGATTGCTGGAGAGTAGGGGATCCCAACTTCTGCCAAACAAATGTGGACATGACGCATGTGGAGGAACCCTCATCGATGATACATCGATGGATGACAAGATTCCCAATAGAAACAAAAACTTGGACTGCTATGGTGGAAGGCAGACGTGGTTCAGACTGGTCTAAATCAAAGGTCATCAATTTCGAATCATTTGGGTCAATCGCCCCAATGGCGGAAAGTAAAGTCTTGCGCTGAGTAGGACAGTTTTTCAAGACTTCTAACGCAGACATGGCTGCGGGAGATTGAGCTAGGTCATCTACGATGTTGTAATTTGACGCAGCCCGTGCATTGGGGTTGTTGTTGATACGGCGGAGTGGGAAACGAGGTGCTTTAGATGCGCCATCAAGTGGAAGAGGTGGTATCCGTAACGGCTGATCGGTGGGATGAGCGTTAGTATCCTTGTGGGCGGGGGGGGCTTCGGAGGTAGGGCCATACTGGTTCCGGCGGGTTTGGATATTGACGTCGGCAGTGGACATCATCAATAAGTGGTGAGTCCCTGATTCAAACATGGGTTGATCAGGAGCGGCGTAAGTGATTTGCTGTGGTTGTACATTGCCCTGTGGGGGGGCTAACGGCTGAGTGTTCACCACTCCTTGTGTTGGAAAAGGGTTTTGTAGCACCAAAGGTTGTTGTTGAGGTGGTGGAGGGTTGGGTGGCGGCTGAGGAGCCGCCTGCCCTTGACGATGGGCGTCATCTGTCCATAGTTGTCGAGCTCGCTCCAGATGTGGGCAAGCGTGGGTATAGTGGCCATAGACACCGCAAATAGAACAAGGATGGTTTGTTCATAAATTAGCATTTTTGGCTTTCTTAGGTGGCCGATCAGGATTCTGATGAGCAGGCGCCGCGTTATTGTTTTGCGGAGGATGGGTAGGTTGTGGAGCTTGGTTATGGTTTTGGTTGTTTCCACGGTTACGTCCTCTTCCTCGGTTTGGTTGCCCACCCTGGTTGCGTTGGTTATTTTGGTATTGGGGCTGATGTTGTTGTGCGTACACATGCCCTTGAGCATTGGGGGGATTCTGGGGAGCCGCAGGTGTGGGAGCAGGTTGCGGTGGGTAGTATGCAGGTGGAGCTGGAGGTGGTCTAGCTGCCTGTTGGGGTTGTTGGTACCCCTGAGCTGTTGGAGGTGCGAGATTAGCTGGTGCAGCTGGTTGTGGGTAATGCATCTGCTGTTGTGGGAACTGCATGGGGGTATGTGTGGTAGGTTGAGTATAGTATGTAGGAGGTACATATGCTGATGGCACTTGCCGATATCAATGTTGTGGACAAGAGGGCCCATGAATGTGATGGGTCTGGTTTGTTGGAGCATAAGAAGTTGTCGCTCCAGAACTGGATATAACCCTAGAGAGGTATGGGGAAGGCATGGTACTCACCATGCTGAAAGATTTAGCTTGGGGTGTGATTTGGCCAATGATGCCATCAGCGGCATGTGATGCCCCCGGTGCATCACCACGTGAAGTGTCACCTCGTGGGGCGTCAGGTATGATTGTGTATAGATAACCCGACTGGGCGTAAATGAGATCGAATTGTTGGGCTTTGAGGATGGCCTCTTCTTCAATCTGGGGTCTTTCAGATGCCACATCCTTCGCAATAAGAGGGAGGAGGGATTTTAGAAACCAATCTAAAAAGATACAGTCGTCTAACTTAATTTTGCAGAGGCTCCGGCGTCGACGCCACTCATGAATGTGGTCAGTGATGTGGGTGGCCGTATTCTGTCTGCAAGACAGTAGGATCTCGACGCCCGCATCATAGCGGACAGGTAACTGAAAGAACTGTAGAAAGGTCGAGGCCAGGGAGGTAAAGGTGGCATGCGTCCCATGGGGTTGCTCAATATACCACTTGGCTGCAGAGCCAGTGAAGGTGCGCTGTAAGAGCCGGAGGCGGACAGAGTCGTCCACTATGGAGTTGGAGGAACACCATAGATGGAAGGACATGATATGGTTCTGGGGGTCTTCACCCGTCTTACCCTCAAAATTAGGGATGTCAGAGGGGAGTTTGGTGGGCATGTGAGGCCACGCAGGATCATGTCTGATGGGGTCATTTGTGAGCCTAGCTAAGTCTGGCAGGTTCAGACTCGCCATGTATGGTAAGCTAGCAGATGTGGGGACTGGAACTGGGATATGCCTAGTCATTGTGGTGTGGGGTCCAGTAGCACCTAAAGGTATGCTAGGTATGGAGGGTATGTGCCCTCCAATAGGTGTAGTCTGGTATGGGCCAGCGCCTCCAAGTGCAACATGGGTTACACTTGGGTTAGGAATAGCAGTGGGGATTCCTGGGATAGGGTTTGTGGGAATCAGAGGGGGTGTGACCCCTATGTTGGGCATGCCCATAACAGGTGGTGGACCTGTGTTGGGAATTCCTATAACGATTGGACACTATAGCGATCGGGCGACTTCTCGGAAGATACTGCATGCATGACTTTGGTGGCCCACATTACATAATGATGCGATAGACTACGCGTGGTCTTATGATGATTGTCAGCGAACTAGAAAGCCATCCAGACGTGACGAGACGCCAGTCCTACCTCAAGTGACATTAGAACTATTTGAAAAATGGGCTATGGATTTTGTCAGACCGATCCATCCACAAGGGCAATGCATAGGTGCGTGGTATATTATCACAATGACAGAATACTTGACCCAATGGGCCTAGGAAGCACCTGTAGTTGATTGCTCTGTCGCAACGGCTGCTCGATTTTTGTTTGATCACATTATCACTCGATTCGGCTGCCCTAAGATATTGTTGAGTGATCAAGGTAGTCACTTTCTGAATTGCGCTATTAGTGCATTGACAGAATAATTACAGATACAACATAAGAATATTACACCCTATCACCCACAAGCGAATGGAACGGTGGAGGCGTTTAACAAAGTGTTGGAGCATGTGTTGACAAAGGTTTGTAATGTGAACCACGACGACTGGGATCTGAAAGTTCCAATGGTATTGTGGGCCTATCACACCACATGTAAAAGGTTGACCAATCAGACACCTTTTAAGTTGGTATATGGGAAGGAAGCAATTATGCCTATGGAGTACATTGTTCCCAATTTACAAATTGCAGCTGTTACGAGCATGGATGATGTTGCAGCATTAGACGAATGTCTAGCACAATTGATGGAGTTGGAAGAGGATCGATTTATCATTGGCTTTCACCAAGGAGTTGAGAAGGATCGCTAGAAGGCATGGCATGATCGCCACATTGAAATTAAGTAGTTTCAGCAAGGCGACTTAGTATTACTATATGAAAGTAAGTTTATGAAACATCCAAGCAAGTTGTAGATGCATTGGCTGGGTCCCTATCGCATCAATAGTATTACTTCAGAAGGATCACCAGAAAGCATGGCATGATTGCCACATTGAAAGTAAGTAGTTTCAGCAAGGTGACTTAGTATTACTATATCAAAGTAAGTTTATGAAACATCCAAGCAAGTTGCATATGCATTGGCTGGGTCCCTATCACATCAATAGTATTACTTCAGGAGGAGTGGTTCAGTTGCAGCGATTGGATGGGGGGATGCTCCCCAAAATGGTAAATGGTCATAGGTTGAAGCCCTATCGCTCGGGCTTGGAGTAGTGTGATGTCTAAGTCACATTGGTAAAAAACAATGATGATGATTGTTGCAAGTTGCTTGGTGGCCGATGGCGCACAAACAGAAGAAGGTATGCGAAGTAGGGAGGCTTGTACCACAAGTTTGGAGCAGTCAGAGACACATGACAACATTGCGACCCGATCAAATCAGTAATAAATGCCAAAAGTTGAGATAGTTAATTAACGGCGCTGTTTGAGTGATGGAAATTAATGGCAGATCCGACCGATCGGTGGACAGGATCGACGGTGGATTTGCGTCATTAATACAGGATTTGGTTGAGTTAATGCATGATTTAGTAATGATTATGATGGATTTGGGTAAATACTATAAGTATGGTTTAGCGTCGGATAAAAGACACTGAGTATTTACCAAGTCGTGTTGTTGTGGAATGCTGTAGTGATTTGAGCCAGTTAGAGTGGTGAAGTATGCCAGGCGAGCCAGAGACAGTGGACATTAGCAGTGAAGTGGAGTCTCCATTCGTTCTGGTCTATATAGAGCAAGAATTTGTGTCCTTGGACACTGTTGATCTTGGCCCTGAGGTTTCCAACATGTCGGTGGGAGCATCAAGTGTTGCTAAGAAGCATCGAGGGGGTCAGCCCTTTGAATCTCCACAGAGTAAAAGATTGCTTCGGTATGCGGTGGTTGGCGAAGCTCCGGAGCAGGTGGGACAGTCCAATCACACCGTTCATCCATGTCCACCATGGTTGGGACACTCCGCGAGTAATATCCTTGGGTACATCCCGCCTGTTCGGTCGGATGCCCCCCAGTGTAAGCTAACTCGGAAACCGAAGTTCAGTGTGAAGATGCCCGCACTCCCGGTTGGGATGACGTATTTGGTGGACATTGGGCCAGCACTGATGCACCTGCATTATGAGGACCACGACATAGTGTCCCAACCCAAAATTGCATCAGCACCATATGTGACTAAGAAACGCAATTCACCAAATCCACAGATACATGAATGGGAACGAGGACTGCGGCAGGCCAGCTTTTTAGGGATAATTAACATGCCACATTTTGGGTGCTTAGTGGAAGTTGGCTCTTTTGTAAAGCAGCTCTTGTCATTTTCCACGATGGTTCGTTGTGGTTGGACAGAGAGGTCCCGGTTACTATTGACTTGATTTCTCACATTACCGGCTTGCCCAAGAATGGTGTTGATCCGGTGCAGTTTATTCAAGGTAAGGCCAACTAGAAGAAGCGAGCGCATCGGTTGGCACAAAAGTATGAATTGGAATCAGATGGGCATGGGTATCGCACCAGTAGCTGCAATAATCAGGAGGTACTCACGAGCATTAAGATCCTGTGCTATAAAGTATTTAGGGGAGGTCGCCCTAACCAATGTAATTCAGAAATAGTTGGTTGCACAAAAAGAGTGCAGATGAACTGGTCCTTATATCTCTTGAACTAGCTAATGGAGGATGCCACAGATGTCCATGTGGGTCAAGGCACTTTCTCATATAGTTGGTTGTTGCTGCTGATCGCTCTAGTTGCATGGAAAGAGCTTGACACTTACCAGGGTATCGACTGCCCGACTGCAGCGAAATGATGAGGGGCACACTATCAGAATCTATGGTTTGTGCAATAGCCTGAGCGCATCTAGGAGTGCCAAATGCAGTTTTGGCTATACTCAGAAATGCTTTGTGACACAACAACACAGGTCTTGTGAATATCTGAAGACACTATGGCACGATTCACACCTGTCATGGTATTTGCAATACGACCAAGTGTCATACATATACAAGCTCGTTGTGATGTTAATCAACAATGGTTCCAGACAAGGTATAAAGTGACAGTGGCATATTTGGATGCTATTGTGAACAAGTGGCTGGAGGCTTGGCGACAACCCATGATTTCTATAGAAATTAATGGTGGAGGTCCACCAGAGGGCCCTATGGATCGAGTATCAGCTCAGGATCAGCAGAGTCACCATAATTCCAATCATGAGTCAATCCGAACACCAACTTCGAATGACAACGACCGCGTTCTTGAGGAAAACCAGATAAAATGGCACCACGAGCATGCCACGATTAGTGGGATGTCTTTATCAACGGAGGTGTAGTTGAGCCAGTTAATCAAAGCCATTAACCATGCCACCACGGTGGCTGCTGATAAGATGTCCGTCAAAGTGGAGGAGGGATTCTCTATGCTTGCTGCCCGTAAAGACTCTCTATGTAATGCAGTGTTACAAATGGAACCTAGCAGTGTACCCATGCAGAAGATGGTCACAATCCGCACCATGCCCTGGGTAAAGAATGTCAACATTCCCCCAACTACAGTTGTGACCGACGATGAGGTGTTGCAAAATGTGTTGCAGTTGATTGACTAGGTGACTGTGAATGTTAATGCACTATCGGCAATGGAACTAACCACAATGCAGAGGGGCGCCTTCCAAGAAATGGCAGATCGAATGCATGAAATCTGCAAGAGCTTTCAGCACTTGTAGGCAAGAGAGGCAACTCTGACCACTGAGATTGATGCACTTACAAGCAAGGCTGCTGCAGTGTGAAAAGTAGTGGATGACCTTGAAGCCAACGTTAAGCAGGAGCGGGCCGACATGAGTCGCACCATTGAAGCACTTAAAAAGGAACATGATTTCCTTATTGTGTAAAAGTCTCGCATGTGGGATGACAGTGTTCGGGTTGACCGGGAAATCACAGAGGCTTATAAACATGTCCCCAAGCCCACTAAAGAGGTAGACATGCTCCACCGAGTGCGGCGATTGGGGGCCGCCATTGTTCAGTTCAGACAGGAGAATGACCTGTTGAAGGCTCTGTTGAAACCAAGTATGCCTCAGGCCGAGCTGGATGAATGACGAAGGGCAATTGAGGAAGTTGCCACCCAGATGGAGGAACTGGAGACAGAGGAAACCAGGCTTACTACCGAAATAGTAGAGTTTTGGGGCCGCATCATTCACGATGAGAAAATTGACCAGCTCACTAAGATCTGGGAGGAAGTGGAGGGCCAGGTGTCAACATTAAAGGCTGCGATGAAGACCTTGCCACCAATGGAGCAAGTTTCTAAGTCACGGGAACTGAAGGACTTCCAACAATAGGTCACCAAGGCAGATGAACGCTAGAAGCTACGTGTGGCCTAGTTGGAAGAGTTCCAGGACACTGGCAGGAAACTGATGTTGCAGGCAAGTGAAGCACTCCTAGCAGTATAGCAGTATCGACAACAGGTCATGGGCAAGCTTACTGATCACCCATCGGCCAAAGATGTGATCAGTAGTCAGGAAGCAGCTAAGGAGGCTCAGGAGCTAGTGAGGACTATCAAACAGTCATATGCAGACTTAAAGGCAAGGAACACAACATGCACTCTGTCCAGCAGTTGATGTGGCTCAAGGGTGAGCCACAAGATTGTCATAGGGGCATGTTGGGAGGCGGTTTGATGGGGAAAGATCGCAGTACCATTGATGCCGCAACACGCCAGAAGAGGGTGCGAAAGGAGTATTTTGTGCCAAAGGATACTGCAGTTTGCAAGTTTTGGGTCACTTGGACCATACATTATGTAATAGTGAGTCAGTATACGGTGGTATGTGGGTTTTTGGGTCATTTGGACCAAGTCAGTTAGATATTGGGTCAATTGTCCATACTGTCGGTTAGGGAGTCAGTTGTAAGTGGACAAATATTATAAGGGTAAAAGCCTATAAATACATGAGAGTTGTAAGTGTTAAAGAGAGGCATGCATGAGAGGAAGAAGAAAAATGGGATGCGAGATTCGTGTTTTTGTTGGTGTATTTGGGATAGTAATATAATGATGTTTTGGTACAAACTTTGCGCAATGTTGCGATGTATGAATGTTGTTTAATGCAATGTCTACTTATTATTGCCTTGATGATAAATGCTGTGATTAAGTAGTATGTTCTATGTAGAATGTGATGATAAATGCTGCGATCAAGTAAATGGTATAACCCCTTGAATGCTGTGATGAAGTGATATGTTATAAATCCTTGCCGAATGTTTAATGTTTATGGTTAAAGTACCGCAATAGAGTCAGTCCATGCAGCCACAACTCTCCTCCTTCCTCGACGGAAACATGGTTCTGTATGCTCTTCCTAGACGCCTCAGGTGAGACCTCATCCACTCAGTGGGTATTGTTGGGTGGGCTCAAACCTGCCCGGGCCGGTGCCCAAGGAAACTGCGGTATGGGTCGACAGTGAGGTGAACCCCTGTCGATTGAGGTTGCATTGGTCAACAACCACTACATCAGAGACATGGTCCAGAGAGGTGCGATATGACTTCAATACATTGATACTGGTAAGAATATTGTAGATATGTTGACTAAGCCTCCGTATGTGACGAAGTATAGGTACTTTCCAGATAACATTGGCATGGAAGAGAATTCCTTCCTCGTTGAGAGGGAGTTTTAAAGTTACAACATCATGATTCATTCTCCAGGTCAATCTTGTGTGTTAATATTGAGCCTCCTATGTCAAGGTAGTTCCTTATAGGAGCTTGAGTTGGACTCAAGAAACTTGGAGAAGAATGTTGAGTTGGACTCAAGAATGGTTAAGCTTCATGTGTTAAGAAAAGTGCTTTGTTTGTCAAAGTGATGATGTTGTACAATATTTCTAGTCAAGGTTAAGGTGTTGAGTGTCAAAACATATCCTCATGTGTTGAGATGGTTTCTCATGTGTTGAGATGGTTTCTCATATGTTGAGATGATGCTTTGCATGTCTAAGCATGTATATTGTGTGATGTACTACTAACCATGGTTGAGCTATTAAGTCTCCCCTAGGGACTGGCCACCCCTAGAGTGAATTACTTTAGCATAGAACCACTTGGAACGATAGCAGGACAATATGATCACATCTTTGGGAAAATATCTTTAGCATATTTGATATGATAATTAAGTTGGCACATGTGGACTATGGAGTCAAGACAAGAGATAAAGATAAGATGTGATAAGATATGAAAGAATTTGAATTGCACATAAAAGATTTAATTAGAATTTGAATTGTAAACTTCAATGAATACTTCAGTAAATCAAAGGAGAAATCGAATTGATTACTATAGTGATGTTAACAAGAAATTATCAGTTAAGAGAGTTAACTACGTAATAACAAAGAAGATCTAGTTAACTATGTGTTATTGCATGACAACACTTGAGTTGCAGCATTTGCATGACGACACTTAAGTTATCCACCTAACTAAGTAGGAAAGCTTTTAGTTAAGGGGAAAGTTCATCCTAAGACTTAGTTCAGTGAGTTAATGCACCGCATGAGAAGTGGAGCACTATTCTTCATGCAATATTGATACATCTAGATGGAGGGGGAGTTCATCATGTAGTCAAAAGATAAAATTAGAAGTCGATGCATGTGAAGAATGTATAAATATGTTATACAGAATTGACGAATTCAATGTGAAGCGAATCCTATTCTCCCTTGAAGGAAAGAAAAATCTTTTGTGCAGGATATTATTCTGAGTCTCTCTCTAAAATGATCTAAAAATGATCTTGATATTGAGACTTTACCTATTGTAAAACTTATTATGCGAATGTTGATGCAAGAGGCGCGATAATGCCATCTAGTAATCATTATTGAAAGTTTGTCATCAGGATTAAAACAATAGGATCAACCAGAGAAAGTCCAATAATATGAACCCGATACAATATCTATCATGGATATGTATCACAAATATTCGAAAGATATCTATCGTGAAGTATCTCATACCATGGCCTGAAATGAAAAGTCCTATAAAGTTTTTGAAAGCTGATATTTTATCATGAAAAATCAGTTCCATTGTGTAGGTTTGACATCATAGGATAAAGATGGATTAAGATCTAAATACAACTTAGCTCTTGTGATTTATGTGATCATAGCAAGAAAAGGCCATAAGTCCCAAAAAGAACTAATGGTAAACCTGATAAGGAACAATCAATTAATGAAATAACAAAATTATTGATTAGCAGAGTGATGATAGACATAGAAATTCAAAATATTTAGTGTAGTTAAGGTTAGTCGAATCTCTCTGAACATGATATCGAAAAGAAATTGAATAAGAATAAATAAATAAAAAGTAGAATCAAGAAAAATATCTGAGATAGTGATCAAAGTTAAATGAAAATTGTTGATTTATACCATTCGAACGATTTAGAACAAAAAGAACTCTCCTTCCAAAATTTTGCTTAGTCCAAATTTTGGTAGGGGTCCATTAGATTTTATTCCCTTTTTAGGAATACAATCAAATGGGAGTTTTCATGGGCACAAAAAATGGATACACATTAGGTGAAGCAATTATCTTTGTCCTTTATTCAACTTTTTTTAAAATTGTGGCACATGGGGAAAACCGGTGATCTGGCTATCCCTGGTTAAATTTCTTTTAATTATTGTAAAATATAATACATTAGAGTTTCCTCTTACTTTATGGGTTCCACATCATAAATTTTTCTTTCTAACAAAGATAAGAGCGATACAAATCTGACTAAAGATAATCATCCAATTATTCTCTGTAAGTGAGATTATGAGATCCATTTATCTAACCTCTTTACACACTTGCTTTCTTTGGGTTCAACACAATAGACAATGATTTGAGGTTTGGAAAATAACCAATGTGTGGTCCCCATTTGTTAACATGATAGGAATGTCTATGTTTCCTACAAGCATCTGTAGGCTTGACATAATTTCCTCTTACAACCCTTTTTACCTAAATGAACATGTCCCAAAACACTTTTCTCTTTCATATATATATATTCTTTAATTTACCTCCAATAACACATGTATGAATATACTACCCACAGGTCTCCATACCTTCAACAAGTTTTCCTCTTACAACCCTTTTTACCTAAATGCTTGTATCCCATACCACTTTTTATTTTCTATGGATGTGGGAGTAGATTCAGAAACCCCTTAAAGGCATGCGATTTAAAGTTTTCTTTTTTTTACAAGATTATATATATATATATATATATTCTTTTGAGTTTATTCAATGGATGTAGTAGATTAAAAATCCCCTTAATGGCATGGGATGACATTAAGAGCAGCTTTGATTTGTTGGTATTACCATAGCTCATAGTACCCCTAGTTGAACTACCTTAAATCATAATAGAATGGTCATTTTTAATGTGTGTGGTGAGTGGATATTCTAGAGAATAGGTGTACAATACCTAGAGGCAAGCCTATATATTCCCTTATGAAATCCCCAAATATTTACAAAGAGTACCTCTATGGGGAAGAGTACATCATGTCCAAATTCAACTTGCTAATAATTTCCCAAGATGTATAAATTTTCCCTTGTCAACACTTATGGTATTTTTCCACCCTAAGGTGTTGTTTCCATCCTACAATTCCCCTTATTTTAGTTGAAAGAACCAAGAATACTGGTTTTAGGAAACAATTTTTAGTACCCCGATTCATAATAATAAATCTCAAAATGTTGCTAAAAACCAAGGAAGTCGAGCATACTAGAAATAATAAAAATTGAAAGAAAACAAATCAAGGTGCCCAAATTCATCATGAAAAGGAGTTATTAACAAAAAAACTCAATAAATATAACTAGACCCTAAAATAGATATTGTATTCAAGAAAACAAAAAATAATTTTTCAAGAGAAAATAAAAAATGAAAACTAATATGTACAATCTATATCACATAAAGTGATCGAGCAAAGTACTTTTATAATATTTGGTCATTGACTAGGATGTATTCTACCTCACCCTCTATCTTTTTAAGCCTAAAAGTTCCTTCTCCAATATTCTCATAAACTTGAAATGGGACTAGCCATAATTGTTGAAACTTCAAGTGTTTCCCTTTGGTTTTGTGATATTTATCTCATTTTAAGGCTAAGTCACCAACTTGAATGTATTTTTTGTCTACACAACTCTTATTGAACTATTGCTCAACCAGTTGTTGGTGTTTGTTAAATTTATTCTTATTTGTTTATCTTTCTTCTTCTATATTTAAGATAGTGTTGATTCTTTGTTGCATTATTGGGTAGTCCGTTTGCCTCATGTACTAAGCTAGTTGGAGAGAGGAAAAAAATATATTCACAAGTAGCATAGCCTCTGTACCATAGACTATAAAAAATGGAGAGTCTCCTAGAGCAATTTTTTGTGTCACTCTATCATCCCAAAGGGCATTAGTTAAATGCTTGTTCAAGTTTCTATGATGACCAACTATAGTGGTTTTAAGGATTCAGATTAGGTTTTTGTTTGTGGACTCTACAACACGATTCCGCTATAGGTAATAGTTTGTAGCATACTTGATTTTTATAACCTTTTCCAAATCAAATTCAATTAATTTATGTGAGGAGAAATATGTTCCATTGTCGAAGACTAGAGAATTCGAAGCACAAACCTAGTAATAATTGATATTTTAGTAAGGATCTTGGTTATCATTGACAACTTTAAGGGAAACAACATTCATCCATATGGTAAAGTAATATGTTGCTATAAAAATGAACTTGTGCTAATGAGATGAATTCAGATTGATTTCCTCGATGTTGTCCAAACCCCATTCTTGGAAAGGGAATTCCACTAAAATTGCTTGGAGAGGAAATGCTTCCTTCTTTTGTGTTCCTACATATTTCTGATAACTGTGACATTTTCTGGGATAAGAATGAGCATCCTTAGATAATGAATGCCAATAGTACCCATCTTAGAGAACCTTATGAGTTGTTCCATCCCCTCTGAAATTCCAACCCTTAGGACCATTATGAAATTCTAATAATAGTTTTTCAACATCATTCTTTTCAAGGAATCTTAATAGGACACTATCATAATTTCACTAGAGTAGGATCCCATCTACTAACTGGTAGTTGGAATATTTCAATATCAAGGCTCTTTTTATCATGAATCGAGGTATGTTGGAGTATCGCCATATGTGAGATAGTATTTCAGTTCATAATACCATGAGTTTGTTGAAACAAGAAGATAGTAAATCTCATTTATGTTCAATATGAACACATTCTCACATTGCTATTCACAATCCTAGTTATCCATGACCTTAATGGAGATATTACAGAGCCCTTCTCCTCTTAAAATATTGTCTAGTTTAATATCCAAGCCCTACTCTGGCAGGGTGGTCATCCACTGGGATCTTCTCTCACCAAGGTCCTTCTATACTAATAATATTCAGACCATGGGTTAGGGAACTATGAATTTTGTGTAGTACATTAGCTCGTATGGATGAAAATTCTTAATGAAATTAAAAACCGCAAAGGCTTCTTTATATACATATAGATAGTTCAATTCATCCTCATGAAGTCTAGAACTCTTAAAAGAAATTGGGACTTCAGATTCTTCAATATTTTTCGTGTCATACTACTACATAATATGTGTCAGAATAAAATGTATAAAGAATTAAACCTTGTTGAAATTGGAACTCATTAAGGTGGGTTCTTGTGTAATTGCTTATTTATGGCATTGAATGAATCCTTCTCCATTTTATCTCATTTGAATACAATGCCCTTTCTAATATTGTCTTGAAGTTGTTTTACCATTTCAACAAAACTAGGAACAAATATCCTCATAGAGTTAATATTTTTGAGCAAAGACTATATGGATTTTTTTATGTGGGAGTGGACATGGAGATATGGGATTGATTCTCTTTGGTTCAATCATAATTAAATATTTTGAAATGATGAACCCAAGTAATTTACCTTCAGTCACAACAAAACATTTATTATTCATATTCAAGGAGATGTGATATCTTTTGCATCGATTGAAAAGATTTCTAAGATGGTGTATGTGATCCTTCTTGTTCTTCAAAATAACTATAATATCATCCATGTATATTGTTAATATTTGAGAAAATTTAATGAGATTTGAACTATAAATCTTTAAGTGTGGAAATATTGAATACTTGAATCAATGAACCATTCAATCCCATGAAACATTCAACCATAACACAGGATGTACCTTGGAGAAAAACCTCAAAACTATGAGGATGAAAAACCCCATCAAATATTCAAAGTATAATTATAATAGAGAGCAAAGAACGTATATTACAAAACAACAGATTGCTTTTGGCACCCAAGGTGCTAGATAAGAGAGAATATTGAGAAATAGAGAATAGAGATCAACTACATCAACTTGCCATGTGCCCAACACATTAATGACAATAAATAATAATATCCCGAACAAAGAGAAGTTCCTTTACTTCAAGGGATATGATAGTTCACTTTACACTGAATTCGGCAATCTTGTTAACATATTTATACATTCTTTTGATGATTCGGATTCTATTTTTATCTTCTAACTTCAGGATGACCTCTCCCTCAAACTAGATGTATTAATCTTGAATGAAGAAGTGTGCCCCACTTTTCATGTAGTGCTTTATCTCAATGAACTGTCTCTTAGGATGAACTCGCCTCTTAATTGAAAACTTGCCCACTTAGTTAGTTGGCTAACTTAAGTGTCATCATGCAAGTGTCGCAACTCAAGAGTCGTCTTTTAGTTTAACATAAGTGTAGTCATGCAATAACACTTAGTTAACTAGATCTTATTTGTTGTCACTTAGTTAACTCTCTTTAACTGATTCTTTCTTGATAACATAACTGTAGTGATCAATTCAAGTTCTCCCTTGATTTACTAAAGTGTCTTCTTTTAGTTTAACTAAAGTGAAAACACCCTAGTTAACTAGTCGTTCTTATTTAATACTTCGTTAACTATTTAAAATGAAATCATGTTGATTGATTTACTTGGAGTGACCACCATGAGCTCTTTAGTTAACTGAGGCATACTTTGTTGTTTTAACAGAAGCTTGACAATTCGAGTTCACTTAGTCATCTGATGGGCAATTTGAATTCTCGTTTTCTCTATGAATTTATATTTATCTTTATCTTTACTGCATGGTCAATATGTGTTAACTTTAATTGTCTATATGAATTTATATTTATCTCTTATCTTTACTGCATGGTCAGATTTTACTCATTATTAGGTTAAAATTCCAAACAACAGATCTGGCGACTCCACTGGGGAGTTTTCTGTTGCTCTGGGAGTCCTTTGTGTAGTCGTTTCTTCAGTTTGAGTCAGTTCTAGAGTTCTCTAAAAGGGTTTGCAGAGGGTACATACCCTTTTTTTAGACTTAGATTTGGTCCTTCTTTGAATTTTCTTCTATTTTTTTTTTAAGCACACCTGTGACTTGTAGGTATATACAGTCACGAGTTTCCCTATTACCTGCCGGTTGTCTATGTTGCACCTGCTCGTTACTATACTTATAGTCGCAGGTACCCCTACAGGATTTGGTTTTCCTCCTAGAGTTGAACTCATTGGTATCTTCTTTGATTTCTTGTGAAGTTTATTGCCCTTAATTAGATCATTCTATCATGTTTTCAACCTATGTTTAATTCTTTTGCGATTCCTTGAGATCTTTTTCATCTTTTTTACTTGTTGAGGGTGTTCCTAGTTCTTTCATGTTCAAGTTTTTGTTTTATGGACACTTGGAGTAATCTTTACTAATCACTGTCCTAACTGAAAGTAGTCTGATATCTTGAAGAAGTTTCCATGTTTTCTTCTTCTTGTTTTTTTGGTTTCGAGAGTTCTTCTACCAAGTTAGTTACTTCCTTGTCTTGATTGAGTTAACTACTTGAGATTATTCGTTTTAGATTTTTATGAGGGTAGTTTTATGTTTCTTTTAAGCTTAAGTGCAGTTTGTATACACTTAAGTAGATGGAGTGTTTTCTTTTTAGTTGTTCTTCTCTTGTATACAACGGAAATTGAAAAAAGAATAAGTATTTTTTCCCTTAACAAGAACATTTGTTTCTTTTCAAAAGTAGGAATAGTTGCATATACTTTTTTTTAAAAAAGAAAAGATTTTTTTTTAATTTTACATAGTTTTACTTAATCATTAGTTTTTGCTTTAAAAGGAAAAGTGAAAAGACGAAAATAAGTAAAAGCATTTGCACATCTTATTACACATTTTTCTTTTCTATTTTCAGTCATAATCACACCATGCACACATACACTACCTTGTGAGTAACAATAGCCTTAAAAAGAATTTTAATCCTAAAATCAAGTAGTAACTTTTATGTTTAGGATCTTACACCAACTATATTAGGTTAGTGCTTTTGGATTAGGTTGACATTAACTATACAAAGCAATTAAACTCAAATGATAGTGGCCTTTCGTTAGGTAAATCCGACTCTGTAGAAGGTGAACCGGGAAGCTCCACTCACACTGGAGTTAAGAACAAGGTCATGTCATATTGATTAGTTGGAGAGACCAATCCACTATTTGGTCGAGAATCTACTAGAGTCCGTATATGTATGGGAATTCACTAGTACCTTCTCGTTCTTTTGTATTTTGGGATCATTTACCCTTCCCATGTGTATTGATTCAAACGAAGAATGTCCCCCCAGACCATATCTATAGTGTTGGTAGACTTAGTATCCAAACTTTTAGGACTATACACGGGTGATAGTGGAAGGATATTTCCATTACACCTAGGACATATTTGGGAGGAAATCCTATGCAACTCTTTGGGAAGCGGGTTGGGTGATTCTAGTGCTTGGCCCCATCATGTCTATACTATGGACCCTGGATAACTACTCTTCGTTCCTTCGCTGGTCTGTTCTGGGACCTCATCATCCCAGACTCTCCTTTGGAAGATTATTTGATTTCCTAGTTTGGATCACTATAGGATATTTTTAGTAGTGTGTTAATTGTTTACTTTTGTTCTAGTTGGCCCTAGTTTTTATTTACTTCGAATATTTTTTACCTGTGGAGGACTAACCTCTCCATAAGTCAAGAAGGTTGTAAAACCTTGCTCCACGCATTGTGTATCCTCCACCACAACCTCAACAGCGTAAGGAAAACTCAAGTAGTTATTTTGAACTAACAAGTATGACTGAACCACCTAGAGAACCTTATCGTATTACTCAAGCTTCATTGGTTCCATATAAAATCGAGGTTGAATAATTTCAAACCGAAGGTTTTTCAAGACTCTTTAAACCTCCATTAAATGAACCTGATGATCTGGTGTTAGTGCGAGTCATATCTTTAGGTTTACCTGAGCTAAGTGTGTCTAGGTTTACCTCTGGATTTACTATGGACAACAAAGCAGATGGATCAATAGTCCCACACACTCCCACATGGACACTTATGTCAGGGCGTTTTTCTCCTCCTCATATGAACATTCTGGTACCTATCTCATTGTAGATTTTTTCTTTTCCGACCACTTCACTAAAATTTAATACAGGACCCTTAGGGTCGTCAAGCACTCAGATTGCATCGACTTCTATACCTTTTGGATCGAATATTGGTTCTTCTAATGTCCCTTTCACTATGATACCTATGGTATCATTTACGTCATCCCCATTTCTTCATCGTTTCCCTGATAATCCTACTAGTTCAACTCCTTTTTCTCATGGATTCCCTTGGGATGGAGGACATATTGATCCTTTAGCACAATTTGTAGGCTCAATGCGTATTCCCTCCATTTAAAATTTTGTGAGTATAAAACTATTTACAAGTTATAGTATGCAATCATCAAACATTCAAACCTACAATGTACCTATAGGGAACAGTCCTTTTTCACTCGTTGGTGGAGGAGGAATTAATTCTTATACTTCAAATCCTTTCATATTTGGTGGTAGTAATACTCAATGCAATGGATTAGGCCTCAAGGGAGCAATCCACTAGCTTATGGATGGAGGAATTTTCCAAATGCATTCACACCACAACCGATGGCCGGGGGAAACCCCAACCAACCTTATGGGAGTTATGGTTCAGGTAGTTTTCCTTACCAGATTCCCCAGACCCATATTCCATCAACTAGGCCTCGCTTACCCTTTCAGGAAATGTTAAACTTGCCATATATTTCAAAGCTCATGAATGACCCTATGTGTCATGATCCCACCTAACCTCCTATTCCAACCAAAACTCATTCATACATTCCTAAGTTTGAAGGTAATACTAGTGAATATCCAGGGGACCACGTTACAACATTTCATTTATGGTGTTCTTCTAATTCGAGGAATGATGATTCAATATAGTTGAGACTTTTTCAAAGAACATTAACGAGTGTTGTGGCTAAATGGTAAATTGAGTTAACATCCAGTGCTTATCATAACTTTTATGATTTGGAGACAGTATTTTTGTACCACTTCCAACTTCCCATTTGGTATGATGTCATCACATATATTTTCTCCACATTTAGGTAGAATAAAGACACCCACATATCTGACCATATTCATTAGTCGAGAATAAGGAAGAGGCTCATTAAAGATGAGATTCCCCGAGAATTCCTACTAGAGTGGTTTTTGAAATAACTATTACCCTAGAGGGGGAAGCCATTTTAAGAACCCACCAATTAGATATGATTTATGATCAGTATGGGATTCTTCATGAAATAATTCTAGATGCTCGAAGGTCAAACAATGGTACTTGTAAACCCAAACCTGGACCACATGCCAATGGCATTGTGGGTTCATTTGACTCATCTGTCGTAGAGGCTTTGGAAAAACAGGTCCATGAACTTTATATAAATCACTCTACATTGGAGGAAACTACGGTTGAAGCTTCGCCTTCTCAAAAGGTTACTATACATAATGTGCAGTCAAATCAAAAGTGTCCTCAGTAGCCTAGTGGAAAAAATAAGGGCAAGAAAGGGGAAGGAAACCAACACAATACCAAAACCATAGAGAGCAGTGAGGGAGGGAAAAGAGAAAAGAAGAAGGTGAAATTCCCTTGCAAACTCTGCAAGGAAGATCACTTGAATCACCAATGCCCCTTGATTGATGAAGCCCAGAAGATTTTGCAACAAATGAAACCTTCTTTCCTGATGGATCCCTTTCCCAAAGGACAAAATTCAGCTTCTTGTGGCTCAAATACTGCCTGGGGGAACCCATAGTTCCACGCTGTCTAATCAGTTCTATATAAATATGGTTAACTCAGATGATTTGCTACAAATTAGAGCAATAAATTATACCCTAGAACTGTCGTAGAAATATAAGGATATCCGTGAGACATTTGCTCCTCTTCGCATTGAGACACCTATAGATCCTATGCCTAAGATACCAAAAGTTTTCTATAAGTGTGCATCGCAAAATCCTAATGTGTGGGGTTCTCCCAACTACTCAATTGTAGAAGACTTATCCCAAAATTCGTGTTCCATGTCCACTATAGAAATCTTGCAAAGCTTCCCATTACAACGAAACACACTTGTAGCGGTAATAGAAAGTGTGGATTCATAGAGTATGTTTTAAATTTTTTATATATCCAACATCAAACTCTGGTTTCCATGTCACGTGGCCTTTCATATTGAAGTAATACATGGTTCTAAAACCATTGGATGAACAATGGTGGATGAAGTCACGACTACATGCATAATGTCCATTTCTTACTAGAAATATTTAGGCTCTCCTGAGTTGGCCCCTTCGATTACATTGTTTACCTTTTTTATGGAAGTTATTTCCATCCACATGGGATATTACCCTTTTTTGTGATCCAATTAATGGAAAAAGTAGTGTCTGTGGAGTTTGAGGTTGTAGATGCTTCTCTTGAGCATAATTTGTTGTTAGATGGAAGTTGGACGTACGCGATGCAAAATATCCCTTCGTCTGTTTTCTGGGTATTAGTGTCCCCTCGTTAAGGAAAAATCATCACAATTGACAAACTCTCCTTCGCCCAAAAAATAATACAACCTCTTCGGAATCTAATATTTCCATGATTGATCGGGCCCATCCTCCTAGTGACAGTTTGGGAGTAATACTGTACTCATCGCTTATGTGCACTTTCAATTTTCCTACTCTCATTAATTATATTGGTTCAACAAGTGGTCCAAACACTACCACATCATCTAAGGAGGTATTTAAAGGTATTTAAAGTTATTCAAAAAACTAATCCGTGGATCCTTCCCACTCATAATGAACCAGTTCTTCCCCTATCGATCGCAAAATTGACTTATAAAACTTCATGAGACTCTATGATAGATTTCATATTGACTCCTTTAGTCTCCGCAGAGTCATATGTAGATTATGCACCTGCATGGGCAATATAATCTTCTTATTCCTTTGACTGTTTAGACATTGTTTTATCATCAAATGAAGCTATTATGGAAGCAATGATAGGGATTGACCAACCTTGGGAACACATGCATCATAGGTCTTATTTTCTTCCAGATCTAAACATATTTGAGAATGGTGATTTTTCCACGAGACTCGGTGGATATGTTGACCTATCCATTAACCCTTTAGTGAAATAAGGAGTTTTCACCCAGGAAAAAATGGCTAACATATCGTCAATTATTCCAATTAACATATCCATCAAACTAGATATTGTGGAAAACATTTTCATAGTTGCAAGTTGTTCTCCTGAAGAGATCCAGCTTTATACCGAGCAGTTCAAAGAATTCCACGATGTGTTTTCGTAGTCATATGAGAATATGTCAGGAATCGACCCATCCATAGTTGAATACGTGATAAAAATGTTTCCAAATCTTAAACAAGTTCGACAGAAACTTTGTCTAGTCAATCCTTGAAAGGCTGCATCCATTAAGGATTAGGTTGACAAACTCCTAAAATCCGGGTTTATATATCCTATCGACATGACGGAATGGGTTTCCAATCCAATCCCGGTTGATAAGAAAAAGGTACCATACGTGTTTGTATGGATTTCATGGATCTTAAAAAATCTTTTCCTAAAGATAATTATCCCACACCATTTATTGATCAGATCATAGATGCGTGTGTTGGTCATGAAATATTTTATTTTATGGATGGATTTTTGGGGTACAATCAAATTCAAATCAAACACAATGATCATCAAAAGACAACTTTTATATGTACCTAGGGTACCTTTTCATATAAATGTATTCCATTTGGCTTGAAAAATGTTGGAGCTACTTTCCAACGAGCAATGAATTTCTCCTTTCACAAGATCAAACGTGTAGTTGAACATTATTTGGATGATCTACCCAAGCGATCTCGAAAGAGAAGAGATTGTCGAGAACATTTACAACTTGTGTTTTATCTATGCAAACATTACAAAATTATGTTGAATCCCCATAAATGTGTGTTCTATGTTGAGTCTGGATGATTTTTGGGTTTCATCGTGTCAAGTAGAGGGATCATGGTTGTTCCATTAAAAGTAGAGGCAAATGTCAACTTTGATCCTCCTTGTAGCATTAGACAACTTCAAAGTCTGCAAGGTATGTCCAAATTTCTCAGACGTTTTATTATTAACTATGAGAAAATAACCAAAGGTTTCATGCGTTTACTTAAACAAGAAAACATACTATTTTGGGATGAGGCTACACAAAAATCCTTTGATGCTTTGAAAAAAGCATTGTTATCAGCCCCCTTGTTAATTCCACCATATTACACTCGCAATTTTATTTTATATCTGGTAGCATCTAATTCCACGATTGGTATAGTTTTGGTTCAGGAGGATGATAAGATCAAAGAGCACGTCATCTATTACCTTTCTCGCACTTTAATAAAACCTAAAATGAAGTATTCACACGTTCAGAAGTTGGAACTTGCCTCTATATAAGTCATTCAGAGACTACGCCACTACATTTTATTACAAACTATTAAATTAATTGCAGACGTCAATCCATTTCAATATGTTTTAACCCGACGCATAATCGTGGGTAAATTTAATAAATGTATTTTTATTCTCCAAGATTTTTATCTCACTTTTCAATCCACAAAGTCGAAAAAGTCCTTAGTATTCGTAGAACTCATATTCGAGTTTCCTAGTGGTGAAGAGTTTAACGTGGAAGAAAATTAATTCCCCGATGAGAATATATTTCTCATTGCAACCTCTGATCCATGGCATGGAGATATTTTGATCTATCTCTATAATTTGAGATGTCCACCATCTTTTTCTAGGGAAGAACGATGAAAAATTTGACACCATGCTAAAAACTACCTCATAATTGCTAATGCATTGTATAGGCGAGGGGTAGATTCCATATTACATCATTGTTTGAATTTGTAAGAATTTGAGTTAGTATTAAATGATTCCCACAATGGAGCATGTGGGGGTCATCTTTCTGGATTGGAAAAAACCTAGAAAATTCTTCGTGTCGGTTATTGTTGGCCTAACATCTTCAAGGATTGTGTGGAAGTTATGAAACGTTGTCATCCATGTCAGATATTCATCAAGAAGATGCAAGCACACCCTTCTCCCCTTCACCCATTCATCACATCAAGTCCCTTCACCAAGTGGGGGGTAGATTACATGACTTGCAACCTAGTTTCTGCTGGAGGGAATCGATATATCATCGTTCTTGTAGACTGTTTTACTAAGTGGGAAGAAGAGATGCCTATTGTGAAGGAAGATGGTGAAACTGCAACTTATTTCTTGTTCAATGAGATTATTGATAGGTTCGGCATTCCAAAGGATATTGTTACCGATCATGGTAGACACTTCCGAATTATATGATGTCATATCTCACTACTATGCTAGTTTTTATATAGGAACACTCGTATCCCTTATATCTGCATGAGAATGGACAAGTTGAAGCGGTTAATAAGACTTAAAAACTATTCTCCAGTGTACCATTAATGCTAGTAGATCAAACTAGCACATTATGTTATATCCATCTCTTTGGGCATATTGTACCAATGTTAAGAGTGATACAGGATTTTCACCCTTCCAACTTGTCCATTGGTTGGATGCAGTCACACCTATTGAATGTGAAATTTCATCGTTAAAGTTGGCCATCCAATGCTTACCTGAAAATTATACTTTAGAAAAATGATTGCTTCATCTTGAACATATTGATGAAAAACATAGGGATGCACCTATCGCAGATAAATCACATAAGAAGCGAGTCAAGAGTCAATAAGATAAATTTGTCAAGCCTAGGGTCTTCTATGAAGGAGACCTTGTTCTTTTATATGATCGGGATACAGACCCCCTATGAGCAGGGAAATTTAATTCTATGTGGCTCTGTCCGTATATCGTTTATAGAGTTTTCAATAAAGGGTCATATGAACTAGTTGCTTATGATTGATTGAAGCTGTCGAAACCTAGAAATGGGCTCTACCCGAAGAAATATTATGCTTAGCACATATACTTTTATTGTACATAGTTTTAGAGTAATGTAGAATTAGTATTTTTTCATTTCTTATATGTTCTATGGTTGTGTTTCAGATTGAAATTGAGTGGTTTGTAATATTCACCGATGGCACTAGTCGTCAAACTCACAATCTTGCTTCAACTACTTGGGTGTTCTATTCACCTACGGGTCAACTTGTTTCGATGGGAGGTGTTTGTCTAGGACATGCAACGAACAATATGGCTGAGTATAGTGCTATTATTGAGCTACTCCAAGATGATTTTCACCACGACATTTCATCTTTAGAAGTTAGGCTCGATTCTCAGTTAGTTTTACTCTAGTTGATGGGTGAGTATCGGGTTAGAGATCCTTTATTATTATATCATTTTTTTAAAGTGAAATTACTTGAAAGACAGTTTGATCACATTTGATATCAACAAACTTCAAGGAATTAGAACACAATAGCCGATGCATATGCAAACTATGTACTCGACTGTCATTTGTATCATACATAGTAAAATAAATCACCACATACATAAAGAAACATGTATATAATCGATATATATATATATATATATATATATATATATATATATATATATATATATGTCAAAAAAATAATCAACGGGTTTGAGTATCCATCTCTTTCAAATATATATAAAAATATACCAAATTGGGCATGACATCCTCAAAGCATTTAGGTATCCCTAAGGGGAGGAAGAAACCTCAACCTCCTCTGCTATAACCTCTCTATAGAAAATAACCAGCCTATTCAATTTCTGAATTATCCTAATCCATGTAGGGGGAACACCCACTACATGTTCATGTATATCCATAGGCATATGCTCTATGTGATATGTAGGTATGTCATGAGTTAGTTGGTTCATCTTTCCCCCAATGGTTGGTATCATGGCCTTTGTTCCTCCTAGATCTGTTGGTCGTACGAACACTCTTGGGTGTCTAGCTTCCCTCACTGGTCCAATATCTGCACGAAGTATGCCGTTAATACTTTAAATCACCAAAAACATATGTAGATATTTTTTTAAAAATTATAAAAAATAAATAAAAACAAAAGTAATTATGGTACCTATCTCTCTCGAGGCAGCTCTTGGAGGCAGCATGAGTTCTGGATCACTGTTGAAGTCCATCCCATCATAAGGAAACTTCTCAAATGCATCAACTTGTCAGGTCCACCAACCTAAGAAGTCATCATCGTCATAAGAGTTACTAGTGTCTAAACCTCCCGATCGTATGAAGATCTCACCCCATCGAGTTATCATGGGCTCATGGGGGATAATAGGTGGGACAACTACTCTTGGACTCAAGGTTGGAACTCTCTCTCAAAGAAGGTGCATAGTATACTCCCATAGTCGAATTTATTCTTCTTCATGGTTCTACACTCGTTGAGTTAGTGGTTCATGTTCACCAACAACCCTACACACCAGTCAAATATCACATTCCGCAAGTACTTTAACCCAATATGCATATATCTTTGATAAGCTAAGTGTTGAGAAGCACTACCACCTATCCAGTTCATAGTACTCAATATGAGTTTCAGTTGGAATCTTGTTATTTTCCCAATTGGCACCTGGCTTCCACTCTTCTTTGTTTGAGCAATGCAGTATGTGTTTGTGTAGTCTTGCATTGATAGGGTTCCCATGCCTCAAAACGTGCCTTTGATTTCAACTACCTCTGCCTCTTGGCATAATCCAGTAATGGCATAAATTCCATCCATTGTTATGTCTACAGTTTCACCCTTGAGGTTAAATACTCCCTGATCGAGATGCCACAAATGCACTAATATTTGGAGCAAGTTTGATTGGGCCCTCATGTTGGATGTGCGGAATAATTTCAAAAGTCCACACCATTGCAAAGCATTAAGATTCAATGGATTTCCCATTGCCTTCCTATACATTGCTTCATGCTCCCTCTCCCTCCAGGTAAGCACCATTACTACATTTCAATCATTATTTTTCATGAGCATTGATTTTTCTTTGTTAACTTGCACCACTCGTGGGTCTTTGTTAGCACGATCGCACACAAACCATGAGTGGAGATATCTCGACTCGGGGTTATTCCACGACCCTGCTACTTTAACCAAGGATACCGCAGGTATGCAGAGTTAAATTTTAAAACTAAAATAAAAACTCAAAACTATATTAAAAATATTCAAAAACCATTGAAAATGGAAAGAAGAGATATAGATGTTACCTACAAGTGACAAAATCGAAAATCGTCCTCCAGATAGATCATACGCAACACAACAAGTCATAGGGTTTTTTCTATCTTAGAATGGTAAAATGGTGACTATGAGTTAATTTGGACTCTTTTCACTATTTATGGTAATTTTCTTTTCAATTTACCCACTTTATATATATTTTCAAACTTTTTTTGTCATATTTCTTAATATTAATAACTAATTGAATTTTTGTTTACTAGGTCATGACACGGAAAGGCATTTTTTCACATTTATGTCCACATTGGTCTCTTTAAAAAGGCTTGGATTCCTATGGAATGTCAATTAGGTCTCTACATTGCATATATACCTTATCATCTTTTATTCTTTAGGAACCCCTTTCTAACACCATGGAAAGTGACATTAACCTTCCATTTTTCCTCCATTGTCATTATTCTTCCATGGTTAGGACCTACCTTAACATGGGTCACCCTAGATAGAAAACTATGTCATACTGGTTCCCATGCCGTTACTTGCCACTTTGGTAACTTTTTATTTATCATGCATAACTTTATTAACCTCTTTTAATCAAGTTCCCGACCCTAAGGAGTTTCTTCATGCTCTTGTTAGACTCTTTAAAATTGACAAGATTGTCGAGTATAGTTGTCCCTTTTTAGACTTGTTAAAGGATTTGAATGGACATCCACTTAGGTATAAGTTTACCCATTTTTTGGACCTTCGTGGATTAATTACAAAAAAGGTATACTTTATTCCATTATAGCTATAAGAGTTCTCTCTCTTATAATTTTACACCTTTTTGGATGAAGATACTAACTCTACGAAAAACTACCTTATGGAGTTATTGTTTAAGTTTTTCAAACTCCTTAAATATGAAAACACCAACGAGCATATACCAGCTCGAGCTCGATATTAAAATCCATGAGTAAGTGTATGGAGTTATTGTTTAAGTTTTTCAGACTCCTTAAATATGAAAACACCAACGAGCACGAACAGATCTGGGCTCAATATTAAAATCCACGAATCAGTAACATATCGATTATTAATCAATCTTTTCTTCAAACTCATAAAAATAATGAACAAAGTTGTGAGTTTTCCTCCCATGGATTCATTAAATTTAACATGGTTGGAACCTTATCAGGCATTCTTCTCTCTCTTCTTCGAGCTTTCCCAAAATGAAGAAGGTCTTGAGTTTGCTTTCTTGGAATCATTAAAATTTAACACAAAAGGTATTATCGAGCCTCCTTTTTAATATTTTTAATGCTCATTAAAAAATTAAAAGACAGATAAAAGGAGAAGGGAAAAGAAAGTATCCATAATTCATTCTTAATATGGCAGCAAGTCTAATCTTTCCTTGAACATAGCACTTGTCTTGAGTTAATGGGTCTTTGTCATGTCCCCTTCCTGTCCATCCGATGCAAGGAAGGGAATGTTACTGACTTTCTGCGATTAATTAGAACTTAGCCCATTCATGAATAAATATATTGACAGTAATTAAGGAGTTATGTGTGCAGATTCATACTCAAACAATCACATTGGAATTAAACATTATCCACATACAACTGCATCATGCAATCAACATAACAATAACAATCATCAAATTAAACATTGTAGAACACAGAATGAACATAATTTAAACCACGGAGAATACTTATCTTTAAGATGAAACTGTCTAAACAACTGGCTATGTGAGAGAAACGTTCCACCCAACCATAGGTCCTTTTCCATCCTATATTCTTTTAGTTGAGAGACCACCCCCGAGATGGGATGTGTATCCACTAAGGAGGAACTAAACAGGCTCACTCACAGCCATGGTTTCACACAAACAGTCATGCTAAGCCAGCACACAGTTGGTTTTATTGAGCATGCAAGAGACAAGGGAGGAGGATTCTAATCCACTGAGCTCAACCAGAGAGCTACAAGAATCTCAACTAAACCCAAACAACCTTGGCACCCATAATACCTACCACACCCAACACAAGGAAGGTCCCCTTCTCTGCTACACAGTCCCTCAGGTGCCCCTTCCCTCAAGTGATATTCAGGGTGGGAATAGAAAGGTCCAACTACTAATTCATTGAGATTCTAGCCTTCACTAGGTTTGTCAAGCAATCCCAACCTCTGTTCTCTCTTCTTCCTTGTTATTCACACTTGGATTCTCACAATTCGGTGACCAAATGACTCAATACTGTAATTAGATTTCTGGGCTATCAAAACTAGGTTTTCCCATGGATTTATGGCAATATAACACTCTAAAATTCATCCCAAGGTTCATTTCTATGGATCTCCCATCAAATTTCACTACCCACATGAAATTTTGCGCATTTATGGCACTTCAAAACATGGGTTAATGCAGAGTTGCGATATTTGATTTTTCTCACTACTGGCACTATGTAATGGATGAAAAATGATGCTTAGATTCTCCACCATGGAATGGGAATGAGGAAGAATGAATTCCCATGAGGTAGAGTGACTTGTGGATTCTTAAGATGAAATTTGGAAGCATATGGTTCCCTCTGATTAGTTGCTTCCATAGCCAATTTTTGGTATTTTATTGCATTATTAATATTTACATCAATTTACAATATTGCATGGTTTAATAGCACACGGATAACATAATATCAAATATTTTCCTTTTTAATAAAATATGAGCATACACTAGCGGGGCCTTGGCCTTGAGGTCCACGCTAGGAAAACATACATCCCATGTATACAATATTTACATTGAAATCCAATATTTCCTAAGGGTAAAAATGGGGGTATTACAGTCTTAGTTTTGGCTTTAGGATTTAACTTGATTCCAAAGTTGTTTACTCCTTCGATTAGTTACTCTTCTGATCATATGGATATTTTTTTGAGTCTCCTACATTACAAACTTATATCATGTTTCATGTATGTCCAAGCTACCTAAGTCACTTTAATATGGTGCTCAATGTTCAAGGATGACCCCTGCGTCATCCCTTCTGCAGTCCATCTTGACTCCTCATGTCGGGAATCCCTTATATCGGTATATCATCTCTCTTATTTCAAATCAATCTCCATGTCTCCCTTGTGTGAGATGATGAAGGATATCTTAATGCCTTCCTTCTCATGGGTCTCTTCCTATGGACATCAACACATTTTTCTCTAGGAAGTAGACTTAGAGTCCCAAATAGTACCTTGACATTTGTAGTCAACATTGGTAGATCATCTCGCTGTTGATTTATGGGATTGCATCATTGTCCCTTACTTGCCATATTCTTCAAGTGTTTAACTTCAAGACCCCTTATTCACACATGTAAGAGTGTACTAAGTACCTTGGACCCCATTTTCATTATTTGTGGGTGTCCTCGTGTTTGTTAACGATTTCCATTATTGAATGGTAATCAAATGAAATCCTCCATGTTCGAATTCAACTCCTTTATTCGCATGGTTTAGGATTTGTACTTATATCGATGATTGGTTTGAAGAACTTGGACCTATAATAACGCTCATTTGTTATATCTTGAGTTGTGCAAGACTGAGCCCTACTCATTTTGGCTCCTCATGAGACATAGATCTAGTTTGTTGTTATGGCTATGTTATTCATTTTTTACATGGATCCACACTTGTATTTTAGTGGCCATGATATATCCATCAGTTTCACATATGTAATAAAGATCATGTGCCCTCATTCTGAACATGACATTATGTCAAGATTGTATTGTATGCTGACCTTTTTTTGTTTTAGATATTGATCGAAGCTTCGCTTCTGTGTCTTTCGTTCTCCTCCACTTCCTTGTTTGTAATGCATTTAGGGAATCATTTACCCTTTTGACCTCATACATTATGTGGGATATGCTATCAGTCAAATTGATACTTCTCTATCTGTGACGACACTAAAATGATGCTCTAACAAAAGGACATTATGGATTGAAGATCCCTATTTGATATAGATGCATATGACCTTGATCATACATAATTTTCTACAGATTATCCTTTTTGTGAGACACTTTTAGGACATAACCGCAACTATCAGAACTGACATCTCGTTTGTCACCCATTCGTGGTCCACTGTCCACTTGCAATTTTTCCAAAAAATGTTGCACCCGCTATTTGTTGCCATAAGACTTGTGGGTAACTCACTTGTTGTCAAGTTCATACCCGTGGGTTCCTCCTAAAATCATGAAAAATAAAAATAAAAATAAAAATTGAGATAGTTATGGTAGTTTCCCTAAGTACCATACCTTCCCCAAATACTTACCTCTCAAACCTATCTTCCCAAATCTACTATAAATACAAAGGCAATTCCATAGGAGAGGGGGAAACCCTTTATGTATTGAAATTTTGGAAGAATAAACATAGAAGGATAGGAACGAGAGCCCAGAAGGTTTCAACAATGTTGTTACAGAATTGGGTATAAATTTTTGTCATTTATATGATTAATACAAGAGATTGTGTTATCCCATAAAAAAATGTGTTTATCTTATGAATTAAATTTAGTGAATATGTCATGCTCCATTTATGTATGATTTTCATGTTTGATTGTTAATGCCTATGTATCCAAATGTTTTGAGGAAAGTTTCTCTATTTTTATAGGATTCTTGACTAAGGATTGTGGATCAAGGACTTAAACTTTCAAGCTTGGATCAAACTTCTTGTATTCAAGGTACTTTTACTTAACTTGTCAAACTTAGTTCTTTTTCGTAAGAAAAGATCATGTTGCATGCTTTC
Organism: Larix kaempferi; assembly: GCA_027924585.1. Taxonomy (NCBI): domain Eukaryota; kingdom Viridiplantae; phylum Streptophyta; class Pinopsida; order Pinales; family Pinaceae; genus Larix; species Larix kaempferi. The sequence continues at coordinate 256,466 of BSBM01000953.1, forward strand.
CTATTGTTTTAGATTGTATATGTTTTCAATAGTACATTGGTGACCTCTATAAATTTCCCAGTCATAAGTTAAAATTACGAACAACAATATGCACAACAGAAAAATGTGGATGGGTTTTTTCCATTATTATTTGAAAAAACAAGATTGGAAAGGAAACAATCTAGAGTTATATTAACATAAGATGATTGTTCTCGGATAGACAGACATGGTTTTGATGGTGTTCCTTATGTATATATCACAACTTTAAATAAATTTTGGGAGATTTTGATCCATGGTTACGATGGTAGAAATATAGTCATTGTAAATTACTTGAAAGAAAAACATGTTTGTAACGAGGAAGAGAATTCTATTATAACAAAAATTTATACTTTCCATGATCAATTCCAACAATCTTGTTAGATTGATCATGGACTTTCTTCCTGCACTTAAATGCTGTGAGAGACCTGAGGCCAATTGTAAAAAATATGAAACTAGTTTGTTAAATAATAGAGTTAAATTTTGTTTGTCACAAATAAAGTCTTTGGATTTTTTATATTCAATTGTGTGAATAAAATATTTTCAAAGTGTCGATTTTGGTTTTCAAAAGTGCAAAATTAGACCTTAAAAGTGTAAAAATCAGTTTTCAAAAATTGCAAATTTAAGCATTGAACGTGTCAAAAACAACCTTTCAAAAGCATGGAATCAGGTTCTAAAAGTGCCATTATCATATTGGAAAAGTGAAAAAACTAATTTCAAAAGTGTCATTATCAAAGGAAAAAGTAAATTTTTGCAACCTGAAATTGTCACTTTTGGAACCCGATTTTACCCTCTAGAAGCCTTGATTTTGGGGTTTATAAAGGTTGTTTTCAACTTGATTGCAAATGGAATTGGACTAGAATAAACCCAAATTTAATGAAATAGGAGTTCACCTTTAATATTGATTCCATTCAAATAACTTGTAATTATGATGCAGATATGATTTCTAATGTATCCTCTAGATTAATTCCTTTAGAAGGAATTCCTATTGATGCACTTTATGTTAAACTTATTATCAAACCTTCTATACGAGATAACATGACCAACTGGAAGGTGTTAGATCATTACCAATAGATTATCAATGTCCTCACCCTCCAGGACACCTTCAAGGACTTTGTTATCGATGAACAAAATCACGGTGCATCTATCAGACTAGTCCAATCACCCTTGAATAAATAGACAACTAAAATAGTGTTATGAAAATACTATCCCAAAATCTGTTGTGAGCCTTGAAAATATTACAGCCTCCAAGATAAATTCAAAAGGACAACAAATTGTAAGACTAGTATCTCTTGGATGAAGTATGAAGTCATGAACATCTATACTAATTAGAACCCACAAAACATGAATATCGGACTTGGTTGTTCCTCGCAAGAAAATAATTCTCTTGTATGATTGTTCAAGGAATACAAGGATTTGTTTGCATGGACATATTATAATCTAAATACCTTTGACCCAAAAATTATGCATCATGTCATTCCACTATAACTATATTCAAAATTGGTTCAATGGAACTTGTGCAAGATGCATCCCACTCTTGTGCCTCTGGTTAAAAAATAATTGGATAAAATATTAGTTGAAAGAATCATATTCCCAGTTCAACATACTGAGTGGGTATCTAATTTGGTGCCAGTTAGGAAGAAAAAAAGAGACACTAGAATATGCATCAACTTCAAGAATATTAACAGATCCTCTCGAAAGTATAACTATTTGTTCCTCCAATGGAACAAATATTACAAGTTGTCACTAGATCTTAAATGGTTTCCTTAATCGACGGTTTCTTAGGGTGCAACCCAAGTCATGGTCCCACCTAAAGATCAACTAAATAACTCCTTCATAATGAAATGGTAATGTATTCTTATAGAAAGATACCTTTTGGACTGATTAATGTCAGTTCTACATTTCATAGAGATATGGATATAAAATTTTGAGGATTGATAAAAAAATCAATAGTAGTGTACCTAGATGATATAACCATCTACTCCTCCAAGAAGATCATGCCTCTACCATAAGGAAGATATATGGTCATTTTCAAAAGTACAGGTTTTCATTAAACCCAAAGAATTTAGTATTTGTATTTGACGAAGGTAAGAAACTAGGATTTATAGTATCCAAATTAGGGATGATAATTGATCTTGAAAGAATTGAGTCCATCACCTAGAATTGTCCCCCTCACAATAACATTTATATCCAATATTTCATAGGAAAGATCAAATTCATATGAAGGTTCTTCCATAATTTCTCATTGATGGTGAATCCTATATAGAACATGATAAAAAGGAAGAAAACCTCAAATCGGGTCCCAAGGAAAAGAGTCATTTTTGTAAATCAATAAAGCAATCACTAAAGCACCTGCTTTGGCTAGGCCAAATTTATTGAAGGATTTCATACTATATACCTTCATGCCGAAGAATTCTTACACAATTGTGCTTACCCAAAAATATCAAGAACAAAATGAAGGACCTATTGCTTTCATGAGTTAAATTTTTCAAGGAGCTGAGTTGAAGTACCCTAAAGTGGATAAATATGCTTATGTTGTTTTTAAAGTGGTCAAAACTTTCTAGCCATATTTGCTTAAATCCCGAACCAAGGTTATATTCCCATACCCCACAGTGAGGAAATTGCAAGTTCAGAAGGATCTTGTCTCAACTAAAATGGGAAAAGACTCTTTGAAACTCAATGGAAGTTGGTAGTATGCTTAAAGGAAACATGTTCCCTGGCGGAAATCAAAACTAATTCTCAGTAATGGAGAAACATTCATGTGAACTTCCTTTTTGCACAGAACATGCTATAGACATGTCAAAATTTAGGTGTATTTTATCGATTGTCTTCTAGGTCCATCCATGTCACATAATTTAAATCCTATCTCATTGTACCTTTTTTAATATGCACGAAAGGGGTAGTTAGCCATGACCATGCTTGCAAATTTAACATCAATCAGGAGTTCCATCCCATGCCTTTAAGAAGATTTTGAATATGCTCTCCTATGTAAGTTGATAAATAAATGACTATGTAATATCCCAAAATATAGATTCAATGATATTAACTAAGTCACAACAATTTTAAACCATGAGCTTGCAAAACTAAAACTAGTCAACAAAACTATTCATGAATGAACTAGACTTGGACATTGATAAACCTTTGAAGAGCTTGATATTTGGACACTTAGGGATCTACAAAATGTGTTAACGAGTGTGTAGTATCAGATATATCATATTCAAGGCCAACTTCAGAATCCTATGCACAAGGCACCAAGTCCATTTATGCTTCGACAACAACTATTGTTGAAGTCTCCATAAGGCTTCGTGGGAACACCAACATATGCATACTAAACTCATTCACTTACACTTTGAAGTCAACCAAAGGGTGGATATTAGAAATTTACACCTTAATATAATTCTTGGAGATATTTTCTGAAATCTTGGGAGGATTAAGCAGTGTTTGGAAGTCAAAGGGAGGAAGAGCACGATGTAGGATTGCTCAGCTAGTTTGTTTACCGGTTCTCCCAAATGGGAAGAGAAGGACATGAATTCATAGAATGATGTTTGTATGGACTCAATCACTGTCCTAATAATGTATGATGAATGATAGAACTGAAAATGAGCATCCATAGTACGTTTAATTAACAATAATGAAAACCTAGTCAAATATAATTGCACAATGAGCTAGTCTTGAGAAATATGAGCTCAAAAGTCCTTTAAAGCTCTCAAATTATTCTTTCGATGATAATTATGTCTTGTACATGAATTATAGTACAGCATAAAACAATAATTAAGGAGTATAATAAACAAATAGATGTACTTTGATCTCAAACTTTATAGAGAGTCTCTAATCTTGATATTCTTACAATGCCATGAGTAGAATGCTTCTTAAGAAGAGAAGAAGTGGGGTGTTCACTAGATATGAAACATGGATGAACAAGAGAATATGGATTCCCATGGAAAGTGCTCCTATTTTCAATGGCTTCTCACATAATTCAAAACTCAAGAATATTTGTAGATAGAAAACAAATGGCGCGTTCTTTACAGTTGGAACACCGGATCTAGTAAAATGGCCATAACTTGATCATTCATACACATTTCTTGATAAGAAAAAAAAAGTGTTTGCTACTAGAAATGATTCTACATATGCAATGGAATAGGTCTAAAATTTCATAAATTCTCATCATGGTCGAAACCAGAACCTCCATTTCGTCCCTTCAACACTGTCTCCACTGAATGAAGGAGTTGAACCACACAACGAGAACACCAACCACTGGATCAGAATTCAGCACCTACAATAAAATCCATGATGAAGACTAGATGTCATCATCATCTTAGAGGAAGCAGGGGAAAATCTCCTAGCTTGGACTAGGGGCACATCTCCCAAGTCTTAGAGGAAACATTACACTCAATCAAATTCACAAAATGTCAAACTATGGGCAAGTGGTGCACTCTTCTTATTTAATAGACTTGGATGACTTGTTGAGAAATTAAACAAGGATAATGCGCCCTCGTGGACTGGATAAGGTTGGATTTATTTATCCTTTAGTTGTTTCCTTTGATTTTGGATATTTTCTTTTGCTCTTTCTTTTGCTTTTGATTTTGATTTTGATTTTGATTCTACTTTTTCTTTTTCTTTATCTTGCTTTTTCTTTTATGTCCTATTTTTTCCTTCTTTCCTACCTTATCCTACTTTTCTACTTTGTCCTGATTTTTCCTGCTTTTCTTCCTTATCCTGCTTTTCTTCTTTGTCTTGCTTTTTCCTGCTTTCCAGCCTTATCCTAATTTTTTATTTTCTCTATTTTTCTTCTTTTCTTCTTTATTCTTATTTTCCTGAGCTTTACTAGTTTTTTGCCTTGTTCTAGATTTTCTTTTCGTTTTCCTCCTTTCCTAGCTTTGAATGCTTTTATCTTTTCTTCCTTTGCAATCTATCACTTTATCAATCCTTATCCTCTAATGTGCCCTTGTTCATAATTATCCATTTTATTCCATTGAAATAAATATCTATTAATGAAAATACTTCCATCAAGTGCATTTCAAAACTTAGGAAAATAATAAAATTAAAACCTACTAACTAATTAATACCTTAATTTAACCCATCATTAATTAAATAATTCTAATATGTCACTAGGATCCATGGGGGTTGATCTACTTCATGGTGCTGACAAAATGGGAACATGACAGTCCTCTTCTCCCAAGTTTGCTTGTCCTCAAGAAAGAAACCAAATCCAACCACCTATGAAGCCAACCAGTGACTTCACTTCTACAATATGTCGTTGGCTGTCTAGAATTGGACTCCTCAATTCCAAGCTAAATACCAAAGGTCCACCATGTTTCTGTTGCACCACTCTGACTAAATTTATTGTGAAACACTATGTGCCAAGATCCTAATGTTTGAGATGCATGTCTACCGATGGAACTATTACTTGTGGAAAACTATCATCCCAAAGAATTCCAGGATCCCATTGTCTTAACTGCATCCTTCCAAACATCATGATTAATAGGAAGAATATATCATCATGGAGGTTGTCTATATCACCCCACCATACTGGAATTTCATCATTTCCAATGAAAAAATGGACTTCTGTGAGTCCCTCCAGCCCAATATGAAAGTCCTTATGTTCTATGTGAAAACCAACACAAAGACTCACATCACTACTAGCCAATTAACATAGGTGGAAATACCATTTCCATTCAAGTATACTATAATCATCACATAATAGCCACAAATTGCTATACAACCGCTCACAAAAAATGAATGAAATTTCCATAAACTTTTAATTAATGCAAGAAACAAATTTACCTCTTGGAGTACTCATCTCCCCCATGTATCTATCCACCCAATCATTGGATGAATGCATACAACATCCCAGTGATCTGGATGGAAAGCTTGTAGCTTCCCCATGTACCATATTTGCTCTGGTGTAACAACTCTTAACACTGATACTTGTTCCACCTATTTGTCTCAAGTGGAACTCCCCTGTAGTGTTATGCACGATGGAGACATCAGATAGATTCCTCTATTGTTTATCATCAAATTGGAAAAGGATAGGTGCACTTTTCATCCCACATGGATTGATATTGAGGTCATCAATGGAATATATGAGAGCCTCCTGCTCCTCATGTGGAACCCATATGGAAAATCCCTTTACGCAAAATGCATCCCTATATGTGTTGGCTGCCATATGTATGTGGGGTGAAGGATAGAGAACCAACTCTTGGAAACAATTTCCCATCAAATTTGTTGTTGGCTCAATTGAAATGAAATCATTTTCCTCCTTCAAAACTATGCAATAATCTCCTAGAGGCAACTCATAATCTCTCTGGAAATGAACAGGTGTTTGTTCTTCATTTTGCTTGACCTCAAACTCTCTAAGCACACACAAATCATATTGTACTTCATATTCCAAATGCACACAAGTACCAAATATCAACACACTATTGTTCCAATGACAAGGGTGAAGGTCCCATGTCTAATCACAAATAAACTAGGCATCATCAAAAGTCAATCGATGCCCATAATTCTCACAAAAAATATAAAATGTATCCAAGAAGTCTCCATGGGTGCAAGTAGGAATATCACTCATGTATCTTTTCTCCCACTTAGGAAAAGAAGAGACATTCCAAGCCAATCATCCAACTGGAAAGCAAGATGCTTCGCTATGTGAGTGATCCCATTCGATCAACTCTTTGCCACTATTCCAATGGTGCAAATCTCCATCATATGATACACTCAATGAAGATAGGTGTAAATTCTATGCACCTAGATACATGGAGGCATCAAAGGTAGGCATGATATTCCTATGTAATTAATGGTAAGGGGATGGTGTTGTCATTAAATCCACTAGAGAGAATGTGGGAACTTTCTACTCATGTTTAGGCACCATCAAAAAAAAAATATTAACCCAAAATTCCCCCTCAAGTGACATGGAAGAAGTAGATGGGACTGATGTCGGATCATGGACCAAAATATCATCACTTCAAATCTCATCCATCAAGATAATAGATGCATCAACTCCATCAAAATTTGTTCCATCAAACATGAGCTCTTCAGACTCCTCAATGGAGGAATGAATCACTTTAGGAAGAAGCTCAATTTCTCTCTGGAAGATAGTATGTGCTTAGAACTCATAATATACATTCCAAATCTCCTCAAGCACATGCATCGTGCATCTCATGAACCAACGTCTCATGATATTCCTCCATAGAGTGTTGAGTACTACCAACCATAAGAGTCTAGATGACTGAAAGGCAGGAGGGAATGTGTGATCTCTGCAAATATTGGTCAAGTTGCTCTAACTCCATCTTGGATTCTTGGAGGGTGCTTTGAGTGCTTCTCAAAGAATATTGGGTAGCAATCAACTAATCATTGAGCTTGCAAATATACTCATCATCCTTCAAGGATGCTCCCTCCAAAATATAAACAATCTCATACAAATAATCTATGTCAGAAAGAATATGTGAAAAATTACCTTGGATTGTAGTCATTGCTTTCTGTATCTTCTCCATGGCTTGAAGGGGAGATGAATCTTCTAATGAAGCAACTCTCCAACAAGACTATGACACTGAAACATGCTTTTCATGGAGAATGCGCAAGTCCTCCTTAATCTTCCTTTCACTCATCCTGAATGTCCATTCAAAAAGAGAAGGTTGAGAGTGAACCTCCTCATTTGATCCGTATTTATGCAGGAACACAACATAATACACAAATACCCATAAAAACAAAGATGCAGTGGAAATAACACTTCATTTCATTAATCAAAAAGCTGAAACTGGTTTACATACTGGATGGAAATAAACTAGCTAGGGTGCTGGTAGCTTATCTCTAAGAAGAGATGCGGTGGCTACATGCCTCTAAACTCTCTGTTACAATGAGGCTCAAAGGCCTATATATTATTGAGAAACAATGGAAACCCTAAACATCCAAAAACCTAACCCTAGGAGGTGGAACGTCAGAATATGGGCCCTGTTGGGTAACTTGGTACATCAATTTCCCAGGGTCGTTACTTTGGCGTACTCCCTCTGTTTGATGCATATGATACATCATTAGAAATATCTATTCAAGGAATACACACATAAATAGAAAATATCAATCCCACAACGGACACGTATTTTCCCAACCATTCAATGCCAAAAATCCATCGTTTAGGGCCTCAAAACGGCTCTGGAAGCTTAGGACCCAAAAATTGCTAAAAATAGTAAATTGTGCTACAATTAAGGGAATTGAAAAAACTGAAGAAATAATGGTGGGGGTCCAAGTGGAATAGGCGGGTGGCCACCAATATCCTCTTGGATCATCATCATCAATTAATGGATCAATCTCATGAAGCTCTTGTGGTGATAGTGAGATTGATTCTTGGATCTCTTCCTTGACTGCAAGGTCTTTATATTCTTCAAGTTCAGTGAAATTTGTACTCGCATTAGCCTTCTCAAGTGATATCTATTTGTAAACAACATAGAGAAATGGACATCCATCAATAGATGTCTTCGCAAAACTTAGGCACCTCTTCATGGCATCCATCAGTAGATGCTCTTCCAAACCTTGGGAACTCATCAGTAAGTTCATTGTCATGACACCCATTAGTAAGTGTCTCTGGATTATCCTCTTCAATGATTGAGGGTGGATTTGAGATTCTCATCCTTGTGCGAGCAAGCACAATAGGATTCCGCATGTGCATGTGCAACTTGCTCTCCATAGGTGCTTTTGCTTTCTTTCTTATCTCTCCAACTTTGAATGAAGCTTCACATTTGGTCCTGCTTTCTTCTCCTTTGTTCCGATTGGTACTTTGTTTGTTATCTTTCAAGCAAGTTGATGCATCTTTCCCTTTAGTTTCCTTAGGATCAATATCGTTGGAGACTCTTTTTGAAGAAGATCCAAAAAATCTCATCAAGTAGGAAACACATGCACCCAATGAAGCTTCAGATATTTTGCATCTCTTTCCACAAGTAGGCTGATTTTTAATCCTTTCATGCTCCTCCAAAGGATGATCTTTGATAGTGGAACATGCATATTCTCCATACATATGGCTATCGAATAACCATCATTTCTCCTTCCAAATGTGATATGATGGGAGATACTTGTAGAAGGTACCTCCTAGAAATTTTCTTCCTCATATTATTTGCAATACTCTTCATATTTCTCCTCATAGTCATTATCATACTGCTCATCATCCGAGTAGGACATGGCTGCAATTTTCTTCTTCTTGAGAGCTTACCTTCCATGGGAGTAGAGGAAAGTGCTCTTATACCACTGTAATATCACCAAATATGGATTCAAGTATATTAACTTGGGTGACTTTTTGAGCAAGTAAAGTAGGCTAATGCGCCCTCATGGAGTGGATAAGTTTGGCTTGTGTCATGTCCCCTCATTGATGATCACTGGATTGAGTTCCTAACCCAATAAATCCCTTGGGTTGAGGAAAAAAATCTCGTCTACTTGGGGTTAATTTTGATAGTACATGCATTAATTAAATACGAGGTGTTGATTTTATTTTCCTAAAGTTTGAAATGCACTTGATGAGAAAGTATTTTTCATTAATAGACATTTTTATTTCAATAAAATAAGTGGATAATGCTCCACAAGGGCACATTAGAGGATAAGGTTAACCAAGAGGTAACTTGCAAGAGAAGAAAAGATGAAAGCAACCAAAGCTAAGAAATCAGGAAAAAGGAATAAAAGATAGCATAAGGAAGAAAAGCAACAAAGCTCGGGAAAATCATAATAAAGAAGAAAGAAAGATAAAGCAAAAAATCAGGAAAATGAAGGAAAAGGAAGAAAAGCAAGATAATGCAGAAAAGCAGGAAGAAAAGCAATCAGAAGCAGAAAAGCAGGATAGAAAAGCAAAAGTAGAGAAAAGGAAAATATTGAAACTAGTTATCCTTATCCACTCCATGAGGGAGAATTAGCTTAGGTTACTTTATCAACAAGATACCTTATATCTATAAACTAAGGAGTGTGCACCACTATTCTATCTTTTGACAGTTTCATAATTGATATGAGAGAAAATTTGCCACTTAGACTTGCGAGATGTGCCCTTTCTTTTTGTGATAGGATGATGAAATCCACTCTTCGTAATGGATTTTTTTAAGGTTCTTAATTCTGATCCATGGGAGCTCTAGTGGTTGCAGATATTAGAGAGCCTTCCATGCATATTTATGATAATTTTCTAGTCTTTCTTTGATGGAGGAATTTATTCCTTATGTAATTTCGTTTTGATAAATAATTGAGAATAATTTAATCTAATTATTGCTAACATGACTGTAATAATGAACCTATAAACTCTATTATGAATTTTTAATAATAAAAAAATCTGATTTCCATACCACTTTCATGCACCTAGTCTAGATTTCCATAAAAAGGAGCTAGTTTCAAGTGTATGTTTTATAAATGAACATCTATAATCCCAAATGGATTTGTTTCAGTTTATAATTTTAATTAATATTCCAATAGACTCATTCCAATCCTGAAATCAGAAATTCGTGACACTCACATACTGTTTTGAAACTCCTGAATTTCAACTAGCTCCACAATCCAGGATGACAATTTTTGCTTATCTCTTTTGAAATTTTCTGATAATCATTACAAAATTTATAGAGAAAGTATGATATGATATTTTACTGATATTTAATGTTACTGAACCCTCCTGAGTCAAAATCCAACCAGATTCCATTAAAATTACCTTTCTACTGCCAATCAAACTACTAGTCTTCATTGTTTTTTCCTAAGTTTTGTGGTAGAGCCAATTAGAATATATTCATATCAGAAATGTAAATTATAGTGGTATTAAAGCATGGTACTCTGAACCTTTTCTTGTTAATATTATATGAGTACCAAAATAAATTCAGATCCCAAGAAGCAAGATCCTCTGACAGAGGAAGAAGAAAGAGAAGAAGTTAGTTCTATTGAAGTCAAGTTACAAGGCGAATTAGAGGTGTATCATAATGAAGAGAAATATGAATTAAAAATATTTGTTCAAATCATGATGAAGGTTTTACAAGACATATCTCATAACATTGTCCAATCCAATAAAGAAAGTAGAGAGCTCTTAGCTCAATAGCTAGGAAACAAAAATGGGGAGGGGAGCAGAAGTGGCTCCCAATATGGTGAAAATAAAATCACTGGTGGTTCTATTTTTCTCAAGAATTGGGACTCACAATCACTCTAATGAATTCAAGATGGATTCTCGGTACATACTAAATCCCACTGTGCCTAAATTCATTGAAGAGCAAAAGGGGGAACATAAGGTTCGACATGAAGGCCTTGATTCATGGGAGAATAAGTTTGTTGAATACCTTATAGTGAGTGAAGAGTGTAAAAGAGATTTTCCATTCAAATATTTTTTCAATTCTCAATACAAGATTAATCCAAGAGGGAGCTTTTGGATTCCTAATCAAAATTATTAATTAAAGAATGCTCTTCGTAAGATTTATTTTCCTTACTTTGGTGGCTCACAAAAGTGCATTGCTAGTTCTTGGATCCAGAAGCTATATACTTATTTTGAGTTGAATCCAATGGCTGAGAGATATGTTATCAAGTTTGATACCCTACACTTAGATGGTTAAGACAATGATTGGTGGTTTCATGGCATGAAGACACTTGGACGTGATCAAGTGACCACTTATGAAGATTTCACAAGAAGGTTAGCTGAAATATTTTAAAGAAGAGACCTTAAACTCACTTTTAGAGAGATAGCACATGTGAAGCATACTGAACTCCTGAAGCCTACATCTCTAAGTTTTAGAAGTTTGGTGTGTTGGTCATTTATATCTCAGAATCTCACTTGACCCTCTTGTCCATTGAAGGATTAGCATAACCTTTAAAAGGTGTAGTGAAGTCCTACAAACCCTATACCTTAGAAGATGCATTGAATAGAACAAGAGATTTTCAATATTCTATTCCAAGGACAATATTTCCTCCTACAACTAATGCTCCTAATCAATTCAAGAATCAAATTCCACCGTTGCATATTCCTTCTGGAAATTTCAAGAAGGATAATTTCTCCAAAGATAGAGATGAATTGAGAAGAAGGAAGTTGTGTTTCACTTGTTAGGAACCATGGGTTCCATGAGACAGGTGTGCTAAGGGAAAAACACACTATATTGAATTTTATTCAGAGAGTGGAGTTGAGGAGAAAGAAGAAGAGGCCCCAATAGATGCAGAAATGGCCTATGAGACTACTGAAGAAGATAATCCTTCAAAAGTGAGCAAAATTGCAGTATTGTCAGGAGTTCCTCCCTTTCAAATAATCATATTCAAAGGAGTGGATCAAGGTCAATCAGTCATTGTGCTGGTGGATGGAGGAGCAACACATAAATTCATTGATTCATATTTGGTTGAAAGAATAAATATAACTACTAAGAATTTTTAAGGTTTCATTGCCATCATCCTAGGTAATCATAATATGGATTTTTCTAGATGGATTCCTAAATTTCAAGTCACTATAGGAGATTACATTGTTACAGATAGATTTTATGTTTTGAATATGGCTTATATTAGCATGGTTTTTGGAGTACAATGGTTGTATTACATTGGGAAGCACACCATAGACTACAAATCCCTTGAGATGAGATTTCAAGATGAAGGTGGAAAGGAGGTAGTGTTGATGGGGATCAACACCGACCCAAAGCAAGTAGTGTCTGCACATAGTATGAGATCCATATTGAGGCATGGGTACATTGAGTGGAATGCAAAGTGCCTAATCATTACTAAAAAAACCTCTTTGGAGGTATCATAGTATCTAGAAGACATACATAAATTTCTCCAAAAGCATGAGAAGGTGTTTGGGGACATTTCTCATGGTAGGACACATGATAGAGGAGTGGAGCATAGAATATAATTGGATATAGGAACATCACCTATCAAATTCCATCCCTACAAGTATCCAAAAAGATTCAAGGATGATATAGAGTGAACCATCAAAGAAATTCTTGACTTGGGGTACATCCGACCAAGATTAATCCCTTTTGCATTTTTTGTAGTCCTTGTTAAAAATAAAGATGGGACCATGCACTTGTGTATAAAATATAGAGCTCTCAACAAAAAGATGATCATGAATAGATATGCTATTCGAAGGATTGATGGACTGATGGATGAACTACATGGAGCCAAATACTTTTCAAATATTGACCTTCACTCTAGTTACAATCAAATCAGAATGTTGTAGGAGGTCATTCATAAGACAACCTTCCTATGTCATTATGTACATTTTGAATTTTTAGTTATGCCTTTTGTCCTAACCAATGCACTATAAACCTTTCAATCTTGCATGAACAGAATGTTAAACAAGAATCTATGTAAGTTTGTTCTTGTTTTCTTTGATGATATTCTGATTTATAGTAGAACTTGGGAGGAGCATTTGCATGACTTGGACATTGTGATAACTATCTTGGCATAATAATATTTTTATGCTAAGTTGTCCAAATTTGAAATTAGAATGACTATGATTTTATATCTTGGTCATGTGATTGGGAAAGAAGGGTTCAAGGTTCACATGGAGAAGATCCAAACCATTTCAGATTGGACAAGTCCTAAAAATCTCAATGAATTAAGAGGGTTCATTGGAATATGCACTTACTACCAAAATTTTGTCAAATGCTTTTCAAATTAGTCATCTCCATTGATAGATATTACTAAGAAGGTATCCTTTGGTTGGTTAGAAGAATATGAACAAGCATTCAAGAGGATGAAGGAGGTAACAAGTAGTTGTCATGTTTTTGCACTTCCATATTTTTATCAACCTTTGTTTCTTGAATGTGATGCCTCGGGAAATGGGATTGGAGCTATATTGATGCAAAACAATCATCACATAGCCTTTGAAAGTAGTAATTTCCAGCCGCATGAGAGGCTATAATCATTTTATGAAAAAGTGATTCTATCCATCATGCATGCACTAGCCAACTTCAGACAATATCTTGTGGGGGGTAAGTTCATTATCAAAACTGATCATAATAGCTTGAGACATTTCCTGTCACAAAATGAGTAGAATTTGATAGGAAAAAAAATTGGGTAAGTAAGGTGTAGCATACGACTTTGAAATTGAATACAAGAAGGGTAATATGAACATTGTATATGCTACACTTTCTAGAAGACCCATACTTGCGTTGATGAAGTTTCATGATGATTGGAAGGAACAACTAGGAGTAGGGTATGCAAAGAATTAATTTGCTTGTGATTTATTTGATGAAATAATTCATGATGATACTTAGAAGATTCTCAATGATATCATATACCATAAGGATACGATATTCTTGGTTCCAAAATCATCATTAAAGAATAACATCCTAGATTCTACTCATGATGTGCCCCTAGCAGGACATCTGCGGTTTGTGAAGACATACAGGAAAGTAAGATAAAGGTTCTCTTAGAAGGGCCTAAATAAGGAACTGATGAATTATGTTAGAGTATGTGTGGCATGCAAGAAAAATAAAGTAGAACATACACATCCAACTAGACTCATACAACCCCTTCCTATCCCTGAGCAAAAATGGGAAAGTGTATCGATGGACTTCATCACCGGGTCCCCTAAAAGCCAATGTAAAGACAGTATTTTTTTTGGTTGGTAGACTAAACAAGTATGTAAATTTCTTTATTGTCATAACTAATATTGCATCCATCCATGTGGCTATACTTTTCATCAAAGAAGTCTTCAAATTTCATGGCATGTCCAAGTCTATCATCAGTGATAGAGATAGTAAGTTCACTAGAAATTTCTGGCAATATTTTATGGCCAAATAGAGAGAGTGAACGAGCGGTTTTAAGGGTACTTAAGAAACTATGTTACTGGTTAGTAGAAGAGATGGACTACTTGGCTTCATTTGGGAGTGTTTTGTTACAACACTACTTTTCATCTATCAATTGGAATGTCACCATTCAAGGCCCTATATGGATATGATGCAATCACTTTTGTTGATATGATATTTGGTGATTGAAAGACACATAAGGAAAAGGATTGGCTCCAAGAGAGTAAATACATACTCAATACTCTCAAGGACAACTTGATAGTAGCACAAAATAGACAAAAGGTTAATGGAAATAAGTAGAGAGTGGAGCAAAGCTTCCTAGTAGGAGATGTGGTATATTTGTTGTTGCATCCCTATAGACAATCCTCATTGAATTCTAAGGGGGATGAAAAGCTATAACCAAGGTTATATCGTCCATACCAAGTCCTAAGGAAGATCGGTGAAGTGGCATATGAGCTAGAATTGCCTCCAGGAAGTAGAATTCACAATGTTTTCCATGTGTCATGTTTGAAGAAGGAAATAGGGAAGCAAGTTAAAGTTTCAAAAGATTTTCCTCCCCTTGATGATGAGGGAAATTTGGTGTTAGTTCCAAAGAATATTTTGAAGGTTATATAAAGGAATTTAAGAAGAATAATAATTAAATAATATTTGGTGCAATTGGAAGGGCTTCCTATTGAGGATGCCACTTGGGAAGGACAACACATCTTACAGCATCCAATTTTGAAATTGCTTGAGGAAAATAAATCTTGGGAGGGGAGGAATTTAATTTTGATAGTACAGGAATTAATTAATTAGAAGATGTTGATCTTATTTTCCTAAAGTTTGCAATGCAATTGATGAGAAAGTAAATTTTTAATTAATAGATATTCTTATTTCAATAAAATAAGTGGATAATTCTCCACAAGCGCACATTAGAGGATAAGGTTGACCAAGAGGTAACTTGCAAGAGAAGAAAAGATGAAAGAAACCAGAGCTAAGAAATCGAGAAAAAGGAAAAAAATATAGCACAAGGAAGAAAAGCAGCAAAGCTCATGAAAATCAGAATAAAGCGGAAATAAAATAAACAGTAGAAAGTGGGATATGGAAGAAAATAAGGAAAAAGAAGGATAAGGCAGAAAAGTGGGAAGAAAAGCAGTCAACAGCATAAAAGCATGATAGAAAATCAAAAGCAGAGAAAAGCAAAGGCAGAAAGCAAAGGAAAAAGGAAACTATTGAAAGAAGATATCCTTATCAACTCCATGAGGGAGAATCAGATTAGGTGAATTGATCAACAATATACCTCCAATATATAAAATAGGGAGTGTGCACCAGTAGTCAATCGTTTGACAATTTGAGCATTGATATGAGAGCAATTTTTCCGCTGAGACTTGGGTGATGTGCCCCTAGTCCAAGTTGGGAGTTTTGCCCCTGATTTTCATGAGAGGATGATGAAATATAGTATTAATCATGTTTTTTTTTAGGTCCTAAAGTCTCATACAGTGTATCTCGAGCTATTGCAGATATTACAGAGGCTTCCATGCATATTTATGATAATTTTCTAGTCTTTCTTTGATGGAGGGATTTATTCCTTATGTAATTTATTTCTAAGAAATACTGGAGAATAATTTCAGCTAATTATGGCTTCCATGACTATAATAATGAACCTCTAAAGTCTATTATAAAGTTTTAATCAATAAAATTATGACTTCCATACCACTTTCTTGCACCTAGTCTATATTTCCATAAAAAAGAGCTAGTTTCGAGTGTATGTTTTATAAATGAATATCTATAAGCCCAAATGGAGTTATTTTAGATATTTATGTTAACTAATATTCCAATAAACTCATTTGAATCCTGAAATCATAAATTTGTGACCCTCACATATTGTTTGGAAATTCCTGAATTTCAACTAGCTCTGCAATCCGGGATGGCAATTTTTGCTTATCAGTTTTGAATTTTTCTCAGAATCATTCCAAAATTTCTAGAGCAAATATCAGCTGATATTTTAGTGATGTTTAATGTCCTTGAACACTCCTGATTCAAAATCCTACCAGAGTCCATTAAAATTACCTTCGTACTGCCAATCAAACTACTAGTCTTCATTGTTTTTCCTAAGTTTTGTGGTAAAGTCAATTACTGTATCTTCGTATCAGAAAGGTACATTATAGCTTTCTTTTTTCTTTGTCTTTTTCCTTTTCTTTCTTCTTTTATTATATTTATGCTTTGCTTTTTCTTTTTGCTTTTGCTTTTGATTTATCCTTCTTTTGCTTTTTTATCCTTCTTTTTCCTGCTTTCCTACCTTATCCTACTTTTTTGGTTTGTCCTTCTTTTTCTTTTTTTTCTACCTTATCATGCTTTAATGTTTTGTCATTTTTCCTACTTTTTTGCCTTATCTTGCTTTTTGATTTTATCTTCTTTTCTGCTTTATTATGCTTTTCCTAAGCTTTAGTGCTTTTCTTCCTTGTGTCATCTTTTCTTTTCTTTTTCCTTCTTTCATAGCTTTGACTACTTTTATATTTACTTCCTTTGCAATCTATCATTTGGTCAATCCTTATCCTCTAATGCACCCTTGTGCATAATTATCCATTTTATTCCATTGAAATAAATATCTATTAATGAAAATTCTTCCATCAAGTGAATTTCAAAACTTAGTAAAATAATAAAATTAAAACCTCTTAACTAATTAATGCTTTAACTTAACCCTTCATTAATTAATTAATTATAATCTGTCACTAGGATCCATGGGGTTTGATCCACTTCATGGTACTGACAAAATGGGAACATGGAAGACTATATGCTCATTATAAAGTAACAAAGGAAGACTCTGATTTCCATCCCATGCCTCTAAGGATATTCTGAGTAGCTCTCCCATCCATAGAAGAATAAAATAGTATGGGACAAAAGAGATGAGGTAAAATTGGTGCAAGAAGTAACTCTTCTGAGGCTATAAATTCTTGTTGGCAGTAAAGCGATGCCTATGCCAATAAAAAATATTCTGGGAAATGAGAGTTCAAGTAAAATGGGTTGAAAAGGAGTGACTCCATTAATGCTATGGACTTCTGTTGGAAAATAAGCAAAGCATATGGTGCAAGGACTAAAGAATACACATCAGCATCATCATAATATAGATTGTCACATGAAGTGTTGTAACTTGAGAGAATGTAGATGAGAGACATATAAGGTAAAATAACCTCCATATATTGTCTTATTGAGAATGATTGGATGATTACCTCTGAGAAATACTGTAACGACTCATGTTTAGTAAAAAAGTAAGTTTAAGGTATGGGGAACATGGTGTAGGATGAAAAACTTTATCTCTGCCAGGTTATTAGTTGATACCTTGATGTTTCTTATTACATCCCTTAGGGTAAAACAATAGATAATTAGTTTTCCCAGCATATCCTAATTGGTTGTGCCTACAAAAATTCCCCACATGAGATGTTCCCTAAGAAGCAAAACTCATGGGGGGGCCATACTTAAATTTTCCCCCAACCAATTTCAAATCAAAATCCCCAAAATTTCCCTAAAAATAACATGGCATCGATAAGCGTCATGGACCTTGGGAAGTTGTGTTATCCTCAAGAAGATCTATTTCAAGAGTTGCAAGGAAACACCACCACCATGGAGTCCAAGAATCAATGCATTATAAAAGAAATTACTTTTGAATATTGACTGTCAAACCTCGGCGAGCAATGTCGACCTTAACAAGTAGGTTTTTTTTGAAAACTTTAACTTTTAGATGTGAGGAAAAAACTGTTGGAACATTATATAAATCTATACCTTGGTCATACATTAATCATGCATTCCATGCATTGATTATTGAGTCTCCTAGTAGCTAGACTGTGTTTTTCAACCCCTAGTGCTTAACATTGGTCATCATTGGCCTCTTTATTCATTCAAAGAACCTTATCCAAATAATGTGAGATCTAATGCGCCCTCATGCATGGTTTTAGGAGTTAATTGAGTCAGTTCCTTGATTTAAGGCGCCTTGTCCCCTTGATTTCCTAGTTAACTTATCCTTCTACCTAGATTCAATGAGACTGAGTGTAGTATCACATTTTTTACCACTACAAGTCACATCATACACCTCTTTGGGTTATCCACCCCTGATTTCTAGTCTAATGGCCCAATCATGCACCAACCACCTTCACTTAACTGGCCATTCATCATTAGTTTCCACTAGCTCTTGTTGGGTGATGGCTCCAATGAAAACTAAGCATGTCTCTTCAGTGGAATTCTAATGCCATGAGAGGATCACGAATTATATTGCATGTAATATTAATTTTTCCCACATCTTGTGGATGAATAATAGGAAAAAAATTTTACACTCAAAACTTTCTTTTCTCTATGATATTCTTCTATACTTTTCAATAGATCTGTGTTAAACTTGTGAGGTTAGTTTTACTATTGGAAATTCATGTGTGTGAATAATTTCACAAAACTAATGTCATTGCCAGATATTTCATATTGATGTAATATTGAGAACCTTTATTTCCAAGTTCCATATAAAAACCATGAAAAGTGGTCTTTTACATTGGTGCATCTATTAGAAGTAGTGCATCCTCATACATATTAATACCAACAAGCATCGTAGACCGTTCAAAGAGGGGATATTTAGAAAACCATTCATTTATAACCCTAATGTGCCTCGTAGACCTTTGGAAGCAAGGTTATGTTTAAAATATCTCATTTCAAATGCCACAGGAAAAACCTACCATGATTAGAGTCTACTATCGGCAAAATGTTGATAGCCTTTATTTCATAGGACTATAGGAAAACCCTGTCGAGTGTCCTTTTACATCAACACCCCTTGATAAAATTGTTTCATATTTATCTTGATGTAATAACACCAATGATTACCATAATCCTCTCGAGGTGAAGTTATTCTGAAGAAAATCCCACTCGTTTCCGACAGAAAATCAAACATTGTAGGAGTTTATGAATCAACATGAACTCAACTGTTTCATCTTGTTTACTCTAGATGGAAAACCCAGACTATGCGGCCTTCCACATTGGCACATATGCTTACATACATCTCATATCTCCCCGATACCACTTTACCAATTTTTTATTTCAGGTGTTTCAAATCAGGTTTTCCATATTGCATCCTCTATTACCAACACCACAGTTTTGTCACTGATGATTTCATTCTGGACCTTTCTCAATGGGTGAAACAAAGTAGAAATGATAGATCTACACAAGATCCTTTCGCCAGTTACCCAATCTGGATGACTCTCTGTGCACTATTTAATCATTGTCACAAAACATGCACCTTCTTACTCACTCTAATTGCATTCATCAATGCACATCACAAAGACTATATCGGTGTTTTATCTAGTAAGCATCACTAGCTGGATAATGCACTTTTCCTACACCATTATACAGTTTCTGATCACAAATATTCTCTCATTATTGCATTATAAATGCATACAGTTGTTTCTTCTGAAATAAACCCAAAAAATGGCCCTGCCAAATCCAATCAAAGATCTACGCCACCTTTGTGATTAATCTCAATTAATAGATCATGTGAACTTCAAATTTGGTCATAAATAGAAATCAATCATGATAACATTAATGCTGTTGAGTTTTGTAAGGATGTATTAGAAGATTTGAATAATTTTCATTTGCTACTATTTTTGTTCTCCTGTATGTGATAGCTCTCTGTCCTAATTTCATCCAATCACTTACTCTTATCTCCTCTGATTATAAGTTGTCGAGGATATCAGCGCACAAAAGCATCACATTGAACAAAAGAATCCCTGAAGGCCGCCTAAGAAGAGATAAAGAAAAATATGAAGTCCAAGCATATATTGTCCAACAACAGTTGCTCCAAGAGAAACTACAAATGGAAAAGGAAGCTCTAGCAGTTAAAGAGGCACAGAAAAATATTTTGACTCAACGGGAAGAGTTACAACAGTATTATGGGAATATAAACGGCTTAATTAATGATGCTGAGTTATTTGGATATGAATCTAAGATGATTCAAAAGCATGTTGAGGAAATTTTACGGTGGAAACAATTATATAAAGAACTCCAGAAAATATATTTAGGATAGAGAAAAGAGAAGTGGCTAGACTAAAGGCTTTGGAAAAATACATCACTTAGGTTGACGCATTTGAAGTCATAAACAATGTTAAACAAACTTGTTTTACAATATGGAATTCTGTGGAGGACGTGATGAGCAAATTCAATATTCCTACCCTTGAGATGAACACTGCAGAACCAATCAAAATGAGGATTACTGATATTGAGAAGGAAAAATAGTAGAGTCATAAGATGATAACCTAGCTAACAGAAGTTGATCAATAACCTTTTAATAGTTATATTTATGAACCCATAGAATTGGAAGCCTAGATTGAAGCCCTTGTAGACACAAGCAAAACTAATGTTGACAACGAAATTGAACCAAAAGTATTAGGTGCCGAAGCGCAATTTGAAAAGATATAGGATGAGCACTAGACAGGATCAAAGATTGGCATGCCAAGTGGGAGAAATTCCAAGAAAGAACATATTAAGTGTATTAAATTGTTTTCATAATTTTATTTATTTAAATTTCATTGTTGTAAGTTTGATTAAGAAGAGATAGCTATTTTAGTTGTCCCTTGGCTTTGGGATATAAAGGAAATGTTTTTTAAAGCTGAAAAGGGCTGGTGGTGCTCTTCAACCCTTACTTTTTCATTTTGTACAGTATTGTATGAATGGATTGAGTAGGGGTCCAATCAAATTTTCTAGAAACAATTTTGATAATGGAAAGATGCAGTTTCTTCTTCAAATTTTATTGGTTGATTTTGTAAATGTTATGCTCTATAATTATGTTATTGAGAAATATTTATTTACTTCTTTTTATAGATGCATTATTCAAGTTTTTTAATTTATTTTCTTTTGTGTTACAAGAACATATATGTTTATTACAATAATTAATTGTTGAATGTTAAATATGTTTTGATATTGAATTTCAAATAGTAGGAATTATTCCTATTATTTTGAGTTCTATGTTAAATCATTTAACTTGCTATATTCTTCGTTATAATTCAAATGAATGGACAATATTAGTGAATAATATAAAGGTAATTATTTTATTTTGATGTATGTCCTAGTAATGATGTTCTAATGCATTGCTGAAAGTTAAGAATTATTTTCTAAGCACCGATAGTGATATCTGCCACTCTATGCATTAATTTAGTTTATATGTTTGCTCCCCTCTAGGATAGTTTTAACCATTTTTCATGTATTTATTGTTTTAAGAGTACATTTCACATAAAAGAAAAAAAATACAAAATAGAAAGACTTAAAAACCAATGTGGTGACTGGTCCCTTAACTAGTCGGAGGCACCATCCCAAACATGACCAAGTCTAACTTGGGACTTGCAAGCAGGTGTTTTTCCTTATTGTTGATGCAGTCATTCTGACCCATCAACAAACCAATAATAATCAAACACATTGAGAATTGAAAATTAAATTGTAGGGTGGGGGGGGAGGAGATAGTATATCTCTATTGAATGATGAAATGTAATGTGTATAAATATACGTTCTTACATCGAAGGAACTCTCAGAACCAAATTATGATTCCCTTTGCAACTCGATCCACTCACACCTCTCTCCCCCAAGCGTTCAATGTCATCATGTATATAAAGAAGTCATAGCATAACTTCAACACACAAATCAGAATATGTCTTAGAGATAGCGATCTATCACGGGGGAATTCAACATAAAAACTCAAGGTCTGGGAAGTTTCTTCCAGCATAATGATAATTTGGGTGTCTCTCTCCTCCTCCTCTCTCACATCGGTGCCTTTTTAATGAGTATTTGGCATGGTTGATATGGTTAGGACGTAGTTCTATTTGGTTATCCCCAAGGAAATACTCACTCAATTATCTGATTTATGAATTCATATATTTTTTGTGCATTTCCAATGCCCATACACCTTATAGGAAGCAAAGGTGCCAAACACTTTTCTCAAGGGAGAAGTATGTGCAATCTCAAAACCATTAATTCTTAGTGAATTTTACGTTGGGAAGAATTGGAGTTGTCTTGTGACGTAGTGACCATAATTTTGGATGACCTTGATGTGGAATTAAAGGAAATTAATTGTTGTTAGGATCTCTTCCAATGATATTAGGAACATCTAGGGTTGGATTAAGGACATTTGTATTCTATTTTTGATGCTCTTATGCCATTAGGGTCAACCTAATGTTGTTGGGGTCATTAGGTTTCCATTAGTATCATTAAGGTTCTAATTAGTGCTATAGAAAGAGGAAATTCGTGTTCCATGTCCCTCCCTTCTCAAAATAGATTTTCCTCATCTCATCATTTCAGAGTCATAATATAGATCATCTTTTATACTTATTTCATCCCGAAAATTTTCCAACTACCATGAAATATGCAATATATAAAAACATTATTTTTGTTTGTTAAACAATGAATAATAAAATACATAACCTTCCCATTCCAACTTTAATTACTACTAGATGAATTTTATCCTCTTTCTTCTTATAGTTTTCTTCTCTTTCTAAATTCACACTTATAGTTTTTTTCATATCATTTATAACGAATAAAATCAATAATATCCTTTTAATATAGTTTTATTCTCTTCCTAAATTAACACTCATCACGCTTTTCAAATATCATTTAGGCAATAGCATTAGCTTACCATAATTTTATTTTCATTCTTCTCCTTCTTACTTATATTTTCTCTACCCTATATTTTATATTATTGGTTGTAATGCCCTCATGTTATATATTATTGTTTATAATATCATCAAATAATATTGTTTATAATATCCCCGAATTGTATAATTATATAGACTTGTTGTAAAATATTTTTCAAAGAATAATTTATGATTGCCATTTTTTTAATATATATATAGATATAACTTTTATGCATAGAAAATAATTTTTAGTGTATAATTTTTTTTATTAGTCCCTGTCATAGGTAGAGACTATATGTTCCATCATTTCGTATTAATTCACGTAATCGGAGTAAATATATTTCAAATTAGTAATGTTGAAGAAATTGTTTTATTTAACTATAATTATTAAATAAAATATTTTAATACATGTTCACTTGGTATTGGATGAAAGTATTTGATTAGACTAATACTATCATTGCCATGAATTAAATTTAATGAAAAAAAAAATCAACATGCATTAGACATACATTACACATCCAACAAATATTTATTTATTTTATAGTGGAAACTTGGTAGCTCTATAAATAATGGCAGGATGCAAGTTTGGGTTGACAAAGGTTGCGGGCTCGATCTCGGCCTAGGGAATACATTAATTGAATTGTTGGTTCATCCAACAATTAGGTTATGCTTACAGAGTTAATTTTCTTCACAACTGTCAAAACCTCGACTTAGGTGATATAACAACAACCAGCTAGTACCCGATCCTAAATTGTGTGGGAAGGCACTAGAATCGAAGGTTTCCTTTCACCTAGAGGTCTAATTCTTGAGACCATTGATTTGTACCATGGAGGTAACCAATGTCTTAACGTATGTTACAGTGCGGGATTTTGTAGGTTTGATCTTTTTATTTTCTTACCCGACAATGGATAAATATGCTAGTGTATTAACACTATCACTTGGAAAGAGAAACACACAAACGTGTCTCCAATTGGGCTACGATCTGAACAAACTCACCATAGTGAGCAAGGCCATTAATATGCTTCTTAGTAAGAGGCATCCAAGGAAATCTTAGCCATGGGAGGAACATGCTACTAGAGAGATCCATGCTCAAGTGCTTCATTATCGTATGTGTAACTCAGTGATGATTTTTATATGTTGAGAGTCAAACCTTCTGGTTGCCATTGTATGAAGATTGTGTTTAAATTTGTGAAATCCCACTCTAATATGTTATTGTTCCAGGAATATGTCATGGATTGTATCAGATGTAAATGTATACAAAGACTGTTACAACCATTAATTTTAGTTCTATGCACAATTTAGAGTAGATTAAAATAAAACTATAGTTCTATGCAGAAATTGGCACCTTTGTGCTAGTTTACACTATTTTCTATGCAACTGTCTCCAAGTGCAGTGATCAAGACTCCCATATATATATATATATATATATATATATATATATATATATATATATATATATATATATATTGATGTATTTGTAACTTTGGAAGATATTCACTTGTATATTGTATGTATTACATTTGTACCTTATTGTATCCCCAACGGAGATGTATTATTCCTCTGATTGGAAGTGTCATCATGTGTACTTGCAAGTGTCGCAAGTTATATTGTAAGTGTCGTAACTTATACTTAATGGGTTATTAGACAACCCTAGTAGGGGTCGGCCCAGTCAACATTATGTTAAGTGGTTAAGTTGAGGCCGACCTAGTTGAGTAAAGGTCAAGTGAAAGTTAGTGTATAAATAGAGAGTGTATCTCTCTCATTTTACACATTCTATTATTCACTCACTTCGCATTAGTGAGAGAAGAGGAGGATGCGCACAAGTGGAAGAGGAGGATCATGCTACTGAGAATATCTATCCCTTGGGTTTGATCATGGTGATCCTTGTATTGATGCTTATTCTATCTCTGAGGAAGTTGCGGGATTTTTCACCTTCTTGGTTTTCCCCGATGAAATGTTTTGTGTCTCTTATCTCTTGTCTCTTATGCTTGATATGCTGTACATGTTGTTCTTTCAATTAGGATACTAGATCTATTGATTTAAATGATGAAAATATAATATGGTATCAGAGCTAGCCCGAAGGAAGGTATGGTATGGCATTTATGAGACTTGTTGCCCTTACGTCAAATTGCAAGCTAGGGATTGATATAGAAAAACCCATTCATCATAGCACTTTCGCTATAACTCCGTTTTGGAGAAGGTTCGGGATATTAAGCTTTTACAGGTCGTAGATAACATCCCCATGTACCTTTTGTCCGTAGCACAACAACTAATTCGTTGTACTTTGTGTTTTATGATCAGTGCAATCTAGGGTTTCTGCCTCTTCCAGATCTGAGTCATAAACAGTTGACCTAGGAAAAAAGGTCACAACTTGGGCTAGGAAGCTCCAAATGAAATTATGTAAAAAGGGACAGTAAGAACACGGACTGTAGTTTCTCAGGTAAGTTTTTTAGAGGCCTAAATTGAACCAGTGACCCGTGGAACTCCATACATGTTCGCTCTCCTGTTTTATCCCATAAACAGGTCACGTTGCGAAATTTGGCATAACTCTCTCTCAGAGAATCCAATTGAGGTCAGACCTATGGGGTTGGAAAGATGATAGGTCAGGATACCACAAGCCGAAGTTTCAGACCCTATGGATTTGTAATTTCAGATATGTACCGGAAACAATAACGTGCATATTTCTGTTAAAACAAAATTGGATTCTAAGCACCTTCATTCTTGGCTTGTCACTGCTGCGGGAATTTAGGGCTTCAGAGAAAGTTGGAATTTTTGGAACCGGAGACCTTGGCTAAATGCTCCTCATCAAAATAGAAATTTTGAGACCAATATCAAATTTTTTGGTTGGGCAGAAGGCCAGGCTTGATCAAACCCTAGTTTGGGATTTTGATCGGAAAGATGGAAAATTAGGGCTTCTACAAAAGTTGGAATTTTTTAAGTCGGTGAGCACGGATGGAAGCTCCTCGGAAAAATCAAAGTTTAGAGCTTTGGATCGAACTTTTTGTTTGGGCAGAAGGGTGGGCTTTATCAAACCCTAGTTCGGGGTCCTATCTAGTGAATCCATAAGTTTCAAAGGCAATTTTGAGGGGTCAAATTTTGTATTTTTCAAAATTTAAGTAAACCAACTTGATCAACTCAACAAGCCACCTCTTTCCATCCATTCAGAAGTTTGAAATTCAAAGTTTGAATTTTTAGGGTTTCTCTGACAAACCCTAATCCAGCTCGAGATCTAGTTTTAGAAAATCAAAGTGGATTGGGTTAATCCTAGAAAAGAATGAATTGGTCGCCTGCATAAGTGAAGAAGTTCCAGTTCCAGAGGGAGATGAGGTTGAGGTTTTACATGAGAATGCTACGAGAAATCTCAACAGGTATGACTTGAGGAGATACAGGTATGTTTTTGAAATATGTTCATGATTAAGGTTATGATATGTTTGTCTTCATATTATTGAGGTTAGTACAATCTTGATTAAACTTAGACTTGTCTCACCACCCTAGTAAAAGTATGAATACATGTGAATGATAGAAGACATTCATTGATTAGGGTTATGACACTTATGATTGTACTAATGCACTGTGGTGTTGTATGGGGTTGATATTGACCGCTAACATGAAAGGTACATGAAGAAAGTACAAATCAAGTTCTAGATCAAGTACATATGACCATGGTGACATGAAGACAAAGACTCATGGATCACATAGAAGCTCCACTTATGAGGTATGTATTTTTTGGTTCTACAATGGTTAACTTATGAGTTATGCAAGATACTAAGAACAAGTCATTGAAGAGAACAAGAAGACATTGTTTGAGTATGTTAGACATAACCAACAAACATGATAACCAGGTATGTTTTTCCTATATCAAGTTAGAATCCTACCTTGTGTTAGGATATTATACTTTTGTATGAATGATTATTCTTGAAGTTAGAAGTTTAAGTAATCAACCGTTTATGCATATTATGTTTCTTACTTTGATTGATGATATGACTAACCAGAAGAGTCCTATGGTCAATAAGAATATGCATAAGTAATAGAAGTCCTCCCTGAAACCTTGAATACTAATGCTTGTGATAAATTACTTGTGTGTGAAATAATCATGAACATACTATTTAAGATTATTTAGAATCATGATGTTTTCGTAGTATTGAAATTATACTAATGCATGTATGATTATGTATGAGATCTTGAGGATGACACTAGTGTACACTTAAGCATGCATAGTGGTCCAGGATGGATATAAGCTCAAAGACAGATAATCTAGGAAGCAAAGACCGAGAGGGAGCTCACACCAGTTGTTCCTACAAGGAAGCAAAGATCAAGAGGGAGCACCCTCCACTAGTTTATGCAAGGAAGCAAAGGTTGAGAGGGAGTCCACCCTACAACCAAACAAAGATAAGTATTTGAATTGTCATTTCTTACTTAAATGATGTTGTCCAGTCATGTACATACTTATGTTCCTAGATTTAGGATATGTATTATGCATATTAGAAAAGTTGCATTAATGAACAAGATACTACTAATATGCAAGTAATGGGTAAGTGGCCTATGGTACTTTACAACATTCCATTGCTACTTATCTAGAATGAAACCTCTTTGCTAAAATGTTGGGAGTTGTGCACACTCTTAACAAATGTTCTGGTAGAGATGGAAGGCATCTAGAAAGTTACCGCGTTAATATGGGATATGGATAAATGTTATATTGAAGCAATGGCTAAGATAATTGCATGAATGTATAACATATGTCTTTATGCATAAGAATTTGTTTCCAAAAACTATGAGAAGTTTCTAATCATGCAATTGAATTTGACTTGTAGGAAAGATCGTGTACAATTACCTACAAAAGAAGGACAACAACATTTGTTCCAACAATGAAGCTCATGAAACTATCTCTTAAATATATTGAAGAATCTAAAGTTCCCAGGATTTGGGATGCAGTGATAGAAGGATGCCATGATCGAGGAGTACCAGTCGATCATGAAGAATGATCTTTGGGATATGGTCCCAAGACTTGAAGGGAAGTCTGTTGTGACTTCCAAGTAGATCCATAAGATCAAGCATGCTGTAGATGGTAGCATAGTGAAATACAAGGCGAGGTTTGTGGCTCGTGGCTTCTCCCAAAAGTTAGGATAGATTATGAAGAGACTTTTTCTCATGTAGACAGATACACTTCCATCAGAACAATACTTGCTCTGGCTGCAGTGATGAAGTGGAAGATACACTAGATGGATATGGTGTAGTCGAAGAGGAAGTGTATGTGGAGAAAACACTTGGTTTTGAGACACATGACAGGAGTCATATGTGTGTAGATTGAAGAAAGTGACATTGTATGGCTTGAAGCAAGCTCCCAGGACTTGGTACGACAGGATAGACAGCTTCTTGTCCAGTTTAGGCTTTACCAAGAGTAAAGCGGATTCCAACCTTTACTACAAGGTTGAGGAAGGAAATCCTATGATACTACTATTGTATGTGGAATACCTATTTGTTACAGGTGAGGATGGGTTGATTGCCGACATGAAAAGGAATCTTGCTACCGAGTTTGAGATGAAGAACTTGGGTATGATGCATTACTTTCGAGGCATGGAGGTTCGGTAGAGTACAGATGGAATCTTCCTTGGACAAGGGAAATATGCAGTAGAAATCCTAAAACGGTTTGGGATGATGGATTGCAAGGCCATGGCCACAACTATGGCATTGAACCTGAAGCTTCTGTGTGATGCTTCATCTGATTCGGTTGATGTCACAGTGTATCGTTAGATGATTGGGTTCTTGATGTACCTGACGAACATGAGACCATATATTTTCTTTGCAATGAACACATTGATCCAGTTCCTGATGGATCCGAGAGGTGTTCACCTGATTATTGTGAAGCATATTCTGAGGTACCTGAAGGGTACGATTGATTATGGGCTCAAGTATGATGCGAATCAAAAGTTTAAACTAGAAAGTTATGTTGATTCAGATTGGGTAGGCAGTGCTGCAGATAGGAAGAGCACTTCTGGGTGCTGCTTCAGTATGGGATCAGGTGTGATCTGTTGGTTTAGCAGGAAGCATTCCTACGTAGCACTAAGTACAGCTGAAGAAGAGTATGCAGCAGCTTGTTCAGCCAGTTGTGAGGCAGTATGGCTTAGGAAGCTACTATCTGAGTTATTTGATTTCCCGTTGGATGCTACTGGTTGCGTCGAGAGGTGCTCTACAACCTAGTATGGGAGAGATCCCGTAATGTGATATAGCGTGATATAACATTAGTAACAAGTTGGCTAAAAATAATACTATATAGTGAATATTATGGGAGAGATCTTGTAACGTGATATAATGTTAGTAACATGTAAAAAGTAGTAAATACTAGCGTAGATCCATCTCAAACCTGGATCTATCAAGCACCGAGAGGGATCCAATTTCTTGAGGTGTAATTTTTTTTGTTTTATCTTAAATTTTTTACACATTAAGAAAAAAATTACCCCTCAAGAAATTGGATCCCTCTCTTTTAATTTTTTAATTATTTTTATTTTTATTTTTGATAAGTTATGAGCGAACATGAAATTATTAATTACTTTTGATTTTTTATAAGTTATGAGAGGACATGGAAATGTAATGTGACAAACTTTACAACATCTCCCCCATACTGTGTTGATGTATATGTAACTTCGGAATGTATTTCATCCATGTATTTCATATACATATTTATTGTACCCTTATAAGAGATGTGTTATTCCTCTATAAGGAACTGTCATCATGTGTATTGACAAGTGTCGCAAGTGTGTGTACTTGGTGATGGGTTATTAGACCACCATGTGTGGGGTCGGCCTTGAAATATATATATTATATTGTTGATGTACCTAGCTAGACAAGTCGACCCCGTAGTGTAACTGGGAAAACAGACTTGTATAAATAGAGATCGGGAGATCTCTATTTTGATCACTCAAAAACTCACACTTCTCTCACTCAGAAAGTGGCGCACTAGTGAGGAGGAGGATCATATGCTACTAGGAGACTATCTCAGTGTATTTTGGTTGAGCCATTGCTCTCTCTATCTCTGAGGAAGTTGTGGGGTTTTTCACCTTAGGGTTTTCCCCATGGAAACTCTGTGTCTCTTGTCTCTCATGCTTTTGATTCTTGTGATGCTTGTCATGCTTATTGTGATTGTTATGCATTGATATACTGTAAATGTTATTCTCTCAGTAAAGATCCAAGAGTATTGTGAATTAATGCTCAAAATTTAACATGGTATCAGAGCTAACCTGAGAAGAAGACATTTTGCAATGACGGAAACTTGAGTTTCTTGTTTATTGGGTATCTCTCCACAGGTTTTGGAAAATCCATATAGTAGATTGACTCTACTCATCAAGGAGAATCTATCTGTCCAATCAGAACTCAATTCTGAGCATTTTCACATTTGGCCCTAAAAATTAGGGTTTCCACAAAAATAGGAATTTCTAAAATATGAAGACATAGCTAGAAGCTCCTTGCCAAAATCGAAGTTTAGAGCTTTGGATCGAGATTTTTTCCTAGGTAGATCTCGAGGAAACTCAAACCCTAATTCAGGGCTCTCCCTAGTGAACCTGGGAGGACAAAAAGGAAAATCTGAAGGGCAAAGCTTTGCTGATCTCAAATTATGAATACACCAGGCTGATCAGCTCATCAAGGCGCATCTTTCTATCCTTTCAGAAAGTTGAAATTCACAATTTGAATTTTTAGGGTTTTTTCAACAAACCCGAATCCGTGACCAGATCCAGTTTTCATCATTTCAAGTGGTAAGACCTAAATCTTTTCTATTTCCATTTGAAGTCCTATTTAAGATGTCTCGCCACACCAAGCTTGAGGATAAGCTTGAAGGGGCTGGTAACTTCCGAGCTTGGAAGTATAGGATTGGGTTAATCCTGGAAGAGAATGAGTTGGACTCATATATAAAAGAAGACATCCCTATCCCAGAGGATGAAGAGGCTAAGGTATTGCATAAGAACTTGGTCAAGGAAAATAGAATCATTGCTGATTCTATCAAAGACCATCTCATACCCCATGTGTCTTCTCTAAAGACTCATCAAGTGAAGAAGAGTATGTTCTAATCTCTGCTCTCACAGGTACTATCTCCCATGGTTGTAATGATTGGTTAATTGATAGTGGGGCTTCCAAACACATGAATGGGTTTAAGGAAACTTTTGTGAACCTATATGAACATGAATCATCCCATAAGGTGAAACTTGGGGATGATTATCACTACCCAATCAAAGGAAGTGGTGAAGCCTCCTACAACCTCGATTCTGGAAAATATTTGAAGATGAAAGAAGTCCTTTATGTACCTGGGATCAAGAAGAACTTACTCTCCATCTCTGCATTGGATGCAAAAGGAATGAGGGTTGCATTTGTGGATGGCCAAGTCCCAATGTGGCCAAAGGGAAAGACCATAGATGATGCAGTAGTGATTGGAGAGCAAGAGGGAGGTTTGTATAAATTGAAGGGACAACCTGAACATGCCATGGTGCATGAATCCATGGAGCCAAGTGAACTTTGGCATAGAAGACTTGCTCATATGCACTATAGGGCACTTCCAATTGCAAGCAAGGATGTAGAGGGTCTTCCTTAAATCAAGACCAAACATGAAGGTGTTTGCAAAGGATGTGCAAAAGGTAAGAACATTAAGAAGGAGTTCCCAAGCAGTGAAAGCAAGGCAAAGGATATCCTGGAAATCATCCACTCAAATGTATGTGGTCCTATGTCATCCATTTCTCTATGTGGGTATGTTTACTATGTCTCATTTATTGATGACTTCTCCAGGAAGACTTGGGTATACTTCTTGAAGAACAAAGATGAAGTGTTCGATAAGTTCAAGGAATTCAAAACTTTGATGGAGAATCAAACTGACAAGAAGATCAAAACATTTAGATCTGACAAGCGTGGAGAATTCACCTCAGGTGACTTCAGGAAGCTTTGCAGTGATTCAGGGATTAAGAGGGAGTTGACTTCTCCCTACAATCCACAATAGAATGGATTTGCAGAAAGGAAGAACAAAACAATCATGGAGGCAACAAGAGCAATG
Organism: Larix kaempferi; assembly: GCA_027924585.1. Classification (NCBI taxonomy): domain Eukaryota; kingdom Viridiplantae; phylum Streptophyta; class Pinopsida; order Pinales; family Pinaceae; genus Larix; species Larix kaempferi. The sequence continues at coordinate 288,859 of BSBM01000953.1, forward strand.
CTACATGACCAGGATCTACCTATGCATCTATGGGAAGAAGCAGCTAGAACAGCTGTATATGTGCAGAACATAACACCCCACAAGATATTGGACAACAAGACACCAGAAGAGGTTTTTTCTGGTAAGAAACTTGAAGTCAGCCATCTCAGAATATTTGGTTGTCTAGTATACACTGATGTCCCAAAGGAAAAGAGAACTAAACTAGATCCTTCAGGAAAGAAACGTATCTTTGTGGGTTACAGTGAAAGCTCGAAGGATTAGAGAATATACTTTCCAGGGTTCAAGAAGATTGATGTCAGCAGGGATGTAACTTTTGATGAAAACTCAGCATTCATCAAATCAAGGAAGGCACCTATCGAAGTTTATGAAGAACCTAAGGAAACTAGATTTAAAGACACTACCATGACTGAAGCAATTCCATAAGTTGTTCATGAGTTTGAAGATACGTAAGAACCTATCGATACACCCCATGAGGATAAATCTCACAAGAGGAAACTTGCATGGGCTAGAGAGCTCATTCAAGATGCAGAAAGATTTGGCATTCCAAAAGAAGAACACAGAGAAAAGAAGAGAACCAGATCACATACCAGCTATGTTGCTTTACTCTGTGACATTAGGAGCAAAGAACCTTCTAGTTATGAAGAAACAGCCGAAAAGAAAGAATGGAAGGATGCCATGGTTGAGGAATACCAATCAATAATGAAAAATGATGTTTGGAATGTTGTCCCAAGACCTAAGGAGAAGTGTGTTGTGACTTCCAAATGGATCTACAAAATCAAGCATGCTGCAGATGGCAATGTAGAGAAATACAAAGCAAGATTCATAGCTCATGGATTCTTTCAGAAAGAGGGAATAGATTATGAAGAAACGTTTGCACCTGTATCCAGGCATACTTGCATCAGAACAGTACTTGCCCTGGCTGTAGCAATGAAATGGAAAATACACCAGATGGATGTCAAGACTACTTTCTTGAATGGTGTAGTTGAAGAGGATGTATATGTGGAGCAACCACTCGGTTTTGAAATACATGATAGGGAATCATATGTGTGCAGATTGAAGAAATCCTTGTATGGCTTGAAGCAAGATCCCAGAACTTGGTATGGTAGGATGGATAGTTTCCTATCTAGTTTGGGATTTACCAAGAGTAAAGTGGATTCCAACCTTTACTACAAGGTTGAGGAAGGAAATCCTGTGATTGTACTTCTGTACGTGGATGACTTATTTGTAATAGGAGATGACAGATTGATTGCAGATACTAAGAGGAAGCTTGCTGCTGAGTTCGATATGAAAGATTTGGGAATGATTCATTATTTTCTAGGTATGGAGGTGTGGCAGAGTGCAGATGGGATATTCCTTGGTCAAGGGAAGTATACTATAGATATCCTGAAGAGGTTCGGGAGGATGGATTGCAAGGCCATGGTCGCACCTATGGCATTGAATCTTAAGCTTCTTTGTGATGCTTCATATGAGCCGGTTGATGTCTCTATGTATCGTCAGATGATTGGGTCCTTGATGTACCTGACCAACACGAGACTAGATATTTGCTTTGCTGTGAACACATTGAGTTAGTTCCTGACAGATCCAAGGAGTGCTCATATGTTTGTTGTAAAACATGTTCTAAGGTACCTGAAGGGTACAGTGGATTATGGGCTCAAGTATGAAGTGAATCAAAAGTTTAACCTGCAGGGTTATGTTGATTCAGATTGGGCTGGCAGTGCTGCATATAGGAAAAGCACATCTGGGTGCTGCTTCAATATGGGATCAGGTGTGATCTCTTAGTTTAGCAGGAAGCAGCCCTGTGTAGCATTGAGTATAGCTGAGGCAGAGTATGTTACAGCCTGTTCATCTAGTTGTGAGGCAGTATGGCTACGGAAGCTACTATCTGAGTTATTTGATCTCCCATTGGATGCTACTAGTATCTTCTACAATAACCAGAGTTGTGTGAAGCTGTCTAAGAACCCAGTGTTTCATGACAGGTTGAAACACATAGAGATCAAATATCACTATATCAGGGATATGGTACAGAGAGGAGTTGTGAAGCTCCTGTATGTTGCGATGGATGAGCAGATTGCAGATGTGCTGGCGAAGCCACTAGCCAAGGTGAAGTTCGAGTACTTCAGGGAGAGGCTTGGTGTTCTTCAGATCGAGGACACTTCGAGGAATAAGTGATGGACACATTTGCTGAAGCCATTCCAAGCATGTTGGAAGGAGTATCCTTCACATGGATGTGGATGTAGGCGTTGGATGATGAGCATCAGGATGATGTTCTAGCTTCTGCTTTGTAGATTAGTTGGATCATTTATATGTATATGTATGTACGCATCATGTTGGATGCTGGATATGATCAGTTGGATCATTTATATGTATGTACGCATCATGTTGGATGCTAGATATGATCAATTGGATCATTTATATGTATGTATGCATCATGTTGGATGTTGGATATGATTAGTTGGATCATTTATATGTATGTACGTGTCATGTCCCCATCTTGACCCTATTGCATTAATATTGTTAATTATGTAAATGTTGTCATTTAGTCATGGTGAGGAGCTCAAGGCCAAGGCCCCGCCATTGATTTATCATTTTATGTATCGGCAATTAGAATAGATGCATATGGTTCTGGTGCTAGCTGTGCACAATGTAGAATCGGACATCATGTAAATATGCAACTTGTAATGAAAAAACCCACAACCAGCTATGCAATGCAACAAAGAGATGGGGGCATGATCTTTACAAGGAATCGGGAGGAAAATAACCAAACCCTTGAGCCATGGTGTTAAGCCATTTCATTGAGGAAACCCATGAACTCTCAACTACCCATTTGGTCTCATGCACCCAATCATTTAATTCTTCCAAGAATTGGTTGAGACAATTAATGCCTTGGGATGGGAGAGGTATGGCTGTCAATTTTCGTGTATGGGCAAGACAGCAACTTGGGAAATCGAGTTTTGGTGGGCTGGGAAAGAAAACCCCCACGAAATGGGCCCAAAGCCATTCTTCACCCAGGGCATTCATCCTCTCACACAGTCTGAGCTTGTTGGGGTTTTATCCTTCACGTTTTTCACCATTTCCTGCATTATTCCATACCTGCAAACTCGTTTTTGGTTAGCTCAGTGGCTGGCAGAAGAGAGCCATGATCTTTGGGGTTATGGAGGCTGTTTTTGCCCACGAAATGTCCATGAGCATTTTTTGGAAAACGATTATGCTCTCCTGTGGTTGATTTCCCATTCTCTCCTTTCGGTTTTGGTTGCCCATGTTTTTTTCTAGAACTGGTAGAAACCCATTGTTGGGAACTTCACTATATAAGCATTTTTCTCATGCCCAGCACTTACACTTTTGCTATTATATGCATCCATCTCCTAGCAGCCTCAGAAACCCAACTGCTAGTTGGTATGGCTGATTCTGGTGTATCTATGGCTATGTGAGACCATGTTGTTCCCTAGTTCCTTGTCGAGATCATGCCTAGATCGGGGGTGGTAGTGGTGTTGAGAGATTGAAGAGCACAATGGCCTATGGTTGGGTGGAACGTTGCAGAAGCGTAGCTGGTTGCTCAGGGACTACTTGGTTTAAAGATAAGTATTCTCATTTGCTATTTCTGCAATGTCTACACTTAATGACTATCATGAAAATGATGGAGGTGTGTTAATTCGGCACATGATTTACTTCCGCTGTGTGTTTAAAATATTTATGCATCTTCATATCTCCATTATATTATGTGAATGCTTATGAAAAAAGTTTATGGGGTTGGATGCCCGGTTTTAGCCTCACGATCCTCTCCATTGCACTGGTATGATGGGTGGGGACGTGACAGTACGCATCATGTTGGATGTTGGATATGATCAGTTGGATCATTTATATGTATGTACGCATCATGTTGGATGATGGATATGATCGGTTGGATCATTTGTATGTATTTTGTATATGCATCATGTTGGATGCTTGGACCATGTATCTATATATGTATCAGGTGGATACATTGTATGATCAGGTAGATCATGTATGTTGATATGTATCAGGTATGATCAGGTAGATCATGTATGTTGATGGATACATTGTGTGGATCATGTATCTATGTATCAAGTGGATACACTGTGTATGATGATATGTATCAGGTAGATACTTGGTATGCATCAGGTAGATGTATTGTATGATCAGGGTGATCGTGGATGACGAGCTTCTCCAGTTGACATGCATCAGGACGATGCAGTGATGATGATCAGGACAATAACGTGTACATCAGGATGATGTATGGTGAGTATCAGGACGATATTTTGTGGCCGTGGATCAGGTTGTGCAGATGAGCATGTTTAGGAGAACCTATAGGTCAGAGTTGTGTACCCATAATAGCCTGGGATGCTCTTTTGAGACATTTATCTAGGAGGACATGTAATTTGTGCCCTGGGAGATATTCAGGTCAGAGTTGTGTACCCGTAACATCTTGAGATGCTCTTGCGAGGTTTTGTCCTATGGCATGTAATTTGATCCTGGGAGATATGGACAGGATGAAAAAGGCCTCAGATGCTTCAACCAGGTTTTTCCATGACCACATGTAATTTGATCCTGGGAGATCTGGACAGGATAAAAAAGGCCTCAAATGCTTCAGCCAAGTTTTGTGGTGGACCACATGTAATTTTCTCCTAGGAGATCTGGATAGGATGAAAAAGGCCTCAGATGCTTCAGCGAGGTTTTGTGGTGATATCACATGTAATGTGCTCCTGGGAGATCTGACAGGTAGAGCTATGTGCTCGTAACAGCCTGGGATGCTTCAGTCAGGTTTTGTGATGGGTCACATGTAATGTGCTCCTGGGAGATCCTACAAGTAGATCTGTGTTCTTGTAATAGCCTGGGATGCTGCATCTAGGTTTTGTAACGCACGTAATAAGTCCTGAGGATTCCACAGTATGGCCAGTGATGATGAAGACCTGCAGGTGGTGGGCCTACATCCAATATGAAAAAGGACTGGCTCTATAGAACTTCCTATGACGAGTAGAGTCAGAGATTGGTTGAGATAGCAGCAGCAGTGACGATGATGATGATGATGCATCGATGATGATGATCCCGAGAAGAAGACTTGTCTAGCATAACTATGTCGAGAAATACCTTCCTATTTAAGAGGGAGTGTTGATGTATATGTAACTTCATAATGTATTTCATCCATGTATTTCATATATATATTTATTGTACACTTATAAGAGATGTGTTATTCCTCTATAAGGAAGTGTCGTCATGTGTATTGACAAGTGTCGCAAGTGTGTGTACTTGGCGACGGGTTATTCGACCACCATGTGTGGGGTCGGCCCTGAAATATATATATTATATTGTGTATGTACCTATCTAGACTAGTTGGCCCCATAGTGTAACTGGGAAAACAGACTTGTATAAATAGAGATCAGGAGATCTCTATTTTGAGCACACGGAAACTCACACTTCTCTCACTCAGAAAGTGGCGCACTAGTGACGAGGAGGATCATCTACTACTAGGAGACTATCTAAGTGTATTTTGGTTGTACTTTGGTTGAACCATTTCTCTCTCTATCTCTAAGGAATTTGTGTGGTTTTTCACCTTAGTGTTTTCCCCACGAAATCTCTGTCTCTTGTCTCTCATGCTTTTGATTCTTGTGATGCTTGTCATGCTTATTGTGATTTTTATGCATTTATATACTGTATATGTTATTCTCTCAGTAAATATCCAAGAGTATTGTGAATTAATGCTCAAAATTTAACATACTGGGTTGTAACATAACATTACAAACGTGACAAATGTGACAAATGTGACAAACGTTACAACATCTCCCCCATACTGGGTTGTAACGTAACATGACAAACGTTACAACATCTCCCCCATACTGGGTTGTAATGTAACATGACAAACGTGACAAATGTGACAAACGTTACAACATCTCCCCCATACTGGGTTGTAACGTAACGTGACAAACGTTACATGTGACATCTGTTACATGATCTCCCCCATACTGGGTTGTAACATAACGTGGCAAACGTTACATGTGACATCCGTTACATGTGACATGTGACATCCGCTACAGGATCTCCCCCATACTACTAATTTTTACATTTTATTACTTTTGAAAACGTTACATGTGACATGTGACATCCGTTACAGGATCTCCCCCATACTGGGTTGTAAGCACCTCGTTTACACTCGGTGCAATTATGATAGTGAATATTATGAGAGATCTTCTAACGTGATGTAACGTTAGTAAAATGCAATATTAGTAATGTTTGTAACATGTAAAAAGTAGTAAATATTATTTCGGCCTAATAATGTAATCGTTGCAACATTTCGTTTGAAAAACACTGACTATATAATACACCACAAAACAACAAAAATATTATAGAAAAAAAAAATTATTCTCAAAGAACTATTCCAGACATTCCAGATGGTGAATCTGATCAAGATAATCTTTTTTTTTTAAATGTACTAGCTCCTCCCAGGACGCACCCCTCCTCCAAGGTCGCACGCCTCCTCCACCGCATCCACCCCCTGCAAAGCCGCCTGCACCTCCCCTCATCCCCTCCACTGTCCTCCCCTCCTCCTCCCACTGCACATCCCTTTGCACGCGTACTTCTCCTCCCCTCCTCCTCCCACTCCATAGCCCTCTGCACATGTGCTGCTCCTCCCCTCCACCGTCCTCCTCTCCTCATCCCACTGCGCAGCACTCCCACACGTGCTGCTCCTCCCACGCCTCCTGCACCTCCACTCCTCCCCCCTGTGCACCTCCCCTCCTCCCCCCTGTGCAAAAGACTGCTCCAACCTGGTTCCCTGCTCCTCCCATGTAGTACCGCTCCTCCACTGCATTCTCCTCCCCTACCTCTCCCACACAGTACCCCTCCTCCACCGCGTTCTCCTCCCCTCCCACTCCCACATAACACCGCTCCTCCACCTACAAACACAAAGTGATTTAATATTAAAATTTAATTTAAATTTTGATATTAAAATGTAATTTAATATTAAATGATTTCCAAATATATTGTAATGTAATATAATTAAAATATAATTTATATTTAAATTTATATATTAGTTTAATTTTAAATTTATATAATTTTAAATTTAATTTTATATTCTAATTTATACGTTTAAATTTATAATTTAGATTTAATATTTATATTGAATTTAAAATTATAATTTAGATTTAATTTAGATTTAATTTAAATTCAATATAAATATTAAATCCCCCTCCATCCTCCTCCTTTCCGTCCTCCTCCACCGCAGCCCTGTCACCAATGTAAAACTATATAAATTTATTGAAGTTATATGTTTGGCGAAAATATAGTTTTAATTTATATTTAAATTTAGAATTAGTCTTTAATATTAATTCTAAATATTAACATTAAATTAATCTTTAATATTAACATTTAATTTATATTTATATTTAAATTAAAATATATATTAATATTTACATATAAGTATATAAGTTCTTTACTATGTATAATAAGAACTACATGTGGTATAGTGGCAAGGGTGTTGGGATAATGGGCATGAGGTCCAAGTTTCAATCCTCCCAGATCACCCACTTTTTAAAAAAAAATATAGAATTTCATAAATATATTGAATTTCATGTAAAGTGAGTATCGAGAGAGAAGAGACGCATTGATTTCAGTGAGTAAAGTGTAGATGTTATTCTGTGGACGCATTGATTTCAGTGTATGGATGCATAGATTTCAGTGTATGGACACATAGATTTCTATGGACGCATTGATTTCAATGTATGGATGCATTGATTTCAGTGTATGGATGCATAGATTTATGTGGACGCATAGATCAGTGTATGGACGCATTGATTTCAGTGTATTGACGCATAGATTTCTGTGGACACATTGATTTCAGTGTATTGACACATTGATTTCAATGTATTGACGCATAGATTTCTGTGGACACATTGATTTCAGTGTATGGACGCATTAGTTTCAGTGTATGGATGCATAGATTTCAGTGATATAGAGTCTAAACTAGAAATGGAAGATCTGCATGCAGAAGATGATATGAGACAAACTGGCGAAGAACCAAAAAAACAGAATGTCAAATGTCATAAAACATATCAAGGAAGAAAATATTACGAAATGACAACAAAAGAACGAGAAGAAGACTTGCAACGAAAAGCAGAAGAACAAAAAGAATTTCGAAAAAAGAAGTTGGATGAAATGATAGCAGAAGAACAAGAAGAACGAAGAAAACGAAACGTAGAGAGGGATCAAAATGCAGATCAACAAAAAAATGAAAAAAAAGTTAGGCGAATTGACATCAGAAGAACGAGAAGAACAAAGAAAACGAAACATTGATCGATAAAGAGCGTATCGAGAAAGAAAGTTGAAGCAATTTACTCAATTATTAATACTTATTACTTACATTATGATAATCCTCATAAATGTATATGTGTTTTCAACTTAACCTATTCCTTACAATGCTGATCAAACTCCAGTTTTTGTCACCTCCCACGACTGAAACGAACCCAGATCCAAATCCTAGGCTCTATCAAGTGCCGAGAGGGATCAAATCTCCCGAGGTGCAAACCTCTTCTTAGGTATTGCACTCAAGGAGCTTTTTGAGAAGAGGTTTGCACCTCGAGAGATTTGATCCCTCTCGGCGCTTGATAGAGCCTAAGATTTGGATCTAGGCTGGTATCTTTTATGACAACCAGAGTTGTGTGAAGCTATTTGAGAACCCATTGTTCCATGACAGGTCAAAGCACATCAAGATCAAATATCACTATATCATGGATATGGTGCAGAGAGGAGCAGTGAAGCTCCCATATGTTGTGATGGATGATCAAGTTGCAGATGTGTTGAAGAAACCACTAGCCAGAGTGAAGTTTGAGTACTTCAGAGAGAGGCTTGGTGTTCTTCAGATTGAAGATAATTCAAGGAATAAGTGATGGGACACATTTGTAGGAGCCATTCCAAGGATGATGAGAGGAGGATCCTTCCCATGGCTAGATGTAAGCATTGTGTGATGAGCATCAGGACGATGCTCCAGTTACTACTTTGGATATGCATCAGTTGGATGCTTTGTATGATCAGTGGGTCATGTATATGTATATGCATCAGGTTCTTGCTTTGTATTATCAGTTGGATCACGTATGATGACATGCATCAGGATGATGCAATACGATGATCAGGATGATCATGTGTGATGAGTATTAGGACGATGCTCTGGATGACATGTGTCAGGACAATGTAGTGATAATGATCAAGATAATCATGTGTGATGAGTATCAAGATGACACTCTGGATTACATGCATCAGGACGATGTAGTGACGATGATCAAGATGATCATGTGTGATGAGTATCAGGATGATGCTCTGGATGAGATGCATCAGGATGATGCAGTTATGATGATCAGGATGATCATGTACATTTGGATGATGTATGGTGAGTATTAGGTTGATACTCTGTAGCCATGGACAGGTTGTGCAAATGAGCATATAATCTTTCCCTGGGAGATTTGCAGATACTCTTGCGAGGTTTTTCCTATGGCATGTAATAGTTCCCTCAGAGATCTGGAAAATGCTCTTTCGAGGTTTTCCTCTGGGAGGACATATAATATTGCTCGGGAGATCCGATACGTTGAGCAGTATGCTCGTAATCAGTCCTGGGATGATCTTTCAAGGTTTTGTCCTATGGTATATAATATTGACCTGGGAGATCCGATAGCTTGAGCAGTATGCTCGTAATCATTCCTGGTATGCTCTTTCGAGGTTTTGCCATGACCACATGTAATCTTGCCTTGAGAGATCTGATAGATTGAGCAGTACGCTTGTAATCAGTCCTTGGATGCTCTTTCAAGGTTTTGTGGTGACCACATGTAATATTGCCCTGGGATATCTTACCAGTCCTTCTTAGGCACATAAAGGATCCTTGGAATCTCTTTCAAGGTTTTTTTGTGGGGTCACATGTAATATTTCCCTGGGAGATCTTTCCGGTCATGCTTAGGCACATAAAGGATCCTGGGATACTCTTTCGAGGTTTTGTGACGCATGTAATAAGTCCTGAGGATTCCACATTATGGCCAGTGTTAATGAAGACCTGTAGGAGGTGGGCCTACATCCAACATGAAAAAGGGTTGTCTCTATAGAACTTCCTATGATGAGAAGAATTATGAGATAGCCCAGTGATCGAGATGTCGAGTAGAACAGCAGTGATGATGATGATGCTCCATGATCCAGTGATGATGATCCAACTCCAAAATTGAATACTTGTGCCTATATGTATTGATGTATTTGTAACTTCGGAAGATATTCACTTGTATATTGTATGTATTACATTTGTACCGTATTGTATCCCCCACAACATTTTGATTTTTTCATGTGGTCAAAGCTTCAAAGGGGCATCACACCACATCGATTTTTGAAGAAGCAGTTACAGTCTCTGTTATAGCTCATCGAATAATTATTGGGGAAGAGTATTACATTGTTTTTTGAAGAGTCATCCACTGACATGTTCCAGCTGGTCAGATGTTAAAAGGAGCAGCGTGTTTCATCAGATTACTTAAGGGACATCACTGTTGCAGCACATTAAATTTCATAGGGATATTCACTAGCTCTACTGTATCCTGTCAAAGACTGAAGGGGTGGCCATGGTTCATGTTGTAACCATGAAAGGGAAGAGTATCCACACAAATTATGAACAGTCAATTTTGGTTTAGATGTAGTGAAAGGTAAAGCTAATTAAATGACCGATTATATTTCTGATCTATAAATATCGATGTAATCTGTGAGATAGAGAGACACAGTGAGGAATACAAATTTTGAGTTGAATATGAAACATAGTTTTAGCTTTGTAATATTACTGCTATATTCGTCTCTGTCTTTATGAGTTTTGAAACTCATTGTTGAATATTTAAGTTTAATATTTTTATGTAGCATGAGAATTTTTTGAGCGTATATGATTGGTTGTGGAAGTGTGAAATTAACTTGATTGTTGAACAGAGTATCAACCATTATTTATGAATGTAGGGGAGTTATAAATTTTAGTTAAAGTCTTTGTTGAGACTCATTTCCTGTAGAATGCAGTTAGTTGAAACAGTCTACTGAAATAGTTCTGTAGATTACTGTTAGCTAAACATTCAGCTGCAACTCAACTGCAACTGTTCTATAGATTACTATTAGCTAAACAATTAGTTGCAACTCAGCTACGACTGTCCTGTCGATTACTATTAGCTAAATAGTCAGTTGCAACGTGGTTGCACCAGTCTTGTAGGTGAAAATTTTTGAGCTAAGTGATCTATGTGTGTTACTGTGAGTAAGAGAAACACTCCCCTTCCTTCCCATAATTGGTATCAGAGCAGAGTATTTCTGATTTATGTTCCTTGGTTCTGTGCTCACTTCATGAATGATCCGTATGACTGAATGTTGAACCTTTTGTGTCTTGTGTTGAGATTTTGTTGTTGAGTTTTACTCTAGTGCCCCCTTCCTACTATGTAGAAAGAGCAGAAGTAAGTTCAGTCGAGGTCTGTGTTGGTAAGAGCTCCTATGCTCCCTTAATTAAAGGTTGAGTCATCATTTAGTAGCTGAAGTCTGAATCAAGTGTTTCTTGTGTCATCCATATTTTGGTTAAGCCACTCAAGCTTGGTTGTGTTTTGTGTAAAGAGAAGAAAGGCCATGGATGAAGTTGATTTTGTATTTGTGTTTGTGTTCCTCAGATAGAGGTTGATTAGTTGGAAGGAATATATTCTTCCTGGTTGAGAGCTCCCATATAGTTTAATGGTAGAGCAATTTGAATTCTGCAATTTTAGAAGTTTGCATGGTTTGAATTGAAGCCATTATGCATGAAAGAGGATTGGGAGGCCGTATCTAAAAGAAATTTAAATTATATGCAAATATTTATTTAAAGACAGAGACATGGGGAAAAGCAGAAGGATTAAACGAATAAAGAAGAATGTTGTTAATGCAAAAGAAGTTGGTTTTTCCATAGCAGAGATTTTAGGAGTAGCGACCATGGAACTTGTTGAAGTAGAGGAATTTCACGAAAAAAAAGAGGATATTGAAGAGGTAGAGGATGCATGGAGAAGCATCTTTTATCCACTACTATATTTCTCAGGTATAACTTATGAATGTTGGTCAGTTAAAATGAAAAATTTCTTGCATGCTAGAGGTTTATGGAATTTTGTTAAGGATAGAGTTAATAAACCCCACGATGAGGCAAAGGATGCATTTTCCTTGTACTACATCCAACAAGCTCTGGATGATAATATTTTTTATGTAATTTCTGAAGCAAACACAGCTAGAGAATCCTGGGAAAGTTTGAAGAGAAATTTTGGATGTAATGGGGAGATATATGGTTGAGTCACAGCCTGTTAACATTTCAACAGACAAATTTGCAGAAGCAGTAGAAGATTGTCAAATTATTTGTAAATCTCACAATTGTGTTGATATATCAAATGATGAAAATGATGTCGATACTAAAGGTGAAAATGAGGGTATTGTATCTTATATAGAAGCAACAGAATTTGAAGAAGTTGAAATTTCTATTGATAAAGGTGTTGATGTAGTTTCAAATTTAGATGTCACTGAATTGAATTGTGAAAATGATGGAATGGTTAAAACATGCAGAATGTTGATAAAGATGATAAATTCCTCAAGTGTGAGGACAACATAGAAGTATTTGTGCAAGAAGAGTCCATGACGGACATGCCGATGAAGGCATTTAAATCATGCATTGAATTTGAAGTTTGCGGACATAAAGGTACAATGAATCTAGAAGACAACTTTGAAGATGTTGTAGAAGTCGAAGACCAAGAGGAGTTTGAAATAAATTACAACAGTCATGTTGCAGAAAATGAAGAGTGTTTCACTCATTCATTTGGTGTGCATAAGGAAGATGATAAAGATTTGTGTGAAAAATACGTTCATGAAAATGGTGTATCTAATAATGAAAAAATTGTTGGTGATATTTTTGAAGAAGAATCTGCAGCGATATTGAATGTTGCAGATACGGAAAGAAAAGAGAATGAGATTTTTTATGATAATTTGTTTGTTAGTGATTTTGCAGGTACAAAGGAAGAAAATTATAAAGTCTTGGCTTGTAAGTCAAATATTGAAGGTGAAGCAACTTCCACTGTAGCAGTTTGTTCTTTGAATATTCCGATGATGTATGTTGCTAATGACAACTATGAAGAAAGTGCCAATGAAGCAGCCAGTATATGTGAAATTTCCCATGGATAAGTAATGGTCAATGATGATCATGATGATGGAATGAATACTACCATATCAGTAGTATGTGAAGCAACATCAGAAGCTAAGAAAGATAAAGTGCACTGTGTTGAAGTGCTTGAGCCTGTTTCTGAGTTTTTTGAAAATATTGATGATTTTAATTTTGTTGAAGAATTTGATAAGATTGTTGAAGAATGCACAAAAGTTGCAGCGATTGAAGCAGAAGGAATCTATAATGATGCTGAAAATAAAAAGGTTGATGATTTGGTGATTGTAGAAGTAGTGATAGAAAAAGAGTTGCATAATGATAACACTCAAAATGTTGTATGTTCTATTGAAGACAGAGCAGCTGAAATAAGGAATGATGCTCTTGATGAACAATTAAATTTTTTGGAAGAATGGCTTGACAATCCAAGATTAGATGATAAAGATGATAGTCTTGTTGTGGAAGCAGAAATGAAGAAAGTTGATTGCCTTGTTGCAGTAGTAGAGGCAGATTTGAATGAAGAGATAGTGACAGCTCTCATAGAAAAGAAAAATGAAAAGAACCAATATGGTTCACAGTATGATAATTTATATAATTTTGAAAAAATGTTTGAATGTGCATGTGAGCAACCAATTGAAGATGATATTGTAAATGAGGAATTTGATTTGAATGAAGAAAATTGCACCAAAGATGAATTGGTTGAAGAATTAGTTGAAAAGATATCCATGTCATGGATTCGTGAAGAAATCATGCATTATTTACAATTAATGTGTCTATAGAATGACATTGAACTAATTACTCTTGGTAAAGTCAAAGATAGCCTGTGGGATCTTTGTATGCCCATGTTACAGTATTTAGAGGAAAAGATTTTTATTGAAGTTTTTGGCATAAAGGACATTGAAAATTTGAATGATGGTAAGCAAATTGAAGAACATTTCATAGTTGAAGTTGACCATAATGAATATCAGGAATCAAAGAAAACAATGAAGGTAAAGAAGAAAGTGAAGATGAAGAATCAAAAGTATTCTTGGTATACAGTTTGGTGTTGTAATCCAAGTAATGATGAAACTGAAGCTAAGAATGTTGCAATTGAAATTATGAATAATAATTGGTTTGCAAAGTCCAAGAAGGTTGAATGCAATAGTCTTGATGCTGAAGTAAAGAATGAAATATTATATTTTGAATAGCCAACTGAAGCTGAGGAGAACAAGTATCGTGGATTTTTTTAGCAAAAGGACTCCATATTATTAAGATCCAAAGTCAAAATGGAGAGATGGCTGAAGCCACGGATGAAGCAAGAAATGAAGAAGATCAAGGAAAAGATGAAGATAAAACAAAAATCAAAGTTTATATGTTTCAAAGTTTGGAGTTGAAAGAAATAGAAAAGATGCACTAGTATGTTCCAACAACGAATGTGAAACAAAATTTTGAGTCATTTTTTATATTGATGTAAGCCTTGCTAAGACATAGACCGACAGGCATTATAGTTCGAATGTTGTTTTGTAAAAAAATAGTTGCATGTGTTTAAGGTATTTTGAGTGAAGTAATTAAGGGGGAGAATGTTGGAAGTAGTTAATTACTTTACTCCCACAAAGTCTAAAAAGTCATTCACCACCCTATTGAGTGGCCACCAAAACTCTAAAGACCCAACCACCGCCACACTGTTTTGATTTTTTCATGTTGTCAAAGGTTCAAAGGGGCAGCACACCACATCAATTTTTGAAGAAGTAGTTACAACCTCTATTATAGCTCATCAAATAATTATTGGGGAAGAGTATTACATTGTTTTTTGAAGAGTCATTTTTGAAGAGTCATCCAATGACATGTTCCAGCTCATCAAATGTTAAAAGGAGCAACGTGTTTAATCAGATTGTTTAAGGTACATCACTGTTGCAGCACATTAAATTTCATAAGGACATTCACTAGCTCTGTTGTATCCTGTCAAATACCGAAGGGGCGTCCATGGTTCATGTTGCAGCCATGAAAGGGAAGAGTATCCCCACAAATTATGAACAATCAATTTTGGTTTAGATGCAATGAAAGTTCAAGCTAATTAAATGATTGAATATATTTCTGATGTATAAATATCGATGTAATCTTGGTTTTGTGAGATAGAGAGACACGGTGAGGAATACAAATTCTGAGTTGAATATGAAACAGAGTTTTAGCTCCGTAATATTACTGCTATGTTCCTCTCTGTCTTTATGAGTTTGAAAACTCATTGTTGAATATTTAAGTTTAATATTTTGTTGTAGCATGATAATTTTTTGAGCGTATATGATTGATTGTGGAAGTGTGAAATTATCTTGATTGCTGAATAGAGTATCAACCATTATTTATGAATGCAGGGGAGTTATAAATTTGATTTAAAGTCATTGTTGAGACTCATTTCTTGTAGAATGCAGTTAGTTGAAACTATTTACCGAAACAGTTCTGTAGATTACTCTTAGCTAAAGAATCAGCTGCAACTGATCCGTAGATTACTATTAGCTAAAAAACCAGCTACAACTCAGTTGCGACTGTCTTGTAGATTACAGTTAGTGGAAACTGTAAACTTAGTCACAACAGATCTAATGAACAAGTAAATCAATCACAACAAATGAATATAGAAAATATGGTGTAAAACTGTGCAAAACATGCAGTAGTGTTCAATATCCCAGTAAGGGTGAATGATTACAATAGATTACAATAACAATGACTGAGCAATTCGAATTGCCTAAGGAGGTCATTCGAAACACTGAATGGAGTAGCTTGACTCCAACTAGGAGTCCTCATCATCAATCGGTGGTGGTCATCAATGCACAAGAACCAGTCATGCAAGTGTCAATCTGAGTCTAACTGAGTGTAACATGTGTAAATGAAGTGTGTAGCACTGATATAGGGAAGTGGGTTTAGTGGAGGGTGCATGGGAGGCTAACTGAAGTCAGAACAAGTCATCTAGTCAATCTGGAGGTCCAACGGAAGTGAAATAGTCAGTCGGGAGTGAAACTAGCCTCAAATCAGGGAGAATCGGAGCTAACTGAGTGTAACTGAAGTGGAACTGCAGTGGTAGGTGAAGAAGTGCGCCCTTCTCTGGAAGTAGGTGAGAAGTGGGCACCTTCATGACTAGGAGGGCTAAAGAACTGATGTAAGAAGCTCCCGGGTGCTGGAGGCATCAACCTGGGGACTGGGATGCATGCAAAGTGCATGCAAACCCTAGAATTTGTAAAATTAGTCACAGCAGATCTAATGAACAAGTAAATCAATCACAATAGATGAATATAGAAAATATGGTGTAAAACTGTGCAAAACATGCAGCAGTGCTCAATATCCCATAAAGGGTGAATGAATTACAATAGAATACGACTCATGTGAGTGAGCAATTCGAATTGACTAAGTAGGCCATTCGAATCACTGAATGGAGTAGCTTGACTCCAACTAGGAGTCCTCATCATCAATCGGTGGTGCTCATCAATGCACAAGAACCAGTCATCCAGGTGTCAATCTGAGTCTAACTGAGTGTAACAAGTGTAACTAAAGTGTGTAGCACTGATTAAGGGAAGGAGGCTCAGTGAGGGGCGCATGGGAGGCTAACTGAAGTCAAAACAAGTCATCTAGTCAATCTGGAGGTCCAACGGAAGTGAAACAGTCAGTCGGGAGTGAAACTAGCCTCAAATCAGGGAGAATCGAAGCTAACTGAATGTAACTGAAGTGGAACTGCAGTGGTAGGTGAGAAAGTGCGCCCTTCTCTGGCAGTAGGTGAGAAGTGGGCGCCTTTAAGACTAGGAGGGCTAAAGAACTGAAGTAAGTGGCTCCCGGGTGCTAGAAAGAGGTGGCTAAGGTGCTGGAGGCATCAACCTGGTGACTGGGATGCATGCAAAGTACATGCAAACCCTATAATTTGCATGCAAACCCTAATTGCATGCAAGATCCTCTAAAAGATGATGTGGATATCTGAACACCCCCCCTCAAGCTAGACTATGATGTGCAAAAAAAAATAATGTGGGGCCCTGGTAACTAAGACCAAAGGTCACCCCAATACAATAATAATCCAAACTAATAACAGTCAATAAACCGAGGAAATGGGGAAAACCTCATGGGAAAAATACCCCCCCTCAAAATAGACTATAGCACACCAAAAGATTTAACTGCTCCAAAATCAAGTAGATATGTATGGAGGTATCTTACTCTTGGGAGTAAATGGATCATGCTCCAAAAACATGTGCTTGAATTCTCCATCAGTGGATGCAAGCGAATGTGGAGACTTTAAGAAATTGCTCTTCATACCGAAAATGGTGAGAACAAATCTGAAAATATAAGGATGACCCTGGAACCTGTGATTCGAACCAAGTGAGGTAGGAATAGCTCCAATCGGATAAAATAGATCTTGAAACTTGAACTTCTTATCAATAGAAGTTAAATCAGATCCAAAAATAGATGAATGGTTTCTTGAGATCTCCTTTGAACCAACAAGGGTGAGATCAAAACCAAAATCAGCAAAAAGTGCATGAGAATTGAACTCAAGCGAATGGTAGTACTCTTCATCTTCATTAAAAATCTGAGAAACTTTGCAAATGATAGAACATAAGTCTATAGGAGGCATTCAATCAAGGAGGTCGAATGATTCACCTCCAAAATCAGATTTTACCTCCAAAACATCAAGTAGATCATTATTCCGCATGCCGACAAACTCATGTGAAAGAGAGGATTCAAGAACCTCTTCGGAATCTAGAGTATGAGCTTGTTTATCTTGCTCAGAATTCGAAATAGAAGACTTTGAGAGAATGAGTGTTGAATCTACAGTTTCTTCTTCATCTTGAACAATTGTTGAGGCCAACACATGATCGGAAAGAACACATAAGGAGATCTCACTGGGCTTGTCCTCCAAAAGGCTAGCATGATCCTCTTCTTCCTGCTTTCCAAATTCTCTGTCAAGTTGGACCCATAGATCACTTGGATTTTCAGCAGTCTTACTGAGGTAGTGCATACAAGGAGACATAGCAAGACATATTGCTCCAAAAGCTCTATCACAATCATTGAGCCAATCATTCTCCTCTTCATCGGAATCAAAAACTCTTGTATTACCAATGCACATATCAAAAAGACATTGTCTCTTCAAGAATGCAATCATCTTTGGTTTCCATTCATCATAGTTGAATGGAGTAAGAATATTTTGTGAATAAGAAGTCTCCATCTTTGCATTAGCGAATGCACATGGAGAAGTGAGAAACCTGCAAATTACACACAAACAAACACTATGTTTTCAGCCTTGCATGCACATGAGCGAATGCACATGAGATTTTGCATGCCGCTGCTGAAATATATTGGTGAGAAAAGATTGCTCTCTCTTCATGTAGAACACCTGTAGAAAAGAAATCTTGTCCCTGCAATGGCTCTGATACCATGTAAAATTAGTCACAGCAGATCTAATGAACAAGTAAATCAATCACAATAGATGAATATAGAAAATATGGTGTAAAACTGTGCAAAACATGCAGCAGTGCTCAACAACCCATAAAGGGTGAATGAATTACAATAGAATACGACTCATGTGAGTGAGCAATTCGAATTGACTAAGTAGGCCATTCGAATCACTGAATGGAGTAGCTTGACTCCAACTAGGAGTCCTCATCATCAATCGGTGGTGCTCATCAATGCACAAGAACCAGTCATCGAGGTGTCAATCTGAGTCTAACTGAGTGTAACAAGTGTAACTGAAGTGTGTAACACTGATTAAGGGAAGGAGGCTCAGTGAGGGGCGCATGGGAGGCTAAGTGAAGTCAGAACAAGTCCTCTAGTCAATCTGGAGGTCCAACGGAAGTGAAACAGTTAGTCGGGAGTGAAACTAGCCTCAAATCAGGGAGAATCGGAGCTAACTGAATGTAACTGAAGTGGAACTGCAGTGGTAGGTGAGAAAGTGCGCCCTTCTCTGGCAGTAGGTGAGAAGTGGGCGCCTTTCAGACTAGGAGGGCTAAAGAACTGAAGTAAGTGGCTCCCGGGTGCTAGAAAGAGGTGGCTAAGGTGCTGGAGGCATCAACCTGGTGACTGGGATGCATGCAAAGTGCATGCAAACCCTAGAATTTGCATGCAAACCCTAATTGCATGCAAGATCCTGAAAAAGATGATGTGGATATCCAAACAGAATTTGCATGCAAACCCTAATTGCATGCAAGATCCTGAAAAGGATGATGTGGATATCCGAACACCCCCCCTCAAGCTAGACTATGATGTGCAAAAAATAATGTGGGGCCCTGGTAACTAAGACCAAAGGTCACCCCAATACAATAATAATCCAAACTAATAATAGTAAATAAACCGAGGAAATGGGGAAAACCTCATGGGAAAAATACCCCCCCTCAAAATTAATTGTAACACACCAAAAGATTTAACTGCTCCAAACTCAAATAGATATGTCTAGAGGTATCTTACTCTTGGGAGTAAATGGATTATGCTCCAAAAACATGTGCTTGAATTCTCCATCAATGGATGCAAGCGAATGTGGAGACTTTATGAACTTGCTCTTCATACCGAAAATGGTGAGAACAAATCTGAAAATATGAGGATGATCCTAGAACCTGTGATTCAAACCAAGTGAGGTAGGATAAGCTCCAATAAGATCAAATAGCTCTTGAAACTTGAACTTATTATCAATAGAAGTTAAATCAGCTCCAAGAATAGATGAATGGTTTCTTGAGATCTCCTTTGAACCAACAAGGGTGAGATCAAAACAAAAATCAGCAAAAAGTGCATGAGAATTGAACTCAAGCGAATGGTAGTGCTCTTTGTTGAGCCCAGAATTGGCCCCTTTTAATCATCCTCGATTACCTTTTCTTCCCTTGTCCTACACCATTTAGCATGGTAATTAGACCTGTTGTCCTCACTTTATTCCCCCAATCTGCCAAGGTATGACTGATCATTGCTTTATCTTATTAATGCTTATGATTGCGATACTTAAGGGTGTGTATCTCTCAATTGTGCTAACATGTTATGATTTATGAAGGTAGTTTGAGATAAGTGGACCGCAGGAAGGTGGGGCTGAACAAGTCTTGAAAGGAGGGATGTTCGCTGCTTAAAAGGATCCTCAAGGTTCCAATCATCAATTAATGCACGTGTTTCTAATACAACATTCTAGACAAAGCTGTGACAGGGCAGCTGTAACAGAATGCACTATAATTGGAGATCTTTAAGTTATTTGCTGCTCGAATATAATTGTGATCTGGAAAGATCGCCACTCTTGGGCCAATCAACAGCTTTCTCACATTTTTCTATGTCTTTACTATGCCATGTTTATAACAGCTTGTATTATTTTAGGGCACCTGAAGATCAGAGATCTTCATGGCTTCCCGTTAATAGGATCGGATGTTATGATCTGCATGTATAAATATGGGGAGCTGTATCGACCCAGGGGGTTGAACAATGCAGAATTCATTCATTGTATTAGCAGTGGGATCAATTTGTGTAATCTTCCTTTCATTAATATAAAGAGTTACCTCTGAGTTAAAGGAGCTTTACGTTGTTCAAACAGCATCTCTGTGTGAAGGCTGGGCTCGTCTTCAACAGAGATTGCTGAGTTAAAATAGGATTTCGAATTTATGGTTGTGTGATGTTTTGTTCATGATATTTCCTTTGTACGCAGCAGTAGTAAGTGTGGTGTGGATTTTCAGTATAATTAAGATTATATTTCCTTGAGATTGGTAAATGTTACAGAGTGACAGTCGACTGAGTAGGAAACTTTCTTTATGCATTTCATATGGTAGTTGTACACAGCTTTGTTCATCCTACAGTTGAAGATTGTTATCCCATGAACCCTTGCAAGTTATCTTTCTGTTATGATTGTTGATTTTCATTCCTGTAATTCAAACTCTTAGAGCAGTTGAACTTAATCCTTTGCAATTAAATTTCTAGATTAATATTTAGTTTATGTTTATTGTTTTCAAGAGTGATCAGATTGAAGAGGTGATTGTTCTAGGATGTGAATGAGATTTCTTTCCTGCAATTGTTGTTGAATCTTATATCATTTCTTATTGATGCATGGTAGAAAGGAATTGAAATTGTAGCATTTAGAAGGCAATTGGGATTACACGGATTCTTGGGATGAACATGGTTGTTAGAGGATAAAAGTATTCTAATGATTTGGTGTTTAAGCATAGACTGTGCATTTATCCTTTGAAATAAAAGACTTTCTCGGGTTGACAATAAATCTCGTATGCTCTGTGTGTTGGTAATAATCTATCTGCATATTGGGTGCTCGACATTTTGGCACCATTGCCGGGGAAGGATAAAAATTAAACACTAATCATTAGTTGCATCTGGTAATTGTTTCTAGTCAGTCTTTTCTTTGCTGAAATGATTTGGTTCGCATGAATACGAGGAGGGTAAAATGCAATCACCTCCCAACCCCCAAAACCCCACAAAATACTAATAGCGCAGGTGGTTCGGGTCGTGGTCGAGGACCACCATTGGGCAGAAGGACATTCATTGATGATCTTGTTGACAGAACTGATTTGTCCACCAGAGCTCGTCATCAAGAAACTCCTATCAGAAGAAACCCTGCTGATCTTGGGGCGCCAGCATCAGGATCCATGGTGGAAAATACACAAGCAGCTGTGACTCCCTCATATATACCTGTTAAGGAAGGAACAGCTATCACAACTGTTACAACTGAACCTGCTGCTACAACTGAGGAAGACACAGCTGTTACAACTGGACCTGCTGTTACAACTGAGGAAGACATAGCTATTACAACTGGATCTGCTGATAGAGGTCCGATCTGCCACATTTACGGGAAGGTTGTAACTGAAGAAGAGTGGACGCAGTTCCACCAAAAGATTGTTGATCAGGAACAAAACAAGGATGAAGGAAAAAATGAGGAAAAGAACGCAGGAACGAACGAAGAGGATATGAGTAATAGACACGAGTCCGATGAGGAAGAGGCGATGGTGGAAAACTATCATCATGAAAATCACTCCCTACCTGAGGGAACGACGACTACACTGCAATTTCCGATTCAGCAACCAGAAGGGACAGCCCCTATGAAAAACATCTCACCATCAATGTTTCCTCGCTTACATGGCAGGGCGGCAGAAGATCCAGACGAATTCCTTTTTGAATTCGATATTCTCTGTCGTAGCTATGATTATGTCACCGATGCCCAAAAGCTAAAACTTTTTCCCGCCACCTTGAAGGACAACGCATTACGATGGTTCATGAGCCTCGGGGGAGGAACTGTTGCTAATTGGGATAAGATGAAACAAGTGTTCCTGGAGAAATATCAGGAATATTGCAACACCAAGGACAAAAGGGAGGAATTATTCAAGATGGTGCAGAAGAAGGATGAAAGTCTGGAGGATTTTGTACAAAGGCTGCTGTACAATGTGCAAAGAGTTGGGTAGAAAAACATGGGGCTGGACGTGCTCAAAATAATCTTGCTTCGTGGGATCATGGATGATTGTTTAGACATGTTAAATCTGCTAGGAAATGGAGATATCTCCAAAGAACCTTTTGAGACAATTGTGGAATTATGTAAGAGATACTCCAGGGGATCTTCCAGGAATAATAAGCGGGACAAACGGGATAAGCTGGAATGTGATGTCTTCGACAGAACTCAGAAGTCATCCAACGGAGGAGCTACCCGTGCAGAGATAGGAAATCTCCTTGAAAATTTTAAAACAGAAATGATGAGCTCCATCTCTTAAGAGATTGATGTCCTGAAGGAAAAACAAAAATAGGTAGTGGAGGATCTCACACTAGGTGTGTTCTGTCCCTGATGTAGAAAGAATCATCCGCTGAAAGAATGCCCACTTGACAAGGTAGAAGTATGTCAGCTATCTGAGGTGAACCATGACATGAAAGAATGCCCCTCACTTCCCCAAGTGAAGGCTGTTCTGCAGGCATCAACTCCAGAAGTGGAATCAGCCTATTTCATTGCATAGAAGAAACCTTGGCAGCCTCGAAATCAAGGTATGCCTCTGGACTCGTTTCCATTTTTGAATAATATGAGAAATTGGAATAATAACATGCAAAATGTGAATACACAATTACCTTCAAATTATGCTCAGTGGAATCCTTCCCAACCTGCAATGCTAAATTATAACTCATGGAGTCCTTGGACACATCCACCACATCAACCTACGTCGTGGTCTCCTGGATGGAGGAACTTTCATCTCGGGAACCAGTTTCCTCAACCACCTCCACCTCAACAGTCACCGTATTCTCCTCCATGCCCTCAATTTCCTCAATACCCACCTCAGCAGTCGCAGCTGCAGCTGCAGAATAATCCTGTCCCTAATATACCGATATGGCCTCAGCTGCCTGCCCAACCTAATCCTAACCCGAACAATAAAACAGTCCATCAATTGGAAACTGTCAATATGCCGGCCTACTCCCTTTCCCCTGTACCTTGTAATGATATTTGTTTACGATCTGGGAAAATAGTAGAACTTGTAATTACAGAAGACGATCCACCTTCTATGCATAAAGAAGGAGGGAGTTCACAGCATCCATCTGATATAGTTCCTATCACTGAAGGTGTTGAGCATCCCTTAGTTGGGACAACTAAAACATCAAACGATAAATCGGACAATACGCAGCCTACCCAGCTGATAAGGCAACCACCATACCCCGAGAGATTAATGCTACCAAAAATAGGGGGGCAACCTCAGTTTAACCTCCTAGGAGAGTTAAGGAATATTTACGTCAAAATACCCCTTCTGCAAGCTCTTCAAGACGTACCTATTTATGATAGAACTATTCGGGACCTGTGCACTAAGAAACTAGGAAGGAAACCTAGAGATCCTCCCAGTGTTCATGTCATAGGGAATTTATCTGCTTTGATAACAGGAAAAACCCCTGCGACCAAGTATGACGACCCTGGCAATCCTACTGCCACTGTACATGTAGGACAGACGCAGATACCCAACGTTCTAGTCGATTTAGGAGTAGCGATCAATGTCATAACAATTGAGACTATAAAGAACCTTGGACTCACTAATATTAGACCGACCCCTACCATTTTAGAATTGGCAGACAGATCCACCATTAGACCCGAAGGGATTCTGGACGACCTTGTCATCTCAGTAGATTCATGGGAGTACCCGACTGACTTTTTGGTATTACAACCAAAATCACAGCTGGGGGGACACCCATTGATCCTGGGAAGGCCTTGGTTGGATACAACTGATGCCTGCATCAGCTGTCGATCGGGGTCCATGACTATATATGATGGTACTGAGACTAAAAACCTCACCCTGTATCCTCCAGCTCGGCCGAGTCTAGAAGCTGAAACTTCCCTTTGGATAGAGCAGGAGGAGGAGGAGGATGTTCAGCCACTATTAACTATAGGGAAGGCCTTGAATTTTAAAAATGAAACAGAAGACGATGCTATTAGTAATTTTATTAGTGAACCCGCTTCAGTGGATAAAGAGGTCTATCAAATCCTAAACATTACCCTTGGTAAGGAAGAACAAGAAAATCTTATCGAAGAAGCACTAGTTGGTGACACAAACATAATCCCAGTTTTGAAAAGTTCAAAAAGTATTCCTATTGAGGTAGAGCCTATAAGAACTTTGAATATCAACCCTGGTCTCTCCTTAGAGGAACATAGGCGCCTAATCAGTCTCTTGAAGGAACATAAGGGGGCATTCGCCTGGGAGTATACAGACATGAGGGGTATTCCCTCTAATTTGTGCACCCACCATATTTATATCAAAAATGACTCACGGCCTGTGTGTCAACCCCAACGACGCATGAACCCCAATATAAGGGATATAGTGAAGGAGGAAATCCAGAAACTTTTGGAAGCAGGATTTATATATCCTATTTCAGATAGTGAGTGGGTTTCCCCACTCATAATTGTGCCCAAGAAAAATGGTAAATGGAGAGTCTGTGTTGATTATAGGGAGCTGAACAAAGCTACGCAAAAGGATCATTTCCCTTTGCCCTTTATTGACCAAGTACTTGATACCCTATCAGGGAAGAAGTTCTTCTCCTTCTTAGATGGGTTCAGCGGGTACAACCAAATTCAGATTGCTCCTGAGGACCAGGATAAGACCACCTTCACTTGCCCATGGGAACGTTTGCCTACAGAGTGCTTCCCTTTGGTTTATGTAATGCACCAGCAACGTTCCAAAGAGTTGTAATTGGCATATTCTCTGAATTAGTTAATGATAGTATGGAAGTTTTTATGGACGATTTTACTCCCTATGGCAAGGATTTTGAGGAAGCACTGGAAAATTTAAAGAAGGTTTTAATTCGCTACGAATAGACTCGCCTCTCATTAAGGACTGAAAAATGCCATATGATGATGAGTGAGGGAGTGGTATTAGGGAATTTCATCTCTACCAATGGCATTCAGGTGGATCCTTAAAAAATTAAGGTGGTAAAAAATATACTGACTCCTTCAACTCAGAAAGAGGTGCGAAGTTTTCTGGGACATGGTGGATATTACCGGAGGTTTATAGAAAATTTCTCCGAACTTGCTTTTCCTTTGTTTTCTTTGTTAATGAAGGATGCACAGTTTGTGTGGAGTGAAGCATGCCAGACAGCGTTTGATAAGCTTAAGGAGAAGCTGTCCACAGCTCCTATCCTAAGGGGACCTGATTGGACCCTACCCTTCCACATTTCTTCAGATGCTTCTGATACCGCCATTGGAGCAGTATTAGGACAGCAGGATGGTCATGTACCTTATGCCATCTATTATGTTAGTAAAAACTTAGCCCCTGCTGAACTTAATTATACTGTTACTGAAAAAGAATTCCTTGCTATTTTTTACTCTATTAATAAATTTTGGCATTACATTACTAGGTATCCTACATTTGTGCACACTGACCACTCTGCCATTAAGTATTTAATGAACAAATCTATCACCAATGCCAGAGTGACCAGGTGTCTCTTGTTATTACAGGAATTTGATATTACCATTATAGATAAACCTAGAAAAGAAAATGTTGTTGCTGATTTTTTATCTCGTTTTACTAACAGTGATGACAATTTGCCTGTTGAGGACTCTTTTCCAGATGAACATCTATTCGCACTTTCAGCTCATTCCCCCTGGTATGCAGACGTCGCTAATTATTTGGTTGCAGGAAAGCTCGCGCCACACATGTCTAAACGAGAAAAGAGAAAAATCATCCAGCAAAGTGCCAGGTATTGTTGGCTCAATGGTCATCTCTTCTACATAGGGCCCGATCTTGAGATTAGGAGATGTGTAAGGGAAGATGAGATCTTTCACATATTGAAATCCTATCATGATGGACCTTGTGGGGGACACTTTGCAGACAAAAGAATAGGGCATAAAGCGCTACGGATGGGCTACTACTGGCCGACTCTGTTCAGGGATGCTAAAAGGTATGTTCAGTCCTGTGACAGCTTCCAAAGGATGGGCCAGCCTAATAAAACAGATCAGATGCCTCTATAACCTCAAGTAGTAGTTGAACCATTTGATAGATGGGCATTGGATTTTGTTGGCCCTCTCAGCCCTCCTTCCAGATAGAAAGTTTACATTCTGGTTTGTACTGATTACATGACCAAGTGGGTAGAGGCTGTAGCTTTGGCTAAGGCTAATGACCAGGCGGTGATTGATTTTCTGTACAGTGAAATCTTTACCCGCTTTGGGGTACCGAAGGAAGTAGTTACCGATGGGGGGCCGCAATTCATCTCACACCAATTTGAATCCTTGCTCCGGAAGTATCATGTGCAGCATAGGGTGGCTTCACCTTACCACCCCCAGGCCAATGGTCAGGTGGAAAGTACTAATAAGGTTATTGAAGCAATTCTTACTAAAACAGTTAAGAGCCATCGAAATGATTGGGCTGACAGGCTTCCGGAAGCACTGTGGGCATATCGCACAACTTGGCGCAACACTACAGGGTTCTCTCCCTATGATCTAGTGTATGGAAAGAGTGCCATCTTTCCAATTGAGTTTGAGATCAAAACCCTGAAAACAGCCACCAAAATGAATCTAGATGTAACAGAAACCCAGAAGAGAAGATTGAATCAACTAAACGAATTGGATCAGAAATGGTTAGCTTCCGTAGACCAGACTGTGTTGCTTCAGCAATAGAGATCCAACTGGCATGACCAATTTATTAAAAAGAAAATCTTCCGTGAAGGAGACTGGGTGTTATTATAAGACTCCAGGTTCAAAAGGGATTTTAAAGGTAAATTACGTACAAGGTGGCTGGGTCCATATTTGGTCGACAGGGTATTTGACAATGGCACTGTCCATCTGGTGACCATCGATGAAAACCGTATACCATTACTGGCTAATGGCCACAGACTGCGACTGTATCGTAAGCCTATTTCGAAAGATGCATTCATTTTGCAAATTGCCACCGATCCAGATTATCAGCTGGCACCAAAGCAGGAATTTCTCTCTTCCTTTGCCAATCCTTAAACTGAAAATCGTATTTTGAATTACTGTACATAAATAATCTTCTTTCTTGTTGAAGCGTATAATTGTTTTTTTTTCTTTGCATTTGATCTTCGCGTTTGCTGTTGTTTTTTTAAAAAAATTTCCAGGGAAGCACCAGGGGAATGACCAGATTGGGCCTGTCAAATGAGAGTCATCTTTCTATGCCTTCCTGTGCTGCATTTTCCTTTTCCTTCAAAAAAAATAAATAAAAATAAAAATAAAAATTTCGGCAGCTGCGACATATTTCCCGGCAGCTGCAACATCTTTTCCAGCAGCTGCAACATATTCTGCGGCAGCTGCAATATGATTTCCCAGTGGACGTAAAACCCCTTTTTCCCAGTAGCTATGAACAACTTTCCCAGCGGACACGAAATCATTTTCCAGCGGCTGCAACATCATTTCCCAGCGGCTGCAACATCTTTTCCCGACAGCCGTGAACCATTCCCCAGTGGCTGCAATATCGTTTTTCGGACGGCCGTAAACCCATTTTCCCGGTAGCCGTGACCCATTTCTCGATGGCTGCGACATATTCTCCGGCAACTGTGACATATATCCCGGTAGACGTAAACCCTCTTTCCCAGCAGCCATGAACCATTTCCTAGCGGCTGCAATATCATTTTCTCGGCGGCCATAAAACCTTTTCTTTTTCCTGGCAGCCATAACCCATGTCCCAGCGGCTGCAACATCATATCCTAGCGGCTGCAACATCATTTCTCAGCGGCTACAATATCGTTTCCCGGCAACCATAAAATCTTTTTCCCGACAGCCATGAACCATTTCCCAGCAGCTGCAATATTTTTTCCCAGCAGCTGTCAAATCTTTTTCCCGGCAGCTGTGGACCATTTTTCGGCAGCTGCAACAACTTTCCCAACGGCTACAACATCTTTTCCCGGCAATCGTGAACCATTTCCCAGTGGCTGCAATATCGTTTTCCCAACGGTCATAAAACCTCTTTCCCGACTGCCGAGGACAATTTTTCGGTAGCTGTAACATATTTTTCGGCGGCTACAACTTATTTCCCGGCGACTACGACATATCCCCCGGTGCCGTAAAAATTTTCCCTAGCAGCCATGACTTTTTATTCCGATTGCCGTAAAACCTTTTTCCCGGCTGCCGTGAACCATTTTCCGGTAGCTGCAACATATTTCCCAACGGCTGCAACATATTTCCCAGCGACTGCGACATATCTCCCACCGCCGTAAAACTTTTCCTGACAACCGTAATTTTTCTCGATCCCATAAATCCTTTTGCCGGTGGCCGTGAATCTTTCCTGGCGGATGCAACATCTTTTTCGTTGGTCGTGATATCATTTCTGGCAACTTGCATTGGTAACTCCTGTGTTAATGGAAGAATTGCTCCAAACCTGCTAAACTATGGCTCTGATTCATCCCAGTCATGTCGGCGAACTCATCATTCCGACCCCGAGGACGCGATGGTTTGTGTTTCACTGGCGAAAGAAATTATTGCATTATCCTGGTCATCATGATCACATTTATGACTGTGCACGAGTTTGGCTCCGCAACGTCACCAACTGCACGCTCCACCATTCTCCGCAGGATATCCGACGCACAGTCTCATGAGGTATGGCTTTGATTTATCACGTGATTAAGTGTTGATATCATTTAACAATATCAGTCGTACCTTTACTCGTATTACCATTATGCCTAATTAAACCTTTCCCTCACATGACGTAAACACTAACAACTGCCACCTTCCCCAATTCGGCATGGAAATTTTGAACGTTTTTCTGTGCTCAACTTTCCAAATTTGCCCATTCCCTCAATGTCTCCGCTCAGGGATTCGTGCATCCTCTGTGCTGCAACTTCCATTCTCGGATTCTGTAATCTGTGGGATAGCAACTTCAGCTTGCAACCAGGACCATGGGGATTCCAGTTCGTCATGAACCTTTGAATACATAGGAACTCAGGAAAAATCTTCAAGTTCTTACAATCTTTCAAGCCGCCGGCTGGCTCGAATTTTTTGAGCGACTAGATGGATTCAATCGGGAAGCAGCCTTGCAATTTGCTTTAAATCTCACCAAAACTCACTCCACTGTGTGGGGGCTGCACGTAGAAGTCTCCGACGCCATTATATCTAAGGTTACGGCCATCCCGCTGGTGGGAAAGCCATGGTTTAACCGATGAGTCCCCACAATGACTGCACGGGAAGCATTTTTACTGGAGGGGGAGCAAGTTCAATCATCCAGAAGAGGGATTGCACTGCACTCATTGCCACGACCATGGGACCAGGTTGATGTCTTTCTCAAGAAGTACATCACTTGTGAAGGTAGATATCAAACTGTTTATAACTCTGAACTCCCTTTACTTTCTCATCTCCACCATGGCATTTTATTGAGCATTCCATATTATCTACTGCATGACTTGTGTCATATGGCGGCATTTGTCCAGTCTGCTAAGCACCCACTTTCCTCCCTCACCCACCATGGCCTTATCAAATTAATAATTGTAAGAACCCTTGCCCAGTATCATATAACCTAGGAGCAATTCACAGCTCGAGCTCAGCAACCCGCTCCCTTGCAGGTTGTCCCATTACAACAGGTACGAGTTCCACCACAACAAGAGGACCGGAGTCCCTCCACTGAAGTTGGGGGGGGGATGAAATTCAAGAAGAAGAGCAACTGGGGGCACAAGCAGAGCCATTTGGGGGGGATGAAACTATATTAGAAGAAGAGCAACCGGGGGCACAAGCAAATCCATTTGGGGGGGATGAAACTATATTAGAAGAAGAGCAACCGGGGGCACAAGCAGAGCCATTTGGGGGGGATGAAACTGCATTTGAAGAAGAGCAATTGGGGGCACAAGCAGAGCCATTGGGGGAGGGTGTAGATAAAAATCCTATGGAAAACCCAGATAACAGGGCAGCTCCGACAGCAGAAGGTGAAATTGGAGTAGCACTAAATGCTATGACAATTGAACCTAAAGGTGACAGAGCTAGGGCAATAGAAGAAAACATTGAGCTGGTAACTATTGAATCCTCACCTGAGTGGGGAGGAGTAAATTTAATTAAAGAAGAACAGCATGAGGAACAAGAAAACATCCCTTCGACCTCAGCTGTGAATCCCGATATACCATCCCCACAAAAGAAAACACCACAAAGGAAAAGAAAGAGATCAACCAATGAATTTAACATAACCTCACCAATCAGAAAGAAAAGAACTAGATCAGCTACAGTAGCAGAGGCAGCCAGGAAAAGATGGGAAACCCTAGAGGCACAGGTTGAGCCCCCGATCCTTGTACCAAGACCAATGGATGCTCCACAAAGGCCAGTGGAGGAAGAACCCAAAATTGAAGGACTTCTAGCTGAGAACGCACTATTAAAAGAGGACCTCCAAGTACTTCGAAGGGAATTGGAAACCTGGAAGGAAACCTGCAGAAAACAAGGTGAAAGGAAATTGTATACATTGGTAGAGGCTGCAGACCAACTGGAGGAATCAAATTCTACTGAGCCTGGCAAGGAAGATGAACAAGCAATTTGTCCCACCTGTGGAGAAATATTCAAGGAAGCAGGCCACAAAATTATACTTCGTACCTGCTCAGCACAACAGCCCGCGCCCACAATAGAGGAAGCTGCAGAAAAAGAAGATGTTGCCACACAAGAACCAACATCTTTAAACATCCTTGCTGAAGCTACCACCAATCCTGTGACAGAGGAGCTAAGGGATGAAATCATGTATGATGATGGGGATAAAGAATATACTGTAACCCCAGAATGCTCCCACGACACAGAGATTATAGAGCAGATAGGAGAAGAACATGGGATGGAGGACACTCTGGAGCTTAATAAGGAATATACTGTAACTCTAGAATGCTCCCACGATACAGAGATTATAGAGCAGATGGGAGAAGAACCTGGAATGAAGGACACTCTGGAGCTTAATGAAGAATTCTATACTGTAACCCCAGAATGCTCCCATGACACAGAAATTTTAGAAGATGAGCCACAAAGGCAGGACATTGATAAACTTGAACAAGGTGCTGTAACACAAGAACTAGCAAACCTGAGTATAGTTGTCCAATCGGCCAAACAGATGGGAGAAGAACCTGGGATAGAGGACACTCTGGAATTTAATGATGAAATCTGGCTTGTAACCCCAGAATGTTCCCATGACACAGAGCTCATAGGAGAAGAATTGCAACAACAGGAGGATAAAGAGGCAAGCCAGGATGTTGCTACACAAGAACCAACATCCTTGGAGGCTGCAGCAGGAATTCCTGAATTTCAATTAGAATATAACCCTAGAATGGAT
This sequence comes from Larix kaempferi, assembly GCA_027924585.1. Classification (NCBI taxonomy): domain Eukaryota; kingdom Viridiplantae; phylum Streptophyta; class Pinopsida; order Pinales; family Pinaceae; genus Larix; species Larix kaempferi. The sequence goes on from BSBM01000953.1 coordinate 320,671, forward strand.
ATCATTCCCGATACATAGTGGAGTGAAGATGAACAGGTACAGACACAATGCTCAGGTGACACCGAAATCTTGGAGGAGGAGCTACACAATGAGAAAGATATCCAATCTCAACAGCAGAAGGACAAAGAAGACACTGTTACACAAGAACCAGTGTCTCTAAAAGCAATGAAGGTAGTTGCTGAAGAGAGTCTAAAGGATGTTGCTGTTACACAAGAACCAACAACTCTCTTATTAGACTTAGATGTGTTGGAAGACACTTCCCCACAAGAACCAGTGCTTCTACCTCCTATAAATGTCATTGATTTGGATTCAGATTAAAGATTTCCTTTCAAGTCCTCCCCAGGAACAGTATATAATGAGACTACAGGAAGAAGTGATTTCCACTTGCATCAATTACATTTTCAAACACCAGCAGGTAGCATTGGAAGGACAGATGACACGCTACCTCATCTGCACTTAGAAGCCGAGATCCTTACTATTTCAATAATTTCAAGCAGGGAAGCAGTGATGCTGGAAAATATTGGGTTACTCACGGAGGCTTTTTAAAGACAGATGAGGTGCCTGAGTTTCCCTACAACTTTTTTTTTCCTCCATGAATAGAACTCACTACAGGACTCGGATTCCGAATGATTCAGGTTGTTGCATGAGGACATGCAACAGGATAGTTGGGGGGAGATGTTGAGCCCAGAATTGGCCCCTTTTAATCATCCTCGATCACCTTTTCTTCCCCTGTCCTACACCATTTAGCATGGTAATCAGACCTGTTGTCCTCACTTTATCCCCCAAGCTGCCAAGGTATGACTGATCATTGCTTTATCTTATTAATGCTTATGATTGTGATAATTAAGGCTGTGTATCTCTCAATTGTGCTAACATGTTATGATTTATGAAGGTAGTTTGAGATAAGTGGACTGCAGGAAGGTGGGGTTGAACAAGTCTTGAAAGGAGGGATGTTCGCTGCTTAAAAGAATCCTCGAGGTTCCAATCATCAATTAATGCATGTGGTTCTAATGCAACATTCTAGACAGAGCTGTGATAGGGCAGCTATAACAGAATGTGTTATAATTGGAGATCTTTAAGTTATTTGTTGCTCGAATATAATTGTGATCTGGAAAGATCGCCACTCGTGGGCCAATCAACAGCTTTCTCACGTTTTTCTATGTCTTTACTATGCCACGTTTATAACAGGTTGTATTATTTTAGGGCGCCTGAAGATCAGAGATCTTCATGGCTTCCTGTTAATAGGATCGGATGTTATGATATGCATGTATAAATATGGGGAGCTGTCTCGACCCAGGGGGTTGAACAACGCAGAATTCATTCATTGTATTAGCAGTGGGATCAATTTGTGTAATCTTCCTTTCGTTAATATAAAGAGTTACCTCTGAGTTAAAGGAGCTTTACGTTGTTCAGCCAGCATCTCTGTGTGAAGGCTGGGCCCATCTTCGACATAGATTGCTGAGTTAAAATAGGATTTCGAATTTATTGTTGTGTGATGTTTTGTTCATGATATTTCCTTTATACGCAACAGTAGTAAGTGTGGTGTGGATTTTTAGTATAATTAAGATTATATTTCCTTGAGATTGGTAAATGGTACAGAGTGACAGTCGACTGAGTAGGAAACTTTCTTTATGCATTTCATATGGTAGTTGTACACAGCTTTGTTCATCCTGTAGTTGAAGATTGTTATCCCATGAACCCTTGCAAGTTATCTTTCCTGTTATGATTGTTGATTTTCATTCCGGTAATTCAAACTATTAGAGAAGTTGAACTCAATCCTTCGCAATTGAATTTCTAGATTAATATTCAGTTTATGTTTATGGTTTTCAAGATTGATCAGATTGAAGAGGTGATTGTTCTAGGATGTGAATGAGATTTCTTTCCTGCAATTGTTGTTGAATCTTATATCATTTCTTATTGATGCATGGTAGAAAGGAATTGAAATTGTAGCATTTAGAAGGCAATTGGGATTACACAGATTCTTGGGATGAACATGGTTGTTAGAGGATAAAAGTATTCTAATGATTTGGTGTTTAAGCATAGACTGTGCATTTATCCTTTGAAATAAAAGACTTTCTCGGGTTGACAATAAATCTCGTATGCTCTGTGTGTTGGTAATAATCTATTTGCATATTGGGTGCTCGACACTCTTCATCTTCATTAAAACTCTAAGAAACTTTGCAAATGATAGAACATAGGTTTATAGGAGGCATGCAATCAAGGAGGACGAATGCTTCACCTCCAAAATCAGATTTTACCTCCAAAACATCAAGTAGATCATTATTCTGCATGTTGGCAAACTCATGTGAAAGAGAGGGTTCAGGAACCTCTTCGGAATCTAGAGTATGACCTGATTTATCTTGCTCAGAATTCGAAATAGAAGACTTTGAGAGAGTGATTTTTGAATCTACAGTTTCTTCTTCATCTTGAACAATTGTTGAGGCCAAGACATGATCGGAAAGAACACATAAGGAGATCTCACTGGGCTTGTTCTCCAAAAGGCTAGCATGATCCTCTTATTCCTGCTTTCCAAATTCTCTGTCAAGTTGGACCCATAGATCACTTGGATTTTCAGCAGTCTTACTGAGGTAGCGCATACAAGGAGACATAGAAAGACATATTGCTCGAAAAGCTCTGTCACAATCATTGAGCCAATCATTCTCCTCTTCATCAGAATCAAAATCTCTTGTATTACCAATGCACATATCAAAAAGACATTGTCTCTTCAAGAATGCAATCATCTTTGGTTTCCATTCATCATAGTTGAATGGAGTAAGAATATTTTGTGAAAAAGAAGTCTCCATCTTTGCATTAGCGAATGCACAGGGAGGAAGTAAGAAACCTGCAAATCACACACAAACAAACACTATGTTTTCAGCCTTGCATGCACATGAGCGAATGCACATGAGATTTTGCATGATGCTGCTGAAATATATTGGTGATCAATTCACTCAATCTTCATGTAGAACACCTGCAGAAAAGAGATCTTGTCCATGCCATGGATCTGATACCATGTAAAATTAGTCACAACAAATCTAATGAACAAGTAAATCAATCACAATAGATGAATATAGAAAATATTGTGTAAAACTATGCAAAACACGTAGCAGTGCTCAATATCCTAGTAAGGGTGAATGATTACAGTAGAATACAGTAACAATGACTGAGCAATTCGAATTTCCTAAGGAGGTCATTCGAATCACTGAATGGAGTAGCTTGACTCCAACTAGGAGTCCTCATCATCAATCGGTGGTGGTCATCAATGCACAAGAACCAGTCATCCAGGTGTCAATCTGAGTCTAACTGAGTGTAACATGTGTAACTGAAGTGTGTAGCACTGATATAGGGAAGTGGGCTCAATGGAGGGCGCATGGGAGGCTAACTGAAGTCAGAACAAGTCATCTAGTCAATCTGGAGGTCCAATGGAAGTGAAACAGTCAATTGGGAGTGAAACTAGCCTCAAATTAGGGAGAATCGGAGCTAACTGAGTGTAACTGCAGTGGTAGGTGAAGAAGTGTGCCCTTCTCTGGAAGTAGGTGAGAAGTGGGCACCTTCATGACTAGGAGGGCTAAAGAACTGATGTAAGAAGCTCCCAGGTGCTAGAATAAGGTGGCTAAGGTGCTGGAGGCATCAACCTAGTGACTGGGATGCATGTAAAGTGCATGCAAACCCTAGAATTTGCATGCAAACCCTAATTGCATGCAAGATCCTGAGAAGTATGATGTGGATATCTGAACAGAAACTCAACTACAACAGTCCTGTACTAGGTGAAAATTTCTGAGCTAAGTGATCTGTGTGTGCTGCTGTGAGTAAGAGAAACACTCCCATGCCTTCCCACAATATACAAATCCAGTGGCATGTTAATTTAATAGGAAAATTTTTGTACTGGGGATGCTTCGCTACTAGATCGGCTGCCTAAAGTTAAATTTCGCAGTTGATGAATCTGTTCCTCATCTAGTTGCGAGGCCAGTAAGAGACTGTGAATTCATCTTCCTCCACCTCAGTTTAGGTAATGATTTCCTTCTTTCTCACATGGTTGACTAATATATTTCATGGAATTTTATTCAAATCTCAATTAATGGTTTTTTGTGGAATTTTTGCATATAAATATTTGTTGCATATATTGTTTTAGTAGTGTGCCTGACATATTTGGAAGGACTTTATTGGGAAGAGCAACTGTATTGGGAAGAGCTCTTCCTTCTAGGATTCTAGATTTTTCTAGATCTGAAATCCCTTCTCATATTAGTTTCTCTCATTCAGTGGTCAATCTTGTAGGCAATGGCTCATCGCCATTACTCTACTTATAGTGGCATAGCCCCTAGATAATGGCTCTTCACCATGACCCTATTCACAGGTTATTTTACGATGCGTTTTGTTTTTTTTATTGTTTTTCATAAGTTTGAAGCTTCAATTAACCATATTTTACAACACTAGCTATCAAAATGATGATATCTTTGTAAAACAAAACTTACTAATTCTATACTTTATTTATCATAGTGTATTTATGTTATTTATCTCCTGCTGAGGTGAGAGTCATGTTTTATGTTCGATTTTGTGGGCCATTGCCAGGATTACATTTAGACTACTAGGTACCTCTATTCAAATAGAGATTTTTGTTTGTTAAACCAAGAAGGTGATTTAACAGGGTCTGAGGGATTTATGTAGGAAGGAGCTATGTTTCCTTTCCTTTCTAATATTTTGTTATTTGTACATTAAAAAAATCTAGGTAAAATGGGTCTCGACCTCGGGGTAGGGTTTTTATTACCCGTAGACATTGGCTATGGATGCGTAACTCCTTCAACAGCTTCATCTCACCATGGCTCCGATCATAGGTTATTTTACTGCTTTTTTTTTTCTTTTTTTTTTGAATTTTGAGTCTTATGTCTTCTAGATTTTACAACCTTTCGGTTTCCTTTAAATTGGTTTTCAAACTCATGCTTATCTCTATAAAACAAAACTTACTGGTTGTTAAACTGATAGGTATATCTATAAAATAAAACTTATGAATGCATTGAAATGGTTAAACGGTGACTTGAATTGTTGAGGCATGCCCAGTTACGAGGCCTAAAAAGAAGATGCAGTGTTGGGATTGAATTTTAGCAACCTTGCGGTTTAATATAGTACTTGTAGTTCAATATGTATTAAAGCAAGATCTATCAACAAATTTTTTTGATATATATATGTTTGGGTTATTTGAATTGCAAAGTGAAATGAAAATCCATTGATTGTGAGATTTAAATTCAATAGGTGGCACATAAGCGGGAATATGGTCAATCCATATTTTGGATGTAAATGATTGAAATTGCTATACTATGGGTTCATTCATGTTATCTACATAAGTTGACATAGAATTGGGATTAAATTTAAGTTATCTTGTAATTTGATATAAAACTTATATGTTGCCAGTCATTTCAAATTTTAAGATAGTTTGAGTTTAGAAAAAGCATATTATCAAAGTAAATTTAACTGAATATTTTTCTTGAGCATAACATTCGTTTAATAACTTTATCACTAGTTTCATTCAAACTAATATTCTGTGTCATATGCCAAAGTGAACTGATCTTCTGTGTGTTATGCCAAAGTGAACTAAATTCATTATGAGATTAAAAATGACATGGCTAGCTCTATAATATGTTATAATCTAGGGGTGATGTTTTTGTGGAAAATTTGTTGTGTGATTAAGAACTTGAGGGTGTTTTCTTTTTAACTATAGTTTGTTGCAAATTATTGAAAGTGTTTTGTAGAAGAAAAAAATGTCATGTTTTTATAGGATTTATCTTTAATGTCATCAAGTTACATATTTGGTAGATCTGAAACTATGTCAATCACTTTTTTTTTAAATATCATGATGGAAATCTATTCATAGACATAATCCAGGATGCTTGGTCACCTTGCCATAATGTTTGTAAAATATTGACATCAATTATGGGGAGTTGTTCATTTTTTTTTAGATCCTTTGTTGTTCACCATTTTCATATCTTATTTACTGATTACTTTTGTGCTCTAATCTTACAGTATCTGCTTACAGATCCAAATCCCCCTAGCCTTGCGAATCCTCAAGCCTCCCAATTGTATCTGAATGATAATGAGGCCTACTACAAGTACTTCTATAGTTTTGAACAATTGGTATTTTATTTAGCCATGCAAAATGAATATTTTGACTTTCTTTGAATCTCCATATTTTGAGGCTATATGATTTGGTTATTTTGTAAACAGATGTAATTTTCATAAATGTTACACATATTTTATTTGAAAGTATATCATTGTTTAAATCAATTATTTATATTTCGATGTGGATTATAGGAGAGTGCGACGATGTGCCCAAAAATTTATTCAATCTTCCTGAAGGTGTTGTTGGAGTCAACTATCAGATGCATATCGGTTGCTTATAAGTTGAATGTTATAGTTCTTCTAATGAGGAGTGATTCTAAGGGTTAACAATGAGAAGGTATCTAAACTTCCTGATTTTGTTTAGTTGTCATTACATGTGTAATTGAGTTGTTGTTACGACATCTGTAGGAACATTTAATTTTCTCACGTGCTTGTGTTTTTCAGTGCTTGGAATTCAAAATTTCTATTGGAAATATAATTAGTTATATAATTTTAAATGTTTTATAGACTAAATGACTGAACAATGAGGGCATATTCTTTGTTGTATTTATATTTTCTTGAGTTTAAAATATATATTTAAGGCTAGTTGGATTATGGATATATATATATATATATATATATATATATATATATATAGAAACGAGTAATGAGCTTTTATATAAAAAGAAACAAGAGGTTACAAAATTATTCGGAAAGACTAATCTAGAGATAGATGGATTACCAGTTCTTCTTTCTCATCATTTACCGAACTGTAATGATGATGAAAAAAGTCCAAAAATCGATAGCTGTAGTTCCTAACAAACTGTCCAGAGATCAAAATACAGAAACAAGTCATTTGTTCAGTAAGGGAGGCCTAAACCTTAGCAGTTCCAACCAGTTTCTTCTACTAGCCTATCCAGAATGGATTCTATGCCATAATTCTTATACATCATCAAAATAAAGCCAAAAAAATTTCTAAAGACCTGGGAACACCCTAGCTGAACGGATTATTATTGAGAGATGTCCATATTGTCGCTTCCAACTCCTCCCACCGGTCCTTCATTGTTGCCTTGGAGCTCCATGACACTCTTCTTGATGTCTTTTTTCATGTTTTTGATTTTTGCTTCCACTCTCTGAGCGATTCTGAGCAATTCCATGATTCTATTGTCCAAATTTGAAGAACAAGGACAACCCATATCTAGATTTTCTTCAAGAGTAGCCACCTGCTTAGTAATTTTCTTCCTAGTAACACGGACCTCTGAATTCGTGACTTGGACCAGGGTGTAAATATGTGAGAGAGCTCGTTTTAGTCCATATTTTTCCCCTATGAGCTTACGAAGCTGTATTTCCATTTCCTTCTAGTAGGTTTAGACTTCATCCAAAAGACATTCGAACCCCAACGCAGGAGCAGTACCATTTTCTCCAATATTTCTAGCAGAAAGGTTCCGATGCTTACCCATCCCCAACGCCTCATCCTTGCTATGCTCATGTAGAGGTTGTTGAACCTTATCTGAGCCTTCAAAATCCATCTCATGTCTTTTTTTCTTCACAAATGGTTACTTCAGGAAACCTATCCCCCCAACTCCCTAAGAGTTAGAGATGTGCTTCTTGCACCATAATAATTTCAGTGAAGAAGGCTCATACCAATAAAGGGATCACCCATCTTACCATCGACTTCTTCCATTTTGTCTTGGTTGCGGATACTAACCCAATTCAAATGAGCATAGAAGGGGAACCTACGATCGAGGTAAGGACTACCTCTGCCACGAGCCCCAGTCGCCAATAAATTTTGCATGGTTTCCATCTATGGAAGGTGTGTGTGAGTCCACAAACACCGAAGTGATGCAAGGAGGGTCCAGAGGAATGGGGGCAGTTTCCTTGGGGATTGAGGATCCAAATATAGAGAAATTCCAAGCCAATAAAATTTTGCATTTGCAAATGTTAAGGGGTCTAAAATGATCCATCAAAACGATAAGAGAATCAAGATTTTAGTGAACCCAAATTTTTTCATACATCTGTTGGTTGGTGACCATAATTCCACAGTTCGAACAAGCTCCAACATTAGCCATTGCATCAACAAGTTGATTGTTAGACCTCATCAAGTGAAGGAAATTGATGGTATTGCATTCTTTATCTAAGCACTTCAGAAGATGATGATTATGTGTGACAGGTCTCTTACGAGTCTTTGTCAAGTTTCTAGAGTCCCTAATGACTAGAATTGAATCGCTAAAGACCACCAGGTCCTCAAATCCATCCTTTCTTTCTAATTCCACACCTTTGATCAAGGAGAGCCATTCAACCCCATTGTTGGTCCTTCTGTGAATGCCCCATCCAAAATCTTTCAACTTGTTTCCTTCAAAGTAATAGAGGACTCCTCCCACACCTTCCAACCCAAGTTCGATTATGGATGTATTACTATATGCTGGAGGACTTTTTTTTTTGTAAGTAAGATGTGAAACCTTCTATTAATCAAAAAGGAGAAAATAGTCTACAAAAACAGTTGGTAATCCCATATTGGGCCAACTGAAAGAAGAATTTCCTTAACAACTTCTCAGATAAACTAACTTAAAACTCTGTGACACTCCCTTCCAAGAGGGTGTTATCCTTGCAATGACAATTTGGGATTGTAACGCCCATATTTTGATTAGGCATATTTATCAATTAGACACACCATACTTTATTTTCTTATATATTCTGTTGAACTCAGCTCGACTGAGTAAACTATATTACGATATGATGGACCTCATTATATGATGTTACTCTGTTTTATAATTTCACCATGATTATGATGTTACTATGTTATGCGGTTATGATGTCATGATTATCATATGATTTCTTTATTTTACGATTACAGTATATGTTTATATGTTTTCATTAATGAAATGTGAAATATATGATTCGGTACATGGATACCATCTTCTATTTTTTTTAAATGTACTAGATCCTCCCAGGACGCACCCCTCCTCCAAGGTCGCACGCCTCCTCCACCGCATCCACCCCCTGCAAAGCCGCCTGCACCTCCCCTCATCCCCTCCACTGTCCTCCCCTCCTCCTCCCACTGCACATCCCTTTGCACGCGTACTTCTCCTCCCCTCCTCCTCCCACTCCGTAGCCCTCTGCACATGTGCTGCTCCTCCCCTCCACCGTCCTCCTCTCCTCATCCCACTGCGCAGCACTCCCACACGTGCTGCTCCTCCCACGCCTCCTGCACCTCCACTCCTCCCCCCTGTGCACCTCCCCTCCTCCCCCCTGTGCAAAAGACTGCTCCAACCTGGTTCCCTGCTCCTCCCATGTAGTACCGCTCCTCCACTGCATTCTCCTCCCCTACCTCTCCCACACAGTACCCCTCCTCCACCGCGTTCTCCTCCCCTCCCACTCCCACATAACACCGCTCCTCCACCTACAAACACAAAGTGATTTAATATTAAAATTTAATTTAAATTTTGATATTAAAATGTAATTTAATATTAAATGATTTCCAAATATATTGTAATGTAATATAATTAAAATATAATTTATATTTAAATTTATATATTAGTTTAATTTTAAATTTATATAATTTTAAATTTAATTTTATATTCTAATTTATACGTTTAAATTTATAATTTAGATTTAATATTTATATTGAATTTAAAATTATAATTTAGATTTAATTTAGATTTAATTTAAATTCAATATAAATATTAAATCCCCCTCCATCCTCCTCCTTTCCGTCCTCCTCCACCGCAGCCCTGTCACCAATGTAAAACTATATAAATTTATTGAAGTTATATGTTTGGCGAAAATATAGTTTTAATTTATATTTAAATTTAGAATTAGTCTTTAATATTAATTCTAAATATTAACATTAAATTAATCTTTAATATTAACATTTAATTTATATTTATATTTAAATTAAAATATATATTAATATTTACATATAAGTATATAAGTTCTTTACTATGTATAATAAGAACTACATGTGGTATAGTGGCAAGGGTGTTGGGATAATGGGCATGAGGTCCAAGTTTCAATCCTCCCAGATCACCCACTTTTTAAAAAAAAATATAGAATTTCATAAATATATTGAATTTCATGTAAAGTGAGTATCGAGAGAGAAGAGACGCATTGATTTCAGTGAGTAAAGTGTAGATGTTATTCTGTGGACGCATTGATTTCAGTGTATGGATGCATAGATTTCAGTGTATGGACACATAGATTTCTATGGACGCATTGATTTCAATGTATGGATGCATTGATTTCAGTGTATGGATGCATAGATTTATGTGGACGCATAGATCAGTGTATGGACGCATTGATTTCAGTGTATTGACGCATAGATTTCTGTGGACACATTGATTTCAGTGTATTGACACATTGATTTCAATGTATTGACGCATAGATTTCTGTGGACACATTGATTTCAGTGTATGGACGCATTAGTTTCAGTGTATGGATGCATAGATTTCAGTGATATAGAGTCTAAACTAGAAATGGAAGATCTGCATGCAGAAGATGATATGAGACAAACTGGCGAAGAACCAAAAAAACAGAATGTCAAATGTCATAAAACATATCAAGGAAGAAAATATTACGAAATGACAACAAAAGAACGAGAAGAAGACTTGCAACGAAAAGCAGAAGAACAAAAAGAATTTCGAAAAAAGAAGTTGGATGAAATGATAGCAGAAGAATAAGAAGAACGAAGAAAACGAAACGTAGAGAGGGATCAAAATGCAGATCAACAAAAAAAATGAAAAAAAAGTTAGGCGAATTGACATCAGAAGAACGAGAAGAACAAAGAAAACGAAACATTGATCGATAAAGAGCGTATCGAGAAAGAAAGTTGAAGCAATTTACTCAATTATTAATACTTATTACTTACATTATGATAATCCTCATAAATGTATATGTGTTTTCAACTTAACCTATTCCTTACAATGCTGATCAAACTCCAGTTTTTGTCACCTCCCACGACTGAAACGAACCCAGATCCAAATCCTAGGCTCTATCAAGTGCCGAGAGGGATCAAATCTCCCGAGGTGCAAACCTCTTCTTAGGTATTGCACTCAAGGAGCTTTTTGAGAAGAGGTTTGCACCTCGAGAGATTTGATCCCTCTCGGCGCTTGATAGAGCCTAAGATTTGGATCTAGGCTGGTATCTTTTATGACAACCAGAGTTGTGTGAAGCTATTTGAGAACCCAGTGTTCCATGACAGGTCAAAGCACATCAAGATCAAATATCACTATATCATGGATATGGTGCAGAGAGGAGCAGTGAAGCTCCCATATGTTGTGATGGATGATCAAGTTGCAGATGTGTTGAAGAAACCACTAGCCAGAGTGAAGTTTGAGTACTTCAGAGAGAGGCTTGGTGTTCTTCAGATTGAAGATAATTCAAGGAATAAGTGATGGGACACATTTGTAGGAGCCATTCCAAGGATGATGAGAGGAGGATCCTTCCCATGGCTAGATGTAAGCATTGTGTGATGAGCATCAGGACGATGCTCCAGTTACTACTTTGGATATGCATCAGTTGGATGCTTTGTATGATCAGTGGGTCATGTATATGTATATGCATCAGGTTCTTGCTTTGTATTATCAGTTGGATCACGTATGATGACATGCATCAGGATGATGCAATACGATGATCAGGATGATCATGTGTGATGAGTATTAGGACGATGCTCTGGATGACATGTGTCAGGACAATGTAGTGATAATGATCAAGATAATCATGTGTGATGAGTATCAAGATGACACTCTGGATTACATGCATCAGGACGATGTAGTGACGATGATCAAGATGATCATGTGTGATGAGTATCAGGATGATGCTCTGGATGAGATGCATCAGGATGATGCAGTTATGATGATCAGGATGATCATGTACATTTGGATGATGTATGGTGAGTATTAGGTTGATACTCTGTAGCCATGGACAGGTTGTGCAAATGAGCATATAATCTTTCCCTGGGAGATTTGCAGATACTCTTGCGAGGTTTTTCCTATGGCATGTAATAGTTCCCTCAGAGATCTGGAAAATGCTCTTTCGAGGTTTTCCTCTGGGAGGACATATAATATTGCTCGGGAGATCCGATACGTTGAGCAGTATGCTCGTAATCAGTCCTGGGATGATCTTTCAAGGTTTTGTCCTATGGTATATAATATTGACCTGGGAGATCCGATAGCTTGAGCAGTATGCTCGTAATCATTCCTGGTATGCTCTTTCGAGGTTTTGCCATGACCACATGTAATCTTGCCTTGAGAGATCTGATAGATTGAGCAGTACGCTTGTAATCAGTCCTGGGATGCTCTTTCAAGGTTTTGTGGTGACCACATGTAATATTGCCCTGGGATATCTTACCAGTCCTTCTTAGGCACATAAAGGATCCTTGGAATCTCTTTCAAGGTTTTTCTGTGGGGTCACATGTAATATTTCCCTGGGAGATCTTTCCGGTCATGCTTAGGCACATAAAGGATCCTGGGATACTCTTTCGAGGTTTTGTGACGCATGTAATAAGTCCTGAGGATTCCACATTATGGCCAGTGTTAATGAAGACCTGTAGGAGGTGGGCCTACATCCAACATGAAAAAGGGTTGTCTCTATAGAACTTCCTATGATGAGAAGAATTATGAGATAGCCCAGTGATCGAGATGTCGAGTAGAACAGCAGTGATGATGATGATGCTCCATGATCCAGTGATGATGATCCAACTCCAAAATTGAATACTTGTGCCTATATGTATTGATGTATTTGTAACTTCGGAAGATATTCACTTGTATATTGTATGTATTACATTTGTACCGTATTGTATCCCCCACAACATTTTGATTTTTTCATGTGGTCAAAGCTTCAAAGGGGCATCACACCACATCGATTTTTGAAGAAGCAGTTACAGTCTCTGTTATAGCTCATCGAATAATTATTGGGGAAGAGTATTACATTGTTTTTTGAAGAGTCATCCACTGACATGTTCCAGCTGGTCAGATGTTAAAAGGAGCAGCGTGTTTCATCAGATTACTTAAGGGACATCACTGTTGCAGCACATTAAATTTCATAGGGATATTCACTAGCTCTACTGTATCCTGTCAAAGACTGAAGGGGTGGCCATGGTTCATGTTGTAACCATGAAAGGGAAGAGTATCCACACAAATTATGAACAGTCAATTTTGGTTTAGATGTAGTGAAAGGTAAAGCTAATTAAATGACCGATTATATTTCTGATCTATAAATATCGATGTAATCTGTGAGATAGAGAGACACAGTGAGGAATACAAATTTTGAGTTGAATATGAAACATAGTTTTAGCTTTGTAATATTACTGCTATATTCGTCTCTGTCTTTATGAGTTTTGAAACTCATTGTTGAATATTTAAGTTTAATATTTTTATGTAGCATGAGAATTTTTTGAGCGTATATGATTGGTTGTGGAAGTGTGAAATTAACTTGATTGTTGAACAGAGTATCAACCATTATTTATGAATGTAGGGGAGTTATAAATTTTAGTTAAAGTCTTTGTTGAGACTCATTTCCTGTAGAATGCAGTTAGTTGAAACAGTCTACTGAAATAGTTCTGTAGATTACTGTTAGCTAAACATTCAGCTGCAACTCAACTGCAACTGTTCTATAGATTACTATTAGCTAAACAATTAGTTGCAACTCAGCTACGACTGTCCTGTCGATTACTATTAGCTAAATAGTCAGTTGCAACGTGGTTGCACCAGTCTTGTAGGTGAAAATTTTTGAGCTAAGTGATCTATGTGTGTTACTGTGAGTAAGAGAAACACTCCCCTTCCTTCCCATAATTGGTATCAGAGCAGAGTATTTCTGATTTATGTTCCTTGGTTCTGTGCTCACTTCATGAATGATCCGTATGACTGAATGTTGAACCTTTTGTGTCTTGTGTTGAGATTTTGTTGTTGAGTTTTACTCTAGTGCCCCCTTCCTACTATGTAGAAAGAGCAGAAGTAAGTTCAGTCGAGGTCTGTGTTGGTAAGAGCTCCTATGCTCCCTTAATTAAAGGTTGAGTCATCATTTAGCAGCTGAAGTCTGAATCAAGTGTTTCTTGTGTCATCCATATTTTGGTTAAGCCACTCAAGCTTGGTTGTGTTTTGTGTAAAGAGAAGAAAGGCCATGGATGAAGTTGATTTTGTATTTGTGTTTGTGTTCCTCAGATAGAGGTTGATTAGTTGGAAGGAATATATTCTTCCTGGTTGAGAGCTCCCATATAGTTTAATGGTAGAGCAATTTGAATTCTGCAATTTTAGAAGTTTGCATGGTTTGAATTGAAGCCATTATGCATGAAAGAGGATTGGGAGGCCGTATCTAAAAGAAATTTAAATTATATGCAAATATTTATTTAAATACAGAGACATGGGGAAAAGCAGAAGGATTAAACGAATAAAGAAGAATGTTGTTAATGCAAAAGAAGTTGGTTTTTCCATAGCAGAGATTTTAGGAGTAGCGACCATGGAACTTGTTGAAGTAGAGGAATTTCAAGAAAAAAAAGAGGATATTGAAGAGGTAGAGGATGCATGGAGAAGCATCTTTTATCCACTACTATATTTCTCAGGTATAACTTATGAATGTTGGTCAGTTAAAATGAAAAATTTCTTGCATGCTAGAGGTTTATGGAATTTTGTTAAGGATAGAGTTAATAAACCCCACGATGAGGCAAAGGATGCATTTTCCTTGTACTACATCCAACAAGCTCTGGATGATAATATTTTTTATGTAATTTCTGAAGCAAACACAGCTAGAGAATCCTGGGAAAGTTTGAAGAGAAATTTTGGATGTAATGGGGAGATATATGGTTGAGTCACAGCCTGTTAACATTTCAACAGACAAATTTGCAGAAGCAGTAGAAGATTGTCAAATTATTTGTAAATCTCACAATTGTGTTGATATATCAAATGATGAAAATGATGTCGATACTAAAGGTGAAAATGAGGGTATTGTATCTTATATAGAAGCAACAGAATTTGAAGAAGTTGAAATTTCTATTGATAAAGGTGTTGATGTAGTTTCAAATTTAGATGTCACTGAATTGAATTGTGAAAATGATGGAATGGTTAAAACATGCAGAATGTTGATAAAGATGATAAATTCCTCAAGTGTGAGGACAACATAGAAGTATTTGTGCAAGAAGAGTCCATGACGGACATGCCGATGAAGGCATTTAAATCATGCATTGAATTTGAAGTTTGCGGACATAAAGGTACAATGAATCTAGAAGACAACTTTGAAGATGTTGTAGAAGTCGAAGACCAAGAGGAGTTTGAAATAAATTACAACAGTCATGTTGCAGAAAATGAAGAGTGTTTCACTCATTCATTTGGTGTGCATAAGGAAGATGATAAAGATTTGTGTGAAAAATACGTTCATGAAAATGGTGTATCTAATAATGAAAAAATTGTTGGTGATATTTTTGAAGAAGAATCTGCAGCGATATTGAATGTTGCAGATACGGAAAGAAAAGAGAATGAGATTTTTTATGATAATTTGTTTGTTAGTGATTTTGCAGGTACAAAGGAAGAAAATTATAAAGTCTTGGCTTGTAAGTCAAATATTGAAGGTGAAGCAACTTCCACTGTAGCAGTTTGTTCTTTGAATATTCCGATGATGTATGTTGCTAATGACAACTATGAAGAAAGTGCCAATGAAGCAGCCAGTATATGTGAAATTTCCCATGGATAAGTAATGGTCAATGATGATCATGATGATGGAATGAATACTACCATATCAGTAGTATGTGAAGCAACATCAGAAGCTAAGAAAGATAAAGTGCACTGTGTTGAAGTGCTTGAGCCTGTTTCTGAGTTTTTTGAAAATATTGATGATTTTAATTTTGTTGAAGAATTTGATAAGATTGTTGAAGAATGCACAAAAGTTGCAGCGATTGAAGCAGAAGGAATCTATAATGATGCTGAAAATAAAAAGGTTGATGATTTGGTGATTGTAGAAGTAGTGATAGAAAAAGAGTTGCATAATGATAACACTCAAAATGTTGTATGTTCTATTGAAGACAGAGCAGCTGAAATAAGGAATGATGCTCTTGATGAACAATTAAATTTTTTGGAAGAATGGCTTGACAATCCAAGATTAGATGATAAAGATGATAGTCTTGTTGTGGAAGCAGAAATGAAGAAAGTTGATTGCCTTGTTGCAGTAGTAGAGGCAGATTTGAATGAAGAGATAGTGACAGCTCTCATAGAAAAGAAAAATGAAAAGAACCAATATGGTTCACAGTATGATAATTTATATAATTTTGAAAAAATGTTTGAATGTGCATGTGAGCAACCAATTGAAGATGATATTGTAAATGAGGAATTTGATTTGAATGAAGAAAATTGCACCAAAGATGAATTGGTTGAAGAATTAGTTGAAAAGATATCCATGTCATGGATTCGTGAAGAAATCATGCATTATTTACAATTAATGTGTCTATAGAATGACATTGAACTAATTACTCTTGGTAAAGTCAAAGATAGCCTGTGGGATCTTTGTATGCCCATGTTACAGTATTTAGAGGAAAAGATTTTTATTGAAGTTTTTGGCATAAAGGACATTGAAAATTTGAATGATGGTAAGCAAATTGAAGAACATTTCATAGTTGAAGTTGACCATAATGAATATCAGGAATCAAAGAAAACAATGAAGGTAAAGAAGAAAGTGAAGATGAAGAATCAAAAGTATTCTTGGTATACAGTTTGGTGTTGTAATCCAAGTAATGATGAAACTGAAGCTAAGAATGTTGCAATTGAAATTATGAATAATAATTGGTTTGCAAAGTCCAAGAAGGTTGAATGCAATAGTCTTGATGCTGAAGTAAAGAATGAAATATTATATTTTGAATAGCCAACTGAAGCTGAGGAGAACAAGTATCGTGGATTTTTTTAGCAAAAGGACTCCATATTATTAAGATCCAAAGTCAAAATGGAGAGATGGCTGAAGCCACGGATGAAGCAAGAAATGAAGAAGATCAAGGAAAAGATGAAGATAAAACAAAAATCAAAGTTTATATGTTTCAAAGTTTGGAGTTGAAAGAAATAGAAAAGATGCACTAGTATGTTCCAACAACGAATGTGAAACAAAATTTTGAGTCATTTTTTATATTGATGTAAGCCTTGCTAAGACATAGACCGACAGGCATTATAGTTCGAATGTTGTTTTGTAAAAAAATAGTTGCATGTGTTTAAGGTATTTTGAGTGAAGTAATTAAGGGGGAGAATGTTGGAAGTAGTTAATTACTTTACTCCCACAAAGTCTAAAAAGTCATTCACCACCCTATTGAGTGGCCACCAAAACTCTAAAGACCCAACCACCGCCACACTGTTTTGATTTTTTCATGTTGTCAAAGGTTCAAAGGGGCAGCACACCACATCAATTTTTGAAGAAGTAGTTACAACCTCTATTATAGCTCATCAAATAATTATTGGGGAAGAGTATTACATTGTTTTTTGAAGAGTCATTTTTGAAGAGTCATCCAATGACATGTTCCAGCTCATCAAATGTTAAAAGGAGCAACGTGTTTAATCAGATTGTTTAAGGTACATCACTGTTGCAGCACATTAAATTTCATAAGGACATTCACTAGCTCTGTTGTATCCTGTCAAATACCGAAGGGGCGTCCATGGTTCATGTTGCAGCCATGAAAGGGAAGAGTATCCCCACAAATTATGAACAATCAATTTTGGTTTAGATGCAATGAAAGTTCAAGCTAATTAAATGATTGAATATATTTCTGATGTATAAATATCGATGTAATCTTGGTTTTGTGAGATAGAGAGACACGGTGAGGAATACAAATTCTGAGTTGAATATGAAACAGAGTTTTAGCTCCGTAATATTACTGCTATGTTCCTCTCTGTCTTTATGAGTTTGAAAACTCATTGTTGAATATTTAAGTTTAATATTTTGTTGTAGCATGATAATTTTTTGAGCGTATATGATTGATTGTGGAAGTGTGAAATTATCTTGATTGCTGAATAGAGTATCAACCATTATTTATGAATGCAGGGGAGTTATAAATTTGATTTAAAGTCATTGTTGAGACTCATTTCTTGTAGAATGCAGTTAGTTGAAACTATTTACCGAAACAGTTCTGTAGATTACTCTTAGCTAAAGAATCAGCTGCAACTGATCCGTAGATTACTATTAGCTAAAAAACCAGCTACAACTCAGTTGCGACTGTCTTGTAGATTACAGTTAGTGGAAACTGTAAACTTAGTCACAACAGATCTAATGAACAAGTAAATCAATCACAACAAATGAATATAGAAAATATGGTGTAAAACTGTGCAAAACATGCAGTAGTGTTCAATATCCCAGTAAGGGTGAATGATTACAATAGATTACAATAACAATGACTGAGCAATTCGAATTGCCTAAGGAGGTCATTCGAATCACTGAATGGAGTAGCTTGACTCCAACTAGGAGTCCTCATCATCAATCGGTGGTGGTCATCAATGCACAAGAACCAGTCATGCAAGTGTCAATCTGAGTCTAACTGAGTGTAACATGTGTAAATGAAGTGTGTAGCACTGATATAGGGAAGTGGGTTTAGTGGAGGGTGCATGGGAGGCTAACTGAAGTCAGAACAAGTCATCTAGTCAATCTGGAGGTCCAACGGAAGTGAAATAGTCAGTCGGGAGTGAAACTAGCCTCAAATCAGGGAGAATCGGAGCTAACTGAGTGTAACTGAAGTGGAACTGCAGTGGTAGGTGAAGAAGTGCGCCCTTCTCTGGAAGTAGGTGAGAAGTGGGCACCTTCATGACTAGGAGGGCTAAAGAACTGATGTAAGAAGCTCCCGGGTGCTGGAGGCATCAACCTGGGGACTGGGATGCATGCAAAGTGCATGCAAACCCTAGAATTTGTAAAATTAGTCACAGCAGATCTAATGAACAAGTAAATCAATCACAATAGATGAATATAGAAAATATGGTGTAAAGCTGTGCAAAACATGCAGCAGTGCTCAATATCCCATAAAGGGTGAATGAATTACAATAGAA
The DNA here is from genome assembly GCA_027924585.1 of Larix kaempferi. NCBI lineage: Eukaryota > Viridiplantae > Streptophyta > Pinopsida > Pinales > Pinaceae > Larix > Larix kaempferi. Next base: position 339,753 of record BSBM01000953.1, read on the forward strand.
TACGACTCATGTGAGTGAGCAATTCGAATTGACTAAGTAGGCCATTCGAATCACTGAATGGAGTAGCTTGACTCCAACTAGGAGTCCTCATCATCAATCGGTGGTGCTCATCAATGCACAAGAACCAGTCATCCAGGTGTCAATCTGAGTCTAACTGAGTGTAACAAGTGTAACTAAAGTGTGTAGCACTGATTAAGGGAACGAGGCTCAGTGAGGGGCGCATGGGAGGCTAACTGAAGTCAGAACAAGTCATCTAGTCAATCTGGAGGTCCAACGGAAGTGAAACAGTCAGTCGGGAGTGAAACTAGCCTCAAATCAGGGAGAATCGAAGCTAACTGAATGTAACTGAAGTGGAACTGCAGTGGTAGGTGAGAAAGTGCGCCCTTCTCTGGCAGTAGGTGAGAAGTGGGCGCCTTTAAGACTAGGAGGGCTAAAGAACTGAATTAAGTGGCTCCCGGGTGCTAGAAAGAGGTGGCTAAGGTGCTGGAGGCATCAACCTGGTGACTGGGATGCATGCAAAGTACATGCAAACCCTATAATTTGCATGCAAACCCTAATTGCATGCAAGATCCTCAAAAAGATGATGTGGATATCTGAACACCCCCCCTCAAGCTAGACTATGATGTGCAAAAAAAAATAATGTGGGGCCCTGGTAACTAAGACCAAAGGTCACCCCAATACAATAATAATCCAAACTAATAACAGTCAATAAACCGAGGAAATGGGGAAAACCTCATGGGAAAAATACCCCCCCTCAAAATAGACTATAGCACACCAAAAGATTTAACTGCTCCAAAATCAAGTAGATATGTATGGAGGTATCTTACTCTTGGGAGTAAATGGATCATGCTCCAAAAACATGTGCTTGAATTCTCCATCAGTGGATGCAAGCGAATGTGGAGACTTTAAGAAATTGCTCTTCATACCGAAAATGGTGAGAACAAATCTGAAAATATAAGGATGACCCTGGAACCTGTGATTCGAACCAAGTGAGGTAGGAATAGCTCCAATCGGATAAAATAGATCTTGAAACTTGAACTTCTTATCAATAGAAGTTAAATCAGATCCAAAAATAGATGAATGGTTTCTTGAGATCTCCTTTGAACCAACAAGGGTGAGATCAAAACCAAAATCAGCAAAAAGTGCATGAGAATTGAACTCAAGCGAATGGTAGTACTCTTCATCTTCATTAAAAATCTGAGAAACTTTGCAAATGATAGAACATAAGTCTATAGGAGGCATTCAATCAAGGAGGTCGAATGATTCACCTCCAAAATCAGATTTTACCTCCAAAACATCAAGTAGATCATTATTCCGCATGCCGACAAACTCATGTGAAAGAGAGGATTCAAGAACCTCTTCGGAATCTAGAGTATGAGCTTGTTTATCTTGCTCAGAATTCGAAATAGAAGACTTTGAGAGAATGAGTGTTGAATCTACAGTTTCTTCTTCATCTTGAACAATTGTTGAGGCCAACACATGATCGGAAAGAACACATAAGGAGATCTCACTGGGCTTGTCCTCCAAAAGGCTAGCATGATCCTCTTCTTCCTGCTTTCCAAATTCTCTGTCAAGTTGGACCCATAGATCACTTGGATTTTCAGCAGTCTTACTGAGGTAGTGCATACAAGGAGACATAGCAAGACATATTGCTCCAAAAGCTCTATCACAATCATTGAGCCAATCATTCTCCTCTTCATCGGAATCAAAAACTCTTGTATTACCAATGCACATATCAAAAAGACATTGTCTCTTCAAGAATGCAATCATCTTTGGTTTCCATTCATCATAGTTGAATGGAGTAAGAATATTTTGTGAATAAGAAGTCTCCATCTTTGCATTAGCGAATGCACATGGAGAAGTAAGAAACCTGCAAATTACACACAAACAAACACTATGTTTTCAGCCTTGCATGCACATGAGCGAATGCACATGAGATTTTGCATGCCGCTGCTGAAATATATTGGTGAGAAAAGATTGCTCTCTCTTCATGTAGAACACCTGTAGAAAAGAAATCTTGTCCCTGCAATGGCTCTGATACCATGTAAAATTAGTCACAGCAGATCTAATGAACAAGTAAATCAATCACAATAGATGAATATAGAAAATATGGTGTAAAACTGTGCAAAACATGCAGCAGTGCTCAACAACCCATAAAGGGTGAATGAATTACAATAGAATACGACTCATGTGAGTGAGCAATTCGAATTGACTAAGTAGGCCATTCGAATCACTGAATGGAGTAGCTTGACTCCAACTAGGAGTCCTCATCATCAATCGGTGGTGCTCATCAATGCACAAGAACCAGTCATCGAGGTGTCAATCTGAGTCTAACTGAGTGTAACAAGTGTAACTGAAGTGTGTAACACTGATTAAGGGAAGGAGGCTCAGTGAGGGGCGCATGGGAGGCTAAGTGAAGTTAGAACAAGTCCTCTAGTCAATCTGGAGGTCCAACGGAAGTGAAACAGTTAGTCGGGAGTGAAACTAGCCTCAAATCAGGGAGAATCGGAGCTAACTGAATGTAACTGAAGTGGAACTGCAGTGGTAGGTGAGAAAGTGCGCCCTTCTCTGGCAGTAGGTGAGAAGTGGGCGCCTTTCAGACTAGGAGGGCTAAAGAACTGAAGTAAGTGGCTCCCGGGTGCTAGAAAGAGGTGGCTAAGGTGCTGGAGGCATCAACCTGGTGACTGGGATGCATGCAAAGTGCATGCAAACCCTAGAATTTGCATGCAAACCCTAATTGCATGCAAGATCCTGAAAAAGATGATGTGGATATCCAAACAGAATTTGCATGCAAACCCTAATTGCATGCAAGATCCTGAAAAGGATGATGTGGATATCCGAACACCCCCCCTCAAGCTAGACTATGATGTGCAAAAAATAATGTGGGGCCCTGGTAACTAAGACCAAAGGTCACCCCAATACAATAATAATCCAAACTAATAATAGTAAATAAACCGAGGAAATGGGGAAAACCTCATGGGAAAAATACCCCCCCTCAAAATTAATTGTAACACACCAAAAGATTTAACTGCTCCAAACTCAAATAGATATGTCTAGAGGTATCTTACTCTTGGGAGTAAATGGATTATGCTCCAAAAACATGTGCTTGAATTCTCCATCAATGGATGCAAGCGAATGTGGAGACTTTATGAACTTGCTCTTCATACCGAAAATGGTGAGAACAAATCTGAAAATATGAGGATGATCCTAGAACCTGTGATTCAAACCAAGTGAGGTAGGATAAGCTCCAATAAGATCAAATAGCTCTTGAAACTTGAACTTATTATCAATAGAAGTTAAATCAGCTCCAAGAATAGATGAATGGTTTCTTGAGATCTCCTTTGAACCAACAAGGGTGAGATCAAAACAAAAATCAGCAAAAAGTGCATGAGAATTGAACTCAAGCGAATGGTAGTGCTCTTTGTTGAGCCCAGAATTGGCCCCTTTTAATCATCCTCGATCACCTTTTCTTCCCCTGTCCTACACCATTTAGCATGGTAATTAGACCTGTTGTCCTCACTTTATTCCCCCAATCTGCCAAGGTATGACTGATCATTGCTTTATCTTATTAATGCTTATGATTGCGATACTTAAGGGTGTGTATCTCTCAATTGTGCTAACATGTTATGATTTATGAAGGTAGTTTGAGATAAGTGGACCGCAGGAAGGTGGGGCTGAACAAGTCTTGAAAGGAGGGATGTTCGCTGCTTAAAAGGATCCTCAAGGTTCCAATCATCAATTAATGCACGTGTTTCTAATACAACATTCTAGACAAAGCTGTGACAGGGCAGCTGTAACAGAATGCACTATAATTGGAGATCTTTAAGTTATTTGCTGCTCGAATATAATTGTGATCTGGAAAGATCGCCACTCTTGGGCCAATCAACAGCTTTCTCACATTTTTCTATGTCTTTACTATGCCATGTTTATAACAGCTTGTATTATTTTAGGGCACCTGAAGATCAGAGATCTTCATGGCTTCCCGTTAATAGGATCGGATGTTATGATCTGCATGTATAAATATGGGGAGCTGTATCGACCCAGGGGGTTGAACAATGCAGAATTCATTCATTGTATTAGCAGTGGGATCAATTTGTGTAATCTTCCTTTCATTAATATAAAGAGTTACCTCTGAGTTAAAGGAGCTTTACGTTGTTCAAACAGCATCTCTGTGTGAAGGCTGGGCTCGTCTTCAACAGAGATTGTTGAGTTAAAATAGGATTTCGAATTTATGGTTGTGTGATGTTTTGTTCATGATATTTCCTTTGTACGCAGCAGTAGTAAGTGTGGTGTGGATTTTCAGTATAATTAAGATTATATTTCCTTGAGATTGGTAAATGTTACAGAGTGACAGTCGACTGAGTAGGAAACTTTCTTTATGCATTTCATATGGTAGTTGTACACAGCTTTGTTCATCCTACAGTTGAAGATTGTTATCCCATGAACCCTTGCAAGTTATCTTTCTGTTATGATTGTTGATTTTCATTCTTGTAATTCAAACTCTTAGAGCAGTTGAACTTAATCCTTTGCAATTAAATTTCTAGATTAATATTTAGTTTATGTTTATTGTTTTCAAGAGTGATCAGATTGAAGAGGTGATTGTTCTAGGATGTGAATGAGATTTCTTTCCTGCAATTGTTGTTGAATCTTATATCATTTCTTATTGATGCATGGTAGAAAGGAATTGAAATTGTAGCATTTAGAAGGCAATTGGGATTACACGGATTCTTGGGATGAACATGGTTGTTAGAGGATAAAAGTATTCTAATGATTTGGTGTTTAAGCATAGACTGTGCATTTATCCTTTGAAATAAAAGACTTTCTCGGGTTGACAATAAATCTCGTATGCTCTGTGTGTTGGTAATAATCTATCTGCATATTGGGTGCTCGACATTTTGGCACCATTGCCGGGGAAGGATAAAAATTAAACACTAATCATTAGTTGCATCTGGTAATTGTTTCTAGTCAGTCTTTTCTTTGCTGAAATGATTTGGTTCGCATGAATACGAGGAGGGTAAAATGCAATCACCTCCCAACCCCCAAAACCCCACAAAATACTAATAGCGCAGGTGGTTCGGGTCGTGGTCGAGGACCACCATTGGGCAGAAGGACATTCATTGATGATCTTGTTGACAGAACTGATTTGTCCACCAGAGCTCGTCATCAAGAAACTCCTATCAGAAGAAACCCTGCTGATCTTGGGGCGCCAGCATCAGGATCCATGGTGGAAAATACACAAGCAGCTGTGACTCCCTCATATATACCTGTTAAGGAAGGAACAGCTATCACAACTGTTACAACTGAACCTGCTGCTACAACTGAGGAAGACACAGCTGTTACAACTGGACCTGCTGTTACAACTGAGGAAGACATAGCTATTACAACTGGATCTGCTGATAGAGGTCCGATCTGCCACATTTACGGGAAGGTTGTAACTGAAGAAGAGTGGACGCAGTTCCACCAAAAGATTGTTGATCAGGAACAAAACAAGGATGAAGGAAAAAATGAGGAAAAGAACGCAGGAACGAACGAAGAGGATATGAGTAATAGACACGAGTCCGATGAGGAAGAGGCGATGGTGGAAAACTATCATCATGAAAATCACTCCCTACCTGAGGGAACGACGACTACACTGCAATTTCCGATTCAGCAACCAGAAGGGACAGCCCCTATGAAAAACATCTCACCATCAATGTTTCCTCGCTTACATGGCAGGGCGGCAGAAGATCCAGACGAATTCCTTTTTGAATTCGATATTCTCTGTCGTAGCTATGATTATGTCACCGATGCCCAAAAGCTAAAACTTTTTCCCGCCACCTTGAAGGACAACGCATTATGATGGTTCATGAGCCTCGGGGGAGGAACTGTTGCTAATTGGGATAAGATGAAACAAGTGTTCCTGGAGAAATATCAGGAATATTGCAACACCAAGGACAAAAGGGAGGAATTATTCAAGATGGTGCAGAAGAAGGATGAAAGTCTGGAGGATTTTGTACAAAGGCTGCTGTACAATGTGCAAAGAGCTGGGTAGAAAAACATGGGGCTGGACGTGCTCAAAATAATCTTGCTTCGTGGGATCAGGGATGATTGTTTAGACATGTTAAATCTGCTAGGAAATGGAGATATCTCCAAAGAACCTTTTGAGACAATTGTGGAATTATGTAAGAGATACTCCAGGGGATCTTCCAGGAACAATAAGCGGGACAAACGGGATAAGCTGGAATGTGATGTCTTCGACAGAACTCAGAAGTCATCCAACGGAGGAGCTACCCGTGCAGAGATAGGAAATCTCCTTGAAAATTTTAAAACAGAAATGATGAGCTCCATCTCTTAAGAGATTGATGTCCTGAAGGAAAAACAAAAATAGGCAGTGGAGGATCTCACACTAGGTGTGTTCTGTCCCTGATGTAGAAAGAATCATCCGCTGAAAGAATGCCCACTTGACAAGGTAGAAGTATGTCAGCTATCTGAGCTGAACCATGACATGAAAGAATGCCCCTCACTTCCCCAAGTGAAGGCTGTTCTGCAGGCATCAACTCCAGAAGTGGAATCAGCCTATTTCATTGCATAGAAGAAACCTTGGCAGCCTCGAAATCAAGGTATGCCTCTGGACTCGTTTCCATTTTTGAATAATATGAGAAATTGGAATAATAACATGCAAAATGTGAATACACAATTACCTTCAAATTATGCTCAGTGGAATCCTTCCCAACCTGCAATGCTAAATTATAACTCATGGAGTCCTTGGACACATCCACCACATCAACCTACGTCGTGGTCTCCTGGATGGAGGAACTTTCATCTCGGGAACCAGTTTCCTCAACCACCTCCACCTCAACAGTCACCATATTCTCCTCCATGCCCTCAATTTCCTCAATACCCACCTCAGCAGTCGCAGCTGCAGCTGCAGAATAATCCTGTCCCTAATATACCGATATGGCCTCAGCTGCCTGCCCAACCTAATCCTAACCCGAACAATAAAATAGTCCATCAATTGGAAACTGTCAATATGCCGGCCTACTCCCTTTCCCCTGTACCTTGTAATGATATTTGTTTACGATCTGGGAAAATAGTAGAACTTGTAATTACAGAAGACGATCCACCTTCTATGCATAAAGAAGGAGGGATTTCACAGCATCCATCTGATACAGTTCCTATCACTGAAGGTGTTGAGCATCCCTTAGTTGGGACAACTAAAACATCAAACGATAAATCGGACAATACGCAGCCTACCCAGCTGATAAGGCAACCACCATACCCCGAGAGATTAATGCTACCAAAAATAGGGGGGCAACCTCAGTTTAACCTCCTAGGAGAGTTAAGGAATATTTACGTCAAAATACCCCTTCTGCAAGCTCTTCAAGACGTACCTATTTATGATAGAACTATTCGGGACCTGTGCACTAAGAAACTAGGAAGGAAACCTAGAGATCCTCCCAGTGTTCATGTCATAGGGAATTTATCTGCTTTGATAACAGGAAAAACCCCTGCGACCAAGTATGACGACCCTGGCAATCCTACTGCCACTGTACATGTAGGACAGACGCAGATACCCAACGTTCTAGTCGATTTAGGAGTAGCGATCAATGTCATAACAATTGAGACTATAAAGAACCTTGGACTCACTAATATTAGACCGACCCCTACCATTTTAGAATTGGCAGACAGATCCACCATTAGACCCGAAGGGATTCTGGACGACCTTGTCATCTCAGTAGATTCATGGGAGTACCCGACTGACTTTTTGGTATTACAACCAAAATCACAGCTGGGGGGACACCCATTGATCCTGGGAAGGCCTTGGTTGGACACAACTGATGCCTGCATCAGCTGTCGATCGGGGTCCATGACTATATCTGATGGTACTGAGACTAAAAACCTCACCCTGTATCCTCCAGCTCGGCCGAGTCTAGAAGCTGAAACTTCCCTTTGGATAGAGCAGGAGGAGGAGGAGGATGTTCAGCCACTATTAACTATAGGGAAGGCCTTGAATTTTAAAAATGAAACAGAAGACGATGCTATTAGTAATTTTATTAGTGAACCCGCTTCAGTGGATAAAGAGGTCTATCAAATCCTAAACATTACCCTTGGTAAGGAAGAACAAGAAAATCTTATCGAAGAAGCACTAGTTGGTGACACAAACATAATCCCAGTTTTGAAAAGTTCAAAAAGTATTCCTATTGAGGTAGAGCCTATAAGAACTTTGAATATCAACCCTGGTCTCTCCTTAGAGGAACATAGGCGCCTAATCAGTCTCTTGAAGGAACATAAGGGGGCATTCGCCTGGGAGTATACAGACATGAGGGGTATTCCCTCTAATTTGTGCACCCACCATATTTATATCAGAAATGACTCACGGCCTGTGTGTCAACCCCAACGACGCATGAACCCCAATCTAAGGGATATAGTGAAGGAGGAAATCCAGAAACTTTTGGAAGCAGGATTTATATATCCTATTTCAGATAGTGAGTGGGTTTCCCCACTCATAATTGTGCCCAAGAAAAATGGTAAATGGAGAGTCTGTGTTGATTATAGGGAGCTGAACAAAGCTACGCAAAAGGATCATTTCCCTTTGCCCTTTATTGACCAAGTACTTGATACCCTATCAGGGAAGAAGTTCTTCTCCTTCTTAGATGGGTTCAGCGGGTACAACCAAATTCAGATTGCTCCTGAGGACCAGGATAAGACCACCTTCACTTGCCCATGGGAACGTTTGCCTACAGAGTGCTTCCCTTTGGTTTATGTAATGCACCAGCAACGTTCCAAAGAGTTGTAATTGGCATATTCTCTGAATTAGTTAATGATAGTATGGAAGTTTTTATGGACGATTTTACTCCCTATGGCAAGGATTTTGAGGAAGCACTGGAAAATTTAAAGAAGGTTTTAATTCGCTACGAATAGACTCGCCTCTCATTAAGGACTGAAAAATGCCATATGATGATGAGTGAGGGAGTGGTATTAGGGAATTTCATCTCTACCAATGGCATTCAGGTGGATCCTTAAAAAATTAAGGTGGTAAAAAATATACTGACTCCTTCAACTCAGAAAGAGGTGCGAAGTTTTCTGGGACATGGTGGATATTACCGGAGGTTTATAGAAAATTTCTCCGAACTTGCTTTTCCTTTGTTTTCTTTGTTAATGAAGGATGCACAGTTTGTGTGGAGTGAAGCATGCCAGACAGCGTTTGATAAGCTTAAGGAGAAGCTGTCCACAGCTCCTATCCTAAGGGGACCTGATTGGACCCTACCCTTCCACATTTCTTCAGATGCTTCTGATACCGCCATTGGAGCAGTATTAGGACAGCAGGATGGTCATGTACCTTATGCCATCTATTATGTTAGTAAAAACTTAGCCCCTGCTGAACTTAATTATACTGTTACTGAAAAAGAATTCCTTGCTATTGTTTACTCTATTAATAAATTTTGGCATTACATTACTAGGTATCCTACATTTGTGCACACTGACCACTCTGCCATTAAGTATTTAATGAACAAACCTATCACCAATGCCAGAGTGACCAGGTGGCTCTTGTTATTACAGGAATTTGATATTACCATTATAGATAAACCTAGAAAAGAAAATGTTGTTGCTGATTTTTTATCTCGTTTTACTAACAGTGATGACAATTTGCCTGTTGAGGACTCTTTTCCAGATGAACATCTATTCGCACTTTCAGCTCATTCCCCCTGGTATGCAGACGTCGCTAATTATTTGGTTGCAGGAAAGCTCGCGCCACACATGTCTAAACGAGAAAAGAGAAAAATCATCCAGCAAAGTGCCAGGTATTGTTGGCTCAATGGTCATCTCTTCTACATAGGGCCCGATCTTGAGATTAGGAGATGTGTAAGGGAAGATGAGATCTTTCACATATTGAAATCCTATCATGATGGACCTTGTGGGGGACACTTTGCAGACAAAAGAATAGGGCATAAAGCGCTACGGATGGGCTACTACTGGCCGACTCTGTTCAGGGATGCTAAAAGGTATGTTCAGTCCTGTGATAGCTTCCAAAGGATGGGCCAGCCTAATAAAACAGATCAGATGCCTCTATAACCTCAAGTAGTAGTTGAACCATTTGATAGATGGGCATTGGATTTTGTTGGCCCTCTCAGCCCTCCTTCCAGATAGAAAGTTTACATTCTGGTTTGTACTGATTACATGACCAAGTGGGTAGAGGCTGTAGCTTTGGCTAAGGCTAATGACCAGGCGGTGATTGATTTTCTGTACAGTGAAATCTTTACCCGCTTTGGGGTACCGAAGGAAGTAGTTACCGATGGGGGGCCGCAATTCATCTCACACCAATTTGAATCCTTGCTCCGGAAGTATCATGTGCAGCATAGGGTGGCTTCACCTTACCACCCCCAGGCCAATGGTCAGGTGGAAAGTACTAATAAGGTTATTGAAGCAATTCTTACTAAAACAGTTAAGAGCCATCGAAATGATTGGGCTGACAGGCTTCCGGAAGCACTGTGGGCATATCGCACAACTTGGCGCAACACTACAGGGTTCTCTCCCTATGATCTAGTGTATGGAAAGAGTGCCATCTTTCCAATTGAGTTTGAGATCAAAACCCTAAAAACAGCCACCAAAATGAATCTAGATGTAACAGAAACCCAGAAGAGAAGATTGAATCAACTAAACGAATTGGATCAGAAATGGTTAGCTGCCGTAGACCAGACTGTGTTGCTTCAGCAATAGAGATCCAACTGGCATGACCAATTTATTAAAAAGAAAATCTTCCGTGAAGGAGACTGGGTGTTATTATAAGACTCCAGGTTCAAAAGGGATTTTAAAGGTAAATTACGTACAAGGTGGCTGGGTCCATATTTGGTCGACAGGGTATTTGACAATGGCACTGTCCATCTGGTGACCATCGATGAAAACCGTATACCATTACTGGCTAATGGCCACAGACTGCGACTGTATCGTAAGCCTATTTCGAAAGATGCATTCATTTTGCAAATTGCCACCGATCCAGATTATCAGCTGGCACCAAAGCAGGAATTTCTCTCTTCCTTTGCCAATCCTTAAACTGAAAATCGTATTTTGAATTACTGTACATAAATAATCTTCTTTCTTGTTGAAGCGTATAATTGTTTTTTTTTCTTTGCATTTGATCTTCGCGTTTGCTGTTGTTTTTTTAAAAAAATTTCCAGGGAAGCACCAGGGGAATGACCAGATTGGGCCTGTCAAATGAGAGTCATCTTTCTATGCCTTCCTGTGCTGCATTTTCCTTTTCCTTCAAAAAAAATAAATAAAAATAAAAATAAAAATTTCGGCAGCTGCGACATATTTCCCGGCAGCTGCAACATCTTTTCCAGCAGCTGCAACATATTCTGCGGCAGCTGCAATATGATTTCCCAGTGGACGTAAAACCCCTTTTTCCCAGTAGCTATGAACAACTTTCCCAGCGGACACGAAATCATTTTCCAGCGGCTGCAACATCATTTCCCAGCGGCTGCAACATCTTTTCCCGACAGCCGTGAACCATTCCCCAGTGGCTGCAATATCGTTTTTCGGACGGCCGTAAACCCATTTTCCCGGTAGCCGTGACCCATTTCTCGATGGCTGCGACATATTCTCCGGCAACTGTGACATATATCCCGGTAGACGTAAACCCTCTTTCCCAGCAGCCATGAACCATTTCCTAGCGGCTGCAATATCATTTTCCCGGCGGCCATAAAACCTTTTCTTTTTCCTGGCAGCCATAACCCATGTCCCAGCGGCTGCAACATCATATCCTAGCGGCTGCAACATCATTTCTCAGCGGCTACAATATCGTTTCCCGGCAACCATAAAATCTTTTTCCCGACAGCCATGAACCATTTCCCAGCAGCTGCAATATTTTTTCCCAGCAGCTGTCAAATCTTTTTCCCGGCAGCTGTGGACCATTTTTCGGCAGCTGCAACAACTTTCCCAACGGCTACAACATCTTTTCCCGGCAATCGTGAACCATTTCCCAGTGGCTGCAATATCGTTTTCCCAACGGTCATAAAACCTCTTTCCCGACTGCCGAGGACAATTTTTCGGTAGCTGTAACATATTTTTCGGCGGCTACAACTTATTTCCCGGCGACTACGACATATCCCCCGGTGCCGTAAAAATTTTCCCTAGCAGCCATGACTTTTTATTCCGATTGCCGTAAAACCTTTTTCCCGGCTGCCGTGAACCATTTTCCGGTAGCTGCAACATATTTCCCAACGGCTGCAACATATTTCCCAGCGACTGCGACATATCTCCCACCGCCGTAAAACTTTTCCTGACAACCGTAATTTTTCTCGATCCCGTAAATCCTTTTGCCGGTGGCCGTGAATCTTTCCTGGCGGATGCAACATCTTTTTCGTTGGTCGTGATATCATTTCTGGCAACTTGCATTGGTAACTCCTGTGTTAATGGAAGAATTGCTCCAAACCTGCTAAACTATGGCTCTGATTCATCCCAGTCATGTCGGCGAACTCATCATTCCGACCCCGAGGACGCGATGGTTTGTGTTTCACTGGCGGAAGAAATTATTGCATTATCCTGGTCATCATGATCACATTTATGACTGTGCACGAGTTTGGCTCCGCAACGTCACCAACTGCACGCTCCACCATTCTCCGCAGGATATCCGACGCACAGTCTCATGAGGTATGGCTTTGATTTATCACGTGATTAAGTGTTGATATCATTTAACAATATCAGTCGTACCTTTACTCGTATTACCATTATGCCTAATTAAACCTTTCCCTCACATGACGTAAACACTAACAACTGCCACCTTCCCCAATTCGGCATGGAAATTTTGAACGTTTTTCTGTGCTCAACTTTCCAAATTTGCCCATTCCCTCAATGTCTCCGCTCAGGGATTCGTGCATCCTCTGTGCTGCAACTTCCATTCTCGGATTCTGTAATCTGTGGGATAGCAACTTCAGCTTGCAACCAGGACCATGGGGATTCCAGTTCGTCATGAACCTTTGAATACATAGGAACTCAGGAAAAATCTTCAAGTTCTTACAATCTTTCAAGCCGCCGGCTGGCTCGAATTTTTTGAGCGACTAGATGGATTCAATCGGGAAGCAGCCTTGCAATTTGCTTTAAATCTCACCAAAACTCACTCCACTGTGTGGGGGCTGCACGTAGAAGTCTCCGACGCCATTATATCTAAGGTTACGGCCATCCCGCTGGTGGGAAAGCCATGGTTTAACCGATGAGTCCCCACAATGACTGCACGGGAAGCATTTTTACTGGAGGGGGAGCAAGTTCAATCATCCAGAAGAGGGATTGCACTGCACTCATTGCCACGACCATGGGACCAGGTTGATGTCTTTCTCAAGAAGTACATCACTTGTGAAGGTAGATATCAAACTGTTTATAACTCTGAACTCCCTTTACTTTCTCATCTCCACCATGGCATTTTATTGAGCATTCCATATTATCTACTGCATGACTTGTGTCATATGGCGGCATTTGTCCAGTCTGCTAAGCACCCACTTTCCTCCCTCACCCACCATGGCCTTATCAAATTAATAATTGTAAGAACCCTTGCCCAGTATCATATAACCTAGGAGCAATTCACAGCTCGAGCTCAGCAACCCGCTCCCTTGCAGGTTGTCCCATTACAACAGGTACGAGTTCCACCACAACAAGAGGACCGGAGTCCCTCCACTGAAGTTGGGGGGGGGATGAAATTCAAGAAGAAGAGCAACTGGGGGCACAAGCAGAGCCATTTGGGGGGGATGAAACTATATTAGAAGAAGAGCAACCGGGGGCACAAGCAAATCCATTTGGGGGGGATGAAACTATATTAGAAGAAGAGCAACCGGGGGCACAAGCAGAGCCATTTGGGGGGGATGAAACTGCATTTGAAGAAGAGCAATTGGGGGCACAAGCAGAGCCATTGGGGGAGGGTGTAGATAAAAATCCTATGGAAAACCCCAGATAACAGGGCAGCTCCGACAGCAGAAGGTGAAATTGGAGTAGCACTAAATGCTATGACAATTGAACCTAAAGGTGACAGAGCTAGGGCAATAGAAGAAAACATTGAGCTGGTAACTATTGAATCCTCACCTGAGTGGGGAGGAGTAAATTTAATTAAAGAAGAACAGCATGAGGAACAAGAAAACATCCCTTCGACCTCAGCTGTGAATCCCGATATACCATCCCCACAAAAGAAAACACCACAAAGGAAAAGAAAGAGATCAACCAATGAATTTAACATAACCTCACCAATCAGAAAGAAAAGAACTAGATCAGCTACAGTAGCAGAGGCAGCCAGGAAAAGATGGGAAACCCTAGAGGCACAGGTTGAGCCCCCGATCCTTGTACCAAGACCAATGGATGCTCCACAAAGGCCAGTGGAGGAAGAACCCAAAATTGAAGGACTTCTAGCTGAGAACGCACTATTAAAAGAGGACCTCCAAGTACTTCGAAGGGAATTGGAAACCTGGAAGGAAACCTGCAGAAAACAAGGTGAAAGGAAATTGTATACATTGGTAGAGGCTGCAGACCAACTGGAGGAATCAAATTCTACTGAGCCTGGCAAGGAAGATGAACAAGCAATTTGTCCCACCTGTGGAGAAATATTCAAGGAAGCAGGCCACAAAATTATACTTCGTACCTGCTCAGCACAACAGCCCGCGCCCACAATAGAGGAAGCTGCAGAAAAAGAAGATGTTGCCACACAAGAACCAACATCTTTAAACATCCTTGCTGAAGCTACCACCAATCCTGTGACAGAGGAGCTAAGGGATGAAATCATGTATGATGATGGGGATAAAGAATATACTGTAACCCCAGAATGCTCCCACGACACAGAGATTATAGAGCAGATAGGAGAAGAACATGGGATGGAGGACACTCTGGAGCTTAATAAGGAATATACTGTAACTCTAGAATGCTCCCACGATACAGAGATTATAGAGCAGATGGGAGAAGAACCTGGAATGAAGGACACTCTGGAGCTTAATGAAGAATTCTATACTGTAACCCCAGAATGCTCCCATGACACAGAAATTTTAGAAGATGAGCCACAAAGGCAGGACATTGATAAACTTGAACAAGGTGCTGTAACACAAGAACTAGCAAACCTGAGTATAGTTGTCCAATCGGCCAAACAGATGGGAGAAGAACCTGGGATAGAGGACACTCTGGAATTTAATGATGAACTCTGGCTTGTAACCCCAGAATGTTCCCATGACACAGAGCTCATAGGAGAAGAATTGCAACAACAGGAGGATAAAGAGGCAAGCCAGGATGTTGCTACACAAGAACCAACATCCTTGGAGGCTGCAGCAGGAATTCCTGAATTTCAATTAGAATATAACCCTGGAATGGATATCATTCCCGATACATAGTGGAGTGAAGATGAACAGGTACAGACACAATGCTCAGGTGACACCGAAATCTTGGAGGAGGAGCTACACAATGAGAAAGATATCCAATCTCAACAGCAGAAGGACAAAGAAGACACTGTTACACAAGAACCAGTGTCTCTAAAAGCAATGAAGGTAGTTGCTGAAGAGAGTCTAAAGGATGTTGCTGTTACACAAGAACCAACAACTCTCTTATTAGACTTAGATGTGTTGGAAGACACTTCCCCACAAGAACCAGTGCTTCTACCTCCTATAAATGTCATTGATTTGGA
Source organism: Larix kaempferi (assembly GCA_027924585.1). Lineage (NCBI taxonomy): Eukaryota > Viridiplantae > Streptophyta > Pinopsida > Pinales > Pinaceae > Larix > Larix kaempferi. The sequence continues at coordinate 355,378 of BSBM01000953.1, forward strand.
TTCAGATTAAAGATTTCCTTTCAAGTCCTCCCCAGGAACAGTATATAATGAGACTACAGGAAGAAGTGATTTCCACTTGCATCAATTACATTTTCAAACACCAGCAGGTAGCATTGGAAGGACAGATGACACGCTACCTCATCTGCACTTAGAAGCCGAGATCCTTACTATTTCAATAATTTCAAGCAGGGAAGCAGTGATGCTGGAAAATATTGGGTTACTCACAGAGGCTTTTTAAAGACAGATGAGGTGCCTGAGTTTCCCTACAACTTTTTTTTTCCTCCATGAATAGAACTCAGTACAGGACTCGGATTCCGAATGATTCAGGTTGTTGCATGAGGACATGCAACAGGATAGTTGGGGGGAGATGTTGAGCCCAGAATTGGCCCCTTTTAATCATCCTCGATCACCTTTTCTTCCCCTGTCCTACACCATTTAGCATGGTAATCAGACCTGTTGTCCTCACTTTATCCCCCAAGCTGCCAAGGTATGACTGATCATTGCTTTATCTTATTAATGCTTATGATTGTGATAATTAAGGCTGTGTATCTCTCAATTGTGCTAACATGTTATGATTTATGAAGGTAGTTTGAGATAAGTGGACTGCAGGAAGGTGGGGTTGAACAAGTCTTGAAAGGAGGGATGTTCGCTGCTTAAAAGAATCCTCGAGGTTCCAATCATCAATTAATGCATGTGGTTCTAATGCAACATTCTAGACAGAGCTGTGATAGGGCAGCTATAACAGAATGTGTTATAATTGGAGATCTTTAAGTTATTTGTTGCTCGAATATAATTGTGATCTGGAAAGATCGCCACTCGTGGGCCAATCAACAGCTTTCTCACGTTTTTCTATGTCTTTACTATGCCATGTTTATAACAGGTTGTATTATTTTAGGGCGCCTGAAGATCAGAGATCTTCATGGCTTCCTGTTAATAGGATCGGATGTTATGATCTGCATGTATAAATATGGGGAGCTGTCTCGACCCAGGGGGTTGAACAACGCAGAATTCATTCATTGTATTAGCAGTGGGATCAATTTGTGTAATCTTCCTTTCGTTAATATAAAGAGTTACCTCTGAGTTAAAGGAGCTTTACGTTGTTCAGCCAGCATCTCTGTGTGAAGGCTGGGCCCATCTTCGACATAGATTGCTGAGTTAAAATAGGATTTCGAATTTATTGTTGTGTGATGTTTTGTTCATGATATTTCCTTTATACGCAACAGTAGTAAGTGTGGTGTGGATTTTTAGTATAATTAAGATTATATTTCCTTGAGATTGGTAAATGGTACAGAGTGACAGTCGACTGAGTAGGAAACTTTCTTTATGCATTTCATATGGTAGTTGTACACAGCTTTGTTCATCCTGTAGTTGAAGATTGTTATCCCATGAACCCTTGCAAGTTATCTTTCCTGTTATGATTGTTGATTTTCATTCCGGTAATTCAAACTATTAGAGAAGTTGAACTCAATCCTTCGCAATTGAATTTCTAGATTAATATTCAGTTTATGTTTATGGTTTTCAAGATTGATCAGATTGAAGAGGTGATTGTTCTAGGATGTGAATGAGATTTCTTTCCTGCAATTGTTGTTGAATCTTATATCATTTCTTATTGATGCATGGTAGAAAGGAATTGAAATTGTAGCATTTAGAAGGCAATTGGGATTACACAGATTCTTGGGATGAACATGGTTGTTAGAGGATAAAAGTATTCTAATGATTTGGTGTTTAAGCATAGACTGTGCATTTATCCTTTGAAATAAAAGACTTTCTCGGGTTGACAATAAATCTCGTATGCTCTGTGTGTTGGTAATAATCTATTTGCATATTGGGTGCTCGACACTCTTCATCTTCATTAAAACTCTAAGAAACTTTGCAAATGATAGAACATAGGTTTATAGGAGGCATGCAATCAAGGAGGACGAATGCTTCACCTCCAAAATCAGATTTTACCTCCAAAACATCAAGTAGATCATTATTCTGCATGTTGGCAAACTCATGTGAAAGAGAGGGTTCAGGAACCTCTTCGGAATCTAGAGTATGACCTGATTTATCTTGCTCAGAATTCGAAATAGAAGACTTTGAGAGAGTGATTTTTGAATCTACAGTTTCTTCTTCATCTTGAACAATTGTTGAGGCCAAGACATGATCGGAAAGAACACATAAGGAGATCTCACTGGGCTTGTTCTCCAAAAGGCTAGCATGATCCTCTTATTCCTGCTTTCCAAATTCTCTGTCAAGTTGGACCCATAGATCACTTGGATTTTCAGCAGTCTTACTGAGGTAGCGCATACAAGGAGACATAGAAAGACATATTGCTCGAAAAGCTCTGTCACAATCATTGAGCCAATCATTCTCCTCTTCATCAGAATCAAAATCTCTTGTATTACCAATGCACATATCAAAAAGACATTGTCTCTTCAAGAATGCAATCATCTTTGGTTTCCATTCATCATAGTTGAATGGAGTAAGAATATTTTGTGAAAAAGAAGTCTCCATCTTTGCATTAGCGAATGCACAGGGAGGAAGTAAGAAACCTGCAAATCACACACAAACAAACACTATGTTTTCAGCCTTGCATGCACATGAGCGAATGCACATGAGATTTTGCATGATGCTGCTGAAATATATTGGTGATCAATTCACTCAATCTTCATGTAGAACACCTGCAGAAAAGAGATCTTGTCCATGCCATGGATCTGATACCATGTAAAATTAGTCACAACAAATCTAATGAACAAGTAAATCAATCACAATAGATGAATATAGAAAATATTGTGTAAAACTATGCAAAACACGTAGCAGTGCTCAATATCCTAGTAAGGGTGAATGATTACAGTAGAATACAGTAACAATGACTGAGCAATTCGAATTTCCTAAGGAGGTCATTCGAATCACTGAATGGAGTAGCTTGACTCCAACTAGGAGTCCTCATCATCAATCGGTGGTGGTCATCAATGCACAAGAACCAGTCATCCAGGTGTCAATCTGAGTCTAACTGAGTGTAACATGTGTAACTGAAGTGTGTAGCACTGATATAGGGAAGTGGGCTCAATGGAGGGCGCATGGGAGGCTAACTGAAGTCAGAACAAGTCATCTAGTCAATCTGGAGGTCCAATGGAAGTGAAACAGTCAATTGGGAGTGAAACTAGCCTCAAATTAGGGAGAATCGGAGCTAACTGAGTGTAACTGCAGTGGTAGGTGAAGAAGTGTGCCCTTCTCTGGAAGTAGGTGAGAAGTGGGCACCTTCATGACTAGGAGGGCTAAAGAACTGATGTAAGAAGCTCCCAGGTGCTAGAATAAGGTGGCTAAGGTGCTGGAGGCATCAACCTAGTGACTGGGATGCATGTAAAGTGCATGCAAACCCTAGAATTTGCATGCAAACCCTAATTGCATGCAAGATCCTGAAAAGTATGATGTGGATATCTGAACAGAAACTCAACTACAACAGTCCTGTACTAGGTGAAAATTTCTGAGCTAAGTGATCTGTGTGTGCTGCTGTGAGTAAGAGAAACACTCCCATGCCTTCCCACAATATACAAATCCAGTGGCATGTTAATTTAATAGGAAAATTTTTGTACTGGGGATGCTTCGCTACTAGATCGGCTGCCTAAAGTTAAATTTCGCAGTTGATGAATCTGTTCCTCATCTAGTTGCAAGGCCAGTAAGAGACTGTGAATTCATCTTCCTCCACCTCAGTTTAGGTAATGATTTCCTTCTTTCCCACATGGTTGACTAATATATTTCATGGAATTTTATTCAGATCTCAATTAATGGTTTTTTGTGGAATTTTTGCATATAAATATTTGTTGCATATATTGTTTTAGTAGTGTGCCTGACATATTTGGAAGGACTTTATTGGGAAGAGCAACTGTATTGGGAAGAGCTCTTCCTTCTAGGATTCTAGATTTTTCTAGATCTGAAATCCCTTCTCATATTAGTTTCTCTCATTCAGTGGTCAATCTTGTAGGCAATGGCTCATCGCCATTACTCTACTTATAGTGGCATAGCCCCTAGATAATGGCTCTTCACCATGACCCTATTCACAGGTTATTTTACGATGCGTTTTGTTTTTTTTATTGTTTTTCATAAGTTTGAAGCTTCAATTAACCATATTTTACAACACTAGCTATCAAAATGATGATATCTTTGTAAAACAAAACTTACTAATTCTATACTTTATTTATCATAGTGTATTTATGTTATTTATCTCCTGCTGAGGTGAGAGTCATGTTTTATGTTCGATTTTGTGGGCCATTGCCAGGATTACATTTAGACTACTAGGTACCTCTATTCAAATAGAGATTTTTGTTTGTTAAACCAAGAAGGTGATTTAACAGGGTCTGAGGGATTTATGTAGGAAGGAGCTATGTTTCCTTTCCTTTCTAATATTTTGTTATTTGTACATTAAAAAAATCTAGGTAAAATGGGTCTCGACCTCGGGGTAGGGTTTTTATTACCCGTAGACATTGGCTATGGATGCGTAACTCCTTCAACAGCTTCATCTCACCATGGCTCCGATCATAGGTTATTTTACTGCTTTTTTTTTTCTTTTTTTTTTGAATTTTGAGTCTTATGTCTTCTAGATTTTACAACCTTTCGGTTTCCTTTAAATTGGTTTTCAAACTCATGCTTATCTCTATAAAACAAAACTTACTGGTTGTTAAACTGATAGGTATATCTATAAAATAAAACTTATGAATGCATTGAAATGGTTAAACGGTGACTTGAATTGTTGAGGCATGCCCAGTTACGAGGCCTAAAAAGAAGATGCAGTGTTGGGATTGAATTTTAGCAACCTTGCGGTTTAATATAGTACTTGTAGTTCAATATGTATTAAAGCAAGATCTATCAACAAATTTTTTTGATATATATATGTTTGGGTTATTTGAATTGCAAAGTGAAATGAAAATCCATTGATTGTGAGATTTAAATTCAATAGGTGGCACATAAGCGGGAATATGGTCAATCCATATTTTGGATGTAAATGATTGAAATTGCTATACTATGGGTTCATTCATGTTATCTACATAAGTTGACATAGAATTGGGATTAAATTTAAGTTATCTTGTAATTTGATATAAAACTTATATGTTGCCAGTCATTTCAAATTTTAAGATAGTTTGAGTTTAGAAAAAGCATATTATCAAAGTAAATTTAACTGAATATTTTTCTTGAGCATAACATTCGTTTAATAACTTTATCACTAGTTTCATTCAAACTAATATTCTGTGTCATATGCCAAAGTGAACTGATCTTCTGTGTGTTATGCCAAAGTGAACTAAATTCATTATGAGATTAAAAATGACATGGCTAGCTCTATAATATGTTATAATCTAGGGGTGATGTTTTTGTGGAAAATTTGTTGTGTGATTAAGAACTTGAGGGTGTTTTCTTTTTAACTATAGTTTGTTGCAAATTATTGAAAGTGTTTTGTAGAAGAAAAAAATGTCATGTTTTTATAGGATTTATCTTTAATGTCATCAAGTTACATATTTGGTAGATCTGAAACTATGTCAATCACTTTTTTTTTAAATATCATGATGGAAATCTATTCATAGACATAATCCAGGATGCTTGGTCACCTTGCCATAATGTTTGTAAAATATTGACATCAATTATGGGGAGTTGTTCATTTTTTTTTAGATCCTTTGTTGTTCACCATTTTCATATCTTATTTACTGATTACTTTTGTGCTCTAATCTTACAGTATCTGCTTACAGATCCAAATCCCCCTAGCCTTGCGAATCCTCAAGCCTCCCAATTGTATCTGAATGATAATGAGGCCTACTACAAGTACTTCTATAGTTTTGAACAATTGGTATTTTATTTAGCCATGCAAAATGAATATTTTGACTTTCTTTGAATCTCCATATTTTGAGGCTATATGATTTGGTTATTTTGTAAACAGATGTAATTTTCATAAATGTTACACATATTTTATTTGAAAGTATATCATTGTTTAAATCAATTATTTATATTTCGATGTGGATTATAGGAGAGTGCGACGATGTGCCCAAAAATTTATTCAATCTTCCTGAAGGTGTTGTTGGAGTCAACTATCAGATGCATATCGGTTGCTTATAAGTTGAATGTTATAGTTCTTCTAATGAGGAGTGATTCTAAGGGTTAACAATGAGAAGGTATCTAAACTTCCTGATTTTGTTTAGTTGTCATTACATGTGTAATTGAGTTGTTGTTACGACATCTGTAGGAACATTTAATTTTCTCACGTGCTTGTGTTTTTCAGTGCTTGGAATTCAAAATTTCTATTGGAAATATAATTAGTTATATAATTTTAAATGTTTTATAGACTAAATGACTGAACAATGAGGGCATATTCTTTGTTGTATTTATATTTTCTTGAGTTTAAAATATATATTTAAGGCTAGTTGGATTATGGATATATATATATATATATATATATATATATAGAGAAACGAGTAATGAGCTTTTATATAAAAAGAAACAAGAGGTTACAAAATTATTCGGAAAGACTAATCTAGAGATAGATGGATTACCAGTTCTTCTTTCTCATCATTTACCGAACTGTAATGATGATGAAAAAAGTCCAAAAATCGATAGCTGTAGTTCCTAACAAACTGTCCAGAGATCAAAATACAGAAACAAGTCATTTGTTCAGTAAGGGAGGCCTAAACCTTAGCAGTTCCAACCAGTTTCTTCTACTAGCCTATCCAGAATGGATTCTATGCCATAATTCTTATACATCATCAAAATAAAGCCAAAAAAATTTCTAAAGACCTGGGAACACCCTAGCTGAACGGATTATTATTGAGAGATGTCCATATTGTCGCTTCCAACTCCTCCCACCGGTCCTTCATTGTTGCCTTGGAGCTCCATGACACTCTTCTTGATGTCTTTTTTCATGTTTTTGATTTTTGCTTCCACTCTCTGAGCGATTCTGAGCAATTCCATGATTCTATTGTCCAAATTTGAAGAACAAGGACAACCCATATCTAGATTTTCTTCAAGAGTAGCCACCTGCTTAGTAATTTTCTTCCTAGTAACACGGACCTCTGAATTCGTGACTTGGACCAGGGTGTAAATATGTGAGAGAGCTCGTTTTAGTCCATATTTTTCCCCTATGAGCTTACGAAGCTGTATTTCCATTTCCTTCTAGTAGGTTTAGACTTCATCCAAAAGACATTCGAACCCCAACGCAGGAGCAGTACCATTTTCTCCAATATTTCTAGCAGAAAGGTTCCGATGCTTACCCATCCCCAACGCCTCATCCTTGCTATGCTCATGTAGAGGTTGTTGAACCTTATCTGAGCCTTCAAAATCCATCTCATGTCTTTTTTTCTTCACAAATGGTTACTTCAGGAAACCTATCCCCCCAACTCCCTAAGAGTTAGAGATGTGCTTCTTGCACCATAATAATTTCAGTGAAGAAGGCTCATACCAATAAAGGGATCACCCATCTTACCATCGACTTCTTCCATTTTGTCTTGGTTGCGGATACTAACCCAATTCAAATGAGCATAGAAGGGGAACCTACGATCGAGGTAAGGACTACCTCTGCCACGAGCCCCAGTCGCCAATAAATTTTGCATGGTTTCCATCTATGGAAGGTGTGTGTGAGTCCACAAACACCGAAGTGATGCAAGGAGGGTCCAGAGGAATGGGGGCAGTTTCCTTGGGGATTGAGGATCCAAATATAGAGAAATTCCAAGCCAATAAAATTTTGCATTTGCAAATGTTAAGGGGTCTAAAATGATCCATCAAAACGATAAGAGAATCAAGATTTTAGTGAACCCAAATTTTTTCATACATCTGTTGGTTGGTGACCATAATTCCACAGTTCGAACAAGCTCCAACATTAGCCATTGCATCAACAAGTTGATTGTTAGACCTCGTCAAGTGAAGGAAATTGATGGTATTGCATTCTTTATCTAAGCACTTTAGAAGATGATGATTATGTGTGACAGGTCTCTTACGAGTCTTTGTCAAGTTTCTAGAGTCCCTAATGACTAGAATTGAATCGCTAAAGACCACGAGGTCCTCAAATCCATCCTTTCTTTCTAATTCCACACCTTTGATCAAGGAGAGCCATTCAACCCCATTGTTGGTCCTTCTGTGAATGCCCCATCCAAAATCTTTCAACTTGTTTCCTTCAAAGTAATAGAGGACTCCTCCCACACCTTCCAACCCAAGTTCGATTATGGATGTATTACTATATGCTGGAGGACTTTTTTTTTTGTAAGTAAGATGTGAAACCTTCTATTAATCAAAAAGGAGAAAATAGTCTACAAAAACAGTTGGTAATCCCATATTGGGCCAACTGAAAGAAGAATTTCCTTAACAACTTCTCAGATAAACTAACTTAAAACTCTGTGACACTCCCTTCCAAGAGGGTGTTATCCTTGCAATGACAATTTGGGATTGTAACGCCCATATTTTGATTAGGCATATTTATCAATTAGACACACCATACTTTATTTTCTTATATATTCTGTTGAACTCAGCTCGACTGAGTAAACTATATTACGATATGATGGACCTCATTATATGATGTTACTCTGTTTTATAATTTCACCATGATTATGATGTTACTATGTTATGCGGTTATGATGTCATGATTATCATATGATTTCTTTATTTTACGATTACAGTATATGTTTATATGTTTTCATTAATGAAATGTGAATTATATGATTCGGTACATGGATACCATCTTCTTATATGAATTATTGAAGTGTTATATGTCATACACATCTATGATGAGCTAAAAAGGTTACATGAAATAAAATGATTTTTGATAACATGGATCAATGGGAAATGCTTTCTATAAATTTGTATTTTGCAAGATACTAACCTACAGGACACAAGGGCTATGGGATAGCCAGTTACTTGATATGATATATATTGGAAAGGAAAAACATGTTCATACAGTAAACCTTCGCAACCAAAATGATGATACGATAACACAAACTGATAATCCCGATAGCAGCAAAGTATGAGTTGATAAGGGTGGAGGCCCAGTATGTTGAGAGGGATGGATGTGTTTCCCACCCTATGTTTCCATGAGACCCAAGGTCGTGGGAGGGCCATGCTGAGACACGCTCCCCATGTTGTTGTGATGACGATGGTCGGATGCCTGCTAGGGTAGGATAGGTCCGCTATTCAGCCGACGCTATCGCTCTCAAGTTCTATGTGGTCAGATCGGTGAGTCCGACATCCACTTCTGTACTAGCAGAGGAAGGATAGGGAGGATGCTGGATGTAGGTTATGATGGGAGGATGTGCTAGTTAGTACTGTTGAGGGTTTAGTATTCCTTGATTCCGGGTTAGTGGTAGTAGGTACCCTTCCTTGTACATGATTGATTAAACTAATGTAAAGATAAAGATAATGATGTGAAATCGGAAAGAACTAACTGTTAAATAACTGAGAATGTTGAAGTAATTGTATTATATATATTATGTTTGTTCTTCTACATGGGGGTAAATACTACTATTAGTTAGCAGGTATGCATAAGCGGGATGGGGTTTGTCTATAGTACATTTATGATCTGTGCATACGCTGGCCACGCATGCACACCTTGCACATGTACACTAGTATCGATATACAAACACTTAACATATTGAATAAATGTATAAGTTGTCATAAGTAATTAGGTTAATCATGCATTGACCGAATTCAGATAATGAATATAAAGTTATTTAAGATGTGTAAAAAAATTTAATTAAGCTATGTATTACTCGTTGGTAAACATCGTCATATACAAAGGAGACAAGTGTCATCAGTTAACATTGTCGTCTGAGAATTGTTGTAAATAAGGTAATGGTACGGTCTAATTAATTAGTAATATTGTTTAAGCACTTAAGGGTGCTTTGTTTAGAAGAACGACGATACTATGTAGATGTTAGGGTACTCATGTGATAAACAAATGATTTAACAGACATTTTTATTAAATTCACCATTTATTATTACCTTGTGGTGATTTAATTAATGTTATTACTTAATTAATGTTACTTTAGTAATATTACTACCCATGTCATAACAATTGCAATATAGGTAAAAATGTAAATATTGATTAATAAATGATTAAAGTGTGATTATTTCCATTACTAAGTTAAAAAAATAATAGGATAACAATTTTTGGAATGAATGTGATGTAAAATGGTTTATTTACTTATTCAATACGAATCTTGGAATTTAAATCTCAAGATAAGTGATCTCGACGGATGAGGTAGACCATTAAGACACATCATGTCCAAGTTGAAAAGGGTCAACTATTTAGATAATATTTTATTAATTACATTAATAACATTAAATACAAAGTTGGCGAATAGACTTGTAATTAATGAAGCTTGTCCCAAATGGATAACCTTTGGGGTAATAATTACCACCGTAATAAATACTTACGACCGTCAATCAAAATCAAATGAATTTACCATGAGAGTAATTAATTATTCGGTACATTGAGTGTGAAAAATATATTTTTATAAAGAAACGTGTATGAATGAACTAGTGGGAGGAGTAAATGTTGAGGGGATCGAGAGGGGGAGTTTGGGGCGGTGGAGTAAGCGCAAGGTCTTCTCGAGGAAGGAACTGTATATAGAGGGGGAGAGAGTTGAAGGTAAGGATAGCTGGAAGTGGAGAGAAAGGTTTTGGGAACAGAAAAGAGGTTGGAGAACATAAAAGTTTGGAGAACCTAAGTGAAGACTTCTCTCGGTATTATCAGATTGTGAGCTCGGGGACTTGGAAATCCTTTGATTTCCAAGGGCCAACAAGATAATAGCTGGTCGGTAGGGTGGACACTTCACTTTGGCTGACTAAGAGGATATACAACCTGCTACAACCTACGGTCTACTAGCATAAGCATCAGGTAATTTCCTTGATTATTTATTTTATTTAAATATTATGTGGAAACGTACTCTGAAACCTGCATATACCTTCTTACTGATTTATTACTGTGAACATATTCTTATGCAAAAACCACAAATCGTTGAAGGAAAATATTTATATGTTAGTTATTCTTTTAAATATGAATGTATGATTATTGGAGACAACACAGTATGCTAAACATCATTTAAAAGCATAGAATTTTCTTCAGAAATTTACTCACACATACCTGAACGAATTAATACATAGGAAATTAACTTAGAAATTTACTTACTGCTGTGCTGTAAAAAAAAACCAGAGCACTACAGATGGTATCAGAGCGCTTGTTCGGACTCTTGAACCTAAAAGCCTATTCATGCTTCATCTCGTCATCGTTGAACAGAAAACATACTTGATATTTCACCTACTTGATCTCCATCCGTAGTAAGCTTCCAAGGTACCTGTACAACCCCAATAGGATTAACATTTAGAAAATCAATAAATATAAATCAATAAATATTTATATTTTCATTCTCTTTTTCTAATAACTATTGATTACACATACAAAAAAAAAAGAGAGTATATATATATATATCTATATATCTAGAAGTAGAGTTGGAATTCTGTAACTTTTTATAAGAATAACTCTATCTTCTTCAATCAAATTGAATACAGCTCAATTTATTTTCCGTGTTCTGATCTGCCAGAGTCCAAGGAACAGTCTTCTGCTTATCGAACTTGTGGTCTAAAATGGATGACAGTATTTGGAACTAGCTTTGCTTAAAAAAAAAATGTTAAAAGTCAGCATGTAGACTCTCTCCTCTAACTTGTCAATGTAAGCCACAATTCTGCAATTTGAGAGTTTTTTTTTCATACCATTGACCAGCTGCCATGAAACAATTCTTTCAGTCTAAGGTGAAGCGTAAGGTATCTATGTGTTGGAAAAATTGATGCAAGAAAATGTCCTTCGACTTTGGATACCTTCCCTCAAACTATTTTATAAAATATCCTCACTTAGGAAAACGGGATAACAGTTAATATCCAAAATTGCAATCAAATAGAAGCTTCTTTTATAACGCTGTGTTGCAAAATCTACAAGATACATGTAACCATTTTTTTTTCTCTATTTTTTTACATAAGCTTGCTCTTATCATAATGAAGCAAGCATGCCCACACGAAGGGTAGCCGAGCTTACAACTGATTTAAAAACAAAATTAAACACTTTGTTCCCTCCGCCTATGCATAGATTGAAGAATTACTCAGCTTTCAAAAAAAAAAAATGGAAGAAATACAGTCATCCCTAGAATTACATGGTTTTATTTAATATCAATGCCAATTTCTCTATTTTTTATCAAAATTGAAAGAGTGTGTTTCTTTATATTTTTGTATTTGTACAGATTTTTGTATTTTTGTATTTTTGTATGTGTTTCTTGTCGCGTCAAAGCAACAAATAGAAGGAATGTTGTTAAGCTTGGGCGCTTGGGTGTATTGGCTTTATGTGACCCACCGTGGACTTGGTAACTCATCGGGAATGATAAACACAGTAAAATCGAGCAGCAATATTTTTCTAATTGATTTTTTCGCCCATAGTAATATAACATATTATAACTACGAGTCAAGCACTGAGAACTGAACAGTGTTCCAGTAGCAAGTTGGAATGCTTGCTGTAAAGATGACCCAGGTTCAAAATCCCAGTGAGCAGGCTTCAGTTAAAAGACCAGGGCAAAGTCCCAGTGAGTTTGACAGCCCTTGGAAAAATTAAAAATGTATAGCGACCCTGTTGATGGAAGCTACTACCCTAATTGTAGTTTGACGTCATGCCCAGGAGGACCCATTATAAGAGCTATTGCCCAAATGTTCTGGTTAATAGTAAATAAATTTTAGGAAAAAAAACAAAAAAGCACTAAATATATTTGAAACGTAGAATTGTATGGTACAAAAGCCATGGGCTATGGGGTCACACTGAATATTTTCGCAGTGCAGATGACGGCCCTTATTTCTGCCAAATTCTATGAATTTTTAAGAAAAAGCAACTCCCCACTAAAACGATTTGCCAAAATTCCAACAAAAAAAACAACAAAGAACTTACTTCTACAATGTCATGCAATCTGATAATATTGGGAATCGGGATGGTTAATTTGCCTGAGAATTTTTGTCTCCGAGAATAGGCTCTCCCGCAACTTGGGAGTGAGCTTCCGAGTAGCGATTTCTTTGATTGCAACCTCATAACCATGGAGGTGAATGTGTCTGGTGATCACCAAATAACATGGCTGCCTTTACTGACATCCAAGTGATGACCGCAGTCGCGTTTCACTGCTAATTCCCCGGAGCATGGAGGGTTTTCTTTCTTGTGCAAAAAAAAAATAGGTAACCGCTTCAAAATAACCTCCGATTTTAGAAAATTCCTATCACCAAATGGAAGTGATGACTGCACGGTCACGGGCGCGTTTTACTTCTTTTCTTGAGAAAAAGAAAGTAACAGGCCCTCACAAGTACCTTCATACTCTTCTATTTTTACCAGTCGCGCCCTCTCCTTCGGGCACATATCTTTCCAACATTACAGTCCAAGTGCCCAGACCAACAGCCTACCTTCTTTTGTACAGACTCTGCAAAAACACCAGCCCACAAAGTTCTGCAAAAACGTGTTACGAGCATGCATAGCCAGTTTTCAAATTCAACATCCTATTTCAACGAATGGTCGCGCACAGGTAAGGAAGTGAGAGGAAAACTACCAAAGTAGATATTATACCTGAAATCATACGGAGCTTGAAACACTTTCCATGGCGGAGTTGCAGAGCTAAAACTCAGAAAGAGAAGGCGAAATGGCCGCGTCTTGGGGATTGACCCTATTTAGAGTTTCCCCACTTTCCCAGGGCGGTGGGTTGCTTGGAGAGACCGCGTGTCCTTCATGCATACTTGCTCTTTGCATGGCGGTGAGAGGCCACGTGGCGTTCAAGCCTTCAGACATAGGGAGGGTGTAGGGATAGGTTTAAACCGAAAGTGAAGCCAAACCCTCCAAACTGGTGTGCTACTTGACACGTGGAGGACATGTAGTTGCGGTGAGTGCTATAAAATAGTGGTAACTCGGAGTACTGAGCTGTATGATAAAAGAAAAACCTAAATTAACACATATATATAATTGCTTATGAATATGTAAATCGTTATCTACGTATATTGTATATAGTTTGTAAAAGTATATATATGGTTGTAGAATATATATATAGGAGGTTATAATAATGTTGTATTAAATTTTAAATTTATTTCCATATATTTTGATAGAATATATGTTTTATAAAATTTAAATTTATTCATATTTTGTTAGATTATATATTAAAAAAAATAAAAAATAAATAAAATTTAATTTTACTTTTCTGTTATAACATATGTTGTTAAAAATATGTTTTATAGAAATTTTAATTTTTAGTAGTAAACTTAACTATGATTGGTTGAGGGTTAACAATTAATCTTAATAAGGTTAATGTAAATTAGGTTATTTAGATTAAGGGGTAACATTTAAAGTTAACTAAAATATAGATATTAAAAATTTTGCCGAGATTTCAACTCCTAGTCGAAGGGATGAGAGAGACCCAAAATATCAAAAACAAGACACCGTTAAGATCAGCATGACGAGCTGAACACCATGACAAAATTTTTTTAGTAAAAACAACTATAGATTTTACTGCGCTAATCCTGACAATTTGTTATCTCATGATGCAAGTTATTTCTTACGCATAAGTATAAGTGTATGAATACCTACATTTTAGTTCCGCGTATATTTGATTGAACAACTAAGGATATGATTTTATTTCAATAACTCAGGAACTATCATGGTAACAACATGCAGAGGTCGAGGACGAGGTCAAGGTCGACCACCATCACTGCCACCTCCGCCACCGTCATCACCGCCAACACCGCCACGATCAACCTCAACGCCTGAAATGCAGATCATAATGAGGTCTTTGGAGGCTATTATGACCACGATGAATAGGTAGTCAGAAAGGGCCGTCGAGGTGGAAACCACTCAAGTAAGTCGAGAGAACTCTGAAAGGGCACCTGGCCCAAGACTGGAACCGCTTCAGGACATATCGAGGGAGTTGCAAAAGATAAAGGTTCCAGAGTTTTCAGGAGGACGACCCGGTAAGCATGCCGAAGCATGGCTGGAAGGCATGAAGAGATGCTTCACATTGAATGAGTACACATCTAGTTCCAAGGCTAGGATGGCCGTCTTCCAGCTTAAAGGTGATGCTTTGAATTGGTGGTCAGATCTCGAGAAGCAGTTGCACCTTACTCCTCTTACAACTTCTTGGGAACTGTTCGAGGAGAGGTTCCACAAGAAGTATTTGCCAAATTATTACAAGGAAGAACAGGCAGGTGCACTCCATGCCTTAGTACAGGGAGACAAGACGATGGAGGAGTATGAATCTCGGTTTATGGAACTGGTAAAATATGTTCCTTACCTTGATGCAAATGATTGTCAGGTAGAGCGTTTTGTGTATGGACTTAACTACAAGATTAGAGCTGCGGTGAGGATGTGGAAGCCAACTTCAATTTCCATGGCAGTTGAGTATGCTCGTTATGCAGCGGATATGTCAGATGGAAAAGGGGGGTAGTAAGTTGACAGGAACCAATCAGTATGTTTCAGGGAAGGCGTCACGTCCTTACTTCAGGGGAGGACAATCTAGACCTCCTCCTTACGGTAACAGGTTCACACCGAGGGGTAATACTTCAGTTAACTCAATCTTGGAGGCATCGTCTGCAACCCACCAAAGCCAGGGACGTACACAAGGAAGTTCCTATAGAGGATCAAGGGGTTTTAGAGGACCCAGGGGAAGGAACTCATCTCAGAGGATTCCTCCGAACAACATGCAAGCCCCTCCCAATCTCTCTTGTTGGAGATGTGGAGGTCCTCATTTCCAGCGAGACTGTCCCAAGGGTCAGTCAAGCAGCACGCACATGTAGCTAGGGTTTTACCCCTAGCTTGTGCAAATGAGCACCTACTAAGGAGAATGGACTCCTTAGTAGCAGTTCAGTAAATGTAAATTATTAAGCTAAAATAGAAATAGAAACTACTGTAAACATGTGCATGAAAAAATAAACAACAATTTGTAAACAAGGGTTTTGTATTAATATTACCTTCAATGTGAAGGTTGATGAAGCTCCTTGCAATGTCCAAGAGGGTTGCTCCAAGCTCCAATGTGCTCCTTCTCTTTCTCCAATGGTGGAAATGGGCCAAAAGGGGCTCTCAAGGTGAAAGTGGCTCAATGGTGAGCTAGGGTTTCGAGAGAGATTTTGGCAGAGTGAGGGTACTTGTGATTGTGGATATGAAATAAGGGATCTCCATCACCTATTTATAGTTTTTTGTTGGTGGAGTGCTGACCCATGGTTTTAGGAAACACATGGTTTAGGGAAGCTGTATAGGGTTTTTTCCTCCTTTTCCTCATTATTTTATATTTTTTACTCCCTTTTTAGGGGATTTTTTCTATTTTAGAGGAATTTTGGAGATTTTTGGAGGAAAAGGGGGTTTTTTAGCCTTTTTGAGGCTATTTTGATGGTTTTGTGGCCTTTTGGAGGCATTTTAGGCCTTTTGGAGGCTTTTAAATGGGATTTTTTGGGATTTTAAGGGAAATATGGTAGGAAAGTGGACAAATGAGCCATATAATGTGGTAGATGAGGTAGTGAGCACTTTTTGGGTGTTAACAGATTGCCCCCTGATGTGAGAGGGAAGGAGCTCATCGTATGGCCGATGGACATCATAATTCATGAATGGTTTTCCTGGGGTGTGGAGAGAAGAGAAGAAACAAACTGAAGCCCAGAACAACGATCCCGAACAACTGCAAGAACTAAAAGTACATAACCTCAATAATGGATGAGGAATAATCTCAATATATGGACGAGGCGGAGAACATAAAAGAGGTTGGAGAACAGAAAAGAGGTTGGAGAACAGAAAAGTTTGGAGAACCTAAGTGAAGACTGCTCTCGGTATTATCAGATTGTGAGCTCGGGGGCTTGGAAATCCTTTGATTTCCAAGGGCCAGCAAGATAATAGCTGGTCGGTAGGGTGGACACTTCACTTTGGCTGACTAAGAGGATATACAACCTGCTACAACCTACGGTCTACTAGCATCAACATCAGGCAATTTCCTTGATTATTTATTTTATTTAAATATTATGTGGAAACGTACTCTGAAAACTGCATATACCTTCTTAATGATTTATTACTGTGAACATATTCTTATGCAAAAACCACAAATCGTTGAAGGAAAATATTGATATGTTAGTTATTCTTTTAAATACGAATGTATGATTATTGGAGACAACACAGTATGCTAAACATCATTTAAAAGCATAGAATTTTCTTCAGAAATTTACTCACACATACCTGAATGAATTAATACATAGGAAACTAACTTAGAAATTTACTTAGTGCTCTGCTGTAAAAAAAAAACCAAAGCACTACAGGGATCTTTTTTCTTTTTTCTAACTTCAATACATCCTAGTGACTGATCAAGAGTCGACGGGATGGGGTTTATGATCAACTGATGTTGGGAGCATTCAGGAATGCCCCGAGAGCAAGCTAATTCTTTTTCTTTGTCACTATCAGAGTTATTAGATTTAGGTGAATGCTTTTGGCCACATGTGGAGGATATTCTAGCTAGGTCCATATCCATTGCCTCCCCACGATAAGGAGGTTCTCTATGGTCCCCCTCAGGAAAATTCCGATCACTAACTTGCTGATGAGAAGCATGTGGCGAGTTCGGAACCTGAGCCGTGGAGGGTGGAGCTCTTGGAAAACCCTCTTTTGTATCGAAGGTGGGTTGTTTCCTTTGATTCTCACCTTCATGCCAACCATGATGCCACCTTTTCGAGGAGTGAATTGGAGAAGAGGGGTAGGCTTGTTGCAGGTTCCCAGGTTGCTGACAGGATCTGCATCTGAAGGCTATGTTTTTGTAATCCAGGGGCTGAACGTACAAACAAATCCTCACACAAAACAATGTTAATTTTTTCTAGAAGTCCCTTGCTCAGATCTATCTCCACACAGATGCATTCAAAGGAGGCTAAACCCTTCGACGTTATTTGTGTGTCCTCTTTGATAAACTTCCCTAGGAAGTCACCAGTGGTTGCAAAGGATTCTGGAAACCAAAACTACAATGGGAGTTCGGGAGTCTTACCCAAACCAGAGTAGTCATTGTTGTAGCTATTAAGGGGTTAAAATCAAGGTACCATTTCCTCATGGACAACCAAAAACTCCCCCAAAACCAAGGTCCTCCATATCAGATTTGGTTGCGGTGAATCTCCATTTCAAAATAGATAATGAAATAACCTTTGGAGCACAGGAGGGGCTCCATATTCATTTCCCACATTTTCTTGATCCAATATCTCAAACTTATGGATGAGGGCCATATTCCATTGAACCAACAGATGATGGCCGTATTCACTAACTCACCACACCTTAGCACCGAGTTTAATCCTAGCGAGGCTGAAGGAGTGTCCTCTTGATGTTCCACTATGAAAGTTGGGCCTGAGAAAACCCTTGGGTTTTGTTTGGAGGTTCTAGAATCCTTAGCTTTCACTGCCTCTATGAATGTTCATCTCTTTGAGGAGGGTTCAACTGCTCCTGGTGATCTCCCATCTCCTCCCCATAGCCTTGACCCAATGTAGACCAATGTATCCAGTTTGATGCCACACTCCTCGATCCTGGCATCCAGCAGCAGGAGGCGTCCCTTAAAGCAGAGGTGGTGGATGTTCCTATTAATACCTTCCAATGCACTCAACTTATCCATGATGAGGGCTACTTGGTTCAAAGGGTTCAGGAGAAGGCATCTCGAAGAGCCGGACAGAAGCTTGAAAAAAATTGGGAAGCAATGGCCCTTTGCGCTGTTATCCCTTAATGTCTTAGTCCTCCAAAGGTTTCCATAGGGTGGACCTCCATTCAATTCAGTCGCAACTAGCATGAGATATGGATGAGAAGTGAAACCGGGAGAATCCACCTTTCAGGGTCTCTAGAGATGGCATTTTAGCTTTGAAAGGTTGCATCCTTCTCCTCTACATCTCGTAGGTCTCTCCATTATGTCAGGGCATGAGAGTGTCGGGCTTGAGAACTCACCTCTCAATCTCCAAAAAACCATTACAATCCCCAGTGTGCAGCGAAACATGTCTGGGAGAAGGGGCCAAGAAGGGCTCCCGGGGAAGAGATGACTTCACTAATGCAGACCACTGGCCATGAGACCCTGCGATGGCTCGAAATAGCGGTAGGGTTTGTTTGGAGTTCCTCATAGTTTTTCTGGAGGATATTCAAATACTCCATCCTAGTCCTACGAACATTTTCATTATTTTGCATTTCAGTCATGCATGCATTTTTGCATGCATCCAAGTCATCAGTCCCAGCACCTAGTCCCCATTTTGCTAGTCCCGGGATCTTCTTTCTGATCATTTGTAGCCCTCCTAGTGCTTAATGCACCCTCCTTTCACCTACCATATGAGAAAGGCGCCCTTCTTCACCTACCACTCAGTTACACTTCATTTAGTTGAGTTATTTGTGGATCTCTCCTTGATTTGAGGATTGATTGACTTGTTAACTAACTAAAACACTCCGTTGGACCCCCAGTGAAACTAGATTGCCTATTTTGACTCCAGTTAGATCCCCATGTGCCCTCTACCGAGCCTCCTTCACTACATTAGTGCTTCCATGTGCCACTTACACCTTCCACACTCAGTTAGACTGAGTTTGACACCTAGTTTACCATTACTTGTGCATTGATGACTCCACTGATGATGATTAGGACTCCTAGTGGTGTATTGTTGATACTCCACTGATGATGATGAATCCTAGTGAAGATAAGCCATGCCCATGCAGGTTAATTCGAATTTCCACCTTAGCATTTGAATCCTCTCCACCATTGTATTATTTATTGTTCATATTATGATTAATGAATTGGTGTGTGATGTTATTTTGCTTCTATTTGAGTTCTACTATATCATAATTCTATTTCTCCTTTACACTGCGTTGACCACTCTTCTTCTATTTTCTTGCTTAATCTTAATCTTTCTTGTGAGGTATACATCAACTGTTAGATCTGCTGTGAGGATTTTCACATGGTATCAGAGCATGTTGAGAGTATTGTCTATCTCCATTCCTAATATTTTTTTGTAGGTTATTATCAAGATTTCAAGTGCAGCAGTTTTTGCACTTTTGCAACAGTAGCAGTTGCAGATATTTTCTATTATTTTTTGCAGGTCTTCTGAAATAGCTTCCATGAATCTGGAAGGAATTCCTCCTCTTTCTCCATTCAAATATGATGAGTGGAAACTAAATATTATATCACATTTGAAGGGACATGGTCTCTCTGATTATTGTTTTGAAAGAGAGTTCGAATCCTCTGAAGAAGAGAATGATTGGTTAAATGAAGGTGACAGAGCCTATGCAGCAATGATGTATACTATGTGTCGTTGCATGGTAACCCACTTCCTTTCTGCTGAATCTCGAAAAGAGCTATGGGCCCATCTGGATGAAATATTTGGAAAACAGAATGAAGGGATTGGTCCAAACCATTTCGAAAGCAATCCCAGTGATGCATTCGCCCTCCTTGATGGTCTCTCTGATCATGAATCAATATTAAACATATCTCATAATGAAGTTTTCCACAAAGAAGAAGAACTTGTAGATTCTACACGCATGCTCTCAATATCTTCTATTTCGAATTCTATGCCAGCTCACACTCTAGAAACTGCAGAGGTTCTTAAATCCTCTCTTGCACAAGAGTCTATTGGTTTGCGTAATGATGATCTCATGAATGTTTCAAAGGTTAAATCAACAATTGGAGGTAACGCATTCGCTCTCCTTGCTCACTCACATCTTATGTACTACTGTAAGATCATTTGTACATGCTCTCATAAGTTTATTGAAGATGTAGGGCATCACCATTCGCTTGGGATAATTTCTCATGCATTTCATGGTTTTGATCTGACCTCTAATGGTTCAAAGGAGATCTCAAGAAACCATTTTTCAAGTCTTGGATCTGATTTGGATTCCAAGCAATCACTATCATGTGATGGTTCTTTTGGGCATAATCTCACCTATGATGGTTCAAAGGAGAAACCAAAATACTATCTACACATTCATGGATTTCATCCTACTTCAGCTGATTCAAATCACAGGTTCCAGGATCATCCTCATACCTATGCACTTGTTCTCATCACATTCGATCTGAAGAGAAAGTACAAGCACATGCTTTTTGAGCATGATCCACTTCTTCCCAAGAAGAAGATACCTCCAGACATATGACCAAGAATCACACTTGCTTGAGTTTGGAGGATTTATTTTGGTGTGCCCTAAAATCTATTTTGAGGGGGGTTATTTTTCCTATGAGGTTTTGTTGACCAATGCAACCTCAGTCGACATGGGTTCCACTTCACTGTCGACACATGCCGCGGTCTCCCTAGGAACGGGCCCGGGAAGGTTTTATCCTACCCAGCAACACCTGTGGAGCAGATGAGGTCTCACCCGAGGCATTCAGGAAGAGCAGACATAACCATGTTTCCGCCGAGGAAGGAGGAGGGTTGCGGCTATATGAACTAATTCTATTGCAGCATTAAATAGGGATCTCAAACATTTGACATGTATTCATAATGCATTATTTAATCGCATCATTCATTATCATAGAAGTAGTAATAGTAAAGCATCATTGCATCAAGGGAACATAGCATTATTCATGAAGTGCGACATTACATTACCATAAAAAAATAGAAAGAACCCAGGAATTGCACCAAAACAGTTTCATCATATCATATTATCACTGCAAAGCCTTAGATACAATATCTCCTCAAAGATCAGGTCTCGTCAATATCTCACAGATGCGCAGAAACAACCCAAACATGCACTTTTCTTCACCAAGATTCCACTCCCCCCCAATACCTACGACTCATATCTATATATAGGCTTCCGCAATTACAATGCTTGTCCACTTACTAACAACTTGCTAACCGACCTTTGGACAAGTGACCCAATATCTAACTAACTTGTTACAAAACCGACCAAAAACCCACATTCTGCGGTATAACTAACTGAACATTACATAATTTGTGGTCCAAATGACCCAAAACCCGCATTTCGCAGTACAATTGACCCAAAATACTTCTGCTCATTGCCATTCGCATCATCTTCTCACCATTTGCGCCATATTTGGCCTTGTCGTAGCATCGGAGATGCTGCGATAACACTCTACTAAACCTCCTGCCAACAGGCCCCCAACACAAACTTGTTGCTCGCCCTTGAGCTACGTCAACTGCTGGACATAGTACATGTTGTCGTTTTTACTTTGAAGTCCTCATACAACTATTTAATTGTTCTTGCTATTTGGATCGCGCGATGTTGTCCTGCTCCTTTTGTTACACTGATCATTGTCTCGTTGATATGTAAGTCTTACCCGAAAGTGGGCATCCCTCGACTTGCTGTCATGTACGTCTCAAACTTGTCCTCCAGGCTCGAGGAATTTGATGCAGATGGAGGAGAATTTTATGAACAGCACCGAGGTGTGAACCATGCCAATGGCTCTAGCACATCTATTTTGCACCGGTAAGCACAAGTTACAGGGACCCAGGGGTGACGACCCCCCCCTTTTGTGTGGTCGCAGGGATCACGAGACTTCGAACCATTACCAACTGCCTAGACATCTCAGATGAAACTTCATGCTTGTAACCCCGAGGTGTCCGAGGTGCAGCCTGCTCTAGGTACTCGTGCACACTCGTTGTTCGGGCCCTCAACTCACCTGGTGTTCTACCACACAAAATGAAATGGATCATTTCCACAACCTCCTTGGAATTCCTAACTTAACAAAATGCCAGAACCTTGCGTAACATAACCCTTCTAAACTAAAACAATCTCTGTGTGCTTACTCCCCGTAGGTCCTCTATTTATAAAGCACACTCTGTCATCCATCGGCCTTAGTAAGCCATTGCACCACTGGCTCGCACGCCAAGATAATCATAAGTCATCATGTGCCGATTATCCGAACGACGGATGAATTGTACCTTTACCTAGTTCCCTTCATGCAGAAACATGCGAAGCATTTCTTGGGCCATGCCGGCATGGTGGATACTTCGTGCCAACCATGCAGACCATCTTGGTAAGTACAATCAGCCATACTGCCTCGGTGTATCCCTAAGCCCAACTAGGCTGTCATTTATCATGATCAACTCGATTAACGAGCATATCTATCAAAGTAGGAAAAGTCCCATCGTCGTCATGATTTCAGATGTGACCCAAACGCAACATTCCTAAGTGTTGCTAACAACTCCAACCTTGCAGCAGAATCCTCCTTGCTTCCAAATTCCATCCATGGTGGTGCGACATCCTGCCACCAATCATCATGTCTTTTCTTTTTTTCGATGCGACTCAGGCATCACGGTGTTCCAAGCCCTCACGATAGGGCTTCAACCTATGACCATTTACCATCTTGGGGAGCATTGCCCCGTCCAACTACTGCAGCTGAACTGCTCCTCCGAAAGTAATACTACTGATGCGATAGGGACTAAGCCAATGCATCTGCAACTTCCCTGGATGTTTCATAAACTTGCTGTCGTAAAACAACACCAAGTCGCCCTGTTGAAATTGTTTATTTTTTATGTGGTGATCATGCATGCCTTCTGTCGATCCTTCTTGACCCCCTGGTGGAACCCAATGATGAAACGATCTTCTTCCAGCTACACCAATTGTGCCAGAGGTTCATGTAATGCTGCGACATCATCCATGCCCATGAAATCTGTAATTTGCCAACTTAGAACAATATACTCCATTGGCATAATTGCTTCTTGTCCATACACAACCTCAAATGGTGTATGTCCTGTCAGTCGTTTCCATGTGGTGCGATAGGCCCACAACACCGTTGGGATTTTGATATCCCAGTCATCGCGGTTCGCATTCCACACCTTTGTCATCGCATGCTCCAATACCTTGTTAAAAGCCTCCACCATGCCATTCACCTGTGGATGATAGCGTGTACTCTTCTTATGCTGTATCTGTAACTCCTCTGTTAATGCGTTGATGGAGCGATTAATAAAGTGGCTGCGTTGATCACTCAGCAATATCTTGGGGCAGTCGAAGTGAGTGATAATGTTATAAAAAAAAATTGCATCGTCCTGGCTACAGAATAATCAACTACAGGTGCCTCCTCGGCCCATCAGGTCAAATACTCTGTCGCTGTGATGATATACCGCGCACCCATGCGTTTCCTTGGTAGATTGATTGGTCCTACAAAATCCACGACCCATTTGTCGAATGGTTGCAATGTTATTTGAGGCATGAGCGGCATATCATCGCGTCTGGATGGTTTCCTAGTTTGCTGACACGCATCACAGGACCGCACATAGTCTGTCTCATCATTATGCAGTATAGGCCACCACAGCTCTGCACGCAACACCTTCCTAGCCGTCGCCCCACCACAGCCCCGCACGCAACACCTTCCTAGCTATCGCTCGACCATGATAGTGTCCTCCTGCGACTCCTCCATGTGCTCATCTAGTATCGGTGCTTGCTCATGCGGTAAGACACATTTGCGCAATATCTCATCAGCACCCATTTTATACAACTCTCCTACAATTAGCTGGAAGTCTGTAGCCTTGACTACTAATTGCTTATTCTGACTGGTGGTGAACTCGTCTGGTGCAGTACCTGTTGTCAGAAACTGGGGGATGTCATCAAAATAGTCATCAGCAATGCCAACCTTAAAACGTTTTGCATCCGGAAACCCGTCTTCAATATTGGTTGGTCACTCCCCTGTATCAATCCGTGATAGATGATCAAGACCGACATTTAACCGTCCTGGCTTCACAATGACTTCAAAATCGAACTCTTAAAAAATAAGTATCCAGCAGCATATCTTCCCCCCCAACAAAGGCTTATTGACTAGGTATTTCAACACGGAATGGTCAGTGAACATTTTAAAGTGCCCACCCAACAAATAGTGCCTGAACTTCTGCAGCACGTAGACCATTGTCAGACCCTCCCGCTCAGTGGTGGTGTAGTTGCATTCAACGGATGACAACTTCCAACTAGCGAAAGAAATGGGTGATCAAGATCTCCTTCGCCAGGTTGAGCCAATACTACTCCCAATGCAATTGATGAGGCATCGACATGTACATGGAACTCCTTACTCCAATCCGGAAATACCAGTATTGGTGCTGAATCCATCTTCGTCTTTAGTGTGTCGAAACTGTTTTGACATTCCGGAGTCCATTGAAATATCGCCTCTTTCTTCAGAAATTTCTCCATAGGCACAGTAATCGCTGCATATCCCTTGATGAACTTGCAATAATACCCTGTATGCCCTAGATTCACTCATAACTACTTAATAGTGGTCGATGGTTGCAAACTCAAAATGAGCGCAATATTAGTCGGATTGACCAACAACCCTTGCTTACACATAATATGTACCAACAATATCCCAAATGGTGCACAAAAATTACATTTCTTTCAGTTCAGTGATATCTGGTGCTGTCGGCAGCGGTCAAGCATTAACTGTAGATTGGCCAGATGATCATGGATCAAACCATAAACTATCAAATCATCCATGTATACTTGCAAAATCTTCTAAATAAAGTCTTTAAATGAAGCAACAATGACCCGGGACAATATCACAGGTGCATTCTTCAAACCAAATGGCATTCCAGTGTACTGAAAGTAGCCCCATTCAGTAACGAAATTTGTCTTATGGTGATCTTCTTTGGAAATGTGAATCTGATGGTAGCCAGAGAACCCATCAATGAATGACTACATCTCCTGGCCATCCACCCCTTCAAGTACTTCGTCAGTAAATGGGATCGGAAAAGGGTCATGCAAGAAGGCATCATTTAACTTCCGCAAGTCAACACAAACACACACCTCATCGGTTTTCTTGTCCTGCACCACCATACGACTGATCCATTCAGATTCTTCCATTGGTTCAATAATACCAGCATCCAACATGCGATCAAGTTCTGGCTTGACCTTTTCCTTATGTCGCGGATTCAGCCGATAAGGTCACTGTCGGACTGGCTTAGCATCTAGTTTTAAAGGAATCCTCATCTCCCCTAAATCACCCAGGATACCCTTCATATCAGAAAACTTCGTAGGAAATAAGCCTTGACACTCATGGAGTAAATCAGTGACCTTACTCATCATCTCATCATCCCAACAGTCCCCAACATTTGCAAACTTGGGAGTGGCCTCTGTGCCGACATTGAGCTTACGAAGCTTCAATGTTTGACTGAACGGATTACTTGGCGCAACAGGTGGTACCACATCGTGACTTCCTTCAGACTTAGGAATGTTGAAATTCTGGGGATCGTCCTCATTCTCTGGCCCACCGGTGATGTTGAAGCAATCCATGAGAGACTTCATTTGACAGTATGTGTGCGATCGACAATGTAGGCCGCCGGAACAACCTGAAGTACCACATCGCAGATGAGATGTAAGGCATTATTGATGTCAGGGTTGGCATCCACAAAAGTGAACGTATGAGTGAAACAGACTGTCAACTCCCCCCATGTTGTAATTTCTCTGCGCAACTCGGTTGCAGTATACCATGGGCGCGGCATCTCATCTAAGGTATGGATAAAAGCATGGAGCCACTCATCTCTGGGTCGCACTACCCATAATCGTTGGCATTCCATCACATGATGACTGGGATTATTCTAGCCATCATACTTGTTAGTGTGATAAACCTCAGTATTGCCAAACTGAACCATCATCAACCTTTGACACTGTGACAAACAATCAATGGATTTCTTGTGTGTCACCCACCAGCATGCTGGAGCAGCCTTCAATGCTTCCTCCAATGCCAGCAATCGATGTGGTTCTGAGACTCATTCTTCAAATTTCATCAAAAAGTTGGTTAAGCTAGGAAACCCCTCATAGACTGGAAGTGTGACTGTTTTTGTCGCAACACGACATAAAGATTGCGTAATTAAGCCACATTTTTGGAGTGACACTTCGTGTAAGCGATTCTGCCAATGTTCTAATGCATCATACGAGTCGGAAGACACAGAGCTCTTGCTGTGCCATCCTAGCTCACCGTTGGCAGTAGGGTGAATATAGTCTTCAAAAATATTGAATGCATGGTCCCATCCAGTGGGATCGTCATCTTTTACAGGCTCAATGTATCGGCGTCCTTCAGCCGGATCCAACGGGGCTATGAATCTGAAATCGCGATTCTCAAAGGTCATCATGCGCCTCTTGAAGTTGATTACAGCTCCACTATCATTAGCCCATCCAATCCCCAATAGAACAGGATAGGAGCTTCCTCCCTCAACCACTTCAATGACATCGAAGCTAGCATAAATCTTCATGCCCTCAATATTGACCATTAGCCACGGAACTCACCCAATGGGTGTTACTTTCGCATGGTTAGCCAACCGGAGTTGCACAAGAGACCAGCTCAATGGGGGAATCCCCATTTTCTGCCATGCCTACTTGGTTAAGATGTTAACATCCAAACCAAGATCAAGAATAACTAAATCAACATCATAGTCGCCAACCTTGATGTTCATTCTCATCTCCTTGCCAGTCTTCCGTCGCTGTAGAGAGTTTATTGCTGACTCCTGCCGTCCTTTCAGAAATCATTGCAACCATCCCTCAATGTCAACCAGGGCAGCCGAATCCCAGGCCAATAATAGACATCTCTCAAGAAACCTTTGCAATGTTACCGATGGTTTCGACGGACCGCCCTCCGATGTAGTGTCAAAGACAGGTGGCATATCGCAAACAATAGCCTTACCGTGGTCTTTCTCCAAGGTGCGATGCGCCTGAAGGAATGCCTCCCATTTAGCATCGATGTCAAATGGTACCGTCTTCTGGCCTGCTAACAGATTCAGTGGTCACGAGTTATCTTCCCCAGTCGTTTTTCCTCCATGAGTTACAATAGCCACCGAAGCATCTTTTGGTCGCGATTCTGCAGAAATTGTTGCAATATTTGCACCCTGCATCTGAGTCTGCTGCAGATTCCTCTGTGGGTTCACATTTGGATTCACGTTCGGATTCAGTCGCGAGGGATGGTTTTGCACTGGTTGTTGTACTTGGTTCTGTACTGGTTGTTGTACTTGGTTCTGGGTTGGTTGCTGCAACTGGGTCTGATTCTGTATCTGCGGAGCATTCCCAGCGTGCCATCGTGCAATCAACTGTGGACAATTCTCAATTGTATCATCATTAAAAAAACATAACGTACATTGATTCTGTAGTAGTGGATAGTCTCGCTGATAATGCCCCCACACCACACAGTGATAGCATTGAATAGGTCCACGACCACCTCGTCCTCCTCCGCGACCAAATCTTCCACCGTGTCCACCCCAGTATCCTCTTCGGAATCTGCCTTGCTGTTGGTACTGCGGCTGCATAGGATTCTGTTGCATGCCTTGTCCCTGCGGTGCATACTGTAGTTGTTGGACATACTATGGATGTTGGGGAGTCACTTGCATTGGAGCGTATTGTGACATGAACTATTGTGGTTGTTGATGTGGTACAAACTGCATCCGTGGTTGAGGTAGTGGCTGGACTACCTGCGGTTGCAGTTGTGGTTGTTGTATAGCACGCTGATCGTCCTTGACGTAGAATGCATCACACATTCTTTCTTATAGAAACCCATATGCACGGCAATCTTTGTCATCGTGACCCACCGAATTGCAAAATGTGCAATAAAGATTTCTAGGGGTTGTGACCATTTTCTGCATATAAGGGAAATTATCGTGACTGTTCCCAAACACCTGGAAAATGCGACACCACGGCATGTTGCCGCCATTCAATGGGTTTGGTGCACCTGACACCAAATAATTACGAAAATCCGGCAATTGTCCTTCATATGGCCTTCTCCTCAGGATTGTGTACACCATACTTCATCGCGTTGTTCCTTTCTCTTCTTCAAATCTTGCAACTTTATAGTCAAGTTAGCGAGCTGTGTCTATATCTGTGACATCACGGCAGCATTATCTCCAATTGGTGACGCCTCTAATCGCATTGCAATCTCTAGAGCTTCGTTGGGCATCGAGATGTTTTGTTGCATCAACGGAAGCTAAATGTGGGGAAGTAGTGCCGCAATGAACCACTCTTTATGTTGGATGACGCTCATATCAAAACTAACCTTTGCCATCAGCGTCTTGAATCGCTGGTCGAAATTCTATACCATCTCATTGGGATGCTGCTTAATTTCTTTCAATTCTGTGATGTATTGAGCTTCAGACTTGGGCCGTCTAAATTCAACAAGCAGCCCATCCCGAATCTCATCCAGTGACTTCTCTGGGGCTCCCGTAGGGACTAGAACAAACTTCATGAACCAATCTAATGCACAACCTTGCGGAGTCATGGTTAACTGTCCTTTCTTAGCATCAACATCAGTGATTTGTTTCATGGTCCAGACCGCTTCACACAAAAACCAATACTGTTATGGGTTGTCTATCGCACTTCCATGGAACAATGGTAACTTAACATCATCACCCGCCATTCTGGGCTTCCTTACTCCTTTCGCTGTGCTACTACCAATTAACTTCTGTGGAATTGACGAACTTGGTGGTGTCGAAGTGGTATTTCTTGTTGTTTGTGAGATGGTGAGAAGAGGTGTGGGTACGTTGGTGCCAAGGTTTTGTCATGCCTCTATCCTAGGCATAGCCTGATCGTCCCTATCAAGACTGTGAGGTCGCTTCATCCTGTGTGGTCTTCCTTTGTGGTTTTGCAGTTCGATCATAGGAGGACCTTCTCCTGTCCTCTGCCTCTTCTCCTATCGAAACCTTGCTCCTCCTCTTGTAAGACCACTTTCTTCCTCGGCTTTTCTCACAGTTTCCTCATGGTCTGCACCCATCTACCCCTTACCATTCCATGGACCGTTCCTTGGCAATCGTGGTACCCACAACCTCCGCCCACCAGGATATCTAGTGATCAAGATGCATCTTCAATATACCCTTTTCGCAGATTAGCATCTTAATCGACAATTGGAGCGACTGCAAAAACCTTCCCCTTGGTCTGTGGAAGAAATATCTTTCAACTTAACTATAGGATTTTTGCATGTCAATCACAAATTCAGTGATATATCCCTCCAAGATGCTATCGAGCCAAACTTCGATAGCCCACGATGCCTTATTATCGACTTCCTGCAGCTCCTGAATCAATTCTGGGGTCCAAACCGTCGGCTCACCACCTTGGAAATTCCTCTTCTGGAAGGTCATCTTTGACAACCATTCATACAGGATGACTAGGAATTCACAGAAAAATCATTCATGCAGACCGCCATGAATATATTTTCCCACCCAGTGATCTACTTTTAGGTGCGTGTTCCAACTTTCTTCTTCAGCAAACTTCTGCAACTTCTGATCAAACTAGCTCTGTATCTCTAGCTTCGTCGGGTGCTACAACATGTCCTCCTTTCACTCTTCACACGATCCGGGCAACAAAACCAATTGTTACCCAATGCGACCCCAATCAACAGGGGTTCCACTTCACCGCCGACACATGCTGCAGTCTCCCTGGGCACTGGCTGGGGCAGGTTTTATCCCGCCTAGAAACACCTGCGGAGCAGATGAGGTCTCACCTGAGGCATCTAGGAAGAGTATATGGAACAATGTTTCCACTGAGGAACGAGGAGGGTTGCGACTATATGAACTAACTCTATTGCATCATTAAACATGGATCTCAAACATTTGACATGTATTCATAATGCATTATTCAATCGCAGCATTCATTATTATAGCAGTAGTAACAGTAAAGCATCATTGCATCAAGGGAACATAGCATTATTCATGAAGTGCGACATTGGATTACCATAAACAAACAGAAAGAGCCCAAGAATTGCACCAAAAATGTTTCATCATATCATATTATCACTGCAAAACCTTAGATACAATATCTCCTCAAAGAGCAGGTCTCGGCAATATCTCACAGATGTGCAGAAAAAACCCAAACATGCACTTTTCTTCACCAAGATTCCACTGCCCCCCAATACCTACGACTCCTATCTATATATAGCCTTCTGCCATTACAATGCTTGTCCACTTACTAATAAATTCCTAACCGACCTTTGGACAAGTGACCCAATATCTAACTAACTTGTTACAAAACCGACCAAAAACCTACATTCTGCGGTATAACTAACTCAACATTACATAATATGTGGTCCAAAAGACCCAAAACCCACATTTTGCGGTACAATTGACCCAAAATACTTCGACTAATCGCCATTCATGTCATCTTCTTGCCATCCGCGCCATGTTTGGCCTTGTCGCAACATTGGAGATGCTGCGATAGCACTCTACCAAATCGCCTTCCAACGGGTTTTCCCCATTTCCTCGGTTTATGGACTGCTATTATTATTCATTGTATTGGGTGACCTTTCGTCTCAGTTACCAAGGCCTAGGATGGATTAAGCGGGGGTGTTAGTATATTCCTATACTCCATCCTAGTCCTACCAGTATTTTCATTATTTTGCATTCCAATCATGCATGCATTTTTGCATGCAGTCATGCAATTGCATGCATCCCAATCATCAGTCCCAGCACCTAGTCCCCGTTTTCCTAGCCACAGGAGCTTCTTTTTGATCATTTTTATCGCTCCTAGTGCTTAGTGCACCCTCCTTTCACCTACCACATGAGAAAGATGCCCTTCTTCACCTACCACTCAGTTACACTTCAGTTAGTTGAGTTATTTGTGGATCTCTCCTTGATTTGAGGATTGATTGACTATTTAACTAACTGATACATTCTGTTGGACCCCCAATGAGACTAGATTACCTATTTTGACTCCATTCAGCTCCCCATGCACTCTCCACTGAGCCTCCTTCACTACATTAGTGCTTCCATGTGCCAGTTACACCTACCACACTTAGTTAGACTCAGTTTGACACTTGGTTGACCGTTACTTGTGCATTGAAGACTCCACTGATAATGATTGGGACTCCTAGTGGTGTATTGTTGACACTCCACTGATGATGATGATGACTCCTAGTGCAGATAAGCCATGCCCATGCAGGATAATTCAAATTTCCACCTTGGCATTCAAATACTCTCCACCATTGTATTATTATTGTTCATATTATGATTAATGAATTAGTTTGTGATGTTATTATGCTTCTATCTGAGTTCTACTGTATCATAATTTTGTTGCTCCTTTACACTGCATTGACCACTCTTCTACCATTTTCCTGCTTAATATTAATATTTCTTGTGAGGTATACATCAACTCTTAGATCTGTTGTGAGGATTTTCACAGTTCAGCTGCTCCTGGTGATCTCCCATCTCCTCCCCGTAGCCTTGACCCAATGTAGACCGACACATCCTTGTTGATGCAACACTCCTCGAGCATGGCATCTAGCAGTAGGGGGCATCCCTTGAAGCAGAGATGGTGGGTGTTCTTGTTAATACCTTCCAATGCGCTCAACTTGTCCATGATGAGGGATACCTGGTTCGAAGGGTTCAGGAGAAGGCATCTTGAAGAGATGGACAGAAGCTTGACAAAAATAGGGAAGCAATGGCCCTTTGCGCTACTATCTGTTGACGTCTTGGTTCTCCAAAGGTCTCCACAAGGAGGATCTCTATTCTATTCAGTCGCAGCTTCCATGAGAGCTTTATGAGAAGTGAAACCGAGAGAATTGACCTTCACGATATCTGGTGACGACATTTTAGCTTTGAAAGGATGCTTCCTTCCCCTCTGCAGTTCACAGGTCTCTACATTCTGTCACTGCGTGAGAGCGTCAGGATTGACAATTCGCCTCTCAATCTCCAGAAAGCTTCTGCAATCCCCAGTGTGCAGCAAAACGCATCTGGGAGAAGGGGCTAGGAAGGATCCTCAGGAAGAGACGACTTCCCTGATGCAGACAGTCGGCCATAAGACCCTGTGATGGCTCAGAATAGTGATAGGGTTTGCTTGGAGTTCCTCATAGCTTTTTCAGAGCATGAGATCATCAATACTATAATATTGTTTTCCAAGTAGTCTATATGCTAGAGGACTTTATTGCTGAATATGTTATGTAATTTTTTTAGAAGTTAGTGGCATAGTGCCTCTAAATTTTTTTGTTTAGTATTAATTACATCATGGGAAAGAAGGAAATGATATTAAGCTTTTGATGCAGTGTACATCGTTACAATGATGTAATAGAATTGATGGATCATGGGGTATGGGTTGAGCGTAGAAGATTTATTGCCAGGATTCAAGATATAATGTCTAGGGTGGAGGTATATTTACTTTTGTACTACTCGACCTGCATTTAAGGGGGTGGCAACTACCATTGTCGTGGATCGTTTAGCACAAAGGAATCGAATAGCTTGTGGACAAGCTAACATTATACTCTGTCGATCTTTGCCTCTATTTTATATTTTCCAAAGGCTCATGTTTCTACAAAGAATCGTTTATCCTTAAAATTGCATTTTTTATGTAGGCATTTCAATGTTGGTGGTATTGTTTTTTATATTGCATGTGTCTTGTTTGTTGTCTTCCAAATCACTTACTGCCAAGATATGTTATCTCATGCTCTGTTTTTTAGCTCGTTCAGATTCTTTACACCACCATTGGACTTTGCTATTGAAATATTATAATTTAATTTTGTCACGAAAATTCATATACATTTCAAACCCAGAGAGTATTTGGTTTTTAACAGCAATAGTTTCCTGCATGTAATGAGTTTTTCGAAATATTGGCGGGCTAGTGATGGATGTTTTCAACAATGGTGGAATGGAGAGTGGTTTGGTGGATATCAAATGCTTCCTTTTTCTTATTGGGCACTCTGGAAGCATTCTTCATATCCATTGGGTTGGTAGAAACATGGTTTTCAATCACACCCAAGAGTTCAAAAATAGATAGTGCTACCCCCTATGAAATAACTACTTCACCTCTTTCCATTCTGTTGATGCCCCAAAGATCGCAGCATCAAGCAAAAAGGGATTCTCCCCGATAAACTATCCCAATTAGATTGTCCACCGTTTGGTATGGGCAATCCATCCGGTTAGCAGTTCCGTCTACCGTTAGATTTGGATATTTGCTTCTTTTACACCGGTTATGGTCCGATCCACCGTTCTTTTTTATTTTATTATTAAACTGATGTGCAAGTGCCTAAGCTAATTTAATCTAAATCCAGAGCTTGAAACAAATCTTTAACTATGACTGAAATAAATCTAATCTATCCTTCCAAGGAGCAAATTGTAAATATGATTAATGTGCTGAAAGAAATATCTAAAGATCAACAGATAACCATTAAATCATAAAGATACATCTATAGAAAGAGATTTAAAGATATAAAAGATAGCTTTTAATCCATATGAAAGCACTCTATTACTCATGTTGGGAGAAACATCATTGCACAAAAAAATAGTAAGCTCATTCAACACACAGAAATAATTCTGAACAACAAATAAAGATCTCACTGCAAGATATGAACGCCACAAGAATAATCCAGCAAACATCCAACATCCATTTAAGGCAAACGACATCGTCTCCAAGCTCTTTATTAGGCAAAATCGCTTTCTTGGAGCTAGTTACAAAATAGTTCGTACAAGCTAAGAAGGCACTTTTCCCTGCCAAAAAAGTCCCTCTCTACCTCTTCTAACCTTCTATTTATAACTTTACAAAGTGCCCCTTGGGCTGACAAGTGTACCCTAATTCTATAACCTCCTTTCTTGGCTTTCATTGTATCCTTACAAAACCTATGAATACGTGGAAGGTTTTACATATAGGACAAAACTAGGGACCAACTGTCCTTTTAAAGAATTTATACAAAGGTAGAATTTCAGCTTCTCCGCTTGATTAAAACAAAATAAGAATCATCTATCTATTCTCCTGGGGCTTCCGCCTGCTGACTTAAAGACATGACTCCACCAACCAGCTCACTTGAAATTACTGAGCCATCGATACTTTGAATGTATGAGGTCCATTGGTTAATATCCGTTATGATGAGCTTGCTATGGGAAGATACTGTTTCCTGGGATTTTATTTCATGCTTGCGTAGGTCCGATTTGATCAACACTTTTCCCTGAGTGGCCTCTTTTTCATTACTTCTAGGAAGTAAGTATGTATTTCAGGTTGGCAAATGAACTATTGAAATTCGTCCTGATTCAATACTTCTATCTTCTTGATATAAGCCAAGTCTTCATCTAGCTCATTCTGGAACTCGAACAATCGGTCTTCTTCTTTTGGGGAATCATAAATGGAAGCGGGCAGAACTAGATGACACTTGCTGAGCAATTCCCTGAGCATGGAGTAGATCAAACAAAACTTGCAGACCGTCCTTTTGATTTCCAAACTTATCTTGGTAGCACAATCTTTGGTGAATTCAAGAATTACTATATCCACGTCCAATTCATCCCCTGTAGGGGTGCGTAAGTATGAAGGGAGTTGAGATTTTCCCTTTTTCCACTTAGATTGTTGTTTCAACTCCTCTACATGATTTGCAAACTTTTCTCAAGTTTTTAGAGATTTGGTTTCAATTGTTGTCTTTTTCTTAATCATCTCTTTCATGCTCCAAATCTCTTCCAAGATCAGTACTAGCAGCTGATGGATTTTAGTCCGTATATCACATGCTTGTTTATGAAATGTGGACAAATTTTGCTAGTCTTCCGCTGCCTCTTTGAGCTTTCTTGCTAGTTGTTCCTTTTATTGAATCAACCCTTCACATTCTTGCTGATGGAGCTGAATTTGCTGAGCCCTGTTTGCTTCGAGTTCCTCCAATTCTATTATCCAAGCCTTCAGATTCTCCAGCTCACCTTCAGAGATAGCCAACTGCATTTCTAAGGAGTTCTTCTCATTCTTGAGCTGGAGAACTTCTGAATTGAGCACCAGATGCTCTCCTAAAAACTCATTGTATTTCTCCTTCAGTTTGTTTGCTTCCAATACCTACCTCTTTCTATCATCTTTGATCTGAAGGCACTGCTCCCTGTAATGCTTTATCTTTTCTTTCAAAAAATCAATATTGGCTTTGGTTACCTTAGCTGATGCTACAGTGCATTGGGCTTGAAATGTGGGGTTGGCATGAGTTCATTGGACCAACATTTTCTCTGTTATCCATAGCTCATAATCCTCCTCCTCGGTTTCCACATTCTTTGTCTTGCCTTCCATTTTCTTTACTCTCCTATCAATGATGGCCCTTTTCTTCTCACTAAAATATACAGTATCTAGGTCTGCTATTTTGCGCTGCTTTTTGGGGTTATATGAGGTCAGCGCTAAGCTCCCTGAATAGGCACATTTTTCTTGATTCCCCCCTGGGGTGCATATCAATGGTGGGTCCACCTCCATATCTGTCAGAGTAGATGGCTTCGGCTCGAGAGACTTCTCTGTCTGCTCTTTCCCCTTCTCTCCTGCTGACTCTTCTTGCTCTATCTGCAATCCATCATCTCCTTCATCCAGGGGCCTTTTCCCTTCATCATGCTGCTACTTGGAAGCTTGCTCTTGGGATACCTACTGTTATCCTTCTTTCTGGATCCTAGCAGCCTCTTGTTGTTGTTCCAACTGAGAGGCCTGCTCCTATTGCTTCCTTGCAATCTCCTCTTGTTGAAGCTTGGCAGCTAGCTTACCTTGAATCCTCGCTTGTTCTTGGTCCTGTTGCTGCTTGAGAGCTTTCTCTTGGAGCACTCTATCCTGCTCCAACTTAAGGGTTTTCTCTTGGAGCACTTTGTCTTGCTCCAACTTGAGGGTTTGATCTTGGATCACTCTGTCTTTCTCCAATTCTAATGGATCCCCTAATTGTGAGGCCGATGCCTCCCGCTCTCTTTGGATCAAACCGACAGGTTTGGGGCTCAGATCTTTCACAACTTTCTTATTGTAATGCTTTCCTAGCTTAGTTAGGTTGTGGGCGCTCTTGAAGAATTCCCCATCTTGGTCCATAGCATGAGCATATTCAAAGGAGATCTTGAGGTCAAGACAATGCTGGCTTACCGCATCGTTGGGGTCATGCCTTCTGAAATGGACTGAGCCAAAATGGAAAACTTCTAAGCCTTGAGCATAATTTTCTCCATCTCTTCCTCTTGGGAGGCTGTAAGCTCTGATGGTAAATGGCATGGGAGGATACATGCCCTTCCTCCGGTCTTCCAAGAACTTACTTATTGCATTGGTGCCGAAGAGTTTCCTCACGGCCTCCTTGTGAATTATAAAATCTGTGACATACCGAGGGAATATAAATGGCTCATGAGTTCCTCCACTCATCCTGATGTATGTGCATTCTAAACTGTGATAATAGTCCCTGAATTTTTCAATGATAGGCATGGCATTCTTTGACATACAATCTAGTTCTTGTACGAAAATAAGCTGGAACAATGGCATGATAAATCTCTTGCAAATCATTTTGTAGTGATTTGTGTATTTACTTGCCCATGTACACTGATAAGCCAAGAAGAGAGTTGTTTCACTTGACTTCCATGAGCAACCCAATTCCGGAAACTATTGATGTATATGTAACTTCATAATGTATTTCATATATATTTATTGCACCCTTATAAGAGATGTGTTATTCCTCTATAAGGAAGTGTCGTCATGTGTATTGACAAGTGTCACAAGTGTGTGTACTTGCCGATGGGTTATTAGACCACCATGTGTGGGATCGGCCTTGAAATATATATTATATTATGGATGTACCTAGCTAGACGAGTTGGCCCCATAGTGTAACTGGGCAAACAGGTTAGCATAAATAGAGATCAGGAGATCTCTATTTTGATCACTCAGAAAGTGGTGGACTAGTGAGGAGGAGGATCATCTGCTACTAGGAGACTATCTCAGTGTATTTTGGTTGTACTTTGGTTGAGCCATTGCTATCTCTATCTCTGAGGAAGTTGTGGGGTTTTTCACCTTAGGGTTTTCCCCACGAAAACTCTGTGTCTCTTGTCTCTCATGCTTTTGATTCTTGTGATGCTTGCCATGCTTATTGTGATTGTTATGCATTGATATACTGTATATGTTATTCTCTTAGTGAAGATCCTAGAGTATTGTGAATTAATGCTCAAAATTTAACAGAAACGAATGCTTGCTTAATAGGCAGTCAATCAAATATGAAGACATGAAGAAATATTCCTTCTTTTGGGTTAGTCCTCCTTGGGCTGCTGATAGCTGCGAGGCCAGGCTATCTGAAATTATTTCAGCCCAGTTTAAAATGGTTCCTTTCATCGCTATATGAAACATTACCGACACCCATCCGATCTTAAACATATGGCCATTAGGCATACTGAAGAGATTACTCAACATCAGGACGATGAGTTTGTAAGGGGTCTTTAGGAGGTTTCTTTCATATTCATTTTTCTGCCTCCTCCTAATCTGCCTGTCATTTATCGTCATCTTACGGGCATATTCTAGTGGGTCCATTGGATTTTTTGCTATCCAATCATCGTCTAAACAAGCCCTGGGTGAAGGAAATCTATAGGCAGCAGTGACATGCTCGGGAGCGAAAGATGCTAGGCTCAACCCATTTTTATCATTCATGAGCCTTGTGTCGGCTCGTGATGTTAGGAATTAGCTATCCCATAATTTCAGAACAAGGGAACAGTTTCGGCCGAGTTGTTGCCTTATGCAAGAAAGACCTTCTAATGTTTGCATACACTAGAGCATCCTCTATGGAGGCTGTTGTACTATCTTGTGCCATGATGAATCTGTATAGATCACCCCATTGAAATTCAAGGGCGGAGCTCCCGGGAGAAATACCATTGGTAGCTTGTGTGTCAGCAAACATCGTGACGAGAGAGGTATCTAATAAAATTTCAACCTCTGAGTCTGAGGTTACTTTCTGAGCTGCGTTCTTCTTTGTTGACTTCCTATGCATGGTAATCCTGTGGTGAGCAAGGCAATATCAAAAAAGACTTTAGTTAGACCACTAATCCAAGCATCGACAACACTCTATCGCAAAGCCAAAATATAACATTTTCACAATATAGAGGTTGTCTTAAACAATCATAATTATCTTCATTTCATGTTCAAGCTTAATTCAACAATGTCCCTCCATGCTGAAAACAAAGACAAAACATCAGGAC
Organism: Larix kaempferi; assembly: GCA_027924585.1. Lineage (NCBI taxonomy): Eukaryota > Viridiplantae > Streptophyta > Pinopsida > Pinales > Pinaceae > Larix > Larix kaempferi. Next base: position 394,165 of record BSBM01000953.1, read on the forward strand.
AACGGGCAAGATCATCTTTGAATCTGCGCCATTCATTTTCAACTTTCGGGTATCCCCTGAATTGTTACAGACACTTGCACGAGTCTGATGAATATTTATGTGCTGGCTTCTAAATAGAGGTTTGCGCCACACTTGGGATTCTGCGTGCGCTAAGATTAGTGATCTAATGTGCGTTGGGGTACAAGCGGGATTTTATGTGCTAATACTTAGACGTTTCATGTGCGCCAGCGCCTAAGATTATTTGTGCGCCAAGTGATAATGCATTTTTTGCGCTGATGCCTAAAATATTTTGCGCGCCAATGCCCCAATTTTATTTGTGCGCCAAAGCTAAACACATTCATGTGCTAGCTCAAACAATTTCGCATGCGCTATCCTATATTTATTTCTGTGTTGGTGCTTAACATTTTACTGTGTGTCAGTGTTTAAACATTTCATGCACCGACAACTGATAGTGGAGGTTGCATTGAAGACGGATAAACCCCACAGCTGCAGGCCTCTTGTCAGTTAAGGATCGGGCTTGCTTCCAAGTTTCTAAATGGGCTTGATGGGTTGATTTAACACATCACCATGGCAACTTCAGCCGGGTAATGCGGGTTTTATGCAACCTCGGCATGAATAAACATTTCTTTCAGTTGAGCAGGGAAACTCAGTGCTCACAGGGCGAAACTTTAGCTGCAAGGAACGAGAATGATTGGGCTTTATGCGCAGTAGATGCTTTGCAGGGAGCTTTGTTTTGCAAACAAGACCTTGGGACGTTGCGGCTTCTATGGGTTTGGGTAAAAAACTCTGTGGCCACTAAGATGCTGCTGGGACGATTCAACCTCATGTCCAGAGCAGGTTAAGCACTTCATACTTTAAAAAACAGAGACTCTACTCACAGAAGAAGAGCTTAAGCAGAAATAAGCTATTATGCAACCAAGAAAACATATAAAAACTTTCAAAGGAGGTCGTGAGGAACCGTAGGTTTAACTTGGCAAATGAAAGCTTTGTGAGGAAAACCAGGGATGCTGAAAACATGACAGAGGGAAAATACTTATGTTCCTATGAGATAGGGCCGTCTCTACCCTGGTTTGCATGCATCGACCTCGTGTCCTCATATGGAAAAGAATAGTGACTATCCTATGCCCTCTCTAGCTTTCATGCAGAGTAAAACGAAGGCCGTTTGAGCTACTTAATCTGTGCATGGGTGATTTTAACCTACTAATCCAAGAACATGATTGGGAAAGAGCCTCCCTGTCAGTATCGCGAGTGTTCTGAGACCTCAACTGTTTGCAGTGAATGGCAGTCTCAAACTTCAACACGGATGGCGAGTGCTCCGAGTGCAAATGACTAAATAAAACCCAAAATGCCATTGCATGCATTAAATAGGGGAAGAGTTAAATGCTCATGTACATCTAAAGTTGGCAGTGTGATGAGCACAGGGATCGAGAAATCTGTGATTAAGAGTGGCACATGGCCTCATTAAAGGCCCTACAAATTCCGCTCGTGCACAGGGATCGAGGAGATCTTTTTGCGCCAAGTACCGATTTAACTTTCACGCCAAGCGGGGAGCATAATCTTTTGCGCTATGTGGCAATCGCATATTCAAAAATAAACCTTGCACTCAAGTAGAAATCCTGGCATTAGGGTTGTGCTCATAAAACTGTGCCAAACATGAGTTATCATGAAAGATGGAATGCAGATTTGCAAGCGGGAAGGATAAGCGCGTCTCCTACGCTTGTGGCGTCGACTCTATCATCACGGACTGCGCTGGAGAAGCACACCAACTTTTAATTCTTCCAAGGAGGTGAAGCACAACTCCAAGGCAGGAAGATAATGATAATTCTTGTGCCTTCGATGACCAAGAAAAGGTTATCTCCTGCGCTAACGGTGGCCGGTTTATTGCCAAAAAATGCGCGCCAAACAAAGACTTGGGACTTGTCAAAAGGGCGGCTGAGTTAGAACTAAAGTTTGCGCTAAAGGAAAAGGATGACTTTGCCTTAGACAAAATGAGAAAACTTTTTTGGAAGAAGGTGATGAAACTCTGCCTAGTTAAAGAAAAACCAAAAAGATAAAGCAAAAACTTGCTACAAACATTTTCTAAGGAGGGGCCCCAAATAAATTCAAAATTTTGTGGAAGGATGTTGCAGCAACAACAATTGGTGAATCGCTGGCGAACACAAATCTCTGAAAACTATCTCATTTATCGAAAGAATTCCTCTTAAAAGTTGTTCACCTTATGTGTAGCAGTCGGCTTAAGCGTTCGAATCTCGGCAAAGGAAGAAGTCACTTTATCCATTGGTCATTGGGAGAAGGGAGCTTCGATGAAGACATCTTTAAAACTTTCCAAGGGCTAACAAATGGGGTTCATTTTAGAAGATTCATATTTCAGATGACCACTGCTATCGGATTCCACAGGATTTGCAACAACATCTCATAGACACCATTGCTCTTGTTCCTCATTCCCATGCCACCTGCATCCATTTAGATGATCATACATTTGACAGCTTTGCTGTTTGAGCCTTCCAGAAATATTTTCTTTAAAATACCATCATTCATTTTGGCTGCTCAATCCATAATGTCCTTTTGTGTGAGTGAGAAATTTTATTGTTTTATCAAGCCTCGCGGATGGAGAGGAGCCTAGCTTGAGTTGAGTCTTTGGAAAGCTTCCTTCACCTGTATGATTTGCTTTTATCTCAGCCATGCTTTGATTGAGGCGAGAATCTCTGGAAAGCAGACCCTTGATTATAATCCCTTTTGGGTTTAAATTTGTAGCATGGAGTCACTTCAATACCCTATGCCTTCGAGATGTGCTACCTTTCTGTGGGTCCAACCATAGCGGTCTTCTTGAGATGCTTTTAAGTGCGATGGTGGATGGAGCTCGAAGATAGTGGTAAAGATAATCATGGATCTATGCTATTTAAACAAGGGTTAGAGTGACCAACAAAACAGGATCTCTTTGTTCTGGAGAATGATCAGCAAAGCCCCGGATGCATGGGTAAACTTTCTTTCTAGGATACATTTTCAGCTTCATGAGTTGTGCGATTTCTTGCGAGATCTGCCTTCACGAGAGGTTCAATTGTAGGTGGCTCAAGAAGACAAATTTGTACAAAGGTTCAAAGGCTAAGAGAAAAAGGCAATCTAGCTGAAACACAAAAAACAAATACTAAAGTAAAAAAAAAAAATCTTTATTTATGTACAAAAAGTCTCATTGAGACTATGCAAAGTATTGTTTCAAGGTGAGGCCATTGAGAGGAATGGTTACTTCCTCTCCCTGGAGGTCTGTTAGCTTGTAAGTGGATGGGCCAAGCTTTGTAGAAATTTGGTAAGGGCCTATCCATAAGTGTTGGAATTTCATGTCCAAGGGGAAACCCCTAATGAGTTCTTTGGAGTCACCCTATCTGCCCATAATGTATTTGGGAGAGTTATATGCCAACTTCGTTGATTTTCTATCACAGTCTTCTTGAGAATTCAGATGAGATTTTTGTTTGAAGATTCAGTTAATCCATTTCCTTGAGGGTAATAATTGGCTGAATAATGCAGTTTAATTCCCCATTCATAAACAAATTCATTTAGTTTAAAAGACGAGAAATAGGTGGCATTATCAAATACTAGGAAAATTGGAACCCCAAACCTAGTTATGATGTTCTCTTTCAAGAAACTGATGATTGTATATTTGTTGATCTTGCGCAATGGGATAGCTTCCGTCCATCTGGTGAAGTAGTCTGTGGCTGTGAGGATGTATCGATATTGAAGAGAAGAATTTAGCTTTATCTCTCCAATGACATCTATACCCCATTTCTCGAAAGGTTCTGAGATAATTACCGGATGCAAAGGTCCTGTTGCCTTAGGTAATTTCCCAGCACTTCTTTGGCACATATCACAGTTCCATGCATACATATGGGCATCTCAAAATTAGGTGGTCCAATAATAACCAGATCTAAGTATTTTGTGAGTTGTCATCTCTCCTGAATAATGTCCACCAGTGGGACCATCATGTAATTCTTTGACAACTTTACTTGCATCTTCTTTCTCTAAACATCTGAGAAAAATTCCATTGTAATTTTTCTGAAAAGTATACCATCAATAATTTGATAAGCTGCTGATTTCAAATGGAGTGCCCTTCTTCGCTTAGAACTCCAATGCTCTAGTAGATATCCTTGCTACAAATAATGCACAAGATCTCTGTAACGTGATTCAGGAGCTGTGAAAATGGGACATACCTCAACTGAATTCAGTTCAGCTTCATTCTTCCAATGCTGCTCTTCATCAATTGGATGCTCTGTAAAAAATTTACACAGGCCTTGTCCCTTAATGATGGTGGCTGGTTTAAATTCTAAATCATATTCTTGAAGGGCCGTGATCAAGTTTCCCCTTCTTTCTCCCAATTCTTTTTGAACGAAAAGGGATCTAACCACTGGGTGAGGAACTATAACTTTAGTTCTATTCTTAAGAATATGTGGTCTGAACTGTTTGACTGCTTTGAAGACAACATACGCATGTTTGTCGACCACGGGATAGTTCAGTTCAGCACCTTGTAGACTAGTGCTCATAAACGAGATTGGGTATTCATCTCCTAACTCTACCTTTTGCGTGAGGTCCTCTATGAGTGAGTCATCCAAAGCAAAGGTATACAAGATAAAATCTTTGTCAAAATATGGGCTTCTTAAGGAAGGAGCCTTGGATATGGCTGCCTTAATGTCTCTGAATGCATCCTTCTCTAAGTCTTTCCACTTGAACTGTATGATTTGCTTGACTATTTGCTACAAAGATTTAACAATTTGAGCGAAATCCGGAACAAATATTCGGACAAAATTGATAGTGCCCATAAACGACTGCATGGATTTCTTGTTATGAGGCATGGGAATTTTATTGATAGCTTGCACTCTCTCTTGATCTATTGAAACTCCTCTTTTCGAAATGATGTGGCCCAGCAGTTTACCTTCGGGAATAGCGAACACACTCTTCTTGGGATTTAACGAGATACCATATCTCCAGCAACGATAAAAAATATGCTTCAAATGAACAACATGATATTCTCTTTGCTATGAATATTATATGTAAGTTAATTAAAGTTATTAATTATTAAGTGAAAGGGTGTAACCCTTCACTATACACGCTCAAGCTTATAAAAGCGAGCCTCATTGTAAATTATTAAATCATCTTTATCATTATCAAATATATATTATTATTTTATCAAATGGATTTATTTTCCATTGGAGGATTATTCGCTTGAATAATCACACTGAGTATATCCGGACACGGATATAGCATTGGTATCAGAGCCTCTCGGCCCTCCTTGATTCAGCCTTTGGCCAAAATTTGCAGACCTTGTCTGAGTGTACTCAGAGTTTCTCTGATTTAAAAAGATCTTTGATCCAACATTCTGAATTTTCTGGAAGAAAAGAAAAAAAAAAGAAGAAAGAGAAGAAAGAAAGAAGTTTCCGCTGCATCCACCACCATCTGTTGGGACTCCATTCCATCTCCATTCCCCACCTGCTCCCTCCACCACGCCTCACTCACTCCAGCTGACCCTACGGCCTGCACACCCTGCACATTCTACTCACGTCTTCCACCCACGCTCCTTCACTGCCCCCCGTTCTCCCTTCATCACTCTCATCACCTCTCTGGCTTCTCACCTTTCCTTCCACCCCTCCACGCTGCTGTCTCCTGCACGCCACCACCGTCCAGCCGTCCCTCCCGCAGCATCCCCTTCCTCCCACTCTTCCTCTACTCCCCACCTTTCCTACTCGTATCTCCTCCCTCTTCTACGCATGCCTGCCCATCCCCTACTACAACATCCACATAGATCCCCCCCCGCGTCTCCTTCCCACGCATCACTACAACCCTCCCTCTCGGCCCTCCTTCCCCACCATTTCCATATCCGCTCCCATCCTCTGCGCAGCCCCTGTAGCTTCCATCTTCGCTCCCATCTACTCCGTTCCTCCCTTCTCTCCCCATCTTCCTTCCCTTCCGCGCACCTCCCTGCGTGCCCTCCTTTGCCGTCACTTGCCTCCCACGCCACTTACTTCCAGCATCTCCACCACCAGCTCCACCCACCTTCTCGATACCTACCACCACCTCCTCCTCTCCACGTGTGCCCTAATTCTCCACTTACCAATTATTATTATTTATAATATATTAAGTCATATTATTATAAAAAAAAAGCGGCACTTTTGTGAGAAAAAAATATAATATAACTATTGTTATATAAAAAAATAAAAATATTGGAAATATGCATAATAATATTATTAATTTTTAATAATATTTATTATCAAAAAAATATTAATAATAATATTATTATTATCAAAGAAAAAAAAATCAATTCTTTTGAAATAAGAATTGTTTGAAGAAAGAAAGCAAATTTAAGCCAAAGAAGACCAAGTCAAAGAAGAAATTAAAGACAAAGTCCAAGCAAGACTCCTTATCATCAAAGAAGTCGAAGAACACTTATCATCGAAGAAATCAAGTCAAAGTAAAGGAAGGCTCATCAAGAAGTCGAGACACGTTAATGACAAGGATGACCAAGTTCGACATTATGAGCAAGGAACAAAAAATGTTAGACCAAAAAATGACGCAGAACCATAATACATTAATGGAGGTGTTACAAAGACTAATGCAAAAAAAGGACCAAGTTGGTAGTCCAAATGTGCTAGATGCCTCATCTCATATTTTCACACAGGAAGCACTTGCCAAAAATCAAGATATAAAGAAGGAAATAAATAATTACGAAGAAGAAATAATACGCTTGAACAAAATCATTAGCGACAAAGATGAAGAACTAATGCAGTTACGACATAAATTAGAAAGTGAAGAATCAGAGGTCGGCCAGTGTCGACAACAGATAAAAGTTCTTCAACAACAAAATGACGACTCTAAAAAGACACATAAGTCAGAGATCGCGAAGAGTAATAAAGCATTATCTAACAATGCTGAAGAAATTTTTAGACTAAGAAATCATAACAAGATACTAGTCACAAAAATTAAGAAGTTGAAAAATAGTCGGAAGATAGAACAATCTTTGGATGACATTGAAGGGAAACTTCTAGACAAACAGGAAGAAAATAGTTGTATCAGAAGTCATAATGAAGATCTTAAGGAACAACTTAAGACATCTGAAGCTGACAGAAAATCGCAAGTCGAATTGATTAAGAAATTTCAAAATGATAATAGGCAGTTAGAAAACAAGTTGGAAAAAATACAGAACAAAAACTTAAATCCTCAAGAGACGAAAATACAACTTCCAATTCAGATCAATGCTCTAAAGGCGACATCCGAAAACGAAAATGACATTGTGAAAGTTCCTTATCGACACCCCAACCATAAAAATCGATATTTGAAAAAGTGGGAAATGTCGAAAGATAATGGTACTAATGTGATCAAATTTCCTGACGACACATCAGTAGGGAATCCCATCAATCCACAACAAATCAATTTGGGATGGATTCATCCGTCTACGTATCGGAAGTTATGCTCTACACTTAACAGTTCGTATCGACATGTTTCATTAGCCATGACATCGCAAAGAACAATGCGACAAAATTATAAGGCTTTGAGGACAAAGCCTTTCTAAGAGAGTGGCAATGCTATGAATATTATATGTAAGTTAATTAAAGTTATTAATTATTAAGTGAAAGGGTGTAACCCTTCACTATACACGCTCAAGCTTATAAAAGCGATCCTCATTGTAAATTATTAAATCATCTTTATCATTATCAAATATATATTATTATTTTATCAAATGGAGTTATTTTCCATTGGAGGATTATTCGCTTGAATAATCACACCGAGTATATCCGGACACGGATATAGCACTCTTTTCTTCAAAAAAACTGTCACATAATCTAAATAAACCACAACACAATGGCCACCCAATCCTCGTAAGGCGATATCCATAGCTCGCTGGAATGTAGATCCTGCATTTATCAGGCCGAATGGCATCCTTTGATATGAGAAAGTTCCCCACTTAGTGCAGAAAGTAGTCTTAAGACAATCTTCTTCAGCTACCAATACTTGATTGTAACCAGAGAAGCCATCAAGAAAGGAGAATAGTTAAGATCCGGACACCATCTGGAGAATTTGTTCCATTGAAGGGACGGGATAGTTGTCTTTATCGGAAGCTTTGTTCAAATTTCTGAAATCAACACATAGTCTTATCTCTCGTGACTTCCTTCTCACGGGGACGAGGTTATCCACCCACTCAGAATGCCGGACTTTAAAAATTATTTTAGCATCCAGTAACTTTTTCAATTCCTTTTGAATCAAAGGTTCAAGCATTGGGTGCATCCTTCTTAATTGCTGTTGAAATTGCTTGACACCTGCTTTCATTTGTATGACATGCTGAATAATGTGAATGTCATATGTTTTCAGATCTTCATAAGTCCATGCAAAGACATCCTTATATTGTCAAAATAGCTTGATGAACTTATCTCTTTCTCCCGGTGAACAACATTTGCCAAGGTTAACAAACTTTGGTTCACTGTCAGTGCCCAAATTAAATAATTCATGTTGCATTGATGAACTATTGATCTTGGTATTTTTTGGCCTTTTGAACTTGTTCTAAAGATCAAACAGCATTTCAAGTGACCTTACCACTTTGGGGATGAAATTGCCTTTAGATGTATCTTTCTTTTGTAAATCAAAATCGTGTACTTATTCATCTATCACAGATTCTTGGGATATGTCTTCGTTCGTTAGAAAACTGATAATCTATTCGTCATCATCGAAAACTCTAAAGTTTGTGATATTGTTAGGGACAGAAGGGCTGAAAATTAATTCAATTGAGCACTTGTTATTAGTATGCACCAATCTGGAAGCGGATGTTGCTAATAAATCAGCTGCAGAATTTTGCATTCTAGGAATGGACTTTATATTGAAAGCATCAAAATGCATAGTTAAATCACATACATCAGCCTGATAAGTGTTCAAATGAGGTGAAAGGCGGTTAATGGTATCTCTTACCTATCTTACAACTATTTCCGAGTCGCAAAACACCTTCAGGTATTTAACATTCAAACTGATAGCTTTCTTTAATACGTGGACTAAAGCTTCATATTCAGCAGTGTTGTTAGTACAATCAAATTCTAACCTACAGGACAAAAAATACCTTTTTTTTTTTTGGATCTATGAGAACAGAACCGGCTCTAGATCCTTCCAAAGTTTTAGAACCATCAAAGTATAATGTCCAAAAAAGATCGTTTGATCTAGCTAAGTTAGTATCTTTATGATCTAAGTCAGTGACTAAACTGACTATATTATAGTCAATATCATCAGTCCAAGAAAAATGAAGGATATCGGACTGTTCATCTGATTCATGGCTAATAGTTTCAGACTGATAATTACCCAGATCGATTTCTAAGAAATAATTTCCGAAAATTGAGGATGAGAAGGCTACAACTTCATTCTTTCCTTCTAGTTGAATTACATTTTGCTTCATGTGTGGTTCTCTCAGAACCTTGATCTGATTCTGTCTATTTTGATATGGCAACCACGAATGGGACCAATCAGTGGCAAAGTAACCATTCAATTTTGTGGACCAGTCCCTGCTTAGGATCAAACCATAGGATTTGGGAATGTCAACTACCATTATGTCAATGAACTAACAAACTCTAGAATCTGTTGATAACCTAATGAGGACATCTTTAATTTCTCTGATAACTTTGATAGCAGTCCTATCTAACTGAATAATCTGGGCAGGAGATGGAATTGGTTGACCATTGATCTTTTTACATATAGATAGTAGCATGACATTCGAAGATGCTCCAGAATATACCAGACAATTGTGTACATTGTGATTGAAGATTTCAAAAGTTAAAAGGAACGGCAATGTCTGAGATTTGGACTTCCCGCCGATACTAGCCTCATTAATTGCAGGATCTTCTTGAGTATCTGTTAATGGAGTGCTGTGTTGGGATTGAAGAACATGCAACAACTTGTCTTGTTGCTGGGGAAAACTGCACATATCGAATATTGAAACATTTGCCTTTACTTTATTTATATCTTTAATGATGTCATATCCTATATCACATTCTTTTACAATTCTAGTTTGATGATCTGTCTTATTCAGTGTGACCTTTGGTTGTTGAACTGCTATTTCAATGTTAGACTGCTTGGCCACCATTGGGTTAACTTTAGGCTGTGGTGGAATGACTGTTATGTGTCTTCTAGGTAACTCTTTCAAAATTTTAGGCTTGGGAATAGTCGATCTTGGAACTAGATCTACAATGGGACCTTTACTGCGAGTGTTAATGTTTACAGCAGAGACTGGGATTTCCACGGGATCATCTTCTACCAATCCAGTTAAGGGTACCCAATCCCATAGCACCATGGTAGTGTCTGGGGATGATTCCTCTATCTCAGGGCTTGGCTCCTCTAGATGATCGTCTTGATCTAGAATTTGTGAATCCAGCATTTGGTTCATGACTAAACTCATAGAGTTAATCCATTGTGGGCATCTCTTTTCTAAGTGCGGCTCTTGATGAAATGTGCAAAAGTGTTCCATCCCTATCTCATTTAGATTTAAAACAGGAGAAGTATTCATAGGTGGATGAGGTTGATCGTTGTCTTCTCTCTTCTTGTAGAATGGTTTCAAAGGATTCCTAGATGTGCTAGCTGCTTTATCTTTCTCAAGATCTACAATTTTATTCGACAATTTCTGCATCATCTTAACTACGTTCTGCATGTCTGCTGATGACTTTTCTTTATTCCTGGTGAGCAGCAAGGTTTTCTTACTAGTTGCTGGTTTTGTCTCTGCATCTAAGGCATGTTTGGAAATGTTGTATGCTTCTTCTTCCACCTTCCTAGCTTCCTCGAAATTTTCTATCAGGGTGGTTTTCTTAGATCTTTTGACGAACATTTCTATAGGCCCTTCAAGTGTTGTTGTATAATATTCAACTAGAGATTATTTTGCCAGTTTATTTGCTTCACTAAAATTATTTAAGAGTGTTGTGAACCTTTGGTTGAAGTATTGAACCTTTTCTTTCTTTTCCATTCTCATGGACAATAATTCTTTCATGAGTGTAGCTACAGTCTTTTGATGTCTATACTTCTTTAAGAAACATGTTTCAAATTCTTCCTAGCTGGAAATTGAGCTAGCTTGTAAGCTAAAATACCAGGAAGAAACTTTCGGCTCAAATGTGTATGGGAAGAGCCTACAAACTACATCTCCATGCTGTACATTTAAAAGACTCAAGGATAAATAAAAACTCTTGAGATGATCTTCAGCAGAAATGGCTTTTCCTGGGTCGAATTTAGGCAAGACTTTCTCTGGATTTTTGGGCAGATTGTGGAATGGTCCAGCTAGATTTAATGCTCCCCTCGCTCTCTAAGTAGGTACGGCCATGTTCCTATGTGGAGAATCAGGTGGAGAATTGTGTGGTGAATTAAGTGGAGTGTTCTTTGGAGTAACAAGTTCTTCAAGATTTTCTGGATCTGAAAATTTGTATGGGTTTTCAAGATCGATTTCTTTCAAGGGTTCTGCAATTTCTTCCAAAGCTAAATTTACAAGCTCTTCAAAATTATGCACAAGAATCGAATCACGGGTGTAATGTCTTTCTTTTCTGGGAGTACTTTTCCTAGGGAGGAAAGTTACAACGTTTAAACCACCTAGTTTCTTAAAATAAGATCATGTATCTCTTCTTAAATCTTCTATTTCTACAAAAACCACAGTATACCAGACTTCTTGATGTTAAGAATTAGATATGGAGTTTTCTTGATTTGTTACTTCAAGGTTTGGGCTGTCTGAAATTCCTGTTTTAAGCGGGTTTTCACTAACAATTTTGACAATGGGAGATTTTCCTTTATCAGCCATGCACTTCATGCCCTCCTTCTAGCGCCAAAAATTGTTGATGCCTCGAAGATCGCAGCATCAAGAAGAAAGGGATTCTCCTTGGTAAACTATCCCAATTAGATTGTCCACCGTTTGTTATGGGGAATCCGTCTAGTTAGCGGATCCGGCTACCGTTAGATTTGGAGATTTGCTTCTTTTACACCGGTTATGGCCCGATCCACCGTTCTTTTTTATTTTATTATTAAAATGATGTGCAAGTGCCTAAGCTAATTTAATCTAAATGTAGAGCTTGAAACAAATATGTAACTAAGACTAAAATAAATCTAATATATCCTTGCAAGGAGAAAAATGTAAATATGAGCAATGTGCTGAAAGAAATATCTAAAGATCAACAGATAACCATTAAATCATAAAGATACATCTACAGCAAGAGATTTAAAGATATAAAAGATAGTTTTTAATCCATATGAAAGCACTCTATTTCTCATGTTAGGAAAAACATAATTGCACAGAAAAATAGTAAGCTCCTTCAGCACACAGAAATAATTCTGAACAACAAAGAAAGATCTCACTACAAGATATGAATGCCACAAGAATAATCCAGCAAACATCCAACATCCATTTAAGGAAAACGACGTCATCTCCGGGCTCTTTATTAGGAAAAATTGCTTTCTTGGATCTAGTTACAAAATAGTTCGTACAAGCTAAGAAGCCTCTTTTCCCTTCCAAAAAAGTCCCTCTCTACCTCTTCTAACCTTCTATTTATAACTTTACAAAGTGCCCCTTGGGCTGACAAGTGTACCCTAATTCTATAACCTCCTTCCTTGGCTTTCATCGTGTCCTTACAAAGCCTATGAATACGTGGAAGGTTTTACATATAGGACAAAACTAGGGACCAGCTGTCCTTTTAAAGCATTTATACAAAGGTAGAATTTCAGTTGCTCCGCTTGATTAAAACAAAATAAGAATGGTCTATCTATTCTGCTGGGGATTCCGCCTGCTGACTTGAAGACACGCCTCCACCAACCGGCTCGCTTGAAATTACCGGGCCATCTATACTTTGAATGTATGAGGTCCATTGGTTAATATCCTTTATGATGAGCTTGCTATGGGAAGATATTGTTACCTGGGACACTATTTCATGCTTGCGTAGGTCCGATTTGATTAGCACTTTTCCCTGAGTGGCCTCTTTTGCCATTGCTTCTAGGAAGTAAGTATGTATTGCAGGTTGGCAAATGAACTGTTGAAATTCTTCCTAAGTCAATAATTCTATCTTCTTGATATAATCCAAGTCTTCGTCCAGCTCGTTCTGCAACTTGAACAATTAGTCTTCTTCTTTTGGGGAATCATAAATGGAAGCGGGCAGAACCAAATGACACTTGCTGAGCAATTCCCCGAGCGTGGAGTGGATCGAACAACACTTGCGGACCGTCCTTTTGATTTCCAAACTTAGCTTGGTACCGCAATCTTTGGCGAATTCAAGAATTCCTATAATCATGTCCAATTCATCTCTTGTAGGGGCGCGTAAGTGTGAAGGGAGTTGACATTTTCCCTTTTTCCACTCAGATTGTTGTTTCAGCTCCTCTACATGATTTGCAAACTTTTCATGAGTTTTTAGAGCTTTGGTTTCAATTGTTGTCATTTTTTTAATCATCTCTTTCATGCTCCAAATCTCTTCCAAGATCAGTACTAGCAGTTGATGGATTTTAGTCCGCATATCACATGCTTGTTTGTGAAATGTGGACAAATTTTGTTGGTCTTCTGCTACCTCTTTGAGCTGTCTTGCTAGTTGTTCCTTTTCTTGAATCAGCCCTTCACATTCTTGCCGATGGAGCTGAATTTGCTGAGCCCTGTTTGCTTCAAGTTCCTCCAATTCTATTATCCGAGCCTTCAGATTCTCCAACTCACCTTCAGAGATAGCCAACTACATTTCTAAGGATTTCTTCTCATTCTCGAGCTGGAGAACTCCTGAATTGAGCACCAGATGCTCTCCTAACAACTCATTGTATTTCTCCTTCAATTTGTTTGCTTCCAATACCTCCGTCTTTTTATCATCTTTGATCTTAAGGCATTTCTCCTTGTAATGCTTTATCTTTTCTTTCAAAAAATCAATATTGGCTTTAGTTGCTATAGCTGATGCTACAGTGCATTGGGCTTGAAATGTGGGGTCGGCATCAGTTCTTTGGACCAAATTTTTCTCTGTTATCCATTGCTCATAATCATCCTCTTTGGTTTCCACATTCTTTGTCTTGCCTTCCATTTTCTTTACTCTCCTATCAATGATGGCCCTTTTCTTCTCACTAAAATTTATAGTATCCAGGTCTTCTATTTTGCACTGCTTCCTGGGGTTATATGGGGTCATCACTAAGCTCCCTGAATAGGCACCTTTTTCTTGAATCCCCCCTAGGGTGCATATCAATGGTGGGTCCACCTCCATATCTGTTGGAGTAGATGGCTCCGGCTTGAGAGACTTCTATGTCTCCTCTTTCCCCTTCTCTCCTGCTGACTCTTCATGTTGTGTCTACAGTCCATCAACTCCTTCGTCCATGGGCCTTTAATCTTCATCATGCTGCTGCTTGGAATCTTTCTCTTGGGATACCTGCTCTTCTCCTTCTTTCTGGATCCCGGCAGCCTCTTCTTGCTATTCCAACTCAGAGGCCTACTCCTGTTGCTTGCTTGCAATATCCTCTTGTTGAATCTTGGCAGTTAGCTGACCTTGAATCCTTGCTTGTTTTTGGTCCTGTTGTTGCTTGAGAGCTTTCTCTTGGAGCACTTTGTCCTGCTCCAACTTGAGGGTTTGCTCTTGGAGCACTCTGTCTTGCTCCAACTTGAGGGTTTTCTCTTGGAGTACTCTTTCTTGCTCCAATTCTAATGGATCCCCTGATTGTGAGGCCAATGCCTCGCGCTCTCTTTGGATCAAACCGACAGGTTTGGGGCTTGGATCTTTCACAACTTTCTTATTGTAACGCTTTCCTAGCTCAGTTAGGTTGTGGGTGCTCCTGAAGAATTCCTCGTCTCGGTCCATAGCATGAGCATATTCAAAGGAGATCTTGAAGTCAAGACAATGCTGGCTTACTGCACCATTGGGGTCATGCCTTTTGAAAGGGACTGAGCCAAAATGGAAAACTTCTAACCCTTGAGCATAATTTTCTCAGTGTCTTGCTCTTGGGAGGTTGTAACCTCCAATGGTAAATGGCATGGGAGGATACATGCCCTTCCTCCGGTCTGCCAAGAACTTACTTATTGCGCCGGTGCTGAAGAGTTGCCTCACGGCCTCCTTGTGAATTATAAAATCCGTGACATACCGAGGGAACATAAATGGCTCATGAGTTCCTCCACTCATCCTAATGTATGTGCCTTCTGAATTGTGATAATAGTCCCTGAATTTTTCAATGATAGGCATGGCATTCTCTGACATACAATCTGGTTCTTGTACGAAAATAAGCTGGAACAATGGCGTGATAAATCTCTCGCAAATAATTTTGTAGTGGTTTGCGTATTTACTTGCCCATGTACACTGATAATCCAAGAAGAGAGCTATTTCATTTGACTTCCATGAGAAACCCAAGTCCGGGAACGAATGCTTGCTTAACAGGCAGTCAATCAGGTATGAAGAGATGAAGAAATCTTCCTTCTTTTGGCTTAGTCCTCCTTGGGCTGCTGATAGTTGTGAGGCCAAGCTATCTGAAATTATTTCAGCCCAGTTGAAGATGGTGCCTTTCATGGCATATGAAACATTACCGGCACCCATCCGATCTTAAACATATGGCCATTAGGCATGCCGAAGAGTTGACTCAACATCAGGACGATGGGTCTGTAAGGGGTGTTTAGGAGGTTGCTTTCATATTCATTGTTCTGCCTCCTCCTAATTTGCTTGCCATTTATTGTCATCCTAAGGGCAGATTCTAGTGGTTCCATTGGATGTTTTGCTATCCAATCATCATCTAAACAAGTCCTGGGTGAAGGCAATCAGTAGGCAGCAATGACATGCTCTGGAGTGAAAGATGCTAGGCTCAACCCATTTTTATCATTCATGAGCCTTGTGTCGGTCCGGATGTTAGGAATTAGCCATCCCATAATTTCAGAACAAGGGAACAATTCCAGCCGATTTGTTGCCTTATGCAAGAAGGGCCTTCTGATGTTGGCATACACTAGAGCATCATCTATGGAGGCTGTTGCACTATCTTGTGCCATGATGAATCTATATAGATCACCCCATTAAAATTCAGGGGTAGAGCTCCTAGGAGTAACACTAGTGGTAGCTTGTGTGTCAGCAAACATCGTGACAAGAGAGGTATCTAATAAAATTTCAACCTCCAATTCTGAGGTTACTTTCTGAGTTGCCTTCTTATTTGCTAAATTCCTATGCGTGGTAATCCTATGGTGAGCAAGGCAATATCAAAAAAGACTTTAGTTAGACCACTACTTCAAGCATCTACAACACTCTATCGCAAAGCCAAAATATAACATTTTCACAATATAAAAGTTGTCTTAAACAATCATAATTATCTTCATTTCATGTTCAATCTTAATTCAACAATGTCCCTCCATGCTAAAAACAAAGACAAAACATCAGGACAATGGGTGAGATCATCTTTGAATCTGCACCATTCATTTTCAACTTGCGGGTATCCCATGAATTGTTACACACACTCGCGTGAGTTTGATGAATATTTCTGTGCTGGCATCTAAATAGAGGTTTGCGCCACACTTGGGATTTTGCGTGCGCTTAAGTTAGTGATCTAATGTGCACTGGGGTACAAGCGGGATTTTATGTGCTAATACTTAGACGTTACATGTGCGCCGGCACCTAATATTATTTGTCCACCAAGTGATAATGCATTTTTTGCGCTGATGCCTAAAATATTTCGCACGCCAGCGCCTTAATTTTATTTGTGCGCCAAATCTAAACACATTCGCGCGCTAGCTCGAACAATTTCGCATGCGCTATCCTATCTTTATTTCTATGCTGGCACTTAACATTTTACTCTGCGTCATTGTTTAAACATTTCATGTGTCGGCAGCTGATAGTGGAGGTTGCGTTGAAGATGGATAAACCCCGCAGCTGCAGGCCTCTTATCGGTTAAGGATCGGGCTTGGTTCCAAGTTTCTAAATGGGATTGATGGGTTGATTTAACACATCACCATGGAAGATTCGGTCGAGTAATGCGAGTTTTATGCAACCTATGCATGAATAAACATTGCTTTTGGTTGAGCAGGGAAATTCGGTGCTCACAGGGTGGAACTTTAGCTGCAAGGAACGAGAAGGATTGGGCTTTACGCGTAGTAGATGCTTTGCAAGGAGCTTTGTTTTGAAAACAAGACCTTGGGATGCTGCGGCTTCTACGGGTTTGGGTAAAAAACTCTGCGACCGCTAAGATGCTGCTGGGACGATTCAACCTCATGGCCATAGCAAGGTAAGCACTTCATACTTTAAAAAATAGAGACTCTACTCACGGAAGAAGAGATTAAACAGAAACAAGCTATTACTCAACCAAGAAAACATATAAAAACTTTCAAATGCGGTCGTGGGGAACTGCAGGTTTCACTTAGCAAATGAAATCTCTGTGAGGAAAACCAGGGATGCCGAAAATGTGACAGAGGGAAAAGACTTATGTGCCTATGAGATAGGGCCGTCTCTGCCCTAGTTTGCATGCATCGGCCTCGTATCCTCATAGGGAAAAGAACAGTGACTATCCCATGCCCTATCTAGCTTTCATGCAGAGTAAAATGAAGGCCGTTTGAGCTACTTAATCTATGCATGGGTGATTTTAGCCTACTAATCCAAAAACAAGATTGGGACAGAGCCTACCTGTCAGTATGGTGAGCGTTCCGAGACCTCAACCGTTTGCAGTGAATGGCAGTCTCTAAATTCAATGCGGATGGCGAGTGCTCCGAGTGCAAATGACTAAATAAAACCCAAAATGTCGTTGCATGCGTTAAATAGGGGAAGAGTTAAATGCTCACGTGAATCTAAATTTGGCGGGGTGATGAGCATGGGGCTCGAGAAATATGTCATTAAGAGTGGCACATGGCCTCATTAAAGGCGCTACCAACTCCGTTGGTGCACAGGGATCAAGGAGATCTTTTCGCGTCGAGTACCGATTTAACTTTTGCTCCAAGCGGGGAGCATGATCTTTTGCGCTATGTGGCAAGCACATATTCAAAAATAAACCTTGTGCTCAAGTGGGGATCCTGGCATTAGGGTTGCGCTCATAAAACCGTGCCAAACATGAGTTATCATGAAAGACGGAATGCAGATTTGCAAGCAGGAAGGATAAGCGCATCTCCTGCGCTTGTGGCGTAGACTCTATCATCACGGACTGCGCTAGAGAAACGCGCCAACTTTTAATTCTTCCAAGGAGGTGAAGGGTAGCTGCAAGGTGGGAAGATAATGATAATTCTTGCGCCTTCGGCGACTGAGAAAAGGTTATCTCCTGTGCTAATGGTGGTCAGTTTATTGCCAACAAATGCGCACCAGACAAAGACTTGGGACTTGTCAAAAGGGCGGTTGAGTTAGAACTAAATTCTGCGCTAAAGGAAAAGGATGACTTTGCCTTAGACAAAATGAGAAAATGTTTTTGGAAGTAGGTGATGAAACTCTGCCTAGTTAAAGAAAAACCTGAAAGATAAAGCAAAAACTTGCTACAAAAGTGTTCTAAGGAGGGGCCCCAAATAACTTCAAAATTTTGGGGAAGGATGTTGCAGCAACAACACATTCCTCTGGTGATGTTGGTCATGATGTTCTTAGTTTCCACAGTGACTACAACAACACTTGTGATAAACATAGGTACAAAAGCCTTCAATATGTGTGTGGAGAGTTGTTATGTGGCATGTGGAGTTTGGTGATATTGTATCCCATTCTTTCTCGATTGCTCAAAGTGAGGAATGGAATTGATATGGTGTTTTTCTGTGGTGCTGCCATCTATTATTGGTACCATTATTTTGTGTGTAATGGTGAACATTTAGCGATAATAAGTTCATGGACATAAGACCAACTTTAATAATTAATCATATGAAGCCACATAATCTATCCCGAAGGTTATATGAGACATAATGGATTTTACATGAAGAAGGGATCCTAAAAGATCTTGGTTCAATGCCATTTTTTTTACATATTAACATTGAATCAATTCTTTTTTAGAAATTAAATTATTGAAAACATCGTGGATATTGTGTTCTATCATATAGAGGGTGTTTGGTTTATGAATGTCGAAAGTGAATTATGTTTGGTATGGAATTTTTTGAACACATGAGGAATGAAGTTTAGCTAGAATAAACAACCATCCTTTCATATATATTAAATAACCATCCTTTCCTATATTAAAGATATTCTTCAAATTAATCATAAACTTTGTTTCATACTATTAGCGCATTGACATAAAGAAATATCCATGTAAATAAAAGGTGCACTATGGGGCACGTTGTTGTGGCCTTTAAAAACTACCCATATGAATGTGATGAGAATAGTCTACTAATAATTCATTACAAGTCTTTCATCTCTATGATCACATAAAGTGATGTTTGCATAGCGCATTACGTGCTTATAAGTTGCTTATTTATGTTTGGACAATTATTCATCATTAAAATTTGATATGATGGGAAAATTAAGTATGGAATAAGGTTTATATTCTACTCTTAATTGAAGTATTATATAATTCTAGTTAAAAGAAATAATTGAAATATTATATATTGATAAGATTTTATTTATTTATTTATTTTATTATTATTCAATTTAATTTATTTTTATTTTGGAAGGGACTAAGTTGCCTTGCAATTCTTGTTATTGTCTTGGGAGCTGAAAAGTCCCATTCCCTAGGGTTCGTTTTGGGTGAAGGAGGGTTAGGTTTTGTTAATTCTTCTTTACCTGCGACGGAGAAGGAAGGTTGGGTGGGGGTTTCTTATAGGGTTTTGAAACCCTCTGTGCCTCTGGAAGAAAATACTGCGGCAGATGAAATACCCTTGGGGCATAGGGTGCTGAAGCATAAGAAGTTTATCAAGAAGTGGCATAGGATTAAATTAAAGGTTGGGGAGGATGTCAGGGTGGAGGGTATTCTGAGTTTGGTTGGTAAAACCTTAGTCGGCAGGTTGTACGATGTTCGTATTATGGAGGAACCATTAAGGACTTGGTTACTGAATCAATTGGGGCTGATTTTACATTATGTACCAGACTTCTTTATTATGACTAAAGGTTGGCTAGGATTCAAGTTCAGGGAAGAAACAGATGTTGTTAAGATTATGAGGAGAGGATGGCTATGGGGGAGAACTGCTTTGAACCTGAAGCCCTGGAACCCATGTTTCGATCCCCACCGTGAACATAACAGCAATGCTCCAGTATGGGTCAAAGTACCAGGGCTTCCGTTTCAGTTTTGGAATGATTCCTTTCTATCGGAGTTGGGTAACAGTATTGGTAAGATCTTGATGATTTACCAATCTTACCAGTTTATTGCGTAGAGGACGATGGCTAAGGTGCTTCCGGCAGTGGACCTTACCTTGGGGTTACCGGATGTTATCGAAATTGTGGCCGAAAATTTGAGTTTCCCATAGGTTTTGGACTATGTTAACCTTCCTTTCAAGTGTGGTAGGTTCCATGCCTACGGACATGTTATCTCTGAGTGTACTTTTCCCTTTACCAAGAGGGTTTGGGTCAAGAAAGATGGACTGGGCATGGTGAAGGAGGACAGGGGGGGAGGTGACAGGAAACTAGCTTTAAACCCTTCGATCTATGGAGATATTGGAGAGGTGAAGGAAAAATCGAGTGCATAGTTTTCGAATATGGTTATAGGAGAAGACGAGACCATCCTTAAGGGTCTCTGTTTGGAGGAATGGGTTCGAGGGGAACTTGGTTCTGTGCTGTACAGGCTGGATACCGATCCTGTTCTTTCTGTGAAAGGTAATCATTCTGAACAGCTAGTCGAGGAGGAGAAGTGCAGCACGGAAGGGGATCAACATTGGAGTGGATTTTCTTCCAAAAAAGAGTGGATGATTGGTAAGTTAGAACTTCTTAAATCATTAAATTCTTTAAAATATTTAAAGATGATTAGGAAGATTCAACTTGATAGCCTACTGGATAGCATAGGATTAGCGAGTCCTGGGATTTCCTTGAGGAGGTATAAATCTTTAATAAGGAACAGGGAAGTGAATATTGGGTCCACTTGGGAACTGGAGGGTTCTAGGGTCTCCTAGGATTCTAATCACCCTTCTTCTTTGAGATCTTTGAGTCAGGCTGGGAAGGGTATGTTAAGTCCACTATCAGGGTCTTTTACTCCTGGGGTGGGAGCAGGGCCTAGAAAGAGTCTCAGGGCGGAGTTTGGTTTGAGTTGTTCTTTGTCTCCTGGACATTTGACACTTAGAGATATGCCTTTTTCGAAGGTAACCTCATGAATATTTTTCCCTGTAATTGTCAAGGGTTAGCCAACAACCCGAAATTGCTAGCACTAGGGAGGGTGATAGAGTTGAATAGTCTGGATGTTGTTTTACTGCAGGAAACAATGTGTGGGGGGATGTGGGTTGTGGACAGGATGAAGAAATTACTTACTAATTGGGACTTTTCTTGGGTGGACAGTGAGGGCTTATCAGGAGGTCTGGTTATGTTAGGAACCCATGTCAACCCTTCTCTTTACTATGTTAGTATATTGTTGTTGGACGCATATGCTTTGTAAGTCGTCCCGTAGTATTTGTTGATCCAGAGTTTATATCAGCCCATAGTATTGACCCATAGTATTGGACGCATATGATTTGTAAGTCGTCCCGTAGTATTATATGTCCCATGGTTTTGACCCATAGTATTGGGCATAGACTTTGTATATAAGTGTGTGTTGAGGTCATTGAAGGCACCGTGAAGTTATTTGTATTGAGCTTGCTCAAAGGAGGTTGCCCCCTCGAAGTGGCCTGCAATCAATATAAAAGTGATTCTGAGTTCTATCATTTCTGCTATTTCGCATATTCTTATTAATTAATTGTTGCAGGTGCTTCACATCTGGTATCATAGCACTTTCTTGGGCTCGTTGGGTGGAATTTCTGGCAAATTTTTTTTTTCACATCTGTTGCAAATTCGGATCTGGGGATAACCCCTATCCGCTTAACTGTGGGAAGTACTTGGGCATAATCCCTAAAACTCATTGTGAGGAGTACCACAGGAACCCCAAAGTAGCTGGCCCATTGAGAGGACCTGCCAGTGAAAAGGGAAATGGCCCCTACCTAATTGACTAGTTCCCACCCGTGAGGTAAACCAAGAGCTGTCGTTTGTGGCAAAGCGGTTATCAGTTTTACCTGAGCTGTGGAGTGAGGGGTACTGCCCCAATACGCAAGCCATCAGACAGCATTGGTGGTTGAGTGAATCCCATGAACCGATAGGAAGCCGCACATACCTGGGGTCCATATCTATTTTCAGCTGAATTGTTGCCGATCACTTCTACTCTAGATCCAGCCATTTCAGATCTATTCTAAAAGTCATTCCAGATCCAGTTGCCATTTTAGATCCATCCATTTTCCATCCCTTTCACGCCATTGCAGATCCATCTATTGCAGATCCCTTCCGCACTGCTGTTGTCGATCCATTTCTGTAAAAAAAAAAAACTCTTGGTTGTGGTTGTCACCTGTGTCGGAGCAAACACCATGGAGGAAGCACTTGCATCCATCCAAACCAAACTCCAAGATCTGGATGAAAAATTTCTTAGGCTCCATCTTCAGCATTCATCCATGAAAAATAAATGGCAGCCAAAATATTTTGCAGCCACCGAGTTCTCTTCTTCCAGCAATTTTCGTGGGCCGAAGCTTGATTTTCCTCGCTTCAATGGTACTGATCCGACTGGATGGATATATCGAGCAGAACAATATTTCAGTCTACATAATACTTTTGATGTCCAGAAAGTTCCACTTGCATCCTTTCATTTGGAACAAGAATCCCTTTAATGGTACCATTGGTACATCAAAGCTCATCCTGAACCAAACTGGATAGATTTTTG
Organism: Larix kaempferi; assembly: GCA_027924585.1. Lineage (NCBI taxonomy): Eukaryota > Viridiplantae > Streptophyta > Pinopsida > Pinales > Pinaceae > Larix > Larix kaempferi. The sequence continues at coordinate 416,899 of BSBM01000953.1, forward strand.
CCAACTCCTTTTGCCACGTTTTGGTCCTAGTGCTTTTGATGACTTCACAGGAGCACTCACTAAACTTCACCAAATTGGCATAGTGAGAGAGTATCAGATAGAATTTGAGAAACTGACCAATCACACAGAAGGATTATCTGATTAATTCTACAGGAGTTGTTTTATCAGTGGTCTCAAGGATGAAATTTGCTTAGAGGTCAAAATGTTCTATCCCAACACAATGATGGAAGTCCTAGGGTTGGCTAAGTTGGCAGAGGACAAGATCGCAGCTCAACAACTCTCCAAACCCACCTTTGTTCCCTTCAAAAATATGGGTTCCCAACGACCTCCCATCATGCCTGCTCCTCAACCAACTCCTATCAAGCATTTGTCTGAAACAAAGATGCATGCACGCCGAGAAAAAGGGCTTTGTTATAATTGTGACAAGAAATTCACTCGGGGACATAGATGTGTTCAACAAAATATCTATCTCTTGGATGTGGATTCTCTGCCTGCCTTAGAACTTGATGAAGAAGCTCCAGATACAGTAGATGATCAGGTCGACATTCAACACCCGCCTGATGACACCCCATCTCAGGACAACCCACCCGAGATCTCTCTCCATGCTGTAACCGGTGTCACCACCCCACAAACAATGCGAGTCGTGGGATACTTCAAGAATCTCCCTCTTACCATACTCATTGATTCTGGTAGCACTCATAAATTCATGGACCCTCAGATTGCCAAACAGGATGATTGTTTTGTCCATCCTTGCTCCAACTTTGAAGTCATGGTTGTCAATGGAGGCACCTTACCTTGCAAGGGGAAGTGTCACAATGTGTGTATCTCTATGGAATATTATAACCTGCACTCTGACATGTTTTCCTTGTCCTTAGGCAGATGTGATGTGGTTTTGGGCGTTCAATGGTTATGCACATTTGGCCCCATCTTATGGGATTTTGCTGAACTTTGGATGCAGTTTTCAGTGGCACAACACAAATTTATGGGCTTACAACCAGGGTCTCTCTGCATCATCCGTTCACATCGCCTGGAAAAAATCCTTAAGAAGAATTCACATGGTGTCATCGCTCAACTCCATTCCATTCAGATGCACCCATCAACAGTCTCCACAACTTCCTTGGATAGATATGCAGGTGTTTTTGTTGAACCAATGAACTTGCTTCCTTCAGAAGACCTTTCCAGTAATAATTTAGACGCATCTACCTCTCAGTAGGAAATGATGGCTATTTTGCATGTAAGTGGCATCCATACCTATTAGGGAATTATTTCTACATCAAGACTGATCTCTAGGGTCTAGAAAATTTCCTGGAACAATGGGTCTCCTTCCCAACACACCTGAAATGGGTTATCCAATTCATGGGTTATCCCTATGCAATCAGTTACAATAAGGGTAAGGACAATATGGTGGCAGATGCTCCTTCTCGCACAATTGATGACCCAGTTTCTCTTATAGCTATTTCCTTGCTTGTTCCAAATTGGTTGTAATATGTTCAACAGGGCTATCTCTTCTATGAACTCCATGCTTCTTCATCAACAGGGCACTCTGGGTTCTTCGAAATGTATGACTAGGAACAATGTAACTTCTTTTGGCAGGGACTAAAAATGACAATTCAACAGATGGTGGCTGACTATGATACTTTCCAGGTCAACAAGGGCGAAACGACACTCCTTTCGGGATGCTCAAACCCTTGCCCATCCCTACAAATCTTTGGGAAACTATTTCTACGGATTTCCTAGCAGCGCTCTGGTGGTACAATACCACATCTCAAAGGACACCATATGAAGTAGTCGATGGACAGGCACCACCAGTTCGTCTTCCATACACCCTTAGCGACTCCCCAATTCAGGAAATTCACTCAGTTCTTCGCAACCGCGATCAGATTCTTCTCATTCTGCAGGACAATATTTACATGGCCAGAATTCACCTGAAACAAAAAGCCGATCAACACCGTTCTAAGCACATCTTCCATGTAGCCTTCCAAGCAATCCTCCCTGACACTCCAAAGGCGTCAGTGGCCTGAAATGCAACCTGAGGATGTTACCGGGGAACCACTCCTTCAGATTCTGCAGCAATTTCTCCAACCAAATCTTTGAGGACAAAGCTTTTTCTAAGGGAGAGGGGATGTTAGGAACCCATGTCAACCCTTCTCTTTACTATGTTAGTATATTGTTGTTGGACGCATATGCTTTGTAATTCGTCCCGTAGTATTTGTTGATCCATAGTTTATATTAGCCCATAGTATTGACCCATAGTATCAGATGCATATGCTTTGTAAGTCGTCCCGTAGTATTATATGTCCCATGGTTTTGACCCATAGTATTGGGCATAGACTTAGTATATAAGTGTGTGTTGAGGTCATTGAAGGCACCGTGAAGTTATTTGTATTGAGCTTGCTCAAAGGAGGTTGCCCCCTCGAAGTGGCTTGCGATCAATATAAAAGTGATTCTGAGTTCTGTCATTTCTGCTATTTCGCATATTCTTATTAATTAATTATTGCAGGTGCTTCACAAGTTATGGGATGGAAGAATATTGTCTCATTGTTGAATAGTTATGCTTTTCGTTCGGGTCTGGGAATGACTTTTCAGAGTTAGTATTTAGGACTGGACTTTAATTTTTTTAACGTTTACAGACCCTACAATCAGAAAATTCCTTTCTGGAATGATTTCTTCAGGAAGTCATTTTTGATAGATTATCCATTTATGATTGCAGGTGACCTTAATTTTACATTGCACAGTTGGGAAGTGTGGGGATGGGGCGCACGGGTGGATCTTGCACTGTCCTTTTTTCGGAGTCACTTAGAGGCGGGGGATATCATGGACCTAGAGCCTATGCAAATGAAACTGACATGGTATAAAAAAAGGTCCAGGGAAGTTGCAATTGCCAAGAGATTGGACTGGTTTTTATTTGCAGGGGATTTGCTCCGTAGGGTTGAGAGGGAAAAGTCTTGGAGAATATGTGGTGGTTTCTCAAATCATTTTCCAATTGTGTGTAGTATGGAGAAAGGAGGGAATAAGCCGGGGATGCCCTATAAATTTAATCCACATTGGCTTATAAATGATGATTTTTTGAACTTGGTTCGGCCTCATTGGAAACACTTTGATATTGCCTCTTCTATTTCTTGTGAGGAACAATTTGTTTCTAATCTAAAAAAATTGAAAGATCTCACTATTATATGGGCGAAGAATATGAGGGCTACCTTGGATGTAAGACTTAAGGTGGCAGAAAAGTGTATAAAGGATATCTACGAGGGTCAGAGAGGGACTATGGGGGATTTTTTGATCCATAATTTGGCTCTTCTAAAAGAAAGACGGAATCTGTTGTTGCTAGAAAGAGAAGCATATTTAAGGATGAAAAGTAGGGCAGTTTGGTTCACATTGGGGGATGAAAATTTGGCTTATTTTCATAAGATGATAAATCACAGGAAGCAGATTAACTCTATCTAGTATTTAAAGGATGGTAGGGGTGAGAAGATTGGGGGCATCGATTAGCTGGCTAATGGAGGGGTTGAGTTCTTCTCTGATTTTTATAGAGATCCTGAAGGTAATAATACATAGGAAATGGTAACCACTGTAACTAAGTTTGACAGATGGGTTACCGCAGATGATTTAGAAGTCTTAAATGCATTGGTCTCCATGGAAGAGTTATTGTCCTCACTATCCAAGATGAAGAAAGATCGCAGCCTTGAGCCTGACAGATGGATGTCTGAGTTTTATATAGCATTTTTTGAACTGTTGAAAGAATACCTTTTGCGGGTGGTGGAGAAGAATAGGGTGACAGGTAAGTTATTACCTTGCATTAATTCCATGTTTATTGTGCTTATTCCTAAAATAGACGAGCCTACGTCTTTTAGGGATTTCCTCCCGATTTCCTTGTGCAATGCAATGTATAAGGTGATTTCAAAGCTGATTGCAGAACAGATCAAGCCAATCTTGTCTAGGCATATTACCCAGGAACAATTTGGGTTTTTACTAGATCGGTACATACATGAAGCTATCGAGACAGCCCAAGAATGCATCCATACTATAGAGGCGAGGAATCTTTCGGCTAAGGTACTGAAAGTTGATCTCTCAAAGGCTTACAATCGCACTTGTTGGAATTATATTACATTGGTTCTAATTCAAACATGGTTTGGATTATCCTTTGTCAATTGGGTGTGGTCATGTATGACGATGGTAAGATTTGTTTTTTTAATTAACGGGTCTGCCTCCTGCTTTATTACTCCTGCACGTGGGATTTGGCAGGGGTCCCCGTTATCACCATAGTTGTTCTTATTGGTGATGGATGGATTGAGACATCTAATAATTGAGGAAGCATATAACAATATGTTCGAAGGGTTAATATTTGGTGATATTCGAATTACACATACTTTTTTCGTGGACGACGCTCTGTTGTTTCTTGGAAATTATGTACAAGAGACCCAGGTTGTCAAAGACTTGTTCTGGATGTTTAATGTGGATATAGGAATACAGGTGAACTTTGGTAAATCAACATGCTATGTAAATAATCTTGATCCTACTGATCTACTTGATTTTTTGGGTATAATGCCGATGGATATATATCCTTTATCTGAAGGCTTCAAGTATCTAGGGTTTCATTTGAAACCAAACTGTTACGATATTGTTGAATGGAACTGGCTTATTGAGACGGTGGAGAGATGAATACACTTCTGGTGTAATCAGTTTATGTCTAAGGGAGGTAAAGCAGTGCTGATCAAAAGTATTTTAAGTGATATTCCAGTATTCTGGATGATAAATGCTAAGTTACCACATGGGGTGCTGCACTCTCTTAGGAAAAAAAATTTCAAGTTTCTTTAGCTTGGCAAAGTAGACAGAGGATTACATTGGACGTCTTCAGAGTCAATATCTAAACCTAAAGAGGCAGGTGGGTGGGTTTTTAAGGAATTGACATCCTTTGGCAAGGTGTTGGCTTCAAAATTATTATGGCAGTTTATTACAAAGATGGGTAAGTGGCAATCTCTTTTGCATTTTAAATACTTGGGAAATGGATCTATGTTAGAGTGGATTCGTAAGAAAGGTAAGAGAAGCCATGGTGGATCCTTATTCTAGAAGGCTATTGTGGCATCCTTTCCCATTATAGGGGAGAGGTTGGTGTGTGAGGTGGGAGGTGGGAGATGGTCAAGAGGCTAGAATTGGCAACGAAAATTATAAGGGTGTCAAAAGTTCCCATATTTTTCTTCCGACACTTATGTTGTTTCTCGAAGAGAAAGGATTTATAGTGTTAGCAGATGTGGAAGCTAAAGGAAATAGTATAGTTCAGCAATGGAATACAATGGAGGAGTTGCAGCTTCTAGGGAGTTGGATCGAGATCTAGAAAACTTGGACAATGGAGATGAAGAGAGGATTTATTAGATTGGGAAATGAACCTGATATGCTTCAGTGGCAGGGAAGCGAGACTGGAGGAACATTTTCGGTTAAAGTAGCTTACTAGACTATCTGGAATAACAAAATATTAGAAAATCCTTGGTGGGGTCTCAAGATCTAGAAAACTCGGGCTACTCATAAAAGTAAAATTCTGATTTGGCTGATTCTGAAAGGTAGGGTTCTTACCTGGGATAAATTGAAAAGAAGGAATATGGAAGGATCGTGAAGATGTAGTTTGTGTAGGAGTGTAGACGAAGATGCAAAACACCTCTTTCTACATTGTCATTTTATTCAACGGGTTTGGAAAGGAGTGGGAATGAATCTACAACTGAGGTTTGTGGGGGAAGGTGAATCCTACACTAGTTTTCTTAAATCCTGGTTTGATGGACCTAAACTGAAAGTATTGAGATGCCTACCATTTGTGGTGGCCTGGTTTGTATGGGTTGCTAGGAATCAGTTGATTTTTGAAGATACTAATATTCCTAGTTTCTTAGTTATTACACAGATTCTTTCCATCTATAAACTTTTTTTGGGACAGGATAAGGGAAAAAAGGTAAGACAGCTGAAAGCCATGACGCATGAAGAGGGAGATAGTGTGGGATTTTTTAACGGAGCATGTGTTAATAAGAGATGCGGGATGGGAGGTTTTTTGAAACATCAAGATTTGGAGATGAGCTTTCAAGCGAACGGAGGAGAAGAAACTAATGATCGAGCTGAAGGGTTAGCGCTGAGGTTCCTTTTGCAATAGGCTAAAGAGATTTCTGTGGAATCTATCAGAATCTATGGAGATTCGGAAATATGGATTAAAAGAATGAAAAAAGAAACATCTTTCAACAATCATGTGTTGCAGAATCTTGGCAACAGCCTGGACACCTTGGTGTCTTTATTCAGAAAGGTGGAATTTGATCACATCTATAGAGAACAAAATGAGGCAGCAGATGGCCTCTCAAAAGCTGGATTACTGGAGGAAGAAGGAAAATGCAAAACTACTACCAAATGTCATGAAACTCAGGAAATTTGTTGGAGAAATTTGGATTTTATTTTGTAGAATTAAATGTTAATTTTGTAATTTTGGAACAAGATTTCGATAATTTATTTGAAAGTTAACAAATGTAAGGAAGTATTTACAAATTACTATCGTCCTGCTAAAACAACTGTGGGATGTATTCGATGCTCAATATAATCAATGAATATGCTTTTTTTCTTGGAAAAAAAAAATCTTGTTATATATATATGAAGTTTTTTATAACATCAATCATAGTTTAAAAAAACAAAACTTTCATGTATATATTATAAGATAAGAATTTCACATTTCATATATAGAAAATTATTCAAATTAATATTGAAAATTATTCAAATTGATATAAAAAATTTAATTCAAATATAAAGAATATAAATTAATAATATTTAAAATATAAAAATGAGTGAATATTATAATTTTGAAATTTTAAAATATTATCAATTTCTTAAAATTTATATAATTTACAAATAAAAAAACAAATACATAAAATATATAAAAAATTATTATAATTTTGTAATCCAAAACATGATATTAACCACGTAGAGCTACATTGTAGCATATTCTTGCCAAAAATATCTCAAAAAATTATAATACACTCAAATCCGCCTTTACAATCTAATCAAATTAATGACCAAATGGTAAGAAATTGGATTTAAGGCAACTTTTGTGCATGTGCAAGTTCATTATTATGTATGTGATTGATGTGTTACTATAATTAAGATGTCTTACACTTTTTTAATAGTATTACAATTATATTAATTAAAGATAGTTATGTGTGTTTGATTTATTTTTAGTTAATTGAGATTAACATAATTATGATTCATGTTTATATTTATAAACTTTAGTATATAGTTAAAATTTTAAAAGACTTATTGTAATAATAATCACATTTAATTATGATTAATTATAATCTGACTATCCTTAATAATGTTTAGTTATTATTATTAATAATTAACTAAGTATAAATATATTTAATCATATTTAAGTATGGCAAACTTTAATTGATTATATTTGAACATGATTTGGTATCATTGTTTATGATTGATTAGGGTCTATAGCCAACCTTAGCTTCGGATGAATTCAATGCCTCTACCTTAATTAATGCCACAGTAAGAAAAGAAAACAAGAGCCACAAAGTGGCGATGTCCCCGACATTGCTAGTGGGGGCATTGTCAAGTGTATATGAAGTTGTCATTAATTGATAAAAGTGATTTTTTTGGCAAAAGGATTTTTCTTTTCTTCTATTTTTGTGAGTTCCATAAAAAACTAGTCAAGTAAGGTAGTAATTAATTTTTAATTTAAATGGGTATGTAAAATGCAATGTAGAAAAAAAGAAAGAAGTGGTTCTTTTGCTCAGATGAGGAAATAACTCGCAGTGTAATTAGAAATATGGCAGAGATGGTTGAATATTAATATAAATTCAAAGTATTTTGATCACTAACTAGCCCAGTTACATTCCATGGGTGATAAACAATCGCATTGAAAACAAGATCACAAAAGCTTCTTGCCTTTCTCTCTTACAAATGTATATCCAAATATCCAAGAGTGAATTTACATTCAACTTTTTATCCTTGGGAAATGGAGACCAAGTCCAAGAAGGATTCCTCCGATTCATCATCAAGGACATTTATACTTGTCCTTGATATAGATTTATTTCTTGGAAGTTTGCTAGGATTTTGACAAATTTGCTGGGGTTGATTGCCCAAAGAGCTCCCAATCATCTTGAGGGCAAGTGGTAAACCCTTGCTTTGTATTTGAACAGTGAAAAATATCAGGCATATTCAAAATTGCATTTTGCAGTGGCATAATCGGTGCTTTGGCAATGTTTTTTCCCTGCGCATTGCAAAAAGACAATGAGCAATCTTGTTTGCATGGTTTTTGCAATTGACTGTAAACTGAATTTGCAAAGAAGCTTATCTCTTGTGATTGAAAAACAGATTATGTGTCAAACATTGGTATGCTCATTTAAACAAGTATCTAATGATGGCTTGTCATTATCAAAATGTTGAACAAGGAATTTATATATTTTCAAAAGAAATAATTTAAAACGTGGTGATCATCAGCGTACATGATCCTAGCTTTAAGAAGTAGTCAAGTGAATTTGGCATACCTGGGAGTAGAAAAATATTCAAGAGATGAGATAAAAGTGATATTGATCTCCTGCATGGTAAACATAGAGTATCTTTGGCTTCTGTTTTAATAAGTGATCACTATCTTCAAAGTCATTGAAAAGAATTTAGCATTTCAGTTACATAATGAATAACAAATACAGAATTATAAATAATAAGTACAGTGTATTGACAAAGACTTTTTTACCTGAACATGTCTTGAGGAGGTGCAATTGTCAGAATTAGTTGTATAATGCTGAAGCGTTAAGCCATGCGAATTCCTGTATGGTTATCAAGTAACCCAGACAAATGATAAACTGCTCTATGTAAGAAATACCTGAGTTCATAAAATTAATAATAGATATGCCTGGAAGATAAGCTTTTATATCCCAATGCCTAATTTTCAACAGATACATTCCTTATAAACGTTTTTTATACATCTTTCCAGATAAGTTTGATTGGACAGGATCTATTATAATTTAAACCTCCCAGCGGAATGAATTAAATGAATGGGTGGCTAAGAATTGAAGCAGCTGCACAGTGTAACAAGTATTGATCAAATTTGCTGCTACTGAACCCTACGTTTTTACCCTTCGATTACTCCATTGCTGTGGTCCCATCTTTCTCAAAACCTTGGGGGTAAATATAGAGTATCCTTCGCTTCTGTTTCAATAGGTGACCACTACCTTCAAAGTCATTGAAAGGAATTTAGCATTTCAGTTACATAATGAATAACCAATACAAAACTATAAATAAGATAAGTAGAGTGTATTGACAAAGAGTTTTTTACCTGAACAAGTCTTAAGGAGGTGGAATTGTCACAATTGGGTGTATACCGCTGAAGCGTTAAGCCATGCGAATTCCTGTAGGGTTGTCAAGTAACTGAGACAAATGATGAACTGCTTCGTATGTTAAGTATTAAACTAGTAATGTGGCACCCTGCTCAAGTTTGGTTTTGTACCTACATTATGTGTTTTAGCATATGTAGATGCAATATGCTGTGATGGCTGTAGGTTATCACCATATAAACAGTGTCATTAAATAAGATTATTTGATTGCATTTGGCATTGAAAATATAAGAACACAATTATAAGACATAAATAAATGTATAGGTACAAGTTCGAGATGGAAAATGACCTTATCTTTGAGCAGAGTTTGATGTCTGCGTTTAAAATAGTAATGTTCTTCTTTACAAAAACAGATGCTGCCAAGTCTACACCATGTTCTTTTGCCTATCTTGAATTGTTGTGAGCTACGATCAAAGCTGGAGAAATTGTGTTTCCATGGTTTTTCACCAAAACCAAGGATCTTAAACTTCACATTAGTGTGTATTGTTAGTAGCTGTTTTCAAAGTACATGAAAATTGTGTGTTTGACATTCGCAGAAACACATAAAACTTAAAGAGTATGGACTAGAATCCAGATGATTTGTTTATTTTGGGTAGAAATTAATAAAACATTTTGTATATTACTTTGGTTAACAAACAACAAAGCCAACAAATATTCATGACTACAAATCAGCAAGCTGGATCAAAATTCTTTAATCACGTTTCAACATATCATCAACTAATTACACCAACCCAAATTTCTTCAATCGTATTCAAATATAGCCAAAAGTACAGGTTTTTTTATCAATATGCAGAGAAAATTTACTTTTAAGAGGGGATTTATATTTATTCAGTAACTGTTTTCAACACACCTCAGTAGATTTAAAACAAAAACATAATGCAAGCAGAATGACTCAACAACTCTCCCATGTGTATTTACAGGTATATATTAAATTACATGAGAATTTGAACAACAGACGCAAATGGCCATACCCATTACCAGCACACCAATACTTCTTAAGAAACGAAAATGGATCTAAGAAAGATTCAATTGTTTTTATGAAATCACATATTTAATCAAAATAGCATTGAGTCAAATTGACTGATTAGGCAAAAAGCAAGAAGAATGAAAAATATGCCTATATGAATCGAACTTGGCATAAAAACCCAGAGAATAATTCAGAGCTATAGGAAATGCAAACCAAAATTTGAACCGTCTAAAAATTATTGACAAACACCAAGCTCGGAGCCGGAGGAAAGCATTCGTCTGCGCCCCGAGCAAAAACGAATGCAACCTAGAAACAATTGCTTTTACAGAATCACATTTTCCAAGTGATTGATTCTAGAATTCATGATAACATAATCAAGCCAGCTTTTAAATCATTCATAGATCATTTTAAACTCAAACCAAACATGTAACATATACAAATGCAACACACCATTTCATCACAAACTAGTAATTTGTTTGAAATCTATGTTGCAAAACCTAGAACAAACCAAGGCAAGCCCAACATAAGAAAATTGCTGCAATGAAACCAGTTTTTTAATCGGTTATTGATTCTAAATATGATATCAATATCAGTACATGATGAACAATGTAGCAAGCAAACAAATCACTAAGCATTTACAAATATAGAAAAAATCATCACTTGATTGTAGACAAATAGGATGGTCTGAAAATCAATGGGGAAAATTAGCCTCAAGTGACAGAGCAATGTTGTTTAGAATGTTTTAACAGTCCTAAGGCAAAACAAACATAATAGATAAATGATTATTATTGTTACAAGGCCATATATGTATTCAGTCATTGATTCTAGAAATCAAGAACATTTTCAAGAACCAGGAAGACACAAAAGCAAAGCAGTTACTGCTACATCACCAGATTTGATTTAGCGATTGATTAGAAATATCATTCAAGAACCAAGAACATTCAGAATCAAAACTAATAAGAATGAAATCCAAAAACTATAACTAAAGCAAAGTACTTGAAAACATAGCAGAAAGTTAAAAACCATCATTATGAGAAAACTAGAAAAATCCAGGGACAAAGTCAAACTAAATACAGATCAAAGACTGAGCATTTTCAGATACCAGGCATCCTTAGATATAACAGAAACAAAAAACCCTCAAGCATATATTAAATGTAGCTACTGTAACTGCGCTAAAATAAAACTCCAAGATGACAAACAATCCATACTCATGTCAAACAAACTGCTATTATGCTGAAAAATTGAAACGTAGCTCAGATAGAGCTGCAACAATTTAGAATAGTCAAAGCCAACTTAGATAAAGCTTGAAGAAATTGACACATTCAAGTACACATCAAACAGAATTCAAAAATGTGCAATGTACAGTAGAAAAACATCAATTTTCAACAAAATATGCAGAATATAATTTGGATTCTAGCCCTTATTCTGAGATGATTTTACAATTCAGCTACAAACAAGTACAATGTCTTGGAAAACCATTCAAGGAATTATGTCAGAGTTCTTACCAGACTCTGTGAAGAAAAAGATCATTGTTGCAGTGAACATTGTGATGGCTGGGAACCGGGAAGTGAAACGGAAGAGTCTATGAACACATAATAGAGTGAAGTGGGATGATCCCTGCAGGTTATCATGATACAATTAGTGTCATTGTGTAAGCTTGTTTGATTTCATTTGGGTATTCAAAATATAATAAGACAATTAGAAGACATAAATAAGTGTATATGTACAAGTTTGAGATAGAAAATGACCTTATTTGTCAGCGCATGTTGATGCCTGGTTTTAGAATAATGAATGTACTTCTTCAAGAGTTTAACAGCGATGTTGTCATTTTTGGAATGCATTGTTTTAGAGCATTCAGAAACAGCAACCATGATACTTGATGATGTGATTAACTCTGCCCTTTCTTTCATAATTTGAGTTTTTTAACAAAGTTCAATTTTCATTCTTCTCAAAGATGAAGAATGGAGCAAAAATCGAAAGGATGACTTATACTCGTTCTGTTCTGATTTATCTAGCTAAAGCCAAGAATCAACTAGGGGAAAAAAATGATGAAAATGTGCCTCAGGCAAGAGAGGTAGCTTTTTTGACGAAGTGAACTTATCCAAGATCTAGTATTTGTTTCAAGTCACAATGCTAAATGCATAATCATGATCACACTGGTAAATTCACTATTCTAATTCATAATGAAAAGGGTGAATTCATGAAATAATTCCTATCTAGCTGGCATTGAGCAATATATGGTTTTCATATAGAGGCAAAGTTTGCAGATTGCATGGCATTTTTCAGAAAACATTGCAAAGGTTTGAATTTGAAAATCAGATTCAACATTCACGATTCTAATTCATAATGACAAGGGTAAATTCATGAAATAATTCCTATCTAGCTGGCATTGAGCAATATATGATTTCCATATAGAAGCAAAGTTTGCACATTGCATGGCATTTTTCAGAAAACATTGCAAAGATTTGAATTGCAAAATTAGATTCAACAATAACAAGCAGAATCCCAAATCTGAAACCATAATCATTAGATAAAGAAAAAGCAAAGCAATTAAATGACCCCAGTTGTGAATCTAGTCAATATTATGTATCAATAATTCTGTATCATTTTATACAACTCTAACAATTTGATAACCATGAAAGAGGTAGAGAAAAAAACAGCTTAGCAATATTTTAACAGAAGTTCTTTTAGTTGCATTAAGTCTATAAATATGTAAAGGCTTTAAAACCACATAAATTTATAAAATGTATAATGAGAACATGCATTTGTTCAAGTCATAGCATATGCACTTTGCATCAAAAGCTAAGAGAAGCCACGCTTTGGCAAAATCTGGAGCAGTGACAATGTAAGGCATGTTGCAGTAGCATGTGCAGTTTTTATCATCCCTGCATATGGGCCGTGCATTACTATCAGCAATTATGCAAAGAGTATAGAAACAAATTTGAAAATAAGATATGTAGCAGACGCTAATTTAAATGAAAAACAAATACTGTTGATTGCTATATTTCTGTCTTTGTTTCTTTTGCATACATTGGCCATTGGAATGGACAAAATGTTTAAAAAAAAACAATTGCAAGATCTTTGTGATTATGAAAAGAATATAAAAACAGATATGAAGATAAGATATATAGCAAATGCTAATTTAAAGGAAAAACAAATACTGTTGACTGTTATATTTCTATGTCTTTTTTTCTTTTCTATACATTGACCATTGAAATGGACAAAATATAAGGAAAAAAAAACAATTGCAAGAGCTTTGTGATTGACAGTAAACCGATGCAAAAGGAAAAAAATCTATTAAAAGTGAATAGGATTTTGGTAATCTTATACTAGGGATGACTCCTCCACTTATACTAGGCTGAGTGCTTTTTGCAATGTTCAAATAAATGAACACAGTAACAAAAGCGAACTTCAGATACATTAAAATTGAATCTTCAAAAAGCCATTGAAGTTTATTATTAATTAAACAATAAATAGGACAACTGACAGAGATCTGAGCGATGAACATGATTACAATGCAAGGGTTGTGTGAATGGGAAAAGAAAAATTATTTAAAATTGTCTGTATTTTGTAAAAAACAGGTTCAAATAAATCATAAAAGAAGTTGCAATAGAGAGTCTTTGTAATCTATTTTGAGATATTGAATCGAAGCTTAAACAATTGGAAAGTTGTTCAAAGTGTTTGAACAAAAAGGAAAATTATGATCATACCTTTTGTTCAAAACTTTTTGACTTCGACAATTCTGTTGTTCATTGCCAAAGTGTAAAGCCCTTGTTGCTTCAATTTGCGAAGATTGTAAATGGCTGAGGAAACACTATTGGAGTATTGTTCATAAGAAATAGCTAAAACATCGGGACAACATTCTTTTAATTGTGTACCCCGAAGTGTACATTCAATAGTCCCTTCTTCAGTCTCTAGCTTACATTGTAATATATGTTCATAAGTAGTTGGTGTTTCACGATTGCAAAATGTACAAAAAACGGTGCTTTGTATCATTGGCAGTTTGCACTGTGTGCAAATGCACTGGTAGGGTGGAGCAAAAACATTTTTTACTTTCAATGTCCCATATACCTGTTCTAGCCAAGTAAACAGAAAACATAAAAAAACATTGCAATGAACATGTTTTGATACAATGGCCATGCTATGGAAAAGCACAAAATCGAATTTATGAAAACATGTTTGCAAGTGCAGGTTTTGAAACATGGTGTTTGAAAACATATCATTGCACTGAGTTGTGTTGTTGCTAATAGCTATACTAAATATGGAACTATAAAAAAGACATTTTGGCAAGTAAAAAGTCTATATTTTGTTCATATCAGAAGCAGAAAACTTTGATGTCAATAATGCAGCAGGCTGAACATTTAAGAAAAAGATAAAATCTATTTTAATAGCTGTGAAATTGCTGAAACTACATATAAAGAACTTGCTTAATTGACAATGGAATGACAAAAAAACATTTCAAGTGACATTACAGGAGACATTGTTCATATCTCACCTGTGTTTTAGCTTCAATTATTGGAAGCAAACTTTGTATTGCGAATTCATCATTTAGGGGATCTATAAAAGTTGCTTGCGAAGCCTTCATAAGATGAGTTCCTTTTGCACCTGGTCTTACAATATTTTTTATTAGATACAGAGGCGGTTCGTCAAGTGCAAGTTGTTGTTGCACTCGGACAAAGAAATTTGTATAGCTTTCATTAACCTGAAACTGAACATGAATAACTGAAGAAGAATCAGTGAAGAGGATGGGAATGGACAAATGTTTTTTGTTATGGGTTCTATCTTTTTTTTTCATATATCCATGTAGCAGTAGATACAGCAGGGAAGAAAAAACACCAAAAAATGAAATCAAATATAGTGAAAAAAAATTGTTTAAAGAGAATCCACTTTACAGTTGCATAGTCATTTGCACTTTCACCATCTCTTATGTGGAAGTCCAATTGCTTATTGTTGTATTCACAGGCAACAACTATGACTGCAACAGAACCAATGACATATGCCTCATCTGATGTAACCAACTCATTGATTGTTGTGTCTGGTGGAAGGCAATGCATTTTGCATACTGGGTCAATTGCCTCTATGATACTTGTTGGCAATATCGCTATTGAATTTATCGCATCTCCTCGGTCATATTGGCCTTTCTTTTTCAGTTCAAAACCAGAGATTCTAACACTTTTTCCAGGAAAAAAGAAATTGCCAAAGCGATTTATCAAACTATCATTAATTGTAATTGTCATTGTCATCAAACCATTTTTGTCAACAACATCTGCATGCAGAATCTTTGTCTTAGCAGGGGAGTTTTGATTACGATTTTGTGCAGGTCCATAGACAACCAAAACATCCCCTTCAAATACATGCCTATGTGTTGCAGTACATAGCTAAATTATTTATGATGGTTCAATTGCCGTTTGCTTTAATCTGTGCACATTTAAAAATATCAAAAAGTGAATGAACAAATGGATTAGTGTTTGGTTGAATGTTGAATTTTGTATCAAATACACTAAAATGAAATTAGTACAAAAGTTGAACTAGATTGATTCAAATGTTTGAATTTGTGTTAGGTACAAGATAAAGTAATGTAGTCAAAAATATTGAATTAACAAAGCCGTTGCATAGGAACATTACTTTTTAGGATTGTTTGCTGGCTGCGACAGTATTCCCATTGGAATAGTCTCTGGAGCATCTTGTGAAGAAGAAACATTTCTTTATGTTGAAGGATTGTCTCATGTCATAGACATAGCTAAATTCTCTCCTTCGGCGAGAATATTGTTTCTGATTAGGTGTTTTTCCGAAATGCTGTATTTTTTTTTTCCCAATTTGAACATCCAATGAAGGCTTAGAGCATGTTAAAACATTCAAGAATATATTTCAAATAGAAAAGCATCTTAAAAAAAAACAAAAAACAAGAAAGACAAAAAGTTGTATCAGCTGTTATATGCAAGTTGCAGCTACTGATAAGATACTAGTAAAATGATTTGACCAATATGCATCAGAAATTGTAAATGAAAGCTTGTCAATGTCTATGTTTGTCCAAAAATGGTCAATCATAGAACCATATTCTGTTGTAGCTATGTTTGTTTTTAACTGTAGACATCTACTCTGCATAAACAATTCCAACCTCCTTTTCGATATTGTTTCTTTGTACATGTCAATGTTAAAGTCACCAGTTATTATGGTTAGCATTTTCTTGTTGTTTTGTAAGATAACAGAGTCCAAGACATCAATAAGGTTGCTAACAAGATTATTTGGTTTGCTATAAATATTGACAAGTTGGAGAATATTGTCAGCGAGCATAATGCAAGTGAAGAATATGAATTAGGTGTCGAGCGAGGAATATGAACTGATTTTGGCTTGCCCTTCTAGGATATATATAATATTTTTATGGTTAATTGACAGTAGAGTGAACTAATGAAATGCTGATTTCTTGTGAAAGGTGGTGTTTGGGACCCTGGACAGTAGTCAGCCTTCAGATGTTTTTTGATCATTATAGATATAAACTTCACTAATTTAGTTACAATCTTACATGTTTAAAACAAGCAAATACATAATTACTAAGCAGCATGTTCAATATCAATACATGGCATGAACAATGCCTTGAAGGACATGAAAACATGTTGCATGTGACAATTTATCCCAGTATACAAATATCCAAATGCATGTTTGTATTCACTGAGATAGGTTTTTGTGCCATTTGCATTCAAAGGTAGAAAACATACAGCACATGCAGATGCAATAAAGTAACAGTTTCCCAACTTGCATGTAGTTAGATGCCATGATTACAGTGCAGGGTTATAAACATTTCTTAAATGATGTGAGCAAAAAGGAAGTGTGGAAAAAAAATTTTAATAAAAAACAAGAATGCCATAGCAAGCAAACACGTTTAAGGTAGTATGTTCCCTTGCTGTATAGCTAATAATATTGAACACAATTCACATTAGTTCCACAGCAGAAATTCCAATAGAAACAACAAAAACAAATTTTTAGGAAAAACCATTCCATGGATATATATTAGTGAGTCTAAATACTTACCTCTTGAAACCAAGAACCCCAAAAGTACAATCCATAAGTTCTTAACACAGGCTCTTTGGTATATTCAAAACTGTTACAATAAGTTACACTAACAAGTAAACTAAAATGATAAACTATTAATATTCAGTAACATGTAGTAAAATAAACATACATATCATATAACAGAAATAGAGGTATGGTTTAAGATATCAACTTGGGTGTGAAACTATTCTTGAAAATATACTCAGAAGTGTTACTTTCAGAAAAGATTGTTTGTGCCTCGGAGAGGTCAGTCTTTTGTAGGAACCAGCTAACCCTACAAGAGGGTGTGTACAAACCAGAGAGAGAGAAATGACTGGAGTTAATTAGGTCAATGACAGTCAAGCAGAGTACATAACTCAACATAAATAAAGTCACAAAAATTATAAACTTCAACCAAGTCTCAGGATAGAAGAAGTGATTATCAACACATCACAACTGATCATAGCTGATCAAAGTCAAGTACTCTATAAGACCAAAAATTTGACAAGGTGGTATTAAAAAAATGGAGGAGCATAAATGTTCGCATTAACCACAAGTCAAAGACAAGGTAACAAAACTCGAATAATAACTCAATCAAGGTGGAGAAGGTACAACAAGTATTTAATAATTCAATCAGGAACAAGTAATAAAACAAACGTATTGATCATATAACAATAAGAGAGGTATAGTTGAAGATCTCCACGTCAACATTAGACTAAAAATACAACAGCATACATGTCGATGGTAATTTGTTTGATCCAGACCTATCAAGTGTACTTTTACGTCAGCAGTATTCTTTTCTCCGAATTGTAGCTATAGTTCGGAGCCAAAAATACTACTGACCTAAAAGTATACTTGATAGGTTTCAATGGAAACCATTTTCAATGTTAATGCCACTACCCTCCTTATTGTCTTACAAAAAAGGCATCAAAATAAGGAAAAAGACTTAAAACTAGGGACTTCACGTTCAAATAGTTCTTTACAATCACATTAATATGATGTGCCACAACCATTTCTCTTGACACCTACTCTTCATTCATTCTGTATGCACTTCATGTAAAATTAGTCACAGCAGATCTAATGAACAAGTAAATCAATCACAACAGATGAACATAGAAAATATGGTGCAAAACTGTGCAAAACATGCAGCAGTGCTCTCTATCCCAGAAAGGGTGAATGAATTACAATACAAACTGTCACAATGACTGAGCAATTCGAATTGCCTAAGGAGGTCATTCGAATCACTGAATAGAGTTGCTTGACTCTAACTAGGAGTCCTCATCAATCAATAGGTGGTGCTCATCAATGCACAACAACCAGTCATCCAGGTGTCAATCTGAGTCTAACTGAGTGTAATAAGTGTAACTGAAGTGTGTAGCACTGATTTAGGATCTGGAGGCTCAGTGGGGGCGCATGGGAGGCTAACTGAAGTCAGAACAAGTCACATAATCGAACTGGAGGTCCAACGGAAGTGATACAGTCAGTCGAGAGTGAAACTAGCCTCAAATCAGGGAGAATCAGAGCTAACTGAATGTAACTGAAGTGGAACTGCAGTGGTAGGTGAACAAGTGCGCCCTTCTCTGGCAGTAGGTGAGAAGTGGGCGCCTTTCAGCTTAGGAGGGCTAAAACTCTGTGGTAGGTGGCTCCCGGGTGCTAGAATGAAGTGGATAAGGTGCTGGAGGCATCAAACTGGTGACTGGGATGCATGCCAGTGCATGCCGATGCATGCAAACCCTAGATTCTGCATGCAAACCCTAATTGCATGCAAGATCCTGAAAAAGATGATGTGGATATCCGAACACCCCCCCTCAAGCTAGACTATGATGTGCCAACAAAAATAATGTCGGGCCCTGGTAACTAAGACCAAAGGTCACCCCAATACAATAATCCAAAAAATGCTGAAAAATAACTAAGTGAGGAAAGAGGGAAAACCCAGTGGGAAGAAAGCCCCCCCTCAAGCTAAAGCATAATAATGAATCAATCTGTCTCCACCATGATGGAACTCACCCACAACAGTGAACGGAGGTAAGAGAACTTCTTCTCAGTGAAGCTCTTGGTGAAGATGTCTGCAATTTTCTCATCAGTAGGGCAATATTGCAGAATGATGGTGCAGTCATGCACCAACTGTCGAATGTAATGCATATGAATCTCAATGTGTTTGGTCCTCTGCCGCTGAACTGGATCTGTGGAGATCTTGATAGCACTTTTATTGTCACAAAATAGGACAGTCGAAGTAGTGCCACCAAAACCGAACTCGGAAAGAATACCCTGCAACCAAACTGCCTGAATGCAGGCATTGACTGCCCCTCGATACTCTGCCTCTGCTGAAGAAAGTGCAATGGCTGCTTGCTTTTTGCTGGACCAGCAAATAGCACCATGACCAATCATGAAAACATAACCGGAAGTGGACTTCCGATCAATGCTATCACCTGCCCAATCTGAATCAGTAAAACCAATGAAATCTAGCTCAGAATCTGCAGCATAATGTATGCCAAACTGTCTCGTACCTTGCACATACTGCAAGATCCACTTGGCTGCTCGCCAATGAAGCTCATGTGGCTGCTGCATATATCTTGACACAGCACTCACGGCATATGAGATATCAGGCCGTGAGTGTGTCAAATAAAGTAGTGAACCAATCAACTGTCGATACATACTGCAATCTGCAAGCGGTGTGGAATCTCCCTCCTCAAGACTGATTCCTGAGAGGAATGGGAACGGCGCTGCCTTACATTCAGCCATATTAAACTTCAATAACAGGTCGGAAGCATATTTTTGCTGAGATATAGTGATCCCATCAAAATTTTGATCTATCTCCAAGCCCAAAAAGTGACTCAGCAAGCCCAAATCGCTCATGTCAAAAGCTAGATTTAAGGCAGATTTTAGCTTGTTTATTGAAGTAAGTGTGCTACCAGTAATAAGCAGATCATCAACATAAAGTACAATAACCAACAAATTACCTTTAACTCGCTGAAGATACACATTCGGATCAGATTTGCATCTTTGGAAATTCTGAGAAAGAAGGAAGGAGTCCATCTTTGTGTACCAAGCTCTTGGGGCCTGTTTTAACCCGTACAAAGATTTCTTCAATCTACAAACCAATGATGGATCTGATGTATAACCCTCTGGCTGCTACATATAGACCTCTACAGCAAGGTCTCCATGTAAAAATTCACTCTTCACATCCATATGGTGCACTTCCCAGTGCTTGGATGCGGCAATAGCTAAAACAAGGCGGATGGAATCCATCTTTGCAACCGGTGCAAAGGTCTCAGTGTAGTCCACTCCTTGGACTTGGGAAAAACCTTTTGCCACCAAAATTGCTTTATATTTGCTGATAGTGCCATCAACAGCAACTTTAGTACGGTAGACCCATTTACACTTCACTAATTTTCTTCCAGGTGGAAGAGAAACTAGCTCCCATGTATTGTTCTTTTGAAGAGAACTGTACTCTTCATCCATTGCACTTTTCCATCTCGGATCTCGATGGGATGAATAGTATGATGTAGGATCTGAACCAGCCATCAAATAACAAATCTCAGGAAGAAATGGATCAGCAATAGAAAGAGCCATACCTGCTCTTTGAAAGTCTCCTCTTGTTCGTCTCGGATCAGCAGGATTTCCAAGACTAGAACCAGCAGATTGTAGAGTGTTTTGGGCCCACTTTGGTAACTGAGGAGGATCATAATGATCGGATTCCGAACCTGATATGTCATGATCATCATATGCTGCTACAATATCAGAAATATCAGAAATCATACCTTCATTATCGCTGCTCGGATCTTCTTCTGGTGAAGGCGGTGAATCGGCAGTCTTCTCCTCGACTAGTTGCAATTCTTGAAGCGGTTCTTCAAACTGCACACTGCGCTCTATGAATATCTTTTTAGATCTGATATCCATGAGTTTATATGCTTTTGATTCTTCCCCATATCCTATCAATATGCACTCGATACTTTGTGGATCCAAAGCTCGTCTCTTCTCAGAAGGGATTCTAGCCCATGCAGTAGAGCCAAAAACTCTCAAATTTGACACATCCGGTTTGTGACCAAAGAATGCTTCGAAAGGATTCATACCTTTCACGGATGAATGTGGAACACGGTTCTGTATATATGCAGCAACATTGATTGCTTCAGCCCAAATATTTGCAGCCAAACCTTTCGATTCAATCATGCATGTATCCATCTCTTTCAGTGACCGATTTTTCCTTTCCGCTACACCGTTCTGCTGGGGTGTGTAGGGAACTGTATGTTGGATCTTAATTCCGCTTTGGGCACAAAGTTGCAGCAACTCGGACTTGATATATTCCCCACCATTATTAGATCTAAGAGCTTTGATCTTGCTCTCAGTGGTGGTCTCAACAGAAGCCTTAAAATCCTTGAATTTTCCAAGCACTTCTGACTTGTTTTTGAGAAAGAATACCCATGTAAAGCGGGAAAAATCGTCAATAAATGTCAAAACATACCTTGAACCATTTAATGACATATGGGGCAGCGGACCACTGATATCAGAATGGATCAATCCCAAAATAGTAGAGGCTCTGCTAGCCTTGCCGCGGTCGAATCTGTGCTCGGGGTGCTTCCCAATAATGCAACCAGTGCATATTCCCTTCGAGGAACAGAGTTGTGGAAGCCCATCTACCATGGATTTATTTGATAGCAGCAGAAAATACTTATAATTTAGATGTCCAAATATTTCATGCCAAAGCCTACTAACCTCATTCCCATGTGTGCGAAGAGCAGTGGGCTTTGCAAGCGGAATAAAGTGCGAAAACTCATAACATTTTGCAGTGTGGTTTGCCTTTCCAACCGCAACTAGTCTTCCACTTTTGATATCAGAAATTTCAACTGTATTAGGGCTGAATGTGACTTGCTTTGGTTCAGCAGTATGTGTCATTTGATACACAGAAAGGAGATTCGAAGCTAAGGAAGGCACATAGAGAACATTCTGAAAGCTTCCATGTTCTACATGAATCGTACCTTTGCCCTTTGAAGAAATTTTTGAGTCATCTCCCAAATGGATGGGGATGGAGCTGTTTGGATCGAATGAGGAAAAAGAATCAATATTTGCAGCCATATGATTTGATGCACCCGAATCTATCAAGAGAGTAGTGGGCTTCGAAACCGTTGCCATGAGTGCTTGTCCTCTTTCATGATCATCATTCCGATCCTTCTTCCTTGCACCGTCAGGAAGGGTTATGTTGTTCTTTTCCAAAAGGAGGGCCATTTGATCTATAGTCTTCTTCATACATGAACTTTCGGGATGAAAGCCACGGTTACAATAAGTACATTTAGATTTTTGGTTACCTTCTTTGCCCTTTTGCTTGGATTTCGAACTGGATGGTGCATCCGTTTGCTTGCCTTTGTCTTTTTGCTTGTGAGGCTCGAATTTGGGCTTCTCCTTCTTTTGCTTTCCTTTATCATTCGAGATCTTGGGTCCTTGAACAAATAGGGCTGAATCTTTGGAGCTTATGGACCCCATTTGAATCAACTTGTCATGCTCTTTTGTAACGGACTCAATGAAGGCATTCAAGGTAGGCATCTTCCAATTCGGGGTAGTTAGCCGACCGGAATTGAAAGTAGAGACAAATACCGAATAATCTTTCCCAAGCTTGCTTAGAATGGAGAGGATCAACTGTTTATCCTCTTTGATAACACCACTGTTCTTCAATTGCAAGTTCAAGTTCTTGAATTTTGTGAAGAATTCATTGATGGTCTCGAAATTCTCAGGATTAAGGTCAATCAATTCATTCTCTAATTGAAAAGCCCTAAGCTCATCCTGCTTGCCGAATAGTGTTTCAAGTTGCTCCCATATGGCTTTTGGAGTCTTCAATCCGCTGAGATGGAAGTGAAGATCCTTGGAGATGGAGAGACAAAGAAGACCATAAGCTTCATCAAGCTTGTTGTAGTGTTTCGTTCGATCTGACACATTGTTTGGCTCCAATTCAAGACCAAGAGTGACTCGGTAGTAACCTTTTGAACGTAATATGATCTCCATATCATCTTTCCAATCAAAATAGTTGAATGGGGTGAGGATAGGCTTTGAAGAAGAGTATTCCATTGCTAGGAGCGAGTCAAACTGATGTAGAATAGGCTTGCATGCACAAGATAGCGAATGCAATTGATGTAGGGAAGCTTGCATGCACAATGTAGCGAGTGCAATTGAAGGAGACAATAAACCTGCAAATCACATAAAAACAACCACAATAAGGTCGAACAATCCACCCTTTGAGAGTTGCATCACACCTGGGATTGGATTTCAAGCAATGTTGAATAGGTCCAATGTATAAGATCCAGGAATTATGTGGTAACTCAAGCTTCTGGAGTGGTATTGGAATATTTTTCAAGCTTTACATGCACAGGAGCGAATGCCCTTGAGATATCTCATGCCAAACTTTTTGCAATTTTTAGCAATTCAGTCAAATCTTCTTGTATAAACACCTGTAGAAAAGAGATCTTGTCCCTGCAATGGCTCTGATACCATGTAAAATTAGTCACAGCAGATCTAATGAACAAGTAAATCAATCACAACAGATGAACATAGAAAATATGGTGCAAAACTGTGCAAAACATGCAGCAGTGCTCTCTATCCCAGAAAGGGTGAATGAATTACAATACAAACTGTCACAATGACTGAGCAATTCGAATTGCCTAAGGAGGTCATTCGAATCACTGAATAGAGTTGCTTGAATCTAACTAGGAGTCCTCATCAATCAATCGGTGGTGCTCATCAATGCACAACAACCAGTCATCCAGGTGTCAATCTGAGTCGACCTGAGTGTAATAAGTGTAACTGAAGTGTGTAGCACTGATTTAGGATCTGGAGGCTCAGTGGGGGCGCATGGGAGGCTAACTGAAGTCAGAACAAGTCACCTAATCGAACTGGAGGTCCAACGGAAGTGATACAGTCAGTCGGGAGTGAAACTAGCCTCAAATCAGGGAGAATCGGAGCTAACTGAATGTAACTGAAGTGGAACTGCAGTGGTAGGTGAACAAGTGCGCCCTTCTCTGGTAGTAGGTGAGAAGTGGGCGCCTTTCAGCTTAGGAGGGCTAAAACTCTGTGGTAGGTGGATCCCGGGTGCTAGAATGAAGTGGATAAGGTGCTGGAGGCATCAAACTCGTGACTGGGATGCATGCCAGTGCATGCCGGTGCATGCAAACCCTAGATTCTGCATGTAAACCCTAATTGCATGCAAGATCCTGAAAAAGATGATGTGGATATCCGAACACTTCAGTGTGCAACCGTCTCAGATATTCACTGCGTTTTTCCTCGATTAGTTGATCAATTCAGTATGACCCACAACCGCTGGCAACACTCCTCGAATGGCGGGCATGGATCATACTGAATTGATAAACTAATCGAGGGAAAATGCAATGAGAATCTGAGATGGTTGCATAGTGAAATGCATACAGAATGAATCAAGAGTGGGAAAATTAAATTTGCATGGTGGTGATAAACTACACTTGTGTCTTGCATTGCCAGCTATAGTTCAAGGCTGAAGGTGGTGGCATGAGTCAGGTGGCATTAATTGTGGAGACAAAAATCACGGATATGAAGTTGCAAAGCTTTTTTTAAGGTTTATATTTATTTTTATTTTTTGATTTTTTTAAAGTTCATTTTACGTGGTTGTGGTTTCATGCTTACGCAGTGACGTTGGCCTGTGGCTATGTGCCCCAGGCCTTGACAGCAAGATGACATTTTCCGTTTTAAATGAGGTTTAAATGGTCTTGGGACTGAAGACTGCTGAGCCATGACCCTTAGAATCAAGGGTGTGCTCCAAACGTGGCCAAACAACCGTAGTATTGGATAAGAGCAAAACTTCAACAAGGTGGTTTTAAAAAAGTTACTCAAGGAGGATAAATGACTCCATTAAACACAAGTGGAAGATAAGGCACCACAAAACCAATCATATCTCAATCAAGGTGGGGAAGCTACAACCAATCATATCTCTCTCAAATGTACAGCCGTCCAATATATCCTAAAAGCTCATCATCATAGTATAAGGAAGGGTGGTGGGATGCGAAATAGAAATATCGCTCATTTCTTTGTATTGATCAAATAACAATAAAAGAGGTGCCACTGAACATCTACACATCAACATTAAATAAAAAATCAGATCTGAAGTGTGGGTACAAATATAGTTCCTTGTACTATAGAAAATAAAAGCCACCTGTGTTACCTTTCAACTTAGCAATATGATCTACAGAAGCAAGTTTTTTTCACAATTAGCATTGAAATTTTTGACTAGGACTAAAGCAATAGCAAAAGAATTTATAACAAAATTTTGATCTCTATCAACTTGAGCACTCCTGTGTGGTCCCTGTGCTGAAGTTGGTCCTCGAGATGTAAGTTGCTTACACAAATAACTATTGCATGACTGCACAATCTTCTAAACACATATAAAGTAGATAGGAAACACCAAACATTAAATGTGATAGATACCCTAGCTTTGTCTTGCATATTCCTTTCGTATGGCTTAATTTATGAGGATGTATGTGTTGTTACAATCTTATCCTATAGCTAGATCTAGTGCTTTAATCATATGAAGGAAATTACAACTTGCAAACATCTTCAATCAAATGAATTAACAATCATCCAAGGATAAGCAAATACAGCTGAAAATGTCTGTTTGTAAATGCTTACTTACTATAGTTATTTACATTTGCACTTTGCAAATGAAATGAAAGAGTTAGAAACCAAGAACAGGTTTTTGGTGCATTATTACATAGTTTTAAATCAACATTCAATTGTAATGATTATGCAATAATGAGTACTCATTCTTTTGCATGAAGCACTTACATTTTCTATTTTCCATTATTAAGTCCTATAACTTCTTTGCAGAAAGGAATTCTTGACAACAACTAATTTCTCTAGATTTAGCCCTAACATGAAATGAATAATAAAATCTAATTAATACAGTACTGAGCAATTTAAGGAAAAATTTGTAACCAGATTTCGTAAACAGGAAATTAATAAATTATTTATATTATTAAATAACAAAAATCGCAATCTTCAGACTTCTTTTATTTACTACAAAAAACAAAGACATTTTGCACAAAACCCAAATCTTACTCACACTCAAGCTACACTGAATTTTCTGAGTGCTATGTGATTCTGAAATTTCTATATGTTATATGACTTTGAAATGTCCCTATCCTAAAGGATGTCTATACTTGGGATATGTGTGCATAAATTTAAATATATACAGATTTTGACCAATTGCAGCTAACAAATCCAGATGCAGTTTTGGACAAAATTAAAAAGTGTTTTTAGCAGATGTCATCTTAACTGAAATCATCAAGGTTAAGGGCAAGAAAATTGTGGTAATCACTAAGTGACCTATCCCCAAATCAATGACATCATCAAGCGGATTTCTTAGTCTCGTACATTACTATAGATGTGTGTTTTATAACTCAGGCAAATTGTAATGTTCATATCTATATAATGTATATAGCTTTTAAATTTGTAAAAACTAGGAAAAAAATCACATATATTTTGTTAATAATAACAACAATAAATTTATTAATTTGCATGCATAGATATGTATATGTTTATATGGAGTTTCAAGAGTGGTTTCAACTGGTCGAATCATCAATACAAGGTATTATGTTGATAACAGGCCATAGTTCATACGATCAAATCTGGTGAAATCACTTGGGATTATTAGACACTATTGTTGTTGGTGCTTGAGTTTCCCTTCATTTACATAATCTAGGGAAGAGGGGGATGTCGTGAGAAATAACCCACAGACAAATAACCCATGCAAATAGCTCAACTAGTTGTTGCAATGTTGTTGGATATTTGGGCAACTTTTCACTATAAGGTGCTTAGTTTGCATCTCTTTAGATGAGACATACTAGTTTACACTAATGAATTTATTAGAGATGTCATCTCCAACATTGATTATCAGAAATAAGGTCATTAATATGAAAATTGATAGTTTTAGAGATATATTGTTTATAAAAAAAACAGTATAATTTTTTACCATCATTTAAGTAAAACTTGAATATGAAACACTATTAAATAATCAGAAAAGTAAGCTAAAAAGTGCCAAAAAAAGTTACAATAGCATTAAAAACCTCAGAATAATGCTAAAAAGATCACTTATTACTACAAGTGAAGGAAATGACATAACGTGCATGCTTGTTTCAAATGCAAGAGCAATCTGCCTCTCATTAGAATGTTGAAACAGTCAAGATACTCTACAGAGGGAAAAATATTGTCATGAGTCTTTAGGTGTAAATCGGTTCATCAAATTTGAACATGTATTGCTTAGTGATATCAATTTGGAAATATCAAAGCCTTAAAGGCAAGCCATTGCATAGAGAGGAGGAATATTAATTTGTTAATTGGCCAACAATGAAGAAGTTTGCAGAGATGAGACGATGAGATGTCAAGAATATATGTTATATTTTTTAATTTAAAAAAAAATTATTATACATGTTTTAGATGATAAATATGAACAACGTCAGTGCGTAAGGATGAAACCACAACCACGTAAAATGAACTTTAAAAAAATAAAAAAATACAAATAAATATAAACCTTAAGAAAAACTTTGCAATTTCATATCCGCGATTTTTGCCACCCCAACTAATGCCACCTCAGTCAAAACTATATGTCGGGGACATAATAAGAACATTGAGAACATGCACACAAATTGTGGCACTATTACCATCATTATTTAAAAGTGATTCCTTTATATGGGATAAAAAAACTAAAGATTGTTTTGAAAAGCTGAAAACCTTAATGACATTCACTCTGGTCTTGACAAATCCAGATGCCAGGAAAACATGTGTCCATAAATACTATGTTTCATAAACATGCTTAGGAGTTCTGCTCATAAATGATAAACATCTCATTGCCTTTGAGAGCCAAAAATTACAACTGAATGAGCATATAAAGTCTACATACGATGGAAAGCCGTTGCCAATAACACATGCCTTGGTCAAGTGGAAGCAGTGCTTGTTGCGAGATAAATTTCTCGCGATGTTGCACTTGGCATATTGATGCGGTATGGTCCAGGGTTTTTGTGGTGTTAATGTAGTATGACACGGGATGACGTTTATTGCTTTAAATAAGGTTGGTGCCCTCAGAACTCAAGACTCCTATGCAATTTATTCACCAGTCTTGTCGATTTATCGTCCGTTTCGTCGAGCTTTGTTGTGTGCCCACTAGTGTTGGGTTCAGGTGTTTGTATGGCGATAAGCTATAGCAATCAGAGCATATTGCATATACATATGCTCAAACGTATAATGCAGGCGCAGAAGCAAACTTCAGCAAGGTGTTGCATTGCTAGTTTAATATTTAACATATGAAGCAGTTTATCATTTGTCTCGGTTATTTGGCAAGTCATAAAAGCAGCTGAACAAGTCTAGGTTTTTTACCTTGACATTTTGTGCAAAAAGGCTAAGAAAAATCTAGCTGCAAACGGCTTTTTAACAAAGCTAGATGCATCTAATTAGGAAATGTGAGAGATTAAAACATCTTCGTGAAAGCGATTGAAAAAATCATGGCTAGACCAAGCTAGCAAAATAAAAACTAAAAATAAATTATGCTCTAATTCAAACGCTGGCATATTCATGCAACACTACAGGTTTAAATGAGGTTTAAAGCAGGTTTAAGTGGTCTCGGGACTGAAGACTCCTGTGTGATTTATTCACCAGTCTTATCCATTTATTGTCCCTTTCGTCGAGCTCTGTTGTGGGCCCGCTAGCGTCGGGTTGAGGTGTTGCAGGGGTTTAAACGTGTTGCAGTTGGCATATTCATGCAACACTACAGGTTTAAATGAGGTGTTGTGCACCTGCTAGCGTCAGGTTGGGGTGTTGCACTGGTTTAAACGTCTTGCAATTGGCGTATTCATGCAACATTTGTTGCAGTTGGTCCAGGGTTTCGTCTAGGCCATTAACCTTTGTCTTGGTGTCAAATCACTATCCACACATGCCAAAAAAGTATACATCTACATTATTGCAACAAACTATAGATCACTCGAGCATACCCAAGCTGACCAATGCAGTTTATGATAACCTAGCAACAAGCTGATCTGGTTTCATGTAAAGGAAAAGCTATTTTCAGATTGGATATTTCATCAATTTTTTGCTTAAATACCAGCAATTGTTCATGTTTCTTGTAACAGTATTCATGACAAATAACAAACTTTGCCAATATAGGGCTCTCTAAATATTCACAGAATTCTTGTGAATTTACATGAGTGTTTTCTTCCAAACACTGTCCGCGCTTTCTCCTTTAGACGAAACCAAACCATCTTCTTGCTAAGTTATCATAGACTTCATTTCAGATTAGATGTTTCAAAAATTTATTATTAAACAAAACAACAGGTTGTGAATCTCAGCATCACTGCATCTAGGGGTTTCCCCTTCAGCCACATATGGAACTGAAATACTTGTTACTCGTTACCTCAATTGGCAGATGTCAAAGTCAAAGACAACGAAGTATCTCGCCAAAGACCCAGATTTTATACTGCACCCGAAATGCCGTTTGTCTTATATGCGCACTTGCCAAAGGCAATGCAAAATGACCACCCCTCTCTTAAGCTCCCGTTCTGTTGTTTTGGGGTAGACTTCTATTGTCAAGTACAGATGCCTAGGTTGAAAATGTTTTCTACTTCTAGATTCAGTAAAACTGTATAGCATCTGTTTTCTGAGAAAACTTGAAAAACAGCTCCATGCGAAAAGCAAAACCAGTTAAACGAAGCAGACCAAAGAAGAATTTAAAAATATCACATTCATACTAAATGGCATAATGGAAATGGAAAAAGAACAAAGCAAAATAAAATAACTACAAACAGATCTGTAAATTTAATTAATAATATAATATAATGCCATTTATTTGCTACCCGGTGGCTGGGTCGCAGGCTCGTATTAGCATTTAATCCCAGCGCCGACGTAGCCCATGATATCATGACCCATTCCATTCCTCGCCGAAATACCCGAGATGGAGGGAGGTTGCTACTCTTGGAATTAAATGTTCAGATACATACATACATTCAATTCTGTTCCCCGTACATTCATTTCAGGGAGTCCAGGTCATTACCCAAGAAAAGAAATGGCAATGACCAATTACGCAATCTTTATGTTTTTTAAACCACAGTCACAAACAATTCCTATGGAATAAATTATGCAACAAAAGTTTGAACAATATTTCTTGACACAGATTGTGAAACCAAAACCTTACATTTGTAAAATCCTTACATTTATAAAATTTTGTAACCAAGTAATCGCAGAATATAACAAAATCGGATTTTTTTCATAAAACAAAAAACACAAGTCTGAGCTGAAGAGAAAATTTAAAGAGTTACCGGTCCAAAGAACGCGGCAATGAGATTGCAGAAGACACAGCTCCCTGCACCAAGAAACCACTCCACACATTCAGACACGAACACCACAAATTACTGGATAAATGAAGCGCACCCAGACAGCAATACCCACCACCAGAAACCACTCCTCCCTCGCTGCACCACCACAAATAAGCCACAAACAGAGCAAAAGTTTCAGCAATATTTCTTGACCTAGCTTGTGAAATGAAAAGCATACATTTGTAAAATTCCTACATTTATAAAATTTTATAAGCAATTAATCCTATAGTATAAGAAAATCGGATTTTTTCCATAAAACAGAAAACAAAAGTCTCAGCTGAAGAGGAAATTCCAAGAATTACCCGTCCAAAGAACCCGTCAATGAAATTGCAGAAGACACAGCTCGTTGAACCCCATTCAGACAGCAATACACACCACCAGAAACCACCCCACCTTCGCTGCACCACCGCAAATAACCCACAAACAACCACGCCACCGCAAAAAATCCAACAAAAACAGCCACAACACAAAAGCAAGTCGCACCAAACAGAACAAGTTTGAACACCAGAGAACCTCTAAAATATAGTTTCAAAGTGCTCCATCACCCAGGCAACGAGACCGTCCTTCACCCCTGCAAACACCGAGCACACCGCATTAAACCCCTGGAACAGCTCAACCCGACGCTAGTGGGCGCACAACAGAGCCCGACGAAACGAACGATAAATCGACAAGACTGGTGAATAAATCGCACAGAAGTCTTGAGTCCCGAGACCACCAACCTCATTTAAACCGGCAAACCTCACCCCGCGCCATACTGCGTTAACACCATGGAAACCTGGACCATACCACATCAATACCCTAGCTGCAACACCGTTTAAACCCCTGGAACACCTCAACCCGACGCTAGCGGGCGCACAACAGAACTCGAACCGCAACACCGTTTAAACCCCTGGAACACCTCAACCCGACGCTAACAGGCGCACAACAGAGCTCGACAAAAGGCACGATAAATGGACAAGAATGATGAATAAATCGCACAGAAGTCTTGAGTCCCGAATCCACCGTCACCCCGTGCCACACTGCATCAACACCACGAAACCCTGGACCATACCGCATGAATACGCCAACTGCAACACCATTTAAACCCCTGCAACACCTCAACCCAACGCTAATGGCCACACAACAGAGCTTGACGAAAGGGATGATAAATCCACAAGACTGCTGAATAAATCGCACAGGAGTCTTGAGTCCCGAGACCACCACCACCGCGCGCCAAGAGAGCTCGACGAAAGGGACGATAAATGAATAAATCCACAAGACTGCTGAATAAATCGCACAGGAGTCTTGACTCCCGAGACCACCACCACCCCGCGCCAACAGAGCTCGACGAAAGGGATGATAAATGAATAAATCCACAAGACTGCTGAATAAATCGCACAGGAGTCTTGACTCCCGAGACCACCACCACCCCACGCCAACAGAGCTCGATGAAAGGGATGATAATTGAACAAGACTCATGAATAAATCGCATAGGAGTCTTGAGTCCCGAGACCATTTAAACCTCATTTAAACTTGCATTTAAACCTCATTTAAACACGTTTAAACCCCTGCAACACCTCAACCCAACGCCAACGGGCGCACAACAGAGCTCGACGAAAGGCACGATAAATGGACAAGACTGGTGAATAAATCACACAGGAGTCTTCAGTCCCGAGACCATTTAAACCCCTGCAACACCTCAACCCAACGCCAGCGCACAACAGAGCTCGACGAAAGGAACGATAAATGGACAAGACTGGTGAATAAATTGCACAAGAGTCTTCAGTCCCGAGACCATTTAAACCTCGACGCCAGTGGGCGCACAACAGAGCTCGACGAAAGGGACGATAAATGGACGAGATGGGTGAATAAATCGCACAGGAGTCTTCAGTCCCGAGACCATTTAAACCTCATTTAAAACGGTAAACGTCACCGCGCCGCCGGGGCCTGGGGCACACAGCCCCAGGCCAACGTCACTGCGTCCGGATCCAACCACAACCACGTAAAATGAATTTTAAAAAAATACAAAAAATACGAATAATATAAACTTTAACAAAAACTTTGCAATTTGATATCCGCGATTTTCGGCACCCCAACTAATACCACCCGACTCAAAACTATATGTCGGGGACATAAAAAACATAACGACAAACTCTTCTGCGTGATAGCTTTCGCGCAATTGATTATAACATAGAAATTCATAACAAGAGGTTAAAATAATATGTCGCGGATCTGTTTTGCTCGAAGAAGCCAACGACTGGCAAAATTATATTGAAATTTAGGATGTCATGGCTTACGTGGTAAATGACTTTGTAGGGCAGATGGTCACATGGTCAAGAATCGGCAAATTTGACAAATTTGTCACATGTCGGGGATGGTTGGAAAATGTTGTCTAAATTTTTATTTTAAAATTCAAATTGTCAAAAGCATATGTATAATATAACAAATTAATTTAATAATAATTAATTAATGTTACAGGTGGTGCTCGTTTGCAGGAATTTTTATTTTATAAATTAATTATATTTATTTTTTATTTAAAACATTAAAAGTGTACTAAACTAATAATAAATCTAAATATTAAATTTTAAAAATTTTTATAATTATTTTAATTTTCCAATTATTAAATTTAATAATTAAATTTTACAAAACTTTAAATTTTTTATAAAATCTTTTATGTGAAAATTAAAATTAAAATAAGTTAAACTAACCAGCAGCTAGCAAGGAATAATAATAATAATTTGATAATAAAATAAGAACTATCACAATCAAAATAGCTTTATCTTAATTTTGAGGAATCTTTGTGTTTTTTTTTTTCTAATGACAAACAATGGTATTGGTTTTAAAATGACATGCAATGATATGTATATCTGTAAAATGCAAACAATATCCGTTTTTAAAGGACAAGTAATAAGATGTATATTTGTTAAATGCCAGCAATGACATGTATATTTAATATTGTACTGTTATAAATTTAATTTGTATATTAATAATGTGTATTTATATTTTTTAGTTATATTTTTAATATATATAAAAACAAATTATTTTTAATAAATTGAAAAATTGTTTTTTTTTTAAATAAATCAATTAAAAAAATAAAAGTTTAGGATGGCCGGCATATTTTTGGATCCGCGAAACATTTTCACATCTAGGTTAAATCACATTCAACGCCACATGTACAGTGAAAGAAACCTAAAATAGTTAGAAATTAATTCAAACAATCCTCTTTATT
Source organism: Larix kaempferi (assembly GCA_027924585.1). NCBI lineage: Eukaryota > Viridiplantae > Streptophyta > Pinopsida > Pinales > Pinaceae > Larix > Larix kaempferi. The sequence goes on from BSBM01000953.1 coordinate 450,832, forward strand.
TTCAACATCATACAATTACATCATTTACAACCCATTCTACAACTTAAACTATTTAACATTATAATAACATGCTAGTGCCATACCGTTCGAAATGCCTCTTGAGCTTACAATACAATATATTTCAAAATACTTTTCTAAACTATTCTGTTTTGACATCAATCTAAGCTAACATTATAATAACATGCTAGTGCCATACCGTTCGAAATGCCTTTTGAGCTTACAATACAATATATTTCAAAATACTTTTCTAAACTATTCTGTGTTGACATCAATCTAAGCTAGGTTTACAAAATAATCTGCAAAACTTGTATTTGTATTTAATTCTCCTTATGGTGTTCTTCATCTTCATCTTCACTCTAAAATTACTTTTCTTCATTAAAAATGCAACATAATAATCTATGTTGATTCTGCTATTTAGTTGCTATGCAATTTCAAATTGTTCATTTTCAGCATAAGCTGCAATTTCAATCCTCAAATAACCTGCAATGTCTTTTTTCTTTATTTGGATTTTGTTGCTTAGAAGCTTTAACTTTTCATCTAATTCTTCATTTTCAGTTGCAACACATACTTTATGATAATATTTATCATACTTAGGAAATGCAAGCCATTCTTGAGAGAATTTTAGCTCGACATAGAGCTAATTAAATTCATCATTTTTCTTAATTTCTTCCATTATTATGAGTTCTCTAACCTTTAGGTCAACATTCTTAAGGTTCAATTTCATCCTATTGAGCAGCTAAAGAAATTCTATTAAGTGAAAATAGGCCTTCTTCTCTCTTCACTAGCTAGTGTAAAGTTGTACTAACAAATTATTGATGAGTGCTATACTTTTTACTTTTCAAATTTTCTTATAAGAAAACCTTCAAGGTTACGATCAGTCAACCATAAAATTCTAATGCAAATGATGACTTGCCTCCAAACACAAACACACTTATCTTATGTTAATCCACGGTTCTTCTCCCCCTTAAATCATAACTATAATCTCATCATGCTCCAAATCACATTTGACTCAACAAACACCAATATACAAATTATTTTAATAACCTCAACCAACAGACAACATCCAGTAACAACATACTAATTGAAAGCTAAGGAACTGCGTGAACACATAATGAAATTCTTGACGTTTCTATCCCTCCTCTAGGATAATCATCATGAGACAAATGAAGCCTATAAGAAAAAATAATAAGATTCCCAAGAGCTTATAAATACGTGAAGTTGTTTAACCTATGAGGCAAGGAGAGGTCGGCCATGCAAGATGGATATAGAATTAGGGTTAGGGTTACCAAAAGTTTATAATTATTTATTATTATGTATTAACAACTATATAATTAGTATGTTGTCTTAGGAACATATATACTAATTACATATCATAGCTAACCATAATAATATAGATGAGAGGTCTAAAGGAGATAAATCTAGATTTCTTGTCTATTTAGGTCTAGAAGCTTATTTTACCTAAAGGTAGTGAATAAGGGATTTCCAGGTATCATTGAGCTTTGTTCCATCGTCCCTATTTGATAGGATAATTAATAATCCAACCTTTGTCTACCTTAGTATTTTTATTTTTCATAGTATTGGATGATGTTGTTGAACCCCAAGTGATGTGCAATTCTCATATGGGCCTCATTAGCCACTTGATGCGCCCTCATGCATGAATTTAAGCCATGGAGAGTCAATTCCCTAGATTTTAGGAGCTAACTCAGTGATCTGGCTCAGTCCACCTAAGTTCATGACGATAGTGGGGGGGTTGAGATCCAATTTCTACTGGCTATCAACTAATGCGTGCCCTCTCTAGCTTAGTTTGCATGGAAAACTCACTGATGCGCCTTGCATGATCAATTAACTGACAGTAGCTTCATTGAATTTCTTTGCACGTATGAATTTACTGTTTAATTCTTTCTAATTTCACTATAACTCTTATTCTTTGCTAATTTTGTCACTGCGAGTTATTCCCAGGCTCAATGATCTACTATGTTCCATAATTTCATATGGTATCAGAGATCAGCAGAGCTGGTTTATCTTCATTTTGAGGGTTTTCTGTGGTTTTTTGAGAAGTTTTCATTGCAGCAGCAACAGTTTACAGTCGCTCCAGTAGCTATAGATGGAGAATTCGTCCTTTGATACCAAGAATCCCGACACCCTTCGATTATCTAGATAGGAGGGAAGATATGCATATTTTCTTGTGCAACAAGTGTTTGTATAGGGTCACAATGGGAAAGAAAGTTGAACCTCAAGCATTTATTGAGAAAGCAAAGTACCTGAACAAGCTAGATGAGGCTTTTGGTTTTATGTGTATTCACATCTCCAAAGACTTGCTCTTCCATATTAATGGATTGAAAACACTAAGGGAGGTTTGGTTGAAGCTTGAAACTCTCTTTGGTGAGTAAGATGAGATGAGAGGACACATTTTGGAGAATGAATTAATTTCTCTTCAACCCAACAATTTTGAAACCATACAATTGTTCTTCTCCAAGTTCAAATATTTAGTTATGCAGATCAAACAATGTGGAATTGAAAATAAGGATAAGCAGCTGGTGCTATCCATCCTGAGTAATATTGGCCCTGAATCTCCAATATTTGTGTCTACCTTTCACTTTGGGAGATTGTCAATCCCCAATTGGAAAAATACTTCTTTAGATGCATTCACAGAATCATTGATCCAAGAACAAGACAAACTGATCTAAATGGGAGCCCTAAAGGCCTCCAAGAATCACCCTCTTATGAATGGGGATTCCAAGAATTCGAATGCTAAAGGGAAGCAGAAGGGAAAGGACAAGAAGTAGTTTGAATCCAAACCAAAGGAGAATCCTAATACATCGGAAGGGGCCTCCATCTCCAAGAAGGATTATCAAAAGAGGTTTGGGAATACCAAGTGTACGTATTGCAAGAAAGGAAACCGTCCAAAGAGTTCTTGCATGAATACGACAATAGATCAAATGGCCAAACTTCTTGTACAACACAACATTTCCCTCCTAGAAGGCGCAAGGAAGACTAATTTTGGAAGAAAAACATATGAACATGAGATATGCCATGCACTGAAGGCTAGATTCTAACAATCATAAGCCTTCCTCATATATTCTGGAGCCTCCAACCACATGGTTTCTGCCAGAGAGTCTTTTTCTTTTCTAGATCTCACTGATGGTCCTAGTATTCACATGGGAGATGATTCACGGATCTCTGTTGAAAGGAAGGGAAAAATACAAGTGGAGAATGAAAAGTTCAACAATGTTTTGTATGTGCCTTCTTTTGAAACAAACATGTTATTTGTTTATTAGATGACACACACAGGTTCACCAAAGGAAGTTATTTTTGGACTTGACACAGTTGATATTGTACAGATCTCTTCTAAGAAGCTAATAGCTAAAGGTGTTGCAAACCATTCCTCAAAGGGATATGATTTCTCACATTTTTTTCCATGTTCTCATCAAAGTGCCCTCTTGATCCATGCCAACAAGACTAGAAGACTCTGGCATGAGAGATTTGAACATCTCAATTCCAAGTACTTGCAGCAGTTGCACAAGGAAGATATGGTTGAAGGATTGCCTGACATAAAATTCTCTCAAGGAATCTACCCGACATAAAATTCTCTCAAGGAATCTACAAAGGTTGCTTGGTAGGAAAGCATCCAGAGTGAAATTTTGATGTTGGGAAGGAAAAGAGAGCATCCTCCACACTTGATTTGATACACAATGATGTCTTAGGACCAATTCCCATGGATTCTATGAATGGATCCAAATACTTTCTGACCTTCATATATGACTACTCTAGGTTATGTTGGATCCATTTTCTTAAGCGGAAGTCTGAGGTATTCGAGACTTGCAAATTTTTCAAGGCCTTGGTTGAGAACACTGCTGGGAATAAGATCAAAGCACTCAAATATGACAATGGAGGGGAGTACATCAAGAAAGATTTGCAGCAGTTTTTTGCTTCAAAGGGCATCCAAATGCAACATTCTATCCCATACACACCATAGAAAAATGGTGTATCTGAGAGGAAGATAAGTGAATTGAAATAAACGGATACCTGTCTACTTGAATCAAGGGATATTCCACCATATCAATGGGAAGAAGTATTGAATTGTGTTTCATACGTTCAAAACAGGGTACCCCACAAATCAATGGATGGGGTCACTTCATTCAGAGAACTAAATGGACACAATCCAAATGTCTCTCACCTGAGGGTTTTTGGATCCAACGTATGGGCCAAAATCCCATCTGACAAAAGAAAATATCTTCAACCCCAAAGTAGTGAATGCATTTTGATGGTCTATGGAGAAGATGAAAATGAATACAATCTTATGGAGATTGCAACAAGAAGATGCTTCATTGAAAGAATTCTCCAGTTCAATGAAGATCCATTGCAATATCTATAGTCAATTGAAGAACAAGGTAGATTTGATTTGTCTAATCCATTTGCACTTAATGAAGATCAGAATGATGTCCGTTCTGATGATCCAAATTTAGAATCTAAAGATGAAGACCAAGTTGAATAAGATCTTGATGTTGAGTATGAAGATCATGTAGATCCAGATCCAGATCCAACACCTACAACCAATCCAAGGCCAAAATGGGCTCAAAAATTCCTTGAAGCTATTGGGAACATAGCTAGAGATCCATCTGAGCATAGAAGAAACAGATCTCTGTTCCAAGATGCAAACCTTGCACTATGTCATACAGATCCACTTCTCCTAGAGAGGTGCTACATAATGGTGGGATCTAATCCACAATCCTTCAAAGAGGCTTTCCATGATCCAAGATGGTAGGCTATCATGGATGAAGAATATGAGTCACTGTAGAACAATGAGACATGGGATCTTGTCTTCCCCTAGGGAGAAAGCTAGTTCAGTGCAAGTGGATTTACAAAACAAAACTTGCTTCTAATGGATATACAACCAAGTACAAATCTCAGTTGGCTACCAAGGGGTGTTCGTAGGTTCATGGATTGGAATACAATGAGACATTCTCCCTAGCAGCAAGAATGGATTCTATCAGACTTTTTTTGGAAATTGCAGCTTCAAAACAGTGGGAGGTACATCACATGGATGTTAAAAGTGGCTTCCTGCATGGTGACTTAGAAGAAGAGATCTACATGAAGTAGCCTAAGGGGTACACAGGTGATCCATCCTTGGTATGCAGACTAAGGAAATCATTGTATGGGCTCAAGCAAGCCCCTAAGGAATGGTATTCCAAAATGGATTCTTTCTTACTATCATAGAAGTTTGAGAGATGAAAATATGATTCCAATGTCTACATTCAACAAAACGGAGGTTTCCTATTGTTGATTGTATTGTATGTTGATGACTTGCTCATCACTAGTGGTTCATCTATTGGATTGAAGAAGATAAATTCTGCTTTGAGCAAAGCCTTCTCCATGACAAATCTAGGGCTGCTGAAATAGTTTATTGCCTCAAAGCAACTCAAAGATACTCAGGGATCATGATTTCATAGTTTAGATATGCATTTGATATGCTCAAAAATTTCCACATGGATGATTGTAGAGCAACGAATTTTCCGTTCCTATCTGGCATCAGATTGGAAGAATGTGGTTCTACTCCTTTGGTAGACATCGTGTTGTATATGCAGCTGATTGGTAGCTTATTGTACTAGACACATTTGAGACCATATTTGTCTTATGTTGTTAGTGTTGTGGAAAGGTACATGCAGGATCCACATGAGCTACATTGGAAGGAATCAAAAAGAATCTTGCACTATGTGCAGGGTACAAAAGAGTTTGGGATTCATTACTCTGCTGGTGCTTAGTTAGATCTAGTTGGTTTTGCTGACTCGGATTGGGCTGAATCAGACTAGGATGGAGACAACAATGACAAAAAATCTACTTCAGGATATGTGTTCATGTTGGGATCAGGACCAATATGTTGGTCAAGCAAGAAGAAAGCAGTGCTTGCACTCTCTTCAGCAGAAGCAGAGTACAGAGTGGCTGTGAATGCAGCTATTTAGGAAGTTTGGTTACATGGCATATTGAAAGAGTTTGGGATTCACACTTCTCCTTCAATAGATTTTTTTTGTGATAATCAAAGTTCCATAAGGATATCCATTGATCCAGTTCATAAACAAGGAACCAAACACATTGAGGTTCATATGCACTACATCAGGGAACTAGTGCACAACAGTACCATCGCACTGCATTATTATCCTACAAAGGAGAAGATTGTAGACATTTTTACAAAATATTTCACTCATAAGATATTTGGCTATCTCATATCTCTGCTTGGTGGGAAGTTTGTTTGAGTTTCTTGTTGTTCATCTTTTAGGGGGGGGTTCCCATGAGATTTTCCCCATTTCCTTAGTTTCATGAACAATTATCTTTTATTATTGTTGTATGGGTGACCTTTGGTCTCAGTTACCAGGGGGCAAGTTGTCTAACTTTGGATTAAGGGGGGTTGTTAGGATAATTAATAATCCAACCTTTTTCCACCTTAGTATTTTTCTTTTTCCTAGTATAGGATGATGTTGATGACCCCCTAGTGGTGTGCAGTTGTCATATGGGCTACATTAGCCACTTGATACACCCTCATGCATGAACTTAGGCCATGCAGAGTTAGTTCCTTGTATTTTAGGAGCTAACTCACAGATCTTGTTCAGTCCACTTAAGTTCATGACTATAGTGGGGGTTTTGAGCTCCAATTTCCATTGACTGTCAACTAATGCGCCCTCTCTATCCTATTTTTGCATGGAAAACTCATTGATGCACCTTGCATGATCACTTAATTTATAGTAGCTTCAGTGAACTAACATTCAGTTGAGTTTACAACTATCGAAACATTGTAGAAGGGATAATTCCTATGTTACACTGTGATGGATTCAAATTTTTCCTGGGTAATAAAATTTATCCAATTGTACTATATTCTTTTAGTATACATATTAATGGATACGACATGCATTCTTGTGCACATTTGAGTTTCTTTGCATGTATGAATTTATTGTTCAATTCTTGCTAATTTTCACTGTAATTCTTCTTCTTTGTTAATTATGTCATTGTGAGGTATTCCGATGCTCAATGATCTGTTGTATTCCAGAATTTCATCCTATTAAGGCATTCAACATTCATGTTAATTTCAATCCTCTCTCTAAATTTTCTTTTTATTGGGTTTTCCTCTCATGCAAGGACTCTAACATCTTCTGGGCGAATTTGGTGTTGAGTTAGGTGTGAATGCTCATCCAAGGTTGATTTCTTGTGTCTATCATGCCTTAGGTCTCCACTATGATCCTTTAATCTAGTTTTCATGGATCTCTCAATTTCTCCAAAATACACCTTCCCACATGAACAAGGGATGGAATAGGCACCTTTGTATGCACTGGGATCAATTGGGTCTTTCAATGAGTCCACCATCTTTCTGATTATATTGGGAGGGGTGAAAACGAACTTTAAATTGTGTCTCCTTAGAGTCTTGGCTAGCCTATCTGTGGTACCTTTTATGTAAGGAAGAAAAACGTTTTGCTCATTATTGTTGTCTTCCTTGTTCTCTTTTGTGCTCATTAATCTTTACTAGGTTGTTGCAACTGCTTTTTTGAATTGATTGCTATAATATCCATTTTCTGCAAAAACCTCAGATAAGTGTTCAATCTCTTGCTCAATGATTTCCTTGTCTGAAATTCCAAGGGCTCTTGTTATCACAGTGTTGATTACTCCATTTTTTTGCAAAGGTAAATGATTTGAATTAGCATGAATATACCTTTCCTTGTGAGTCTTTTTTTCTAAACACTTGATGTGATATTGAACCATCTTCTTTCTTTGAGAGAAGAACATCAATAAACATCAGGCTATTGCTAACCTCAATCTCCATGGTGAACTTGATGCTGTCATTCTGGCTATTAATATTTTCAAGAAACTTTTCTAAATTAGTCTTACCATCAGGACAAACTATGTCGTTGTCGTCAACATACCATTTCTATCTCTTTGGTTTGAGTGGGAGAGAGTCTATAGGGAGTTTCTCGAAGTTTTCCATGTATAGATTCCCTACAACTAGTGAGAGGGGTGAGCCCATTTCCACCCCCTCCACCTGCTCAAAGAATTCATTTTGAAAGGTGAAAAATGTATATTGTAAGAAAACCTCCTCCAGTTTTGCAGTATCCTCATTCGTGAGATTCCTAATTATGTCAATAGTATATATTACTGGGATCTTTGTGTACAACGACACTATGTTGAAACTTACCAGAATGTCCTCTTTGTCAAGTTTTTCCTCACGTATCTCTTGTATCCAACATGTGGATTCTTTAACGAAGGAGTTTGTTTTTCCCACTAGACGTTTGAGAAGATTGTCCAGGAATTTAGCCAACTTGTAGGTGGGTGATGTTGGAAATGGTTAATTACTCCATCGTTTGATAAGATGGTTGCCGAAATCACAAAAAGACAAGCACCGCCCAGATTTAATGTATTATATTTTTAAAAGGCCATTAAACAAACAAAATCTGATTTTGTTAACTGTTCAAATGATTGAAGAGGCCTCCACCGTCAAACTGATTTATTCAGTAAGGTTGAAGAGACATTCAGAAACTCTGTTGCAACATATCAAGTTTTGAAGAGGCATTTATAGTCAGATATTGAACTGCTCAAGGATGCAACAGAAAATAGCATTTAATTTTTGTAGATCATATTTTGTTATGAAGGGTTAATTGGATTTATTGTTTGATTACCCTGAAACACTATATACACTTCCTATAACATCATGAAAAATACCAAAAAAAAATCTAATAGCAATAATTATCAAAGTCATTAACATGGAATATATAAATTAATTAGATTTCTTAACTAAGATAATTTGTAACGATGACATGTCATACTTCCCAAATAAATATAGTATAATTGTAATTGCTATTTCAAATTTAAGTGGATGTCAATCTCCTTAACAACAGATCTTTTATGATTATGCAAACAAGTACAAAATACAGATGTGCTTAAGTTCTTGAATGTGATTACATGATGTACTATTGTGATGTTTTGATGAAGTGCTAACAGTTTGCTTGTATGATGATGAAGGGGTCCTATGAGGTACCCTAGAGTTTACTTAGCTACATTTAGCTAAGTCATTTGAATCTTGTTTCCATGTGCAGACCGCAAGTAAGAAATCCTATAAGACAACATGTATTAAGAGTACTTGTATCTTTCCATTCATTGTCAATGTAAAATTAGAATGCTAAGTACTTCCTTGTGACACAAGTTACTGGAGGTATGGATACATGGTTCAAATCCTAGTTTATGTACTGTAATTATCAAAGTCATTAACATGGAATATATAAATTAATTAGATTTCTTAACTAACATAATTTGTAACGATGACACGTCATACTTCCCAAATAAATATAGTATAATTGTAATTGCTATTTCAAATTTAAGTGGATGTCAATCTCCTTAACAACAGATCTTTTATGATTATGCAAACAAGTACAAAATACAAATTTTCTTAAGTTCTTGAATGTGATTACATGTTGTACTATTGTGATTTTTTTATGAAGTGCTGATAGTTTGTTTGTATAATTATGAAGAGGTCCTATGATGTACCATGGAGTTTACTTAGCTACATTTAGCTAAGTCATTTGAATCTTGTTTCCATGTGCAGACCGCAGGTAAGAAATCCTATAAGACAACATGTGTTAAGAGTACTTGTATCTTTCAATTCATCATCAATGTAAAATTAGAATGATAACTACTTCCTTGCGACACAAGTTACTGGAGGTATGGATACATGGTTCAAATCCTAGTTTATGTACTGACATTTATATTCTTCAGTGTTATCTTTTCACGTTGTCCAAGTGTTCTATTATAATGCTACATATAAATCATCATATGACTACTGTCATTATCATGAATATAGCGATACTGATATATATTGAAACTACTATTAGGAAACTTGCAGAAGAAGTGTTTATACCTTTGAACTATCATTATGTTTTACATCTACAGTACTCAGACTATTCTACGTTCTAAATTCATTATTTGATTATCATTACACAGTTAAAGTATAAGAACGTCTCGTGACTAGTGTTATGAACTCTGCATTGAAGTGTAATGTCACCAGTTTTAAACTATGCCCTTGATATCATGTTTAATAATTAAACTTTACTATACATGGCATAGCATATTAAATGTGTATTACTTAACTATACCTAGAGCATCACACTATTATTATGCATTGGAAAGTTATAGTGGATGTATGAAATCTATAATGCTTTTAGTATCTAATACTATTTATGCATAGTTAGAAACCTAACCAAATCTATAGTATCCATTATCAATTGTTTAACAATATACATATATGGCTAGATCTATTTTATATACATATATGTCTATACTCGAGCCTTAGTAATTGAATCGTTAACATCATAAGGTGATTATACAATCACACTATACCTTAGCATATAATACCATATTATGATGCATAACGAAGGACTATAGAGATTGATATGAAATTTTATTAATGGTTATAACAATGCAATCAATTCAATATTGAAAGGTGATAAGCTCAATCCTTAACATGCTTAAACTGGCGATGATAGGTCTTAGCTATTAATGTCGATGCACTTGATGGTGATGTGGAAACTCTACTATATGATATTCACATGGTTGTGATTTCAATGATCGCCATGATGAGGCTGAGTTGTGCCATGCACCAGCTCTCGGCCCACTTACTTGGCAGTTGGTATATGCATCTATTAAATGGTATTGATTGTATTGCAGGTTCGAATATCAACGTGCCTTACCGGAAGTTGATCCACCATTTATTTTCACTATGATCTAAGGCTGTGAATCAAACCCTAAACCTTGTTGTATGTAATGGTAGCGAGTTTCCCGGTCTTCATTGTTATGTTAGAGTTGAGACCGACAGGATGCCAAAATGTAGGGTTGGGGAGAATTCCTCTTAGGGGTTTCGATCCTCTGACCTGTAAGAGGTAATTTTTAATATTTGCAGGCTTAAGCTTCGTGCCATAGAGCCACGATACAGTCATACAAAGTGTGGTTTTCCTGGCAACTATTGAGAGTGGTTTGTATTTGGATTTTGATTCTTCAATAGATCGTATTGTCTTCTGAGTCTCTACATGTATGAATGCTGCAACCAACCTATGGCTTCATTGTTCTTGCTTGGAGTGAAGCTTTTAAAGGGTAAGTAAGTTGATACTGAATTTAATACTGTGAACTTAGTTCTTGTTTGCGTTTGCATGCTTTTAACCCTTCAAACTTGTAATATTGTAGGTACCCACTTCATAGGATGGTTCCTGTGCGAGCATGGAGAATGGAATATGCTTCTACTTCTCCTGGTAAGATCCGGTGGTTCTTGAAAAACCTCGTAGGTGCCTTCGATGGTGTTTTCTGTGTGCCAATATTTGCAAACCTTCGACTTGTTTAAGCGATGACCGAATGCGAAGTTTTAAGTTTGTCTTGTTTTGTTTTAAACTGTATAGATGGTAACGTCTCTGTCTTTTAAGTTGCCACTTGGCTATTTGATGCTTGGTTGTGTTTTTTATGAGAACTTGGTTCTTGTTTTCATGTTGTTTAAGTCCAGGGAAAAACCCTATGTAACTTTGTTCTTCCACATCCTCGACTTAATGTTAAAGATGATGAGGTAACTCTGTGTACTATTGGGAACCTTGTAAGGCCGTAATGTAATTCTCTATTATATATTTTGAATGAAAACCAAGAAGCGAGGGTTCTTTTGCAATGGTAAACTATGGTTCGTTTCTTTGCAATGGAAAGTTATGTTTTGAATAACATTTGAGAACATTGTGTGAAAGCTGGTTACGGTGATGCCAAGCAACAATGGTTGTCTTGTGCCGAAAATTAGAATTTGCATCACTGTAAAAATTGTATGTCTGTGTTTCATTCTCGTTGATGATAATTGTTTTTGGAAATAGATGAAATAGTTTGACTGTTAAAACATTTCTCGAAAAGGTTAAGTCTCCATGTTCTAGTTTGTTTTACGATGGTTACCCTACCTGTAGCTTACGATTTCTATCGGGCTTGTGCTGGGCTTTGTACCCAAAACTTAATCTTTGTAAAAATAATTTCGGTAATGTATATGTGTTATTTGTTAGGGTTATGAGATATCAAAAATCAATAGTACAGAATCGTATTTTCTGTTAAGAGATAAATAATGTCTTACTATTAGTCTTGGCATAAATCAAAGATAGTTGAAACGTTGCCTAGGGTTTAGTTATCAAGCTATTGTAACTGCGACAATAATGTCTAATGTTGCCAAGAATAAGGTGTTATGAACTGTGTAATAAAAGAACGTTTAGATTCTAGGGTTTGTGATAGTAGGGTTTTGACACTACCATGAAAAGATTTGTAATTTAAATATTGAAATGAAGGGATGATGAATTAATAGGTTTACAAAAATATATTTGTGCAGAGAATAGATTTTACAGATGCTAAAATTCTAGACTATACTTTACTAGAACACATTAGGAAAATAAATGTTGAATTGCATGATATTTCTATCGGAAAAAGATGTATTGAAAATGGAATATATAAACCTTGTGCAGAAATTAATTCTTGAAGCTGCTATTATTCTTGAATTACACTTGCTTGAAAAACATGTAATGTATAAGATTGATGCATTTAATTTCTATCTGCAAGGAATAGAGTTAAGAGAAATATATAGAACTATGCAGAAAATAGACTGTGTTTTTCTTTCCTATATTAATAAAATAATTCTATACTATTGTTGATGGTATACTGTAAAGTTTACTGTGTTGAATTATAGGACATAATTTTAAGCCAGAACACTACTGAAATCATTATTCCAATCATTGGCATTCTGCCTATCTCTCATCTATCCTTAATTTGCTTCTCTATACTAGAGTACTATGCAGAGAACAGCATGGGAAAAAATATAGAGATTCTTATCTAATCAGGTCTTTAACAAAGCTCTATCATTCAGAATTAAACATACATCAGAAAATAAAATAAATTCTTTTACAAAACAGAGATTGACTAAGCAAAAACATTAAGCTATAAACAAAGTAGGAACAGTGAAACCTGGTTAAGTGTAGGGAAACAAACAGTCCAACGAACCTGTTCCACCCAACCAATTGCTGAAGACGGCCAAGTTACTTGCCTTAGGACCCCCGAGCCTGTTCACTGAACCACCAGGAGGAAAAAACTTAGAAGCTTAGTACCTCAACTTGCAGTAGCAATAGTTATCCAGTCTTAAAGACTTAGAAATCAAAGAGACCTGCACCAACACCTCTGGTTCTCCTCCTCGGAATAATTTGCAGCCTTACAGTTGCACTCTCACATAGCCTCCCTATTCGAATCTCTGAGTGATCACCTGATGCACTTGAGGAATATTTCTACATAAAATATTGAAAGAGAGTTTCCTTCTCAATTCTAATTGCCTTATGTAGGCTGCTTAGGCCTTTTAGTGGTCAACTGGTCATTTAATGAGCTTCTTGCTCACTCCCACCACCTGTGGGATAATGCCAAATTTTTAGGGGTAGTTGTCCCATAACCAACAGCTAGTGGTGAAGTGCAATTGCTGCCATCTATCCCATGCCTTCTAACAGCTTCCATTCCTCCTAGTGGGTCAGTGAACACTCATTTAATAGTTTCCTTGGGTGTTTATCTCCTACTTTAATTTATTAAATAATAATAATCAGTAATTACATTCATCCTTGACCAAGCTTGGTCATAATTACAAAAAAATTTAATTAAAATTTAACATAAAGTATTTTGCCATTAAAATAATATTTTCATAATTTGGGTGGGTGACATACACCCCTCCTTAAGCCTCAACATCGTCCTCGATGTTGGTTAATCACTCTCTGAGTGTTCCTAAAATAGAGTTCGGTATGCTGCCTGCATACTACTCTCCAACTCCCAGGTTGCGTCTTCCGGGCTAAGGTGCTTCCATTGCACTTTCACTTGCCCAATGGTGCGATTCCGGAGCAGAGTTTCCCTCCTTTCAAGGATACAGTCCGGTTCCGCCTGAAAATCGTCGTCTTGTCCCACCTGTACATCATTCGAGTTTACAACATCACTAGCATCATGTACATACTTCTTTAAAACGATATACGAAAAACATTATGTATCTTTAAGTTTGGTGGCAAAGCCAATTGGTATGCCACTAGTCCAACCCTTGAAAATATTTCGAAAGGACCACAATACATGGGTTCCAACTTGGCACAGCTTCCCAATTTCAATGAACTCTTTTTTGGTCTTACCTTGAGGAACACATGTTCACCAACCTAGAACTCTTTACGAGTCATTTTTAGATCTTCTTGACTCTTTTGACTATCTTGGGCAGCTTTTAGATTTCCCTGTACCTGTTTCACAATTAGTTCTAACTCGTACAAAATTTCATGTCCTAAAACAAGTCTATTTACTGGGTCATTCCAAGAAATAGGTGTATCAAATTTCCTACCATAAAGAATTTCAAATGGGATAAGTCTGGCTAATGCATGATAATGGTTATTATATGCAAATTATGCTAGATGCGAGTAGTTTTCCCACTTACCAGGCTGATCCTTAACATACATTCTCAGTAAGTATTCCAAAACTTGATTCACCCTTTCAGTCTGTCCATCTGTTTGTGAATGAAATGTTGTGCTGAAATTTAAGGTTGTATTCAACCCTTTAAATAAGGACCTCCGGACCCCCGAGCTTGTTCACTGAACCACCAGGAGGAAGAAACTTGTAAGCTTAGGACCTCAACTTGCAGTAGCAATAGTTATCCAGTCTTAAAGACTTAGCAGTCAAAGGGACCTACACCGACATCTCTGGTTCTCCTCCTCATAATAATTTGCAGACTTAAAGTTGCACTATCACATAGCCTACCTATTCAAATCTCTGAGTGATCACCTAATGCACTTGAGGAATATTATGCAGAAAATATTTTAAGAGAGCTTCCTGCTCAATTCGAATTGCCTTATGTAGGATTCCTAGGCCTTTTAGTGGTTAACTGGTCATTTAATGAGCTGCCTGCTCACTCCCACCACCTGGGGGATAATGCCACATTTTTAGGGGTAGTTGTCCCATAACCAATAGCTAGTGGTGAAGTGCAATTGCTGCCATCTGTCCCATGCCTTCTAACAACCTCCATTCCTCCTAGTGGGTCAGTGAACACTCATTTAACAGTTCCCTTGGGTGTTTGTCTCCTACTTTAATTTATTAAATAATAATAATCAGTAATTACGTTCATCATTGACCAAACTTGGTCATAATTACAAAACTTTGAAATTAAAATTTAACATAAAGTATTTTGCCAATAAAATAATATTTTCAGAATTTGGGTAGGTGACATACACCCCCCTTTAAGCCTTAACATCGTCCTCGATGTTGTTTGATCACTCTCTGAGTGTTCTTGAAATAGAGTTTGGTATGCTGCATGCATACTACTCTCCAACTCCCAGGTTGCCTCTTCTAAGCTAAGGTGCTTTCATTGCACTCTCACTTTCCCAATGGTGCGATTCCGGAGTAGAGTTTCTCTCCTTTCGAGGATATAGTCTGGTTCCACCTGAAAATTGTCATCTTGTCCCAAATGTACATCATTACTATTTACAACATGAGCAGCATCGTGTACATACTTCTTTAAAAATGATATATGAAAAACATTATGTATCTTTAAATTTGATGGCAAAGCTAGTTGGTATGCCACTTGTCAAACCCTTGACAATATTTCGAAAGGACCACAATACCTGGGTGCCAACTTGGCACAGCTTCCCAATTTCAATGAACTCTTTTTCGGTCTTACCTTGAGGAACACATGTTCACCAACCTTGAACTCTTTGTGAGTCCTTTTTAGATCTGCTTGACTCTTTTGCTTATCTTGGTCAGCTTTTAGATTTCCTTGTACCTGTTTCACAATTAGTTCTAACTCCTTCAACAATTTAGGTCCTAAAACAACTCTATTTACTGGGTCATTCCAAGAAACAGGTGTATCACATTTACCACCATAAAGAATTTCAAATGGGCTAAGTCTGGATGATGCATGATAATGGTTATTATATGCAAATTCTGCTAGATGCAAGTAGTCTTCCCACTTACCAAGCTGATCCTTAACATACATTCTCAGTAAGTCTTTAAAAACTTGAATCACCCTTTCGGTTTGTCCATCCATTTGTGGATGAAATGTTGTGTTGAAATTTAAGGTTGTATTCAACCCTTTAAATAAGGACCTCCAAATGTTTCCAGTAAACTTAGAGTCACGATCTGAAATTATCACTTTCGGTATACCATGTAATCGAAAAATATGCTTCATGAATATTTTTGCAATGTCTGGAACCTTATGAGTAGTCTTCACAGGTATAAAGTGTGCTGCCTTGCTAAGTTTTTCCGCTACCACCATGATAGCGTCATTTTGTTTCTGATTTTTGGGTAGTCTAGTAATAAAGTCTATGCTTATCACTTCCCATTTCTAGCTAGGTATAGGCAATGGCTGTAATAGTCCAACTGGATGTTGATGTTCAACTTTCACTTTTTGACAGTCCAAACACTTAGCTATGTACTCTGCTACTTCATCTTTCATTCTGAGCCAATAGTAATCTTTCCATAGCATAGTAATGGTTTTTTGATAACTTGGATGGCCAGAGTAATGGCTTTTATTCATCTCGTTTAAAATCAGAATTTCTACTTCTAGTATGTTGGGTACATACAATCTGTTTTTGTATTACAATAGTCCATTTTCCTTTAAACTGTAATCTGCCATAGAATTTTCAGAAGTGTTATTTGCTGTCTTTTCTCGTAATTTCCTGTATTCTTCATCCATTTCACTTTTTTCAAGGATTTGATTTTCTAAATCTGTTGAATAAGCACTGATGGCTGAAAAAAAAATTCAGTTTTGATTTGCGACTTAATGCATCCGCAACCTTGTTCTCTTTCCCATTAATATGTTGAATTTTGAAATCATACTCACTTAGGAAAGTTAACCATCTAGCTTGTCTAGCGTTCAGATTTGTATGATCTAATAAATATTTCAGACCCATGTTGTCTGTCAATAAGGTGGTGACACCACATTTTTAAAGCATGAATTACTTCTAATAATTCTAAATCATAAGTAGCGTGGTTCTTCTCATGTATTTTCATCTTTCTAGATTCGTATGCCACAACATGCCCTTCTTGTGTTGGGACTCCGTCGAGTCCGTCATTACAAGCCTCCATGCAAACTATAAAATCTTTATTAGGATCTGCTATCCTCAAAATAGGTGTTGTAGTCAGTAACTCTTTTAACTTCTTAAAACTATCTGAACATTTCTAATCCCACACAAATTTCTTCCCTTTCTTCTGCAAGGAGGTTATGGGGTTTGCAATCTTTGAAAAACCCTCTATAAATTTTCTGTAATATCCAGTAATACCCATAAATGATCTTACATCCGACACATCCTTAGGAACCGGCCAATCATTAATGGATTTTATCTTATCGGGTTCAACCGACATTCCTTCCTTGGATATTATGTGTCCTAAATACTGAATTTTGTCCTTGTGAAAGTCACACTTACTAAACTTAGCGTATAGTTGATGATCTCTCAGAACTTGTAAGATAATCCGTAGATGTTTATGATGCTCTTATTTGCTTTTAGAATACACTAAAATGTCATCTATAAACACAACAACAAACTTATCTAAGTATTTGTGTAGAATATTGTTCATCAAACACATAAATACAACTGGGGCATTAGTCAAGCGAAATGGCATGAATACGAACTCATAATGTCCATATCGAGTTCTAAAAGCTATTTTGAAAATATCCTCATCTTTAACCCACACTTGATGATATCTTGACCTTAGATCAATCTTTGAAAATATCATTGCTCCACGCAGTTGATCAAATAGATTGTCTATGTAGGGCAACAGATATCGATTCTTGATTGTCATCTTATTCAGCTGGCGATAATCTATACACAGTCTTAGGGTTCCATCTTTCTTCTTAACAAATATAACAGGTGCTCCCCAAGGAGACACGCCAAGTCTTATATAGTTTTTATCACTCAGCTCCTTCAACTGTGACTTCAACTCATTTAATTCCAGTATAATCATCCTATATGGAGCTTTAGAATTCGGTACTGCTCCTGGTATTAACTCGATGGTAAAATCTAAATCTCTTTTAGGAGGTAATCCTGGAATCTCCTCAGGAAAAACATCTTTGAAATCCTTTAGGACAAATATGTCTTCTAGTTTCAGTTTGTCCTCTTTATAAATAAACTCATCATTTACTACATTTACTGCAAACAACTGACATCCTTTCCTAACTGCCCTCTTTACTTGCATGGCTAAAATCTATCTAAGGGTTATCTTTCTTGGAATACCTTTTACTTCAACAGTTTCTCCTTCATCATTTAAACATGTAAAACTTTTCTCATAACAGTTCAAAATGACATGATGCGCTTTTAAATAGTCCATTCCGATTATAATATCATATGATCCTAAAGGTAAAATATTCAACTTGATTTGTGTCTTTAATTGATTAATGGATAAAGCACAACTTTCAATAAAATCCGATACTTTCCTCTTTGTTCCTGTTGCTAGTCTAACTAACCAATATTGACTGAACTTTTCTATTTTCAATTTAAAACCTTCTACAATGTATGGTGATATATAACTTAATCTAGCACCAGGATCAATCAAAATAGTAACAGGATGATTTTGTAGCATACCTTCAATCTCTACCATAGATATTTGATGATATGCTTGCCTGTTGTCGAGTGCTGCATTGATTCTGGGCATCTCCCTTGCCAAGTCTCCAACAGTAGGTTCAGTCTAAATAGAATGAATGTTGTTAGCTATCCACTTCCTCTTGGGGCATTCTGATGCATAATGAGGACCTTGACACTAAAAACATTTTATACGTGCGTTTTGATCATTAGTCCTGGTAGCATTGGGAGTGTTTCTAGGAGCTGTAAAATTCTGCTGCTGGCTGTTTCTGGGATTGCTTCATTGAAAATTCTGATTCTGAATTTTTTTTTTTTGGAACCTAGAATTCCCACTAAACCTAAAAATTTTCCTTTTTAGCTCAAAATTGTTGGGTTTATGACTTTTCCAGTTTGACATTCCTTCTCTTTTTCGATTAGCATCATAACATAAAGTTGATTTCCTCATGGCCTCTTCTAATGTCTTTGGATTGTCATACTCGATTCTATCCTTGATATTGAAAGGTAGACAGCTCAAGTATCTTTGGATATTCAATTTTTCTTCCACGAGGTATGACACATATCTCAATAAGTTCATAAATTTACTATTCATTTCCTTCATCTTCATACTTCCCAGCTTTAAGTCATAGAACTCCTTTGATTTTTCTTCATAGTATTGTTCCAATAAGAACTTCTTTTTGAAATATCGTTTGAAAGTACTCAAGTTGACATCCCTATATTTGATGCTCTTCACTCTTTTGATGTCCTGCCACCAAATATCGACCTTGCTGATCAAGTTGTAGATTTCCATCTTTGCCTTTAGTGATTCAGAATAATCATATATTTGGAAATAATTTTTCATGCCTGACAACCAAGCTTCTGCTGTCTCTCCATTTTCAGTTTCACCATTGAAAGTTGGGGGTTTGATTTTCTTGAACTCCCTAGAAATTTGCTCATGTTGTTTGTGACTTTTTCTTTTGGGTTTGTAGTCCCGTTCATTGCTGTCACTTGAATAATTTCTTTTCTTTTTCCATTTTTCATGGGCAACTTCCAATGATGTTGAAATGTTGTTTGCATCATCAGTTTTCATATTTTTACTTCTATCTGGATGAGGCAAATCTTCGATCTTGGAAGTATTCTCAATTTCTCTATTATGCTCATCATTTCGGCATTGTTCGAACAGTACTTGATTTAATTCTTCTTGTGCTTTAAAATTTTTCTCGTTGTCTTGTTTTACAGATCCCATTTCTGACTTTAATTCTTGAAATGCTCGTAACAATTCTGACGAATTGTCGTTTAATTCGCCATAGACTTCTTCTTCATAATGTTGTCCCGTGCTATGACTGTTGGGTCGAAATCTATCTTCTAACTCTTCAGTTGATCCTTCCATACCTGTAACTTAAAATAATTTATGTGTAACACAAATAGTTTAAATGTTGAATTAGTAAGATTTCTGCTGTAAATAAATTTTCCTGCTGCGTGTTCTTGGACCTTTTACAGACCTAGAGTTCGAACATGAGCTTTGATGCAACATGTAACATCCTGAAAAATACCAAAATAATTTTTTTTTTATAATAACAATAACTATCAAAGTCATTAATGCAGAATATATAAATTAATTAGATTTCTTAACTAAGATAATTTGTAGCGATGACACGTCATAATTCTCCAATAAACATAGTATAATTGTACTTTCTATTTCAGATTTAAGTGGATGTTAATCTCCTTAACGACAGATATTTTATGATTATGCAAACAAGTACAAAATACAAATTTTCTTAAGTTCTTGAATGTGATTACATGTTGTACTATTGTGATTTTTTTATGAAGTGCTGACAGTTTGTTTGTATAATTATGAAGAGGTCCTACGAGGTACCATGGAGTTTACTTAGCTACATTTAGCTAAGTCATTTGAATCTTGTTTCCATGTGCAGACCACAAGTAAGAAATCCTATAAGACAAGATGTGTTAAGAGTACTTGTATCTTTCAATTCATCATCAATGTAAAATTAGAATGATAACTACTTCCTTGCGACACAAGTTACTGGAGGTATGGATACATGGTTCAAATCCTAGTTTATGTAATGACATTTAATTTCTGAAGTGTTATCTTTTCATGTTGTCCAAGTGTTCTGTTATAATGCTACATATAAATCATCATATGACTACTGGCATTATCATGAATACAGCGATACTGATATCTATTGAAACTGCTATTAGGAAACTTGCAGAAGAAGTGTTTATACCTTTGAACTATCATTATGTTTTACGTCCACAGTACTCAGACTATTCTACATCCTGAATTCATTATTTGATTATCATTACATAGTTAAAGTATAAGAACGTCTCATGACTAGTGTTATGAACTCTACATTGATGTAATATGTCACCTTTTAAACTATTCCCTTGGTATCGTGTTTGATAATTAAACTTTACTATACATGGCGTAGCATATTAAATGTGTATTACTTAACTCTACCTATAGCATCACACTATTATTATGCATTGGAAAGTTATAGTTGATGTATGAAATCTATAATGCTTTTAGTATCTAGTACTATTTATGCATAGTTAGAAACCTAACCAAATCTATAGTATCCATTATAAATTGTTTAACAATATACATATATGGCTAGTTCTATTCTATATACATATATGTCTATACCCGAGCCTTTGTAATTGAATCGTTAACATCATAAGGTGATTATACAATCACGCTATACCTTAGGATATAATACCATATTACGATGCATAATGAAGGACTATAGAGATTGATATGAAATTTTATCAATGGTTATGACAATGTAATCAATTTGATATTGACAGGTGATAAAGCTCAGTCCTTAACATGCTTGAATTGGCGATGACAGGTCTTAGCTGTTAATCTCGATCCACTCGATGGTGATGTGGAAAATATACTATATGATCTTCACGTGCTTGTGATTTCAACAATCGCCATGATGAGGCTGAGCTTTGCCATTAACCAGTTATCGGCCCGCTTACTTGGCAGTTAGTAGATGCAACAATTAAATAGTATTGATTGTACTGCAGGTTCGAATATCAACGTGCCTTACTGGTAGTTGATCCACCATTAATTTTCCCTATGATCTAAGGCTGTGAATCAAACCTTAAACCTCGTTGTATGTAATGGTAGCGAATTTCCCGGTCTTCATTGTTACGTTAGAGTTGAGGCCGACAGGCTGCCAAAATGTAGGGTTGGGGAGAATTCCTCTTAGGGGTTTTGATCCTATGACCTGTAGGAGGTAATTTTTAATATTTGTAGGCTTAAGCTTCACTCCATAGAGCCACGATACAGACAAACGAAGTGTGGTTTTCCTGGTAGCTATTGAGAGTGGTTTTTATTTGGCTTTCGATTCTTCAATAGATGGTATCGTCTTCTGAGTGTCTGCGTGCATGAATGCTGCAACCAACCTCTGGCTTCGTCGTTCTTGCTTGGAGTGAAGCTTTTAAAGGGTAAGTAAGTTGATACTGAATTTAATACTGTGAACTTACTTCTTGTTTGCGTTTGCATGCTTTTAACCCTTCGAACATGTAATATTGCAGGTACCCACTTCAGAGGATGGTTCCTTTGTGAGCATGGAGAATGGAATATGCTTCTACTTCTCCTGCTAAGCTTCGGTGGTTCTTGAAAAACCTCGTAGGTGCCTTCGATGGTGTTTTCTGTGTGCCAAGACTTGCAAACCTTCGACTTGTTTCAGTGATGGCCGAATGTGAACTTTTAAGTTTGTCTTGTTTTGTTTTAAACTGTATAGAGGGTAACCTCTCAGTCTTTTAAGTTGCCACTTGGATATGTGATGCCGGGCATTGTTGTTTATGAGAACTTGGTTCTCATTTTGGTTATCGTTTTCATGTTGTTTAGGTCCAGGGAAAAACCCTTTGTAACTTTGTTGTTGTAGGGCCTCGGATTAATGTTCAAGATGATATGGTAACTCTGTGTACTGTTCGGAACCTTGTAAGGCCGTAATGTAATTCTCTGTTATATATTTTGAATGGAAACCAAGAACCGAGGGTTCTTTTGCACTTGTAAACTATGCTTTATTTCTTTGCAATGGAAAGTTATATTTTGAATAACAGTTGAGAACATTGTGTGAAATATGGTTACGGTGATGCCAAGCAACAATGGTTGTCTTGTGCCGAAAATTATAATTCACATGACTGTAAAAATTGTATGTCTATGTTTCGTTCTCGTTGATGATAATCTTGTTTGGAAATAGATGAAATAATTTGACTATTAATTTTTTTTTCAAAAAGGTTAAATCTCCATGTTCTAGTTTGTTTTAAGATGGTTACCCTACTTGTAGCTTATGGTTTCTATCGGGCTTGTGCTGGGCTTTGTACCCAAGACTTAATCTTTGTAAAAATAATTTCAGTAATGTATATGTGTTATTTGTTAGGTTTATGAGATATCAAAAATCAATAGTACAGAATTGTATTTTCTTTTAAGAGATAAATAATGTCTTATTGTTAGTCTTGGCATAAATCGAAGATAGTTGAAATGTTGTCTAGGGTTTAGTCATCAAGCTACTATAACTACGACAATAATGTCTAATGTTGCCAAGAATAAGGTGTTATGAACTGTGTAATAAAACAACGTTTAGATTCTAGGGTTTGTGATAGTAGGGTTTTGATACTACTGTGAAAATATTTGTAATTTAAATACTGAAATGAAGGGATGATGAATTAATAGGTTTACAAAAATAAATTTGTGCAGAGAATAGATTTTACAGATGCTAAAATTCTAGACTGTAATTTACTAGAAAACATTAGGAAAATAAATGTTTAATTGCATGATATTTCTATTTGAAAATGATGTATTGAAAATGGAATATATAAACCTTGAGCATAAATTAATTCTTGTAGCTACTATTATTCTTGAATTACACTTACTTGAAAAACATGTAATGTATAATATTGATGCATTTAATTTCTATCTGCAATGAATAGAGTTAAGAGAAATATATAGAAGTATGCAGAAAATAGACTATGCTTTTCTTTCCTATATTAATAAAAGAATTTTATACTACTGTTGATGCTATACTGTAATATTTACTATGTTTAATTATAGGACATAATTTTAAACCAGAACACTACTGAAATCATTATTCCAATCATTGGCATTCTGCCTATCTCTCATCGATCCTTAATTTGCTTCTCTATACTAGAGTACTATGCAGAGAACAACATGGGGAAAAATATAGAGATGGTTACCTAATCAGCTCTTTAACAAAGCTTTATCATTCAGAATTAAAAATAGATTAGAAAATAAAATAAATTCATTTACAAAACAGAGTTTGACTAAGCAAAAACATTAAGCTATAAACAAAGTAGGAATAGTAAAACTTGGTTAAGTGTAGGGAAACAAACAGTCCAAGGAACCTGTTCCACCCAACGAATTCCTGAAGACAGGCAAGTTACTTGCCTTAGGACCCCCGAGCCTGTTCACTGAACCACTAGGAGGAAGAAACTTAGAAGCTTAGGACCTCAACTTGTAGTAGCAATAGTTATCCAGTGTTAAAGACTTAGAAGTCAAATGGACCTGCACCAGCACCTATGGTTCTCCTCCTTAGAATAATTTGCAGACTTACAGTTGCACTCTCACATAGCCTCCCTATTTGAAGCTCTCAGTGATCACCTGTTGCACTTGAGGAATATATCTGGAGAAAATATTGTAAGAGAGCTACCTGCTCAGTTCGAATTGCCTTATGTAGGAAGCCTGGGCCTTTTAGTGGTGAACTAGTCATTTAATGAGCTACCTGCTCACTCCCACCACCTGGGGGATAATGCCAAAATTTTAGGGGTTGTTGTCCCATAGCCAATAGCTAGTGGTGAAGTGCAATTGCTGCCATCTGTCCCATGCCTTCTAACAGCTTCCATTCCTCCTAGTGGGTCAGTGAACAATCATTTAATAGTTCCCTTGGGTGTTTGTCTACTACTTTAATTTATTAAATAATAATAATTAGTAATTACATTCATCCTTGACCAAACTTGGTCATAATTACAAAACTTTGTAATTAAAATTTAACATAAAGTATTTTTCCAATAAAATAATATTTTCAGAATTTGGGTAGGTGACACTTCCATTGTAATCGTGATTCACAGAGAAGAGATACGGAGTGAATGAAGTTTATGTTAAACCAAAAAAAAAAATTGTGTGTTTTTATTCTGCTCTATTTTATGAGTTTGTAAATTCAAAATTATTTTGAAGTTAGTTTGTTGTAGCAGCTTAAGAGACTAATGTTATTTTGTGAGTTAATTATATTTAATTGTTATTAGACAAGTTTGTGAACGCAGTGGTCATCATAACGTAGCTGTAACAGTCAGCTACAACAGTCTTGTAGATGACTGTTAGTTGAAACGGTGAGTGGTGACATAGTTGCAACAGTCCTGTAGTTGAAATTGCTGAGTTTTGGAGATTCGTGTGTGTTGTTGAAGTAAGAGAAACACCCCCTTGCCTTCTCACAGTGGTATCAGAGCGTGGTTAAGTTTTTCTTTCTCATTTTTCGGTTTAGAGTAATTTGAAATTCAATTTGAGATGGCTACTAACAGCAGTGTAGTGCAGCCATAAATTCTTGTGTTGACTGAAAGGAATTATGACACATGGTTTATTAAGATGAGAACTATCCTATGTGCTCAAGATCTTTGGGTGTTTGTTATGATTGGTTATTTAGAGCCAAGTTATCAAGCTGCTGAATCGGATCTGTTAAATGTTGAGTGTGTTCTGTTGAAGGAGAAAAGGAAGAAGAACAACAAAGCACTTGGCCTTATTTAGCAAGGTCCAAGTGAATCCATATTTCCAAATATATCAAATGTTGAGTCTTTGAAGAAAGCTTGGGACACTCTTGAAACCTTCTATCAAGGTGTGACCAAGGTCAAGAATTTTAAGTTGTAGAATTTAAGAAGGGATTTTGAGAATCTGAAGATGAAGGACTATGAAACTGTTGATAATTTTATGACTCAAGTTATGAGTAATGTAAACCAGCTGAGACAGTATGGTGAAGACCTCTCATATCAGCGTGTGATTGAGAAATTGTTGACATGTTTTTCAGAGAAATTTTAAGCAGTGGTTGTTCCCATTGAAGAGTTTAAAGATCTCATTCAAATGCACATTGATTAGCTGACTGGTTCTTTGATTGGTCATGAATCAAGAATGAACAGATATGATGATACTCCATTAGAAAATGCTTTTAAATCTCAGTTACATGTTACTAGAGGCAGAGGCAGAGGCAGAGGAGGTCGAACTACCAATCATTGTGATAGTAGAAATGATTCAGAATATGAAGAGAAGTTACATCAGAATACTCCTAGTGTAAGGGGGAGTAACAACAGAACATGGCAGCCAAGAAATCAAAGATATGATAGATCTACAGTTCAATCTTTCTATTGCAAGAAATTTGGGCACTTTGCTAGCAAATGTTGGAAGAAGCAAGCTAATACTGGTAAGATGTCTACACACATTACAGAGGAGGCTGAAAATGGAGAGAAACCGATGTTTTTGACTCGTAATGTCATCCAGGAAATTTCAAAGGATATATGGTTCTTAGACAGCACATGCAGCAATCACATGACTAGAAATAAGGAGTTATTTTCAAGTATAGATACAAGCATTCAGTCTGAAGTGAAGTTAGGCAATGGTAGTAAGGTAAAAGTCAATGGTAAATGTGTGATTGTTGTATATGACAACAATGGTAAAAGAAGAACAATTCATGATGTTTATTATGTTCCTGGTTTAACGTGTAATTTATTGATTGTAGGACAATTGTTGGAGAAGAAGTACATAGTGTTATTTAAGAACAAGGTATGACTATTTATGACAAATATCCAAGTAAGCAGTTGATAGCCATAGTAGAAATGACAAAGAACAGAATATTTCCACTGATTATGAGGAATGGTTTGACTAACTCTTTGAATGCTTATAAAACAAAGTGTTTAGATCAATCATGGTTGTGGCATTTGAGGTATGGCCATTTACATTTTGGTGGCTTAGATTTGCTACAGAAAAAGAAGATGGTAAAAGGGTTTCCCAGTATCCAACAGCCAGCAAGCTCATTTGAGAGTTGCATATTGAGAAATCATCACAAAGAGAAATTCATTTCTGGAGTCTCATACAGAGGAAAATCACCTTTCGAGCTGGTACACACAGATTTGTGTGGACCAATGCAAACACCTTCTTTGACTGGTAATGTTTATTTTATGACTTTCATTGATGATTTCAGTCGAAACAATTGGGTGTATTTGCTGAAACAAAAATCTTAAGCTCTTGATGTGTTTAAAATTTTTAAAGCTATGGATGAAAAGGAGAGTGACAGATGTATTAAAGTCTTGAGATCAGACAGAGGAGGTGAGTATATGTTAAATGAGTTTGTGAAATTTTGTAAATATCATGGAATTAAAAGACAGTTTACGGCTCGCTACACTCCACAACAAAACGGAGTAGCAGAAAGAAAGAATCGAACCATAATGAAGATGGCTCGAAGTATGATGAAGGAGAAGCATCTTTCCGATGAATATTGGGGAGATGCTGTTACCTATGCAGTATACATTCTGAATAGAAGCCCAACCAAAAGCATGAAGGATTGACTTCCCCAGCAAGAATGGAGTGGTAAGAGTAGCATCATATCTCATTTAATAATTTTTGGTTGTGTAGCTTATGCACATGTGCCTGAAGAAATGAGGAGAAAGTTAGATGACAGAAGTTAGAAATGTATTTTTGTTGGATATAGTGAAGAATCTAAAGCATATAGACTCTATAATCCAATCACGAAGAAGTATGTCATTAGTAGAGATGTGATGTTTAAGGAAGAAGAAGCATGGGATGGAAGCATAGATAAGTTGGTTGCATATCATGCTATTACATCTTACGCAGAAGATGAAGAAGATGAGCAGGGCATACATGGAGGATAGTTAACTCCACATACGCCTACACCAACAATAAAAACACCTGCCAGAATGCCTAGAATTCAAGAACGTGGTGAACCATCAAGTGTTGATGGACGACAAGGAACAAGATCATAGGTAAGCAATGAATCAAATCCTACATTAGCTTCATTAAGAAACAGAGTTAGAGGTCAGAAGACTAGAAGTTTAAGAGAACTGTATGACCAAGATGATGAAGTAGATCAAGTTTCAATGGATGAAGAAATTGATGCCATAGAAAGAAATAATACTTGGGATCTTGTAGATTTGTCTGATAATAAAAATTGTATTGGTGTCAAATGGATTTATAAGACTATGTTAAATGTTGATGGTGAAGTTGAAAAATAGAAAGCAAAACTTGTAGCTCGGGGGTTTAGTCAACAACCTGGTATTGATTATAATGAGACGTTTGCACCTGTAGCCATACTTGATATGGTAATGATGGTATTAGTTATTGCTGCTCATAATAAATGGTATGTGTATCAAATGGATGTAATGCCTTCATTTTTGAATGGATCATTAGAAGAAGAGGTTTATGTGAGACAACCTCCTGGATATGAAATTGATGGATAAGATGACAAAGTTTACAGACTAAAAAAAGAATTGTATGGATTTCAGAAGACACCTAGAGTTTGGTATAGCAGGATTGATGAATATTTGAATAGTGAAGGATTCAGCAGAATTCCAAGTGAACCAACGTTGTATACAAAGGTAAACCAAGAAGGAAAAATACTGCTTGTTTGCTTATATGTTGATGATTTGATCTTCACTAGAGATCTTTCAATATATGAGTTTAAGAAAGTCATGAAAACAAAGTTTGTGATGATTGATTTAGGAATGATGAACTATTTTCTTGGTATTGAAGTAACTCAATCTGAGGATGGTATTTTTATAAACCAAAGTAAGTATTCAAATGATGTACTAAAAATATTCATAATGATGAATTGCAAGCTAGCTGTAACTCCAATTGCAACTGGTAAAAAAATCAGTAAGGAGGATGATGGGTTAAAATTTGATCCAACGATGTATAAGAGACTGGTAGGAAGTCTCATGCACTTGACTGCAACAAGACCTAATATAATGTTTGAAGTAAGTATGATTTAGAGATTTATGGAGTCCCCAAAGAATACCCACTAGCAAGCTGGAAAGAGGATCTTGAGATATATTGATGGAACAACAAAATTTGGTATCCAATATACATCAAACTCAGATTTTAAGTTGATTGGATATACTGACAATGATTTTGCAGGTTCTACAGATGATAGAAAGAGTACATATGGATATGTATTCAGTTTGGGATTGGGATCAGTAGCATGGGCTTCAAAGAATCAACCCATAGTGACACTATCCTATGCTGAGGTAGAGTATGTTGCAGCAACAACTGCTGCATGACAGACTGTGTGGATGAGAAGAACTCTTTCTGAGTTGCAGCATGAACAAGATGAACCAACTCATATTTTTTGTGACAATAAATCAACCATTGTAGTATTAAGAAATCACATCTTTCATAAAAGAAGTAAGCATATTGATACAAGGTATCACTTCATTTGAGAACTGATAAACAAGAATGAAATCAGTATGGAATTTTTCCGATCAGAAAATCAGTTTGCAGTCCTATTTACAAAACCTATGGGGAAAGAGTTGTTTGAGTTTCATAGGAAAAACATTGGGGTTTGTAAGATGTAATAGAAATCTTTTGATACAATTTTTTTTTTTAATGTAGTAATTGAGGGGGAGAATGTTGGAAATGGTTAATTACTCCACCGTATGATAAGATGGCTGCTGAAATCAGAAAAAGACAAGCACCACCCAGATTTAATGTATTATATTTTTGAAAGGCCATTAGACAAACCAAATCTAATTTTGTTAACTGTTCAAATGACTGAAGAGGCCTCCACCGTCAAACTGATTTATTCATTGAGGTTGAAGCGACATTCAAAAACTCTGTTGTAGCATATCGAGTTTTGAAGAGGCATTTACAGTCAGATATTGAACTGCTCAAGGATGCAACAGAACAGAGCATCTAATTTTTGTAGATCAAATTTTGTTATGAAGGGTTAATTGCATTTATTGTTTGATTACATTGAAGCACTATAAATACTTCCATTGTAATCGTGATTCACGGAGAAGAGATACGGAGTGAATGAAGTTTATGCTAAACCCAAAATTTTTTCTATGTGTTTCTATTATGCTCTGTTTTATGAGTTTGTAAACTCAGAATTATTTTGGAGTTAGTTTGTTGTAGCAGCTTAAGAGATTAATGTTATTTTGCGAGTTAATTATATTTAATTGTTATTAGACAAGTTTGTTAATGTAGGGGTCATCATAATGTAGCTATAACAGTCAACTGCAACAATCCTGTAGCTGACTGTTAGTTGAAACAGTGAGCTGCAATACAACTGCAACAGTCCTGTAGGTGAAATTGCTGAGTTTTGGAGATTTGTGTGTGTTGCTGAAGTAAGATCAACACCGCCTTGCCTTCTCACAGGTGACCCTATGGTGTTAATGATAGGACGATGTAGAAATCCAACCTTGTGCACCTTTGAAAGACCATATATGCATGTAATTGTCCCTTCCTTGGGGTATAATTTTATTTTAATGTCTTCATCCAAGTTCGAGTTCTTAATCGCATTGGTTACAATATTTAAAATCTTCCTTCTGGCATCCCTATCCAAATTTCGGTAGCTTCTACATGCCAAGTGCTCTGTCATTTTTAGTTTATAGTCTTCTGACTTCAAAATGACAGTAGCGTTCCCCTTGTCTTCCTTGATGATTTTTATGTATTTGATTCATTTTAGGTTTAGCAAAGCAGTACCCTCAGCTTTGGAGATGTTGCATTTCGGTGGTTTAGCTCATCTTCTAGTGACTGCACATTCCTGAAGGATCTCTTCCACAAAGTTTTTTGGTAGTTTTTTTACTGCATCCTCAATATTACATATCAGATCCACGATTGGAATCCTATTTGGTGTGATGGAAAAATTTAAACCTTACTCAAGCACCTTCTTAGAATCTTCATCGAGTGAAACATTAGAGAGGTTAATGACCGTAGTTTTTCATTGCTGCTTGTCATGTTGTTTGTAATTCATCTTATCGTTGCAAAGGGCTTTGACCTTCTTTTCTACGTTATGGATGCGGTTTTCATTTTTATCAATCTCTCCATTCCTATGGTTGAATCCATGTGATCCAGAGGTTAGGTCTGGTTTCGTTGGCTAGTTTTAGCTGTCACCACTGGATATGGCCTCATTTCTTGAGCATATATTATGGTCTTTAGCACTTCGAATTCATCATCTGTGGCCTTACCATCAGATAGAGCCGCCATGCCACTCAAATCGATTATGAGGAGTCTTGGAAACAACACCCAAGATAAAAGTATACTCAACCACTCAACCAAACCATGGGAGCACGCGACCTATGAACAAAGGGATTCAATCACTTATGTTTGTTTGATCTCTTCCAAAATCAGATGGGGATTCAGAACTGAAGACTTTGGTAGCTCAACCTCCTCTTCATTCATGTAGGCCTTCTTCTTTGTCAACCCGTACACAGCCTTTGGGAATAGTGAAGGATATTTAGTCATATCGGAAGTGAGCTTCAGCTCATACATAAACACACACACATGGAAAGAGCTGCAACTCTAACAAAATTCTCAAACTGGATGATACTTCAGAACACTCTCTCCTACAGGCTTACACCTCTCCCTTCCTCCAACAGTGTCGTGTGGAGTCAAGGGAGTGTTGACCGCACTAACAACAACACTTACACATCACTACAAAAACTAAATTGACACCAACAAGAGGAGTTTCAACAAGAAAATAATAATTTTGCAACTGTTTCAACAATTCTACAACTATTTCAGCAACCTGTATTCTACAGGAAATGAGTAACATCAAGTAATTTAACTTTGTTTTGATGACCCCTCATTCATAAAACTTAGGTTGCTTCAGCACACTCTATTTCAGCAAACTCTGTTTCGGAGCTTAAACTGATCTAGTACTTCTACAAAAAAAATACTAACTTAGAAATTTCAAATTACTACAACAAAATAAAACTTAAACATTCAATCATGAGTTTACAAACTCATAAAGACAAAGAGGAACATAGGATCAAAAGTATAGAGTTGAAACTATTTTTTCTATTCAACTCAGAATTCGTACTCCTCACCATACTTCTAAATCAAAATTACATAGGTATATATACACCATGAGATCAGTCGGTCTCATTAATTAGACCGACCTTTCACAAAATTGATTGTTCAGAATTTTTATGGGTACTCTTCCTTTCATGAGCTCTAGTAGTGATAGTGAGCATCCCTTCAACTATCTGATGAAATACACTGTCCCTTTTAACATTTGATCAGCTGAAACATAGGCTGTAAATGCCTCTTCAAAACTCAATGTCATACACTATCCCTTTGGTACTTGACAGGATGAGAAAATCAAAATGGTGTCGTAGTGATTGAATTTTCATGAATACAATAAGCTATAAATAAGGCGGTGTTTCCCTTTCAGTTTTGTGGCAGTGAAGTAATTAACCACTTCCAACATTCTCCCCCTTAATTACTTCACCCAAAAATACCCGAGACATGTAAACATAAACAACAACAACATAACAAAACAACATTTTAACTATAAAACAACTCAAAAATTTGGTTCATGTTATTTGTGGCAACATACTTGTGCACCATTTCTTTTTCTTTTGACTCCAAACTTTGAAACATGCAAAACTTTATTTTTTTCTTTATCTTCATTTTCACCTTGATCTTCTTCAGCTCTTGCTTCACTCGTGGATTCATCCATCTCTTTATTTTCACTTTCGATCCTAATAATATAAACCCCTTTTTCTCAGTAGCTCCACTATACTTGTTCTTCTCAGCTTCAGTTGGCTGCTCACAAATAACAAAATATGCATACTTAAAAACATTTAAAAGATTATTACAAATATCACATTCTTGTTGGTTCTTTTCATTTTTCTATACTTTGAGAGCACCATCACCATCACATAAGGAATCATATTTTCCATTCTTTGCTTCAGCATTAAGACCATTTCTTTCAACCTTCTTGAACTTTGCAAGCCAACTATCATTCATAATTTTAATTACACCATTCTTAGCTTCAGTTTCATCATTACTTGTCTTAGAATGACAAACTTTATACCAAGAATACATTTGATTTTTCATCTTCACTTTCTTATTTACCTTCAGTTTTTTCTTTGATTCTTCAAATTCATTATGACTAGCTTCACCTGCAAAACGCTCTTCAATTTGCTTACAATCATTCAAATTATCAATGTCCTTCAGGCCAAGAACTGCAATCCAAAATTGTTTCTCTAAATACTGTAATGCGGGCATACAAAGATCCCATAAGCTATCTTTGACTTCAACAACAATAATTTGAATGCCATTTTGCAAACACAATAACTGATAATAATGCCTAATTTATTCAAGACTCCATGATGTGAAGATATTTTCAACTGACTCCTCAACCAGTTCATCTTTCGTGCAATTTTCTTCATTCAAATCAAGCTCATCATCATCTTCAGTGGATCATTCTTCATCTTTGATTGGTTTCTCACCTGCACACTCAAAATTTTTGTCAAAATTATATAAATTAGCATACTGTGAACCATATTGGTTCTATTCATTTTGTTCTTCTCTAAGAGCTGCCGCTATCTCTTCATTCAAATTTGTCTTTGCTTCTGCAACAAGGCAATCAAATTTCTCCATCTATGGTTCTGCAACAAGATGTACATCATATCTTAGATTTTGAAGCCATTGTTTCAAGAATTTTAACTCTTCATCAATGACCAAGGATAATTTTAGGGGCGAAATTTATCCCATGGACTATTTTTCCATGTTTTTTTCCAAAAAAAGATTCGCCAATTTGCATTTTTTGAAGCTCCATTTCGCCCAATTTTGATGGGGTAAGCTTTTTCACTCTATAATTCGCCAATTTATTATATAAACTATATAAAATCCTTAGAAATTAAAATAATTTTAGAAAAATATCACCAAATATTTTATAGTTGACATTTTAAGAATTTGTAAGATTCACCAAGTTTTATACACTTTTAAATAAGTATGGGTCCTTACAATTATCCCTGTGACATTGACATCATTATCTACTTTACATGCTCTGTCTAGAGAAAAACATATGGGCTGGTGCAAGGTAATGATACCCAATTATGAGACATTAGTTCCAATGACATGATGGAAAAAAAGAAATATTATCATTAAAATGAATTATTAGAGGTACCTACAATTTTTTTCTGAATTAGGTGTAAAAAGATGAAATGTAGAAAAACGGATGACCTTCTGAAATATACAACTTTTATTTATGGAAATGTGGTATAACCACCCCAGAATGTCATTATTTTAAGATTGGTATGTTATTTTTTCTCTAAAACATAATGCACATGTTTTTGTTGGTCCACCTGTTCATTTTGTAAATTGTCAATTTATGAGGAAAAAATATGTAGAGGCATAGGCAACAGACTAATCTTGTGCGGGGCTATTTTTCCAAAATTTTAAGAGTTAATTTTATATTTTTTTTAAATTAGAAAAGTTAGTGAATCCTTAAAACGACATGGTCAAGTGTTGGTCCACCATATCATGGTCTAAAAATATTAAAAAAACTTTCTTTTCTTTTTTTAGCTTGTAGGTATTCTTGTACTCTTGTGTGGGTTCTTTTCCGTTCTCGAAATAGGTAAGCCAATCAAAATTTATAGGCCAAATAAACGACCTATGTTTTTTACAAATTTGACAGGAGTGCAGTTAAAAATGAATTAAAAATAGAAAACAACAACATATCTATTCCAAAAATATATAGTTAGAATCTGCACGCAGAGCCCGACAAGTGTGTGCAATTTTGATCTGTAGTGAACTAGTGGAGCATATACGGAACTAGGTGTGAAAAACATGAAGTTACAACATTTGATGTGTTCTACCATAAATCATACCAACCCTCAAGGTTTGGAAATATGAAGCTAATTCCAATCCTACAAGGGCGCCAAAAAGAAGTTGAATAAGATGAGATTGCCTCTAAGTTTGGGACCCCCCGCCTCTCTATAAACCCACCCTCCTCTCTTCCTATCAACCCAATTCCCCCCACTCTCTTCCACTCTATCCACCCTTATCATTGTCATCATCTTCATTATCTTCACCATCATCATTGTCATTGTCATCACCATCATCTTCATTTTCTTCATCATCACCATCATCTTCATTTTCTTCATCATCATCATCATCTAGATGGCGATGATGATGATGATGAAGATGATGATGATGATGATGATGATGATGATGATGATGAAGATGGTGATGACAATGATGAAGATGATGATGATGATGGTGATGGTGATGGTGATGACAATGACAAAGATGATGATGATGATGATGATGATGATGATGATGATGATGAGGATGATGAATATGAAGATGATAATGACGATGATGATGATTATGAAGATTATGACGATGATGATGATGATGATGATGATGATGATGATGATGATGGTGATGATGATGATGATGATGATGAAGAAGTTGATGATGATGATGATGATGATGATGATGAAGATGATGATGATGATGATGATGATGATGATGACGATGAATATTATGATGATGATGATTATAATACCATGAAGATGATGGTAATGATGACGACAATGATGACGATGAAGATGATCATCTCCATCGTATTCACCATCATCTTCATGGTCATCACCATCATCTTCATGGTATCCATCATCGTCATCATCACATTCATCATCATCATCATCATCATCATTGCCATCATCATCATCCTCCTCCTCCTCCTCCTCATCATCGTCGTCATCACCATGATCACCATCATCTTCATCGTCTTTATCATCATCATCACCATCGTCCTTGTCATCATCCTCCTCCTCGCCTTCATCATCAGTTTCATCATCCTCATCTTCATCATCATTGTCAACTCCTCATCCTCATCAACATCTTCATCATCAACATCTTCATCATCATCATCTTCATCATCATCTTCATCACAATGATGAAGATGAAGATGAAGACAAAGATGATGGTGATGAAGATGATGAAGATGAAGATGAAGATGATTATGATGATGAAGATGAAGATGAATATGATGATGATGAAGATTAAGATGATGATGATGATGATGAATATGAATATGTATATGATGATGATGAAGATTAAGATGATGATGATTATGATGAAGATGACCACAATGATGCTGATGATGTTGATAATGATGATGATGATGAAGATGATGCTGATGATGAATACAATGAAGATGATGGTGATGACAATGATGATGATGAAGATGATTATGAGGAATAGGGTGATGATGATGATGAATAGGGTGATGAAAATGATGATGAATATGATCATCATCATCATCACCAAGAGGACGGATTATGCCCAAACCCGTCCCCTTCATCATCATCACCAACATCTTCATCATCATCACCATCATCATCATCATCATCACCATCGTCCTCCTCTTCATCTCCCCCTTCCTTATCAACATATCCATCATCATCATCTTCATCATCATCATCATCATCATCATCATCATCATCACCATCACCATCATCATCAACATCTTCATCATCATCACCATCATCATCATCATCTTGTATCCTCCTTATATCCAAAATTAGAGAAGCTCCTTATGATGATGAAGATGATTTAGATGATGAGGATGATCATGATGATGATGAGGATGATGATGATGATCATCATCATCATATTAATCATCATCATCATCATCATCCTCTTCATAATCATTGTCATATCCCCCTTCTTCATCAACATCTCCATCATCATCATCATCATCATCTTCATCACCATCATCAGGGCATCATCATCCTCCTTATATCCAAAATTAGAGAAGCTCCTTATGATGATAAAAATGATTTAAATGATGAGGATGATCATCATCATCAGCAGCAGCATCATCATCATCATCATCATCGTCCTCCTCTTCATCATCATTGGCATCTCTCTGTTCCTCATCAACATCTCCATCATCATCATCATCATCATCATCATATTCATCACCATCATCATTATCATCATCATCAACATCTTCATCATCATCACCATCATCGTCATCATCATAAACATCTTCGTCATCATTGTCATCTCTAGGTTCCTCATCAACATCTCCATCATCATCTTCATCTTCATCACCATCACCATCACCATCATCATCAATGTATTCATCATCATCACCATCATCACCATCATCATCATCATCAACATATGCATCATCATTGTCATCTCTAGGTTCCTCATCAACATCTACATCATCATCATCATCATCTTCATCACCATCACCATCATCATCAACGTCTTCATCATCATCACCATAATCATCATCATTAACATCTTCATCATCATTGTCATCTCTAGGTTCCTCATCAACATCTCCATCATCATCATCTTCTCCATCATCATCATCTTCATCACCATCACCATCACCATCATCATCATCAACAACATCTTCATCATCATTGTCATCTCTAGGATCCTCATCAATATCTCCATCATCATCTTCATCATCATCATTATCACCATCACCATCACCATCACCATCACCATCACCATCACCATCACCATCATCATCATCATCATCATCATCACCACCACCACCATCATCATCAATATCTTCATCATCATTTTCATCTCCCCATTCCTCATCAACATCTCCATCATCATCACCATCACCATCACCATCACGATCACCATCGCCATCATCATCATCTTCTTCATCATCATCTTCATCACCATCACGATCATCATCAACATCTTCATCATCATCACCATTAGCTTCATCATAATCAACATTTTCATCATCATGTTGAGATATTGTAACTTCAAAGAATATTATATTTGTACTTTATTATTCTAGAGATGTTTCATTCCTCCTTGAAGATCTTATTGTATATCCGGAGATGTTTATTCCTCCGTCGAAATGTGGTAACTCGGGTTATTAGACTTCCCTAGTGGGGGTCGGCCCTGTATGTGTTATGTGGGTCAAATGGTTATTAGACCACCCTAGAGGGGTCGGCCCAGTCAGTTGTAGTGGGGTATTTAACCCATTGGTTAAATACGAGCCTACGTGTACTTGTGTAAAAGATATGTCAGAGTAGTGTATAAATAGAGGAGGTGTGTTCCTCATTTGATACACTCACACACTTGAGGATAGCGCACTTGTGGAGGAGAGGTCCGCTATTGTGGAGGAGGAGATCATGTCTCAGGGTTTCATCTTTGTATATTGCTGGTCATCTATATTGAGGAAGCTTTGCTGGGTTTTCTATCCCATGAGGGTTTCCCAGGATAAATCTCTGTCTCTTGTGTTTATGTTATGCTTGTTGTTTCTTCAGTGATCCTGTATATGCTATTATTGTGAAATGGAATGTAATGTTGCTATTTTCTGTCTTAGCATATTCAATCTTAACATGGTATCAGAGCTAACCTGAAGGAAGGCAAGGTATGGCACTTACGACACTTGCTTTACTTACGACAATTTGAAGGTTAGGGTTTTACATAGCAAAAACCAGTCATCGTGGAACTTTCGCTATAAATCCATTTTGGCGAAGTTTCAAGGTCTGAAAAGTTTACAGGTCGAAGATAACATCCCCAGGTACCTTGTTTCCAAAGGGAATCCTCAGATTCGTTGTACTTTGTATGTTATGATCAGTACAAGTTAGGGTTTCTGCCTCTTCCAGATCTCAGTCAAAATTAGGTGACCTTGAAAACAAAGGACATAACTTGGGCTAGGAAGATCCAAATGAAATTTCGTAAAAAGTGATAGGTAGTACACAGACTTTAATATCTCAAAAAACGTTTTCAGAGGCCGGAGGTGAACCAGTGACATGTGGCACGCCGTACAAGTTCGCTCTCCTGTTTTATCCCATAAACAGGTCACGTTGCGACACTTGGCATAATTTGGGCTAGGAAGATCCAAATGAAATTTCATAAAAAGTGACAGGTAGTAAATAGACTGTACTATCTCAGGAAACGTTTTCAGAGGCCAAAGGTGAACCAATGACACGTGGCACGCTGTACAAGTTCGCTCTCCTGTTTTATCCCATAAACAGGTCACGTTGCGACACTTGGCATAACTCTCTCTCAGAAAATCCAATTGAGGTCAGACCTGTCAGGATGGAAAGATGACAGGTCAGGCTACTGCAAAAATGTTTTCAGACCCTGTGGAGCAAAAATTTCAGAGTTATAGCAGAAACAAACAAGTGCATATTTCTGTCAAAACAAAATTATTTTTGGAGCACCTTTATTCATGGCTTCCAAAATTTAGGGTTTCGCAGAAAGTTAGAATTGTTGGAATTGGAGTTCACGTCTGAATGCTACTCAGGAAAATCAAAATTTAGAGACCAAGATCTAATTTTTTGGTTGGGTAGAAGACCGGGCTTGATTAAACCCTAGCTCGGGATTTTGATCAGAAAGATGGAAAATTAGGGCTTCAACAAAAGTTGGAATTTTTGAAGTCTGTAACCACGGCTGGAAGCTCCTCAGAAAAATAAGAGTTTAGAGCCTTGGATCAAACCTTTTGATTGAACAGAAAGGTGGGCTTCATCAAACCCTAGTTCGGGTTCCTGTCCAAAAGATCCAGAAGTTTCGAAGGCAATTTTGAGGGGTCAAATTTTGGAGATTTCAAAATTGAAGTATGCTAGTTTGATCAACTTAGCAAGACACATCCTTCCATCCATTCAGAAGTGTGAAAGTCAAAGATTGAATTTTTAGGGTTTCTCTAGCAAACCCTAATCAAGATCCAGATCAAGTTTCAGGGGGAGTTGAGGCTAAGTCCTTACATAAGAAGACTACAAGAAGTCTCGACAGGTATGACTTAAGAAAGTTCAGGTATGTCTTGAAATCTGATTCTTGATTAAGTTCATAATGTATTTTTGTTAGTACAATCTTGATTAATGTTAGAATGCATGTGAATGATCGAAGACACTCATTGATTTGGGTTATATGATTGTACTAATGCATTATGGTGTTGTGTGAGGTTGATGTTGTCTGCTAAGAAGATTCAGGTACATCACAAAAGACAAATCAAGTTCCACATGAAGACAAAGACTCATCCATAATCTTTGTTCTACTTACGAGGTATGTATGACTTTGATATATTGTGCTTAACCTATGAGACATGTAGGTTCTAGCTCAGCATCTCTAAATCATTGAAGAGATTGTTTAGGTATGTTGTACATAACTAAGCAGGTATACTAATACAGGTATGTTTTCCTATGTCAAGGATCCCCTATATAAGTATACTTGGCATGATTAGATATGCTTATTCATAAAGTTAGTAATCAATGGATTATGCATATTATGTCTTTTATCTTGATTGATGATATGCATGAGTAAACGAAGTCTTCACCGAAATCTTGAATACTAATGTTTATTACCTATGATCGTGACCATACATATTCAAGACTATTTAGATGTTTTGATAATGTTTATAATATACTAATGAAATGTATGTTTGTGTATGAGATCATGAGGATGACACTAGTGCACACTTGAGCATGCACAGTGGTACAGAATGAATAGAAGTTCAGAAGACATACAAAAGATCAAGCAGGAGGCAACCACACAAGCATAAAAGATAAGTATTTGAGTTATTATTTGAAATAGTAATGATATTGCCTGTAATAGGTTGTATGCATATTTGTATTCCTAGAATATATGATGCTGAGTGTAAACATTCATAGAACATTGAACAATATACTACTAATATGCATATGATTGGTAAGTTGGACAAACATTCCATTGTTGCTTGTCTAGAATGAAACCTCTTTGCTGACATACTGAGAGTTGTGCACACTCTCGATAGTATGTTCTGGTAGAGATGGAAGGCATCTAGATAGCCACTATATGCATACAAGATATGGGAAGGTTTTGTGCCAAAGTATTGGTCAAATTAGTTGCATAACTATGTAAATGATATTTGTATGCATAATAGGTTATCATGTCAATATGATTTGATGATTATGAAGTATTACTAATCATGTAATTAATTTTGATTTGTAGGAAAGGTCATGAAGAATGATGGACACCGTACAAGTGATGGATGTTCAAACAAGAAGATTTACAAATCAAACAAAATATAGAAGGCTCGTGGCTAGAAGATTCATTTAGAAAGGGGAAGAGAATCATGACAAGATGTTTGCTCCAAGTATGGTGTAATTAAAGAAGAAGTGTGAATCAAGTTCTGTATGGGTACTCAGGATCAATAATCAATTGATGAGCTTAATGATCACCATGAGTGATGTGGATCTCAATATTTGCTACAAGGTTGAATATGGTTTCTATACACAGATGACTTGGATGCAAGAAGGAACTCACCACAGAGTTCGAATGATATTGAGGCTCATATCAGTAGACCCATCTAACGAGAGATGGCACAGATAGATATGCAGAAGATCATTCAATGCAGAGTGTGAATGATGTTCAGTCTCAAAGGGAAAATTGACAGTTTCTTGATAAGCTTGGGCTTTACCAAAAGTAAAGTTGTTCCTAACTTTTACCTTAAGGTTATACTATTATTGTATATAGATGATATCTTTCTGATAGGGAATGAGAAACAGTTCATGAAAAGAAAGAAGAAGATGGCTGCAGAAATGAAAAATGAAAGATCTCAGATTGATGCATTACTTCCTAGGTCTGGAAGTATGGCAAGGCTCAGAATGAATCTTTCTCAACCAGGGAAACTATGATGAGAAATATTAAAAGGACTTGATGTGTTGGAATGGCCACTCTCATGAATTCCAACTTGAAGTTCTTAGCAGATGACTCATTAGAGTTAGTGGATATAACTCTGTACAGACAAATTATTGAGTCATTGATGTGCCTAACGAATACTAAGTCAGATATATGATTTGCTGTGAACACCTTGAGACAGTATCTAGTGGAAACTAGAAGTGTTCACCTATTAGTTACAAAGCATGAGATAAGGTACCTATAGGATACAATAGACTTTGATCTATGGAGATCATGAATTCAGATGGCTACACAGATATTGATTGAGAAGAAAGTGTATCAGACAGGAAGAGCACATCGAGAAGATGCTATTGTCTGGGATCAGCCATGATCTTGTGGTTTAGCAGGAAGCAGTCTAGCACAAGCGGAATATATGGCTGCTTGCTCTGCTAA
This sequence comes from Larix kaempferi, assembly GCA_027924585.1. NCBI lineage: Eukaryota > Viridiplantae > Streptophyta > Pinopsida > Pinales > Pinaceae > Larix > Larix kaempferi. Next base: position 492,526 of record BSBM01000953.1, read on the forward strand.
TTGTGAAATGACATGGCTTCAGAATTATTTGACTTAGAGATGGACCCAACTGTGATCCTATGTGACAAACAGAGTTGTACTAAAATGGCAAAGAATCCAGTGTTCCATGATAAGTCAAAAGCACATAGAGATCTAGCATTTCTATATACGAGATATGGAGCAGATAGGATTTAAGGTTCGAATTTGTAACAAGTTACCAATGTACTAACCAAACCTCTACCTCAAGTAAAGTTTTCCGAGACAAACTTAATATAGAAGGACCCTCCTCGAAAGGGGGAGTGATGTGATCACTTATGATGAGATTGCCTGCATCGATAGTGAGGTCGATGATGTGAATACCTATATTGGTGATGCCGATAGAGAGGTTGGTGGATGGTCCTTAGACAGGGTCTAAGGTGGACATGATAGGATTGCATCATCCTCAAGAGAGCCGTAGACGTATGTCTTCGAGAATGAAGTCCTTGGTGGACATGATAGGATTGCATCATCCTCAAGAGAGCCGTAGACGTATGTCTTCGAGAATGAAGTCCTTGGTGGACATGAGGGGATTGGATCATCCCTGGACTTCAGTCCTAAAGAGAGCCGTAGACAGGTGTCTCCGAGAAATAAGAGGGATTGTATCATCCTTGAACACATGTTATAAAGTGAGCCGTAGACAGGTGTCTCCGAGAAAGAAAAGGGATTGTATCATCCTTGAACATCTGTTCTAAAGAGAGTCGTAGATGTATGTCTCCGATAAATGAAATCCTGAATTAAATGGTAGGGGATTGTATCATCCCCAGACTGATGTCCCAGAATAGAGCCGTAGACATGATGTCTCCGATAATGAAATCCTGAATTAACAGGTAGGGGATTGTATCGTCCCTGGACTGATGTCCCAGAATAGAGCCGTAGACATGATGTCTCCGATAATGAAATCCTGAATTAACAGGTAGGGGATTGTATCGTCCCCAGACTGATTTCCCAGAATAGAGCCGTAGACATGATGTCTCTGATAATGAAATCCTGAATTAACAGGTAGGGGATTGTACCATCCCCGGACTGATGTCCCAAAATAGAGCCGTAGACATGATGTCTCTGATAATGAAGTCCTGAATGAACAAGCAAGGGATTGCATCATCCCCGGACTGAGGTCCCAGAATAGAGCCATAGACTAGGTCTCCGATAATGAAGTCCTGAATGAACAGGTAGGGGATTGCATCGTCCCCAGACTGAGGTCCCAGAATAGAGCCGTAGACTGGGTCTCCGATAATGAAGTCCTGAATGAACAGGTAGGGTATTGCATCGTCCCCGGATTGAGGTCCCAGAATAGCGCCGTAGACTGGGTCTCCGATAATGAAGTCCTGAATGAACAGGCAGGGGATTGCATCGTCCCCGGACTGAGGTCCCAGAATTGATCCGTAGACTGATGTCTCCGAGAATTGAAGATAGGACTGCATCGTCCCTGGACCTCGGTTCAAAATGTACGTGAGAGGACTGCATCGTCCATGAACTGGGTTCAAAATGTACATGATGGGATTGCATCGTCCCTAGACATGAGACTTGTCTTAAAGTGATCAGGATTGATCATCCTGGAACTTGATCTAGATTGTATCATGCATGGACCTATGTCCTAAAGAGAGCGGGATTGGTCATCCTGTAATATGATCGTGTGTGTTGTAGGATATGCTGCTATGTATTAGTGAGAATACATGCTATTGATGATAGATGTATTAGTGAGAATACATGCTTTTGATGATAGATGTATTAGTGAAAATACATGCTTTTGATAATAGATGTATTAGTGAGAATACATGCTATTGATGATAAATGTATTAGTGAGAATACATGCTTTTGATGATAGATGTATTAGTGAGAATACATTCTTTTGATGATATATGTATTAGTAAGAATACATGTTTTGATGATAGATGTATTGGTGTGGATACTAATACAGATGATCTAGATGCCATAGATCGTGATGATCTAGATGATGTAGATCGAGATGATCCAGATGCTGTAGATCGAGATGATCCAGATGCTGTAGATCGTGATGATCCAGATGCTGTAGATTGTGATGATGATGTTGATGATCGTGTGATGAAGATGCTGATGATCGTATGATAAAGATACTGATGATCATGTGATGACAATGCTGACGATGCTAATGATCGTGTGATGACGATGCCGATGATCATGAGATGACGATGTTGATGATCGTATGATGACGATGCTGATGATCATGTGATGACGATGCTAACGATGTTGATGATCGTGTGATGACGATGCTGATGATCGTGAGATGACGATACTGATGTTCGTGAGATGATGATACTGATGATCGTGAGGATCCAGATATTGATGTTGTTGTAGCTGTTCGAGTGATACAGAAGATAAAGACTCGGTACTGAAGATGTTGATGTTCCAGTATTGAAGATGTTCCAGTAACTGCTTGAGTTACTGATGATGTTGAGAAAGCTTCCAATGATTTATAGATGTATCATGTATGATGTTGATGACTCCTTGCTTGTGCAGATGCTGTTATAATATCCTTCTCGTTAAGGGGGAGTGTTGAGATATTGTAACTTCAAAGAATATTATATTTGTACTTTATTATTCTGGAAATGTTTCATTCCTCCTTGAAGATCTTATTGTATATCCGGAGATGTTTATTCCTCCGTCGAAATTTGGTAACTCGGGTTATTAGACTTCCCTAGTGGGGGTCGGCCCTGTATGTGTTATGTGGGTCAAACGGTTATTAGACCACCCTAGAGGGGTCGGCCCAGTCAGTTGTAGTGGGGTATTTAACCCATTGGTTAAATACGAGCCTACGTGTACTTGTGTAAAAGATATGTCAGAGTAGTGTATAAATAGAGGAGGTGTGTTCCTCATTTGATACACTCACACACTTGAGGATAGCGCACTTATGGAGGAGATGTCTGCTATTGTGGAGGAGGAGATCATGTCTCACGGTTTCATCTTTGTATATTGTTGGTCATCTATATTGAGGAAGCTTTGCTGGGTTTTCTACCCCATGAGGGTTTCCTAGGATAAATCTCTGTCTCTTGTGTTTATGCTATGCTTGTTGTTTCTTCAGTGATCCTGTATATGCTATTATTGTGAAATGGAATGTAATGCTGCTATTTTCTGTCTTAGCATATCGAATCTTAACACATCATTGTCATCTCTAGGTTGCTCATCAACATCTATATCATCATCATCTTCATCATCATCATCATCATCATCATCTACATCATGATCTTCATCAACATCACCATCAACATCAACATCTTCATCATCATCACCACCATCATCATCATCAACATCTTCATCATCATTGTCATCTCCCCCTTCCTCATCACCATCTCCATCATCATCATCTTCTTCATCATCATCATCATCATCTTAATCACCATTACCATAACCATCACCATCATCATCATCATCATCATCACAATCGTCATCATCATCAACATATTCATCATCATTGTCATCTCCCCCTTCCTCATCAACATATCCATCATCATCATCATCATCACCATCACCATCACCATCACCATCACCATCACCATCATCAACATCAACATCATCATCATCATCATCGTCCTCCTCCTCTTCATCATCATTATCATCTCCCCCTTCCTCATCAACATCTCCATCTCCATCATCATCATCTTCATCATCATCATCATCAACATCATCTTCATCACTGTAACCATCACCATCACCATCACCATCGCCATCGCCATCACCATCATCATCATCGACAACATCTTCATCATCACCATCATCATCATCATCATCATCATCATCCTATTCATCAAACCACTTATACTATGAAACGAGAACTATATACTATGAACGAGAACTCTACCCATAAAAACGATGATTTTTGCAAAAAAACACCAAAAACACCCCACAAATAGAAAAGTGTTGATACCAGGGTACACATTTTTTTTTAGGGTAGAAAATAGAGCCATGGAAGCATCCCATATTGTTGTTTAACAAAACTTTAAAATCAACCTTAAATTGGAAAAAAAAAACAAAATTCTTGAAGAGATAAATTACAACTTTCTGGAAAATTGCATATTAAACAAAAACAAAAAATTCTCTAATAATTTCACCATTATTACCATATAAAAACAAAGAAATTATGATGCTATTCATAATGAGATAATATATTAGACCATACAAGAACAAATGGTTCATATAAATATTCAAAAACTCCTCTAGAGTTTCAATTACAAAAATCATACTAGTAAAAATATCTAAATGCTTCTTCAAATTCTGACACCCCATCATCAAAAACTCCTCTAGTGTTTCAACTACAAAAATCATACTAATAAAAATCATCTGCACTGCTTCTTCAAATTCATCCATGGATTTTGACACCCCATTAGAATCTACATTTTCTGCAGATGAAGGACTTGATGAAGATGTAGATGACCCATACTCTTCTCTATTATCAATGGGTGCACCATCTGAGTCTACATCTATGCCCATCATTTCAGATGTCATATTACTTTGGGATCTACAGCTTGGTTTAACAGACTCTCATCTTGCAACTTCTGGCTGTGGTAGCAACCTCTTGATAATCTCTATAGTCTTGGAGCGGAGAGTGTCTTTCTTTGTCAACTTGAAATCATAAACAAGTATATCAACTTCCTCTAATTTCAAGATGTCAATGCGGTGGTGATTTATTTTTTGACCCTTTCTATTTCTCTTTCTGCAAACCTTTTTCTCAACCACCATCTCTGCCTTGTACAAACCATCAAATGGGTGCGTATCTGTTGCATACCAATGTACTTCTACTGATACTACTTCTTCATTTTCTTTATTGACCTTCATAGCTTTTGCAATCCAGAATCGATATTGATGTGGATCATCTATAGCCAAAACTGCAATCATGCAACCCTCCTTGATATCTTGTACCGAGCCCCTATAAAGGTCTTCCATCTCTCGACGCTTTGCGGATGATCTTCTAGAGCAAATATACATTTCTCTTTCCTCTACTTGAGAAAACTCAATTGCTCAAGGTTCAACATTTGTTACCTCGTTTTCATTTGATAAACTTTGTGGCCAAGCAAATGGAGTCTTCAAAAATATATCTCCATTTGTAGAGTTTGAAATTATGTCACTCTGCTCCATGAAAAAAGACTCCCACCAAACGGAATCAGGAACATCAAAGTACTCATATGTATCTTCAATAGACTTTTTGATTTCTTCGAAGCATTGAGAAGAATCAACATCTCTACTATGTCGCCTTGCATTATGAATCTCTGTAGATGATTGCAATAACAATAAATTTGAAGCATACATTTGACAACTTGGGATGAATTTCAAAAATGCCAAACCTGATGAAGGCCCCATTCTGTGCTAGTTGAGTACTTCTTGCCCCACAATAGTGTTTTTCCATCAATCTTTTTTGTACGAAATTGATGCTGAAAGCTAATGTCATTAAGTTTTTCAATGCACCTTTCTTCACCATGCGATCCAAACAGAAATCTTCGCATGTCAACAGTTTCTTCCAATTTATGTACAGTAGGCTCTGGATGGTATGCTTTCCCTATAATTTCAATCAACGATGGTAGGCTCCCAACTTTCTTCCTCCTCAATGTCCTTGCAAAATGGCTGAACATTTGATCAATATGATCACGTGTATGCCCAACAAGAAGGAACCCAACTTTTACCTTCTTAAAAATTTCCAATTCCACAAGCATGCTTAGATAACCAAACATGACTTGGTTTTTGTTTTCCCGGCTTGTGTTGTCCAATTGTAGATATAGAACTTCTAGAAGATCACCAGGCCAATGAGTAATGACATGGTGAATTATGCTGATGGTAAATTTGCATCATTGTGAATATTTGGAGCTGTAAAGTAAACCCTTGGAATCATTTCACCATTAAAAACCATACACCCAACCAAGTGAAACTGAATAAAATTCTCCTCCTTTAAATTCTTTGGCACACGGAAAAAATGTGGCAAGAGTGTTTTTTTCTGATCCATGCCATCAAGTATCAAACCCATGTACTTATTTGGAGCATTGTAACACTTCTTACGATGTTTGTACAATTTTTTCCGTTCATTTGATTGTTGATTGCGATGTTCTTGCAATGCATTGATTATGGAATCTACAAACAACATAACAAAAAAATATTGTCAACTAGCTTCAATAATTGACATTTATCTATTTGCTTTTTTTGTTTTGTAAACATACATCTTTCTATCCCTTATGATCTATCCCTTCTTTCTTTAAGAGAAGCACATGTACTGCAGACCCCCATCCTTGACCTCTTTGGAATGCGGACGTTCTTGAACTTCTTTTTCCATACTCTTGTGAAATATGCATATCTGATGAAGTTGTCATTTCGTTGACCACCTTGAACATAATCCTTGTATAAGTTGTAGATTTCCTGCCTTGTGAAATTATCTGGAATGTGTATTGTTTCTCTATTTGGCATACTCTCTCCATGCTTGGAAAAGAAATCATGCATCCATGATATTGCAATGTGTGTTGATGGCCCAGTGATTCGTCCTTGATAATCGTTAGTGTAAAATGTAGGATCCTTTTCTAGTCTTGTTTAGATTCTTGATAATTGAAAATGACCAATTGAGTGAATCTGTTTGAATGCCTTTCTACAAAGCATAATTCTTCCAACGCGATAATCAGAGCCTGTCCTGGTAGAAATCATGCACCCCACTAAATATGAATTTTGCATGCTTTTGTTCATTGAAAGATACATCTTCCTTCTCTCCAACACATAATTGTAGCCTAAACTTTTCAAACAACTTTTGTGGCAACACTCACTCGAAATCAAATGAGTAATGGAACTTGTACTTGTGAGCAATTCTTTCCTAGACCTTGTATAACTGGAATGCTTTGGATTGACATAAAAAGGTCTAGTCCTACACTTAATCCTGCTCTACATTGGATTCTGTCACTGGATCTCCTAGACCATTATGTCTGCAACAACATCCTCAGCAGGATGATTGTTTTCATTGTGATGCATATGACCCCCCTCATTGAAAATTTCATCACCAAATCCATTAAGAAAATTATTGTCATGATCACTTGCTACCAGATCAATGTGACCATCAACATTATTTGTGCCACTAAATTCTTCACTAAAAGGGAACTCTAGAGATTCAACATTCTCATCATTGTTTCCTGTAAAATCCTTACTTGGAGGAGAATCACTGTCTTCATCATTGGTTCCTGTAACATCCTTACTCAGAGGAGAATCACTGTCTTCATCATCAACAGAATGATCATCGGTGCCAGTGAAATCCTTGCTCAGAGAGAAATCATCATCGGTTCCATTGAAATCTTCACTCGGAGGAAAATCATCATCAGTGCCATTGAAATCCTCGCTTGGATGATAGTCACCATCGTTGCCATTGAAATCCTCGCTTGGAGGTAACTCATCATCAGTGCCATTGAAATCCTCACTTGGAGGAAACTCATCTTCAGTTCCATTGAAATCCTCGCTTGGAGAAAACTCATCATCGGTACCATTGAAATCCTCACTTGGAGGAAACTCATCATCTGTTCCATTGAAATCCTTTCTTGGAGGAAACTCATCATCTGTGCCATTCAAATCCTCGCTTGGAGGAAAGTCATCATCTGTTCCATTGAAATCCTCTCTTTGAGGAAAATCATTTTCACCATTATTGATGTCTTCTTCCTCACTAGAATCATCATCCGTCCCATTAAAATCCTCACTGGGACGAATATCATCATCAATCCCACAAAAATCCTCACTGGGAGGAAAATTTTTGCTTGAAGGAAAATCATCGTTGGTGCCTCGAAAATCCTCGCTTTTAGGTAAATCATCATTGGTGCCTTGAAAATCCTCGCTGAGAGGAAAATTATCATCATATTGTTTGTTGTCTTTAAGATCCCCGCTTGGAGGAACCTCTTCATCATCATCACATTCTTTCTCTTCATTACTAGTGTCTTCAAAATCTTCATAACTAGGAAGTTCTCGAATAACATGCTTGATTACATTGCTTGCACTGCCAGTATCTTGGCTAGATGAACTGTACATTTCTTCATTGACATTGGATTTTTTTTCAGATGAGTCCATGACTTCTCACTAAAAGATAGAACTATAGAAAAATCTGTATCGCTCAACTGCAAAGAAATTTTACGACAGTCCTCACCAAAAAGTAGAATGGTGCAACTGTTGACCGGCAATCTTATAGCTATGAGAACGAAAAATATCCCTCCAAAATATTCCCTTCCAAAATTTTCGTTTCAAAATTTTCCCTCCAAAATTTCCCTACAATATTAAAGCACACATTCATATGATATTAAAAGAATTGAAATAATATAATAACTAATTACATATTTCTATCTAGACATTTAAGACTAGAAAAATTTCTCACAACATTTTTTATTCACAATTTGTAACAAAACAATAATTATTTTCATTTTTATTACCCAACATTCCTAACATTTGTAATTATTTAATTTTAACCTATCTTATATAAATTTAATAATAATGCAGTAACTACTTTCATTTTTTTATCCCACATTGGTAAAAAAGTAATCTTAAACTTACTCTATGCTAAATAAACATTTTAGATTTCCTACTATTCATCATCTATTTGGGAGCAATTTAGTAACACTTGCAAGGTTAGTAATTATTTTATTTTTTTATTAATTCAGTAATGATTGTTTTATGGCTTTATTAATTTAGTAATGTGTTTTTATTTCTTTATTGATTTATTCTTTTACATTTTTGATTTTTTAACATTCTTAAGAATGGTTAAATTAAACCTAATCTATCTTATTAATACAGGATTGTTTAGTCTTTGGAGTAATTCACGAAGGTTTTCAAGAAGAACGGGAAGATTGCAGAGAGGAACTTCTAGCACATTCAACAGAGGAGGCTCTACCAATTTCCGGGTTAGTTTTATATTTTTTTTAAACGTTTTTTTTTTTTTTAAATTCATGTATTATTAATTGAGGCAAGGCTTGCCCCTTATTCTAAGAATATTCACTTTGGGTTTAAAATAGAAACTATTTTTTTTTACAAAACCTACCCTTGCCCCTTACTTATTTCTTTTTACCCCCCGCCCATGTTCTAAATTTTTTTTTTTACCATCAACCCTACCTCCCCACCCCCTAAAAAATATTAGAAATTAATTTTTAAAAAAATCTTAAAAACCCTCACCTTCACCTTCCTCCCGGGCCCCCTGCTTAGGAGCCAAAGGGTGGCCCTCATGGCCGCTATCGATGCCCGGCATCGAGCCGTCGTGAGGGCCACCCTTTGGTGCCCAAGCGGGTGGAGGTCCGCAGCTTGGGTGCCAAAGGGGAACCCTCACTGCCCCCATCGATGCCCGGCATCAACAGGGGACGTGACGGCCGCCCTTTAGCACCGAAGAGGCGGTCCTCCACTCGCTTGGGCACCAAAGGGCGGCCCTCATGGCCACCTCGATGTCGGGCATTGACCTGAGCCATGAGGGCCGCCCTTTGGTGCCCAAGCGAGCAGAGCTACTCGCTTGGGTGCTAAAGGGCGGCCTTCACGGCCCCCGTCGATGCCTGGCATCGACGGGGACATGAGGGCTGCCCTTTGGCACCCAAGCGAGCAGAGGACCACCACTTGGGCACCAAAGTGTGGCCCTCACCGGCCCCTCGATGTCGAGCATCAATGAGAGCCGTGAGGGCCACCCTTTGGTGCCCAAGCGAGCGGAGCTCTGCCGCTTGGTTTCCAAAGGGTGGCCCCCATGCCCCCCTCGATGTCGGGAATCAACAGGGGCCATGAGGGCCACCCTTTGGTGCCCAAGCGAGTGGGGTCGTGAGGGCCACCCTTTGTTGCCCAAGCAAGCGGAGCTCCATTACTCGGGCTCCAAAGGGCGGCCCTCACTGCCCCCGTCGATGCCTGGCATTGAGGGGGCCATGAGGGCCACCCTTTGGCACCCAAGTGAGTGGAGGACCATCGCTTGGGCACCAAAGGGCATCCCTCATGGCCCCCATCGACGCCCGGCCTCGACGGGGGCCATGAGGGCCACCCTTTGGCACCAAACACGTGGAGGTCCACCGCTTGGGCGCCAAAGGGAGGCCCTCACGGCCCCTTCGATGCCCAGCATCAAGGGGGGCGTGAGGGCTGGTCTTTGGCACCCAAGCAGGGGGAGCTTTGTTGCTTGGGCGCCAAAGGGTGACCCTCATAGCCCCCTCAATGTCGGGCATCGACAGGAGCCATGAGGGCCTCCCTTTGGTTCCCAAGCGAGTGGATCTTCGCCACCTGGGCACCAAACGGCGACCCTCATGGCCCCCTCGATGACGGGCATCGATGGGGTCCGTGAGGGCTGCCCTTTGGCGCCCAAGCGGTAGACCTCCGCCCACTTGGGCACCAAAGGGCAGCCCTCACGGCGGCTCGATGTTGGGCATCAACAAAGGCCATGAGGGCCACCCTTTGGCTCCCAAGCGAGTCGACGTTCACTCGCTTGGGCGCCAAAGGGCTGCCCTCATGGCCCCTAGTGATGCCCAGTATCGAGGGGGTCGTGAGGGATGCCCTTTGGCGCCCAAGTGAGCGGAGCTTTTCCGGCATCGATGGGGCCGTGAGGGCCACCCTTTGGCACCCAAGTAGTCGACCTCCACGTGCTTGGGTGCCAAAGGGAGACCCTCACGGCCCCCATTGATGCCCGGCATCGACAGGGCTGTGAGGGCCGCCCTTTGGCACTAAAGTGGCGGTCCTCTGCTTGCTTGGGCACTAAAGGGTGGCCCTCATGGTCCCCTTGATGCTGGGCATCGATGGGGGCCGTGAGGGCCACCCTTTGGCGCCCAAGCGGCGGAGCTTCGCTCGCTTGGGTGCCAAATTGCAGACCTCACGACCCCCCTCACTTGGGCACCAAAGTGCGGCCCTCACAGCCACCGTTGATGGCCGGCATCGAGGGGGCCATGAGGGCTGCCCTTTGGCGCACAAGTGAGTAGAGGACCGCTGCTTGGGCACCAAAGGGCGGCCCTCATGGCCCCCATCGATGTCGAGCATCGACGGGGGCCGTGAGGGCCACCCTTTGGCACCCAAGCATGTGGAAGTTCGCCGCTTGGGCGATAAAGGGCGGCCCTCATGGCCCCCTCCATGTCGGACATCGAGGGGGCCATGAGGGCCGCCCTTTGGTGCCCAAGCAAACGGAGCTTCGCTGCTTGGGCGCTAAATGGTGGCCCTCACAGCCCCTGTCGATGCTGAGCATCGGTGGGGGCCGTGAGGGTCGCCCTTTGGCGCCCAAGCGAGCAGAGCTTCGCCGCTTGGGTGTGAAAGGGGGGCCCTCACTACCCCGTAGATGTTGAGCATCAATGGGGGCCGTGAGGGCCGCCCTTTGGCATCGGTGGCAGCCGTGAGGGCCACCCTTTTGCGCCCAAGCGATGGACCTCTGCCCGTTTCGGCACCAAATGGCGGCCCTCACGACGGCTCAATGCCAGGCATCGACAGCGACCGTGAGGGCCGCCCTTTGGCTCCCAAGCGGGGGCCCCGGGAGGAGGGGGAAGGTGAGGGTTTTAAAAAATATATATATTTAATTAATTTCTAATATTTTTTAGGGGGTGGGGAGGCGGGGTTGATGATAAAAAAAATTTAGAACATGGGTTAAGGGTAAAAAAAAATAAGGAAGGGGGCATGGGTATGTTTGGTAAAAAAAAAATAGTTTCTATTTTAAACCCAAAGTGGATATTCTTAGAATAAGGGGCAAGCCTTGCCTCGATTAATAATACACAAATTAAAAAAAAAAATGTTTTAAAAAAATATAAAACTAACCCGGAAAGTGGTAGAGCCTCCTCTGTTGAATGTTCTAGAAGTTCCTCTCTGCAATCTTCCCGTTCTTCTTGAAAACATTCGTGAACTGCTCCAAAAACTAAACAATCCTGTATTAATAAGATAGATTAGGTTTAATTTTACCAATCTTAAGAATGTTAAAAAAACATAAATGTAAAAGAATAAATCAATAAAGTAATAAAAACACATTACTAAATTAATAAAGCCATAAAACAATCATTACTAAATTAATAAAAAAATAAAATAATTACTAACCTTGCAAGTGTTACTAAATTGCACCCAAATAGATGATGCCCGGCATCGAGGGGGGCGTGAGGGCCACCCTTTGGTGGCCAAGCAGCCGACCCCGGAGGAGGGGGAAGGGAAGAGTTATATTTTAATTTTTTTAATTAATTCTAAATTTTTTTTGGTAGTTTAAATATTTGGATTTTAATTTTTATTGTATTGTCTTTTTAACTTTTTTTTATATTATTTTTTTAATTTTTATTACTAGGGTTAGTTTTAATTTTTTTTTTAACTTTTGTATTATATTGCTAGGTGGGAGGGTTATTTTTATTTTGATTTTAAATATTTTATTATATTGTTAAGGGGTTAGGGGGTAGGAGGTTAGTTTTAAATTTATTTTTTAAAATTTTTATTATATATTTATGTGGTAGGGGTAGGTGTAATTTTTACTTTAAAATTAATTATTATGCTGGTTAGAGGGGTAGGATGTAGGTTTACATTTTTTTTTTAATTTCAAAACGTAAAAAACAACGATTATGAAGATAAGAATATTTTTAAATTTTTTAAAATGTTTTTCAAATACAGTTTATAGTGAATATTGATGTTGATTTTGTTTAGATTATAAATTTTTGTTGATTTATTTTAAATTCTATATTTTGGATATAGGTACAATGGCATCAAGTCGGATACCTGTAAATGTTTCTAGATCAAGAGCGGCAATCATTGCATCGAAAAAAATAGTTGAGGCATCTGAGAATGTTGAGACTCAAGAGAGAGTTCTTAGCTTTGAAGAATTAAGAATGAAGAATGCTAGAGAATGGAAACATGCAGTAGAAGAAGACAGAACAGAGTATCATTGGCATCCGAAGGAAAAAAATCAAGGAAAACTAGAAAGCATTCTCTTATTTTGTTCTGCAGATCCATATATTCAAGCAGATTACAATCTATTGGGATTGCTGAGAGCTATATGTGTAGTGTCGGGTACATATATTGTTTATGCACAGGTGAAACAAGCCAAGACCTTTGCAAAAATCCGATATGCTTTGAAGATTGCAAAATATAATGTTCAAGAAAATTTCACAGTTTTTTGTCAAGGGGTCGTGGATGAAATTGAAAGCGGGAGAGTAAGTTTGAATATTGATATTATTCTTAAATTGGTTTTGTTATAACTTGGATATCACAATGTAATAGATTTAATACGATAATGTTTTTATTTTGCAGGATTTTTCCATTTCGATTTCAAAAAAGGTGAATGGAATTTATTATACAGAGGCCAATCTTATGGATGTCATTATTGTTGCTATTCAAAAGGGACCAGAAGCAAGGAAGAAAAAACAAGTGTTAAATGTTCAAACTGAAGAAGTACAAGCAGAAAGAGGAAAGAACATCCGACAATCAAATCAGGTACCTAGAAGGATTATATTTAAATCTTCATCTCGCCGAACTGAACATGATGAAATTGTTGCAAATGAGCTTGTTACTCCTGCTAGTAAGAGTAGCAAACAATATCGTAAAAGAAATATGGTTGAGAGTGCCTCGATTCCTATTGAAGGCATTGTAGATTTTGAAGGAACCCCTTCAAATCAAAAAAGAAGGAGATCTGTTGTTGCTGAAACCAACGTTATTACTGAATCTGAGAGTGAAAATTCTGGTGGCAGTAAGGAAATCATTACTCCAGGTGCTGATTTAGAGGATGGCATTGTCAAGACAACACAAAATGCCATTCGAGATCAATTGCAGAGGGATAAGTTGGTTAACAATGGACATACATTTGAGTTGAATGTGAATCAACTTTATAAACCCACAGAAGGAAAAGATCACTTTAGAATTAGAAAACCACATCACTTGCATATTCACAACTTGAAAGCATTGATGAGGCACAATCCATATGAACATGTTGTTGACTACCTAGTCCTTGTTGACCCGGAAGTTGTTCCTACTAGAGATGAATTTGATGAAACAATATGTTTTCATTACAAATATTATGTTCTTGGAGGGAATCATTCTGCAGAGGTAAGAAGAGAGTTGATGCAAGAATATCCCAATAACCCTATTTTTGAAACAGTTAAATGCATCATTTATGCTGGTTTAATAGATGTTGAAGCAAAGTCGTTGGCATGGGATCATAACACAGATAGTGAATATAGGTTGACAATGACATTTGTTCAAAGGGTGAGATTTATACACAGTGAATTTGTGCAAATATGTGGTGGGGAAAAATGTAGAGTTGATGGAAGTTTTCAGAGAGAATGTTGTATGGAAATAGGTCTCCCTATTAAAGATGATATTATGCTACAAAAAATTTCCAGAGGAAGTGATGCATTCAGGCCTATAGATGCCTATTTCCAGTTGGCATTCAGAGTTGGGAAAACATGGCATTTGATTGATGACATATTTAGCTTGTGGAAGAATATTGGCATAAAAAACCAAAAAGTGAAAAAGGTAGAGTTGTTCCATGGAGCGGTGGTAAGGCAGGTCCTGATGTCAAGAATCTGCCAGAAGACATGACTATTACATCTTGGAGAACAATGCAAGGTGTGAAGGATGAAACATTAATAGCTACAATACTATCGCGGGTAAAGTCAGGTGAATTATCCATGGAGGAAATGTGCAGCGAACTTGAGAAGTAAATTGAGCATTTTTTTTAGTTTAACATTTTTGTTGTGTTCTAGGTATTCTGTTATATTATTATATATGATTGTAAACATCATTTACTGTTTCATTGTCTAGTCACAAGGTCTACATGAAAATACAAGATGAGATGGTTAAAATGTTGAGTGAGAAGAGTTGGGATGATGTCAAATGCAACTATCCAGACTCAAGCTCGATAGAAAGTTTACAACAATTTTTTGTTGCATTCAATAAGGTATGTTGATCTATGATACATACTATTTTATTTATTTTCTAATTCAATTCATTTCTATTTTATTACTTATAGAGATCATTTTCATTTGAAGATGCCAAGGAGGGGTGTAGCTGGAGTACCAGAGTCCTTCAAAATCCATATCCAAAGAGCCAAAATAGAACGACAAAGGAGACAATGTCTTGCAAATGTTGAACTTGATGATACACTTGATCATTATTTTTGGAATGGGCTTGACACTATGCAATATAGAGTCATTTTAGGTGACTGTGCAGACATTGCAAATCTTGTTCCTAAAAAGGAGTACGCACTAGTGATTGCAGATATCCCTCATGGATACAATATCCAAAACACTACTTATGATTGTGAGCCTTATACTTACCAATCATTTAGTAAAGTGGTTTCGGGATTTGTAGATGTCACAACATCACCACTATGGAGATTTGTTGTTTTCCATTCAGACACACAATTAGGGGGCTTGTTGACAGCCTTCAGGGGTAAAGAAAAAAAAAGGAAGCAACTTTATTGGCAATATATTTGCACTATATTATCAAAATTTTGAATTTATAAATCAATTATATTTATTGATAAGTTAATTAATTGTTTTATATTTTTGTTACAGGAAAAATCCTAATGTTCGTAGCTCAGGCAGCAATCCATTCCTGAGTGATGCTGAAAGCATACATGTTGCAACTCGGACACAGGAGGATGCTTATGAACCTCTTTTAATCAATGAAAAGAGAGGAGGAAAACATAGTCATATATTGATTTATAATGCCGTGGCAAAAAAATTAACATATGAAGAAAGGGATTTGAAAGGAGTGACTGTAAACATCTATCAAAAGCCATAAGTGTTGATTAATTATCTCATTTATACATTTTCAAGAAGAGATTGGGTCTTAGATTTGTTCTCGGGTTCAGGTAAACTTTCTCATATTACAAATGAAATAATATATCAAGTTTTATTGTATGTTTTATCCTTCATTATTTTATTGTTTTAAAGTATGCTTCTTTATGCTATTTGACTTAACTTTAATTTTTTTTTTGGTGATTAGGTACAACAATAGCATGCTCCTTACAGAAAGGAAGAAATTGCATATCGATTGATAATGATCAACTCCAATGCAATTACATAAAACAAAGAATTAAGGCTATTCAAGTTCTTCCAGATGAACTACAAGAAGTTGGTTTGAAGAAAGGAGAGTTTAGTGAAACACTTGTGGCAAAGATGTCAAAAGAGCCCCAACCCCCATTAGGAGGGGTGCTTGGAAAGGAGCACTTTGGGGATCTTGCAGACATAGAAGACCCAATGGAAGAGGACATTGATGTCCCTGAGGAAATTCAAGCTCTAGAAAATTCCAATGTCGATGAAGAATTTGGCATGCATGACATTGTTGAATAGTTTCATGTTTTGAAGAAAATGTTAATTTTGACAATTTTTGACATTTTTTTTATCAGATATATTAGTAATGTTTTGACTTTCAGACTTTATTTTAGAAATAAAATTTCTAAATATAATGTTTTTAATATGTTTTTTACAAATAATTTGTATATTTTTTTCTTGAATTTATGTGAGTCGTCATGTTTCGATAACTAATATGAAATATGATCATTTTTAGAGAAAAATTCTTTGAAAATTCATTGAAAATTGTTTTAAATGTCTTTATTTTCTGGAATTGTTTACAATTTTGTCAATAAAAATGCCTTATTTTGTCCATAAAAATGTCTTATTTTATAGAAAAAATCGTAAAATGTATATGTTTTTCATTATAAATTGCTTAAAAATGTATGTTATTTTGTTAAATTTCAAAAAACACACTTGAAAATAGAAATTAAAAATATTTTACAACAAAGATAACTCAAAGCCCCCAAAAAATGTCTCTAAATGAAAATGTGTGATACTAGCATCAACCATTTTTGAAACGGGGGTAAAAATAGCTACTAAAATTAGGAGAGAGAAAAACGAGAATTGTGTCGAGTTCTCGTTTCATAGTATAAGTGGTTATCATCATTGTCATCTCCCCCTTCGTTATTAACATCTCCATCATCATCATCTTCATCATCATCATCATCATCATCTTCATCACCATCATCAGCATCATCAACATCTTAATCATCATCACCATCATCGTCATCATTATCATCTTATATCCTTCTTATATCCAAAGTAGAGAAGCTCCTTATGATGATGAAGACAATTTAGATGATGAGGATGATGATGATCATCATCATCATCTTCTTCTTCATCATCATCATCATTGTCCTCCTCGACATCATCATTGTCATCATCATCATCATCATCTTCATCATCATCATCATTGTCCTCCTCGACATCATCATTGTCATCATCATCATCATCTTCTTCATCATCATCATCATCGTCCTCCTCGACATCATCATTGTCATCTCCCCCTTCCTCATCAACATCTCCATCATCATCATCATCATCATCATCATCATCTTCATCACCATCACCATCATCATCTCCATCACCATTACCATCATCATCATCATCTTCATCATCATCATCATCATCATCTTCATCACCATCACAGTCATCATCAACATCTTCATTATCATCACCATCATCATCATCATCATCATATTCATCATCATTGTCATCTCTAGGTTGCTCATCAACATCTCCATCATCATCATCTTCATCATCATCATCATCATCATCTTCATCACCATCACCATCAACATCACCATCATCATCATCATCATCATCATCATCCTCTTCCTCCTCTCCATCATCATCATTATCACCATCATCTTATATCCTCCTTATATCCAAAATTAGAGAAGCTCCATATGATGATGAAGATGATTTAGATGATGCTGATGAAGATGAAGATGATTATGATTATGATTATGATGATGATCATTATAATCATCATCACCATCATCATCCTTTTCATCATCATTGTCATCTCCCCCTTCCCCATCAACATCTCCATCATCATCATCTTCTTCATCACCATCATCATCATCCTCATCACCCTCATTATCATCTTCAACATCTTCATCATTATCACCATCATCTTCATCTTCATCAACATCATCATCTTTATCATCTTCATCTACATGATGATCATCTTCATCATCATCACCCTCCTCCTCATCATCATCTTGTGCACTTAGGGATTAATGTTTAGAAGATGGTCTAAAGGCCTTTATGGGGGAGGGGCTCTAGGAACAAATCGAAACATATCAATTTATTTGGAAATAAATGAAGTAAACGTTACCAACCAAACAATTTAACGTTCAACAGAAGCACGAACACGCAACTAGCATGTACGTGCTAGTAGCGCGTGTGCGTCCCTGTTGAGCATAAAATTAAGAAAAGAACCCATGCTATTCTCCCACATTTTCTTCTCTGTTTTCATGCACAGTCCAACAATCGATTGCATCTTGGATTGAATTCAGACACCATTTGGTGTTTCTTTGACAATTTGGATAGAATACACAAGAGTTGGGGCTCTAGTTGGCTCTTTGGATTGGATACACACCAGTTGGGCTCTATTTGGGTCCTTTGATTGAATACACAATATAGTTGCACTCTATTTGGCTGCTTGGATTGAATTCTCATGCTGCTTGGACACACTTGAACTCTTCTTTCATATAGTGGATACATCAAAAGAACATTTTACATTTGAAGAAAAGAGCAATCATAATCCTTGAGGTATGGTGACCTCTTCCTCTTATTAAATGTATTTTAGTCTTCATTCACTTTGTTTGAACTGTATTTCTTTTAGTTTTTCTTCATGAATTTTATTATAGATGTATTTTATTCTTCTTAATATTCAACATAGACAATAAAAACATCTTACCACAAAAAAACTACAACATGCACCAAGCAATGCTTTGAACCTTCTATGAAAATAACAAAAAAAACTTGCTTGCATCACCACCAATAAGGTTTCATAATCACATAAGTCCATCTAGTACACAAACATTTGTTGAATTCCTAATGATTTCAATACAGCAATTCACACAAACACCTAAAGAATCAAACTCTTAATCTTTTGGGGCTATTTTCCCTCATCCAAAACATGAAAATGAAGTGAGTAGGAGCTTCTCCTTTTGTAGGAAATGTGCTCCTACTAGAATCCCATACCACCATCCAATACCATCAAATTGAGTTCCTAGAGGTGATGTTGTTGTTATATCTAGGGCTTTCTCAATAGCTTTTAACATTATATGAAAACATTCTCACTAGATGTTGTTGTACATAATCAATTGCTACATCGATTTTTGATAATCATGCACATCGAGTTTTAATATCTTATTTGTTGTTCATTCTTGTAGGGGTGATATTGTTGTTTTGTTAAAAAAATGTATTGAATATGGGAAATAGACATAATAATAAAAGAAAGTCTAGAAGGAATGAGCCGCCCCCTGAAAAGTATCATGAGATAAGAGAAAAGGCCGGGCTGTACATGGAAAACTGTAGACATCAAGATGTTAGTGCCTTAGATCCACCAACAAGACACGACAAAGTGGTTGAAGTCAATCAAATCTTGCTTGATGTCGAGCATGAAGGTATGGATGTTGAACAGGTTGTTAATTGGAAACCTCCCCAAGCAGATCAAACACTCCCTTGCAGGACCAAATTGTAAACGAAGGGCCACAACAAACTGGTGACGAGACTCGTACTTCCTTTCCGACTCCCTTGCCTTGACTATCAAGCAGACGACAAAGAAATCCCAGACGTATTCATATCAGTGAAAGTTCATTTTCAGGAATTGAAGGTAAGTTCCCCAAACGCACTATTGATTTCCATTGTAGTAGGATAATCAAAGAATTTTTTGAATCCAAAACCGATGCAGAAAAATGTCAATTGTTTCTGGCTTTGTTAAAATCACATTGTCTATCTCATGTTAGGAGAATTTTGGGCATAAAGGTAGTTAGAATTTCAGAGGCCAACGATCACGTTGTTAGAAATCTAAAATCTGCATTTAATTTGATTGGAAAAACTTCTCATCCAAAATATTTTAATATATCCCATCGTGTACTGTCAGAATCGATCGTAGACAAATCCACAAGTCAACGTCAGCTGCTATCACACACATGTAAAATATTTAAAGTAGATAGAAAGACTCTTCAAAAGTATTCTGCGATTAGAGAAAAACTTGAGATCCCGGGCCAAAAATATTGTTGGGCCTTTGCTGGTAGGTTACCTCGTTCAGACATGAAGATAATTGATGTTGTTAAAGAACTAGTACAAATTTTTTTGCATGATAACACTATACCGTCATCGAATCAAAGAGATATGTTAAAGTTGATAAAAGGCATTAAGGGGTGTGAACCACATGTCAAGCACTTCCTTGACACGACACAAATGGAACTCTACAAGAGATTCAATAATGAGCACACACAATTGAACTTGGGCCAAAGGTCCTTTGAAAAATGCAAACCCTGGTATGTTAGAATTTGCATTGATCGCAACACATGTTTTTGTAGATACCATGTAGAATTTGAGTACTATTATGATACATATAGACATATATTTTGTGATTTGCATACTAACATTGTGTAGGAATGCCCATCGTTACAACCACCGAATGCATCCAGAGAATTTATACATAGCATAATGTGTCAAAGGCCTGAAGGACAAGAATATTATAAAAGATAATGTTTATATGGGACATGTTCGAGTTGCAGCGGATATGCATTGTTGAGCCGATGCATCCATGAAACCGAGGAGGACGAATTTGGGAGGATGTCAGTAGAAATGCAAAACTTCAAGTACATAACATATCAAGTAGATAGTGCAAAGGAAAGCAAAAAAATTGCATTGGTGAAATCATAGGTAATCTAAGTTTGCATACTTTCATACTGTATATGTTTAATTTGTACATATATATTCAGATTGAAAATGTCACGTTGTATTAATGCCGTTGGTTTTGTGGGACCAAGTACAAATTTGCAATTTCATGAAGGAATTCTACCAAAAGACCGAGCAGTATGTACAGCATGTCCATGTAGCACGATGGCAGGATGAACAGTACAGACAATGTAGGGACACCTTTCCCAATGGCACAATATTGTCGGTTGTGGAATTTCCTGAAAGCCACACCCTGCAACCACATAATGAGATTCAAAGTCAATACTACCATTCAGACCAAGATATCATAATGGTCCATATCACGTATAGGCATGCGCTAGAGAAAAAAAAATTACATGAGGATAATATTGAAAGAGACCAACTTATACATCAGTGACGACATGTGCCATGACCTGCATTATGTGCAGCATTGCTTCAGAATTTTCTATGATTAGATGAAGGAGAGAGGTATACAGATGGATCAATATTGGATATGGTCAGATGATTGTGTAGGCCAGTTCAAAAATGCACGTGTATTCCAGTGGTAGAGTATTTTGCACAAGACATATGATGTGCTGCATATATGGAACTATTTTGAGACTAGGCATGGAAAGGGAGAGAATGATGGGGCTGGAGCATGTCTCAAAAATTCCCTACGAAGGGAGGAGATGAAGTGCATGTCAAACCCTCATATTCTGGATTCAGAATCCATAGTTCGATGGTCCTCTCCAAAAGTGTCAGATCCAACCACGAAGCAGCACAGACCAATAGGTAGAGGACATGTTGTCAGAAATTTATGGCATGTGGTTGATATAGATCAATTGCATTCTTATGTTTGTAGTAATGTGAAAGGCACTCATGGATTTCATTCAGTTCGAAGCTCAAAGAACCCTTTATTTGAAATATGGATGCGGAAACTTGCTTGCTTTTGTGGGCCTTGCAGCAGTTGTGAGTGGGATGAGTGTGAATCAATGGATTGGGTTGATGAATGGGATCATGTATAACTTGCAGTGGATCCACGTGCAATTGTTGAAACAATCCAGTTAGAGGAAGGCCAATCCTCTATTTCGAATTAATATGATCATATATCTGATCTTGTACAGCCATGTAAACATTTCTGCATGCATATCCTAGTTCCCTCCTTGGTTTTGTAATTATCCAAGTTATCAAACCACTACTTGTTGGAATATGACCATAAAATTAATTTTTGCAGGACACATCTATGCAGTTGTCGCCCCTACAGACAATGAAATTGGGACAAATTATTTGTTGGCACGATGCATCCAGGGGAAGCAAACCCTCCTCGTATCATTAACTGATAGTGAAGGCATTACCTTTTTGAGTGGCTCGATGGTTGTTCAGGGGGAATATTTTACAGTAGATGGAAAGGGACCAAAGAGAAATGGCTACACATACACGGATTATAGACCAGGCTCATGGGTGTATCACTTTGCAAACTTGATCATTGGTACAAACATCCAACTGTAAACAATGTCAACGGAGACATGAAACAAGGTACGCTACTTACTACCTCATGTAGAGCACGAGAGGTTGTTCAAGACAATAAAAAACCGAGAGGATCCAAAATGCCTAATTGATTGAGTTACATAGTATAGCCATGTGATTGTTTATTTATGCATGATTAATGTTATTCATGTTATATAGTTTATTTGATATCGTTATCTTATATCGTTTATTTGATGTACGAGTTATGATTAAGTTATGATTTATAGCCATGTGATTGTTTATTTATGCATGATTAATGTTATTCATGTTAGATAATTAATTTGATATCGTTATCTTATATCATTTATTCGATGTTTGAGTTATGAATACGTTATGATTTATATCCATGTGATTGTTTATTCATGCATGATTAACCCTAGAAGCACTAATATAACCCTACAAACCTAATCTAGCCCTAGAAATCCTAGAAAGCTAAACTAACCCTAGAAACACTAAATTAACACTAGAAAACTAAGCTAGAATACTATAAACCTAATCTAGTCCTAGAAACCTAAACTAGCCCTAGAAACACTAATCTAACCCTAGGAAACTGATCTAGAATCCTAGAAACCAAATCTAACCCTAGAATCCGTGAACCACCACATGTACCCTCAATAGGGGGTATTTGGACTCCAAGTGGGATAGGATCACTATTAGAAGGGTTTTTCACATCACACAAGTACACCACTAGAGAACTCAACTTATAGAATCCAAGTCTACATGTCCATATTGGTATTTCAATCCTCAAACCCTAGGTCTTATACTCTAGCATCAAACCCTAATATGCATTTGGTTGGCAATAAGAATGAGATGATTTATGCTTTATGTTGGATTGAACTATTTCAATATTTATGCCTCTAAAACCTCTACAACTTCTTCCACTACCATGATCTCATATTTCAATGATGTCAATGGCTTGTGATTATGAGATACAAAGGTTGTAGTCATCTCCAAGACCTTAAATTTTCCTTGCAAATAAATATAAATATTTCTTTTTCTTGGAACGTTTGGGTACATGCAAGAGCACATGAACATGTTAATATCACACACAAAATATCTCAACTTTACTCTCCGTCAATGGATATCATACACATATAATGTAAATCAATCCTTGGCTTTGCAAGAAATGTGGTCCATCTAGCTTTACAAGGAGATATAACATGTACTCCAATGTGATACATCTGCTTCTCTTCTTCTTATTTAGAAAATGCACCTAGGGTTCCATTAAAAAACCATAATCATAAACCTCGAAGCCTAAGAAACGGTGCCACAGTGCCATCTCCGGAGCTAGGGTTTTTCTCAGTGAAGGCCATGTCAATCTCGCTCAAGGGGGCCATTTCTCGTCCAAAGGCTCTCAAGAGTCCATGGCCACCGTTGACATGTCCACAATGGCCATACACACGTGTGGGAGCTGACGGAAGCAATGTCCTCTCGCCGGCTTGGGTTCCATGCCCCCGGAGAAAATCCTCAAAGTGTCTTTGAATGGCTCCTGGGTGTCGGACAAAAATGCCCGCACCACCCAAGTCGTGGCTCAGATCGCGAATCCATCGATTCCGGTGAATCTAGGACAGAAGGTTTCAGCTAGAGGACCCCCCACAGCATTCCTCCAACCCCTGAAAATGGTGCTATTGTGCCATCTCCAGAGCTAGGGTTTTTCTCAGTGAAGGCCATACCAATCTTGATCAAGAGGGTCATCGTCCGAGGGCTTCCAGACATGCATGGCCAGCGTGGATATGCCCACAATGGAAATACACACATGTGGGAGCTGACAGAATCCAAGTCTGCTTGCCGGTTTGGGTTTCGTGCCCCTAGAGAAACTCCTCAAAGTGTCCCTAAGATGCCACATTGGCACCATTTCCAGGGGTTGGCGGCACACTGTGGGGGGTCCCCTAGCTGAAAATCGTTGTCCTAGATCCACCAAAATCGATGGATTCGTGATCCAAGCCATGGTTTGGGTGCTTTGAGCATCTTGGTCCAGCACCCCGGGGCCATTCAGGGACACTTTGAGGATTTGCTCCAGGGGCATGGAACCCAAACCAGCGAGCGGACCTGGGATCTATCGACTCCCGCATGTGCATAAAGGAGCTTTCAAACTACCATATAGGACATGTTTTAGGTTTGTTTGGATCCTATACAATATTCTCAAAATTTGACACTCAATTAACTTACATGCCTACCTAAATAATAATGCATGCATGGCCATATAAAGTTGTTTGCAACATAAATTTCATGTTTGATATTTTCTTACAATCATGAATTGAGACAAAGATCAATTGTAGCGGTCTTGAATTTATGAGTTGAAAGAAAAAAAACACATTAAGACGTGCCTTAGTGCAAGAATATTTACTATACCATATTAATCTTGAAACATAGTAGAAGAATACAATATTGATCCCATAACTAGTGTAAGTGGTACATTTATAATCATATGGAGGAATCTAAGTGTTCATTGACATGTAATTATCACTTCCCCCCATATTTGACTAATACATTCTTTTAGTGGTTAAGGTGGTCAAGCCACTTCCATGCTTATGCTAATTTGGTTGCATTAATTACAACACCAATACATTAGTTCTTTAGTTCAATGAGATGTTGTACGTGTTTCTTTTTCCTCCACCTAGACCAATAGGAACACCATTTATATCTAGGAATTGTCACTACATTGTGAAACAATCTAAGGAAAAATAGAAAAATAGTGGACAAGCTTCCAAAAATTCAAGAACCCAATTATTCCCATTAAGAGGAACTTCTCTCCCATGGGTCCATCACCCAATGCTTGTCTTGCCTGATTGATCTTATGAGTATAATGATCCATAGAATGACGACTGTGGCTCAAATCGACAAACCGTCAACTCTGTTGGATTCAGGATGTCAGGCTAGTGCTAGGGGTGCCCCTCTGCTCCAGTCCCATGGTCCAAGTGTCATCTTGTAGGTCCTTTTTGGAAACTAGGGTTTTGCTCAGTAAGGGAGTGTGCAATTTTTACACATTGTGGTCATATTTTCAAAATCATTGACCGGGAACTTATGGCTAGCGTTCCCAAATGGAACCTTCCTAGACACAATTGCAGGACTCCCCAAAACTCAGTTTTGTTGCTCGGTTGGAATTCTATGCCCCTGGTAGGTATCAAGCAGGTGTCCCTGAAGGCCTTTTGGATGCGAGACAGAAAGAGCCATAGAATGACAACCGTGACTCGGATCGACACACCATTGAATCCCTTGGATTCAGGATGTCGGGATAATTCTAGGGGTGCCCCTATCCTCTGATCCCATGGCCCAGGTGTCATCTTGTAGGTCCAATTTGCAAACTAGGGTTTCTCTTAGTAAGGGAGTGTGCAATTTTTGCAAATTGGGGTCAAACTTGCAAAATCGTCGATCGAGACCTTATGGGTAGAGTTCCTAGATGGAACCTTCCTAGACACAATCGTAGGACTCCCTGGAACCCGATTTTGTTGAACGGTTGGAATTCTATTCCCCCAGTAGGTATCCAGCAAGTGTCCCTAAAGGCCTTTTGGATGTGAGACGAAATGAGACATAGAATGATGACCGTGGCTCGGATCGAAAAACCGTCAACTCTGTTGGATTCATGACGTCAGGATAGTGCTAGGGGTGCCCCTGTTCTCCGGTCCCATGGCCCAAGTGTCATCTTGTAGGTCCATTTTGGAAACTAGGGTTTTGCTCAGTAACGGAGTGTGCAATGTTTTCACATTGGGGTCAAATTTGAAAAATTGTCGACCAGGCACTTATGGATACCGTTCCCAGATGGAACCTTCCTAGAGAAAATTACAGGACTCCCTAGAACCCGCTTTTGTTGCACGGTTGGAATTCTATCCCCCAATAGGTATCCAGCAGGTGTCACTAAAGGCCTTTTAGATGTGAGATGGAGCGAGCCATAGAATGACGATTGTTGCTCGGATCAACAAACCGTCGACTCCGTTGGATTTAGGATGTTGATATAGTGCTATGGGTGCACCTCGCCTCCGATCCCATGGCCCAGGTGTCATCTTGTAGGTCCATTTTGGAAACTAGGCATTTTATTAGTAAGGGAGTGTGCAAACTTTGCACATTAGCGTCAAATTTGCAAAACCGTCAATCGGGCACTTATGGCTAGTGTTCCTAGATGGAACCATCCTAAACACACTTGCAGGACTCCCCAGAACCCAGTTTTGTTGCACAATTGGAATTCTATGCCCCAAGTAGGTATCCAGCACGTGTCCCTGAAGGCCTTTTGGATGTGAGAGAGAACGATCCATAGAATGACGACCATGGATCGGATCGACAAATTGTCAGCTCTGTTGGATTCACAACATCAGGATAGTGGTAGGAGTGCCCATATTCTCCATTCCCATGGCCCATGTGTCATCTTGTAGGTCCATGTTAGGATATTTAGACACTTAGGATTTAGTTAAGATCAACTTGTGTAATATATCTGTTAGGTAAAGTGTGTTTTCTTAGTATGCATTAGTATGCATTTGTAATACTTAATCCGACGGTCACGATATGTTCCCGACATAGAGTGATCCGACCGCTCAACTTCTCGTAAATCATACCTACCCTTGATCCATAGCTTAACACCCGATTGGTCCATGATCTCTATTTAAAGAGCATGGAGGGTCATTGGAAAGTTGATCGATTATGAGAAGCTCATTTGTAACTTTTTTCTTTGCATAATAAATTGCTCCATAGAAGCTATTTGGCCGGAGTCGTGGAGTGTTTCCCTCTCGAGGGTTTAAACCACATCAAAACATCGGTGTATCGATCTATGATCTGTTTGTGTGAAGTGGTTGCTCTAGGTATTCGGTCTTTTGGGAGTACCCTATGTGCCCGAACATGGTATCAGATCTTTTATGAAGAGCCACTTCTGGTTATGATCTAGATCTTGAAGTATTGTTGTCTAAACTTGAAAGGGTTTATATTTCTGGTATTTCTGTGCATTTTTGGGTTGTGGAAGGTGTTCCATTAAATCCGGAGCACTATTTCCATTAAGAAATAGTTTTCGTTTGATCAAAAATGGTTCCCAGTTGCTTTAGAAACACGTATTTCATCAGATCTGAAGGTATAATCTTACAGTGATGCTTTTTTATTTCCATTTTAAAGAAAAAAAAATATCTCATATTTTATCAGTTTTATTATCATATTTTTTTTGTTCCAGATTGTTGCTTTCCCTATCTGCCTATGTTATTTTCCATGCACCTTGTGTGATCTCAACGAATATGAAACGGAAAGGGAAAGGGTTTTTCTTGGTTGCATATGCTCTTTGCCATGCACCTTGTGCGATCTTGGCAAATCAAAAACAGAGAGAAAATGTAGAATTTCTGGGCAAGATAATGAGATCTAACCCCTCACAAATGTGGAAAAGTTTTTTTTGTTTCGGTTTGTGGTGTGATTTGTAGGAATAAAAGGCAAGCACAGAAACCGGGCAAGAAGAGTAAAAAAAAAATCCCTTCATCCTTCCCGTATTTTACATACATTTTAATCTATCTCACTTGGTTCAAAGTTGTTTTATTCCTTAATAGGTCTTGAGTTCAAGTCTTAGGAAGTTAATTTTAAAATAAAAAGTGCATGCAATTTCTATTTTCAAGTTACTTTATTTTAAAGGTGCATCTCACTTAAATAATAAAAAATAAATAAAAAGTGAGTCACTTAAGTTCTTTTTTATTGGTGCACTATTTAAAGTAACATCATTGTAAAAGTGAAATCACTTATTTTACAAAAGTGATTCACTTAAAGCAACTTTCTTGTAAAGTGATTATCAAAGGTTCATCTTGGGAAGAGGGGGGTCCTTTTTTTTAGCGGGTCATTCTCTATCTGCCATGTCACTACTGGGGACATCTTCAACTTTTTCTTTGTTCAAGCATAACTTCACCATACAGAGTCAATTTTTAGTGCCGTTTTTTTTTAAACTATCTATTTTTTTTAGGTATTCGCATCCAGACTATTGGTTTATGTTTTTACAGGCATTAATTTGCAGTATGGCCGCCCCTTGTGATATCCTACTTACTATTTCCAACTATTTCTCATGGAAATATCGTATGGAGGATGTTCTATGAAGTAGGAGACTTTTCAGAATTACCTCAGGGAAAGAAAAAAAAACCACTAATGATGACAAGAAAATAAAATGGGCAAATAGATGTGACGAAGCTCGTGGATTGATTGGGATGTCAATCTCTACTAATTTGCGATTCCACATATCTGGAATTGATGAACCTAATGTTGCTTGGGACAAGTTGGAATCTGTGTTTGATAAACACAATGAAATTCAAGGTCACCAACTCGAAAATGAGTTGATTTCTTTAAATCCAAGTGATTTTTCATGCATACAAGATTATTCATCTAAGTACAAAACTCTAAAACTCTTATGTGAATAATGCAAGATTAAAATGGAAGACAAACAATGCATTTATCATATTCTTTCCAAACTTGGACCTACATATTTTGTTTTTGTATCTACATTTTACTCCATGAAAGAATCCTTGAATGCAGCTAGCTATCAAGAGCCTAGTCTTGAATCCTTTTGTGATTCCTTGATTAGAGAGAAATATAAGCTCATCCATCTTGGAATAATTAACAATGCAGATACATCTGGGAAAGCCTTATTGTCCCAACAGAAAGAAAATTCTAAGCCTCCCAATAAACAAAATTTTCGCAACAATAAGTCAAACAAGGGTCCCAAACCCTCTCAGTCAGATCCTTCTTTAAAAAATGACAAAGGATCCAAGCCAAAAGGAAACAAGACTAAGCGTCATTGCAACTATTGTGGGAAAGATAATCATGATGAATCTAAGTGTTTCAAGAAGATGGCAGCCTTGGAAGCAGCAATGAAGAAGCACCACATCAGCCTAGATTCTCCTTCAAAATCTACCTCTCATGGACATGCATTTTTTGCTTCTGGTTATTCTTATAATGCATCTTCTTCTTCTACTTCAAATGAATGGCTCATTGATTCTGGAGCATCTTATCATATTGCTAAGGATCAAGCCATCTTTTCTACTATGCATGAATGTAACACCAAACAAATATTTGTTGGTGATGATAGATCTCAAAGTGTTGTAGGAGATGGAACGGTTCCAGTAGATAATGGTCATTTCAGTGATGTACTATGTGTTCTAAGAATTTCTTGCAATTTGTTATCAGTCTATCAAATCACTCATTCTGGTGAAGGTAAAAGTGTGATGTTCACACCTCACCAAGTTGTAATCAAGGATTTTAAAGATCCTCAACACGTCCTAGCTATCGAAATTGTTGATGATATTACCAGGTTGTACAAGTTTAACAACTTTGGGTTATCGCCTTTTCCTTCAGTTTTTCTTACACTCATAGTGATAACTTGAGCAAACTTTGACATGAGAGAGTTGGTCACTTAAATTATCGCTCATTGCAAAAACTATGTAAATACAATATGGTGACAGGTCTTTCGATGGTATCTTGCAGGGATGGTGTTTGTTCTGGTTGTGTACTCAGAAAACATCATTGGGGCAGTTTTGACAAACGTGCCTCTTAGCATGCCTCGATTCCCTTGGAGCTTGTGCATAGTGACTTGTGTGGTCCTCTTCCATCTACTTTTTTTTCTGGTTTCAAATATTTCTTAACTTTCATTGATGATTACACCAGATGCACTTGGTTTTATTTCCTAAAACTTAAGAGAAAATTATTTAACATGTTATTGGCCTACAAGGCCCTTGTTGAAAAACAATCTGGTCATCAAATTATTAAGTTAAGATCTGACAATGGAGAAGAATATGTTAACAAAAATTTCACTACTTTGTGCACTAGACAAGGAATCCAACAACAACACACTCTTCCATATACACCGCAACAAAATGGTGTAGCTAAACGGAAGAACCGCACTTTAAAAAAATTGGCTAATTGTATGATCCAATCTAAGGGACTAAGTCTTCAATTTTGGGTTGAAACCATTAATTGTGCAAATTACATAGTTAATCGCACTCCCACTAAATCATTACATGGTATCACACCAGAAGAAGCATGGAGTAAAATTAAACCAGATGTAAGTCACTTCTGTGTGTTTGGTAGTGAAGCATGGGCTCACATTCTGAATGAAAAATGGAAAGCATTGCAGCCTAAAAGTGAAAAGTGCATATTTGTTGGATATTCTGAAGATGTAAGAGGTTCTAGACTTCTTCAACCCCATTCTCATCATGTAATCATTAGAAGAGATGTTAAATTTGATGAAAATCTCTTGGCCTGCGAGCCTAACTCGGCGATTGTGTCATCTTTGGCCTACGAGCCTGATTCGACGATTGTGCCTTCTTCTTCTTCTTCCAACTTCCTTGATAGGTTTCCAACTCCAGTTTTTGATGATGACAATGAGGATGAAAATCCACCTTCGCCTGCTCATGTTCCTCCAGTTGCACCAGCACAAGTGCTTACTCGATGGGTCCGTTCAACATGTGAAGCAGCTGGTGATCTTGTCGATGATCCTAGAGATCAGCATCGAACATGTTCTCGGTTTCAGCGAGCCTCTTCTCTTTTGGCTCAAGTTTTCAAGAATCATGATCAAGAAACCTTTGCAGAAGCTTCAGGAAACCCAGATTGGGATACAGCCATGCATGAAGAATATCATTCCTTAATGGCGAACGATACTTGGGATCTTGTACCTCTTCCAAAAGGAAGAAAACTTGTCAGATGTAAATGGGTCTATAGAACTAAGTATGCATCAGATGAAATTGTTGAAAGACTTAATGCAATGTTAGTTGCCAAAGGTTTTTCCCAAGTTGAAGGGATTGACTACAATGAAACCTTTGCTCCTGTCGCAAAAATGAACTCCATCCTCCTTGTTCTTTCCCTTGCAGCCTTACACAACTGGGAATTCCATCAAATAGATGTCAAGTCTGCCTTCTTACATTGTGATTTACAAGAGGAAATTTACATAGAACAACCTCCTAGATATGTTCAGAATAACTCTAGCCTTGTCTACTGCCTTAAGAAATCCGTATATGGCCTTAAGCAAACTCCTAGAGCTTGGTATGCCAAAATGGATAGCTTTCTCCTTGACACTGGTTTTTCTAGATGCCATTCTGACCCCAATGTCTATACCAAGAAAGTACGAAACCATCTCATCATACTTGTTCTATATGTTTATGACCTTATTCTTACTGGTAGTGACCCTAAGCTTATAACCCATGTGAAATCTAGTCTTAAGAAAAATTTTGTAATGTTAGACTTAGGACATTTGCATTATTTTCTTGGTCTCCATGTCCTGCAAACCAAAGAAGGAATCTTTCTTTCTCAGTCTAAGTATGCCTGTGACCTTCTTCGTCACTTTCACATGGAAGATTGTACACCTGTCCCTTGTCCCTTCCAATCTAGAGTCAAACTTTCTGCCACGTGTACTTCACCTGAAGTAGATGCCACCTTATATCGTTAGCTTGTTGGTAGCCTCTTATACTTGACTCATTGTCGTCCTAACCTTTCCTTTTCCATTGGTCATGTTGCCCGTTATATGCAAACACCTCATGAAAGTCACTGGAAAGGAGCTAAAAGAATACTTCGATATACTCGAGGTACAATTCAGTTTGGGATTCATTACAGTACAGGGGGGAAACCTTTGTTGGTTGGTTTCACTGATTCAGATTGGGCCAACGATCTTGATGATCGAAAGTCTACTGCAGTTATGTTTTCAGTCTGGGATCTGGACCTATCACTTGGGCTTGTAAGAAACAACAATCTCTTGCTCTTCTTTTAGTAGAGGCAGAATATCGAGCCGCAGTTAATGCCATTCATGAATCTTTATGACTTTGACATATCTTTTCAGAGTTTGGATTCAAGCAGTAGTAGCCTACTCCACTTTGATGCGACAATCAAAGTGCCATCAAGATTTACAAAGATCTAGTCCTACATCAATGCAGCAAATACATTGAGCTACATATGCACTTCATCAGAAATCTTGTTCATGATCATGTTCTTGAAGTGCTCTTTTGTCTTATAGATGATCAAGTTGCAGACATATTCACCAAGTCTCTTACAGAAGCAAAGTTTTCTAAACTTCGATCTATGTTAGGACTTCAGGAACTTGTCATTAAGGGGGGATAGACTCTAATGCCTCCTTCCTTCTCCTAATAGTGTCACTTTTGTAAATCCTTCAATCCTATCTTAAGTTGTTCTTAAGGGGGGATGTTAGGATATTTAGACACTTAGGAGTTAGTTAAGATCAACTTGTGTAATATATCCGTTAGGTAAAGTGTGTTTTCTTAGTATGCATTTGTAAATACTTAATCTGATGGTCATGATATGTTCCCGACATAGAGTGATCTAACTGCTCAACTTCTCCTAAATCATACCTAGCCTTAATCTATTGATTAACACCCGATTGGTCCATGATCTCTATTTAAAGAGCATGGAGGGTCATTGGAAAGTTGATCAATTATGAGAAGCTCATTTGTAACTTTCTTTCTTTGCATAATAAATTGCTCCTTAGAAGCTATTTGGCTATGGCCGTGGAGTGTTTCCCTCTCGAGATTTTAAACCACATCAAAACATCTATGTATCGATCTGTGATCTGTTTTTGTGAAGTGGTTTCTCTAGGTGTTCGGTCTTTTGGGAGTACCCTGTGTATTCAAACAATCCATTTTGGAAACTAGGGTTTTTCTCAGTAAGGGAGTGTGCAATTTTTTGCTCATTGGGGTCAAATTTGCAAAATTGTCGACTAGGCACTTATGTCTAGATGTTGATGAGGAACCTAGAGATGACAATGATGATGAAGATAATGATGATGGTGATGATGGTGATGATGATGAAGATGTTCATGATGATGGTGATGGTGATGAAGATGATGAAGACGATGATGATGGAGATGTTGATGAGGAACCTATAGATGACAATGATGGTGAAGGGTTTTGCTCAGTAAAGTTATCATAATTTTGAGTTTCATGATAGTGGCACCGTTGTGGAGAGGGTGAAGAGGTAGTGTTACTTGTAGGGATATTAGGGAATATTGGAGGAAGTATCTATAGGGTACATAGGGTTTAGTGCTAGGGTTTGGATGAGGGTTAGAGTTAGAGTTAGAGTTATAAAAGGGAATTGAATTAGGTCATTTATCTAATGTACATTTCATATTAATGTTATGGCTTGATCTAAGGTGGTGCTCTCAAATACCTATTTCATTATGAAATATTTAACAAGACATGAATTAAATTTAAGATAAGTGTTTCTTTAGAATCCTAAATTTAGTCAGAGTTAGTAAAACCCTCTATGTATTATTGTATACTTTGTCTATAATCCTATCACAATTGGAACCAACTATTTATTAAGTTTGATTCATAACCTAGAGGATAAATTGTCTTTTCAAAGCCTAACACAATGCATCCCATGTAATGTGTCATGGTGAAGATCACTAGTGGATTGTTCCTCATTGAATTTTTTGTAGATATTTGTAGTGTTGGACTGACATAGGATTGGACAAGTCCCTCTAAGTGGTTATCTATAGGAATCAAGCATTAATCTTCAACCATAAATGAGCATGTTTTAAAATAAATTGCTAGGATACATATATAAGAGTCTAGAAGATCTCTGTGCATTTGTCCACCAAATTTGGTCAAGGAGATTCTAGTATCTAGTTAGAATATATTAGTGGAAACCCTAGGTTGATGACACAATGCTTTGATAAGGGAAAAAACCCAAAATATAGCTAGATTTGGGTGAGCATTGGGCATGGGGAACCAAATCTATGAATATGTGTATTGCTAAATATAATTTTGTTGGGTGAAGCCAATAACCAATATAATCAACATAATATAAGAGTTTTTTGGGTTGGGGATATACCTCAAGGTACCCAAAGCATGAAAAAAGTTTGGGTGGGCACAAAACCAAGAGAACAAAAAATGTTGAAGAGCACATGTGGGGTGGGAGGTCGACCTCCAAAAACTCAAGCATTGAAATGAGTGAGGTAGGTCTAAAGCAACTTCTCTCATACCAAATGAGAGAAGTGGTAGGTAGGTCTCTAGGTCTCTAAAGCAACTTCTCTCATACCAAATGAGGTAGGTCTAAAGCAACTTCTTTTGTGGAGTGGTGTTGCATTTTGAAGTTCCCTTGGTTATTGTGTTCTAGTTGCATTGTTGGTTACGGCTATTTGATCCCAATGTTAGGAGTTTTTCTTGTTTTCTATTTAACTTGTGTGTAGAGCTCTAGGCATCAATGGTTGTTGGGTGTATCCCTAGTGGTCTATTCACATTGCCTTCCAAAGTGCTTGGCCATAATAAATGCAATATGTTATCCTTCGGTGGTTGTTCTTTGGTTACCTT
Source organism: Larix kaempferi (assembly GCA_027924585.1). NCBI lineage: Eukaryota > Viridiplantae > Streptophyta > Pinopsida > Pinales > Pinaceae > Larix > Larix kaempferi. The sequence goes on from BSBM01000953.1 coordinate 526,964, forward strand.
GGTCATTTTCACTCAGTGATCCCCATGTTTGAAGTTCTTCCTCTATTTTAAGAGGATTAGGCATCAATTGTTGATGGTTGCATCTTCACTAATTTTTTTCTCAATGCGTTTCGATTTTGGTTCTTCACATTGTGGGGTCACTTGTAATTTTGAGGACTACATTGGTGGTTTTGGAGGACTTGTTACATGGCCGTTGTGTTGTTTTTGTTGTCGATTGTTGTTCACATTATGATCTTGCCTCTAAATCAATGCATGGAAGGGCCCCCATGTGTTTTTTCTGTTAACTTTGTGGTTCATGTTACTTGTGTTGTGGGTGGTTTTGAAACATGAAAGTAAGGGAGTCAATATAGAGTGTTTAGTGCTTCTTTTTTATCTCAAGGTTCCTTGTTATGTGAGGATTAATAAACCAATTTATACTATAATTTATCTAAAGTGAGTTTCTCTAGAATTATTAGACACCAAAATGACCATTAAATGAAGGCATGCAAGGATCACAAGATCAAAGCATGCATCCCTCATCCACAACATTCCCATGGATTTCTAAGATCCATAATTTAGTCTTTACATGGTTTTCTATGTGTTTAACTCCAACACCCCAAAAATTATATGTTTTCCTCTTAAGATAAGTTGTTGTGAACATTGTGTTGTGGGTAGTTATAGAGTGAAAAAAAATAGAGTGCATTGATTACACATCCAAAATTACATCTTGTTTGAAATTTTGGCCTTAATAATTGTTGTCGTTGCAATAAAAACCCTAAAATGGTGCTCTATATTTCATCCAAAATCGCCATGACATACATTTGAGTCCAAATCATTATATGCACATATAGAACAAAACTCGAACAAAACTATATATAAATCCATGAGATAAAACCCTAGTGGAACAAAAATCGAACAAATATATAAATTTTCAGGCAAATAGTGGAACATGGTTCCCAATGTACATACGATGGAAACTTGTTCCCTATAAAAATCCGATAACTTCTGTCGTAGATCCAAAATACATGGCAACTAGTTCCCTATACAGAATCCGTCAACTCGTGCCGTAGATCCAAAATACATGGAAACCCGTGCCGTATATACAAAGTACACGGAAACTGGTTCCCAAAGGTGCCACATCGTGGCTAATGTAGATAAAATGGCGTGTCAAGCATTGTGACCACCTCGATCACTCCCTGGTGCATCTCCAAAATCAATCTTTCTCTTCTTGGAGCTACTGCTACCTCGGGTCTTCTTTGATCTAGGATAAGACCATCTATCCACGCTCTGAAACAAATGATATAAGGTACCATTAGTTTCAAGCATTTGTAACATTTACCACATTTATAAAATTAATGTACAATTCAAATCTTAAATAACTCACCGCTGATGCGAGTGGGAGACAAGAAGTAGGTGTCCTAGATCTATTGATCCTCTCACCAATTACACCCTACAACATTTATGATAATCATTTCATTGAAAAATAATAATTGCTTAAATTAATTTTGGTTAATGCATCAAAACATTTTCATAAATTAACTTCATTCTCACCGTGAACAACCCAAACAATGGAGCAAATTGAGCTTCTGGGCTAGAAGGTGGAGCAGTTGGTTGGACAATCTGCTTCGATGCAGTCCGAGGGGGGATAGATGTAGATGCAACAACTATGGGTTCAACCACAGTAGACACATGGGAAGATAATGGAATAGTGGTGTCCACAATAGTGGCAGGAAGTGGAGATGATATGGTGAAAGAGGACATGGTGGTATGGGGTGGAGGAGGATGTATTGGACGATGAACCCCTACCGGTTGTAGGATAGGGGGTATCAACCCAAAAGGGATAGGGGGGATGTTGAGGTGTGGTGAATGAGGGGTAGTATTGGATGGAGGGAGAAGGATGGATAGAATGGAGGTTGTGGACGAAGAAGGGATAGATGGGGGGGCATGGATGAATGGGGGAGGATGGATGGAGGGGGGAGTATGGATGGAGAGGGGAGGGTGGATGGAAAGGAGGGATCTGGATGGAAGTGAGGTGGGAGACTCGTGGGAGAGGGTGGAAACATGGGACTAAGGTGTCCTACAGCTGTTGGTGGCCCTTGCATTCAAATTTGTAATATCATAGTTTAGTAAACAAACAAAAAACATTAAACCATAGTATGTCATAACATTTCAAATTAAAAGCATGCTTTTAACTACACATTGTACCTATGTATAAGGAGATCTGCCGACCCCTGGCGGAGATGGATGGTCAGTGTACTGCGTGCATACCTGTGGACACCAAAACGCATGCACATTATAAACATATTAAACAAGTAATTATTCAGTCAATCAAAATATTAAAAAATATTGTACGAACTATCATCATGTATGTCATAAATATAAATACATAAAAATAGAAATGCCATAATTAATAACAATATTGTGTGGGGTACTAAAAATACCACCATGTGAGGTGCTGCAATTTCAGTTGCAGCTGCCATTGCTGCATCCAGGTTGGGAGATGTCGCGTTCTCCCATGATGGCATCTCAGCTCTAAATAGTTGCACATTGAAATAATAGTTTAAGTCAAGCACAAATACTTTAAAATTACTTTACAAATTATCAAGTGATGATTGAAAAAAAATTTAAAAAAGTGTTAACTTGCTCCATATAGCAGCCCTCGACCGGGCCAAGGAAAGTGTGCCCGCAATGGGGACACATATGTGGCATTGTCTCCATGGAACTAGAAGGCCCAAGATGGATACCACTGGTCACAGGTCTATTCTGACTTTATCCTCAAGGCCCTGCACCTGCGTCTCTATCAGGGTCGGCCTGTCTTTCAATTGTAGTAGCTGCTACAAAGGAAGTATGTCTAAGCAGTCCCCGTGCAACACTCGTCATCGCGCCCTCGATCTGATCAAGTTTGTGGGGTAACTGAGGTGTCTGGGGAGAGGGGTTAGGCTCACGCCTAGGAGGTGGTGGCCCTAGCAATGGGTTTCTCCTAGCAGCAGGTAGATCTTGGGTAGATCCATTCCCAACATCCTGGAACTCGATTATGTCAAAGTAGTTGAGATGTAAACTGGGCTAAAACTCAGCCCACAATTGTCGAAGGAAGTACTGTGGAACCTCCCTATTATTGCAGGGAGGTTTATCGTAAACCATGAACCACCTCTACATCCAATTGTCCCTCCATGGTTGGAAATGACACCAATCCATGCAGATATGTGAATTTATAATCTCAGGTGGTTGTTGTGTTCTTGGATCGATGAACACACTGTACAATTGGGCCTTTGTAATATTCAAATCTTTTATTTCCTCTTTGGAAATACTCGTGGAATAATACTCCCGCGTCCTAGCTCTATAATCAATCATGTCATTCAATTGGTGATGTGCATGGATGAGGGAGTCAATTGAATTCTCAATTGAGTTGGTAAGGGACACTCGAGATGGTTCCCCAATGTTTCTTAGATCTCCAGTGTGCACTCTCATTTCATTTACATAATAGTTCAATTTATATTAGTCAACATTTGGTTGGGGGTTTTGATTTTCTTGGGCATTTGGATTTGGTTGAGGGTTTTCATTGGTTCTAGGATTAGTATTTTCTTGTGTTCCACCGGACTCCATGCTAATGTTTTGTTCATTCATTGTGTGGGTTTACAATATACATGTGAAAATTTCTCTATCGTTTTAATAATTTGGGAATTATTACAAATTTAAAAAATAAAAAACAATGAATAAAATGAGAAAAAGAATGGAATTTACCTACCAATTGACTTTTTGATGAGTTGGTTGATGGATTTGGATCGTTGTGGAGTGCAAAGAGTGAGTTGGGTGGCTTGTAATGACGTGCACACGGAGGAGCAGTCACACTCAGCTCAAACAGTGGAATGACAAACATTCTGCCTTGATTTTTTTATAATTTTTAACAGGAGCACCTGCGCACATCTGAGTGCGCACGCGCCAGACACACGCATGTGCCCCGGTTCGGTACTAAACCTAGCACCGCGTGCACGGTGCCTTAGGCATGTGTTCACGATCTTTTTCTTCCTACTAGCGCACCCCCATTGCAACACTTTTAGGGATCATCTTTGTGCACCCCCCCATACAACATCTTGAGTGCTATTATTATGCAACTCTTTTTTCTATCACTGCTTCTACAATCCCCAAATCATCAACATTTTTAGTTTTAGCATAATTATATATTCCTTATGATTATAATTTATAGCTATTTCAATCACTGCAACTTCTATGCATTCTTCAAAAGTTTTATCAAATTCTTCAACAAAAGTGAAATCATCAATATTTTCAAAAAACACAAAACCCATATCTTACACACAGGTTCAAGCACTTCAACACATTTAACTTTATATTTCTTAGCTTTTGATGTTGCTTCAAATATTGCTACTCTGGCAGTTTCCACTCCATTATCATTATCATCATTAAACATTACTTCTTCATGGGAAGATTCACCAATATTGGCTGCTTCATTGGCACTTTCTTCATAATTGTCATGAGCAATAGAGATCGTTGGAATAGTCAAAGAACAAACTGCTATACTAGCAGTTACATCACCTTCTATATTTTACTTGCAAGCCAAGACTTCATCATTTTCTTTCTTTGTACCTGTAGAATCACTGACAAACAAATTATTAAAAAAAATATTATTCTCTTTTATGTCCTTATCTGCACCATTCGATATCATTGCATATTCTTCTTCAAAAGTATCACCAACACTTTTTCCATCATTAGATACACCATTTTCATGAATGTATTTTTCATAAGAAGTTTTGTCATCACTACTTTCTTCCTTATGTGTAGCAAATGGATGGGTGCAATATCCTCATTTTCTACAACATGACTACTATAGTTTATTTCAAGCCCATATTGGTCTTCAACTTCTTCAACACCTTCAGGGTTGTCTTTTAGATTCATTGTACTTACATGTCCAAAAAAATAAAATTCAATGCATGATTTAAATTCCTTCGTGGGAATGTCCTTCAAGGACTTGGAAAATTTATTCTTTGTTGTCCTCACACTTGAGGAATTTATCATCTTTATTGGCATTCTGCATGTTGATCATTCCATCATATTTACAATCCACTTTCAATGGCTTCCAAATTCAAAACTACATCAACATCTTTATCAATAGCAGTTTCAGCTTCTTCAAAATATGTTGCTACTATATTAGATACAACAACCTCATCTTCTCCTTTAATTTCCACATCACTCTCATCCTTTGATATATCAACACAACTATGGAATTCACCAATAATTTGACTATCTTCTGTTGCTTCTCCAAATTTGTCTACTGAAATGTTAACATGCTGTGACTCAACCATACTTCTCCCCCTTACATCAAACTTTGTCAGGCTTCTCTAGTTGAATTTTCTTAAGCAATTACATCAAAAAAATTATCATCCAAAGCTTGTTGGATGTAGTACAAGGAAAATGCATCTTTTGCCTCATCTTGGGGTTTCTTAACTCCATCCTTAACAAAATTCCATAAGCCTCTAGAGTGTAACAAAATTTTCATAATAGTTGAACAAAATTCTTAAGTTGTACCTGATAAATATGGTGGTGGATAATAGATGTTGCTCAATCCATCCTCTACCTTCTCTTGAACTTCATCTACTTCAATATCCTCTTTCTTCTCTTGAAATTCCTCTACTTCAACAAGTTTTTTGGTGACTTTACCTAATATCTTTGCTATGGAAAAACTAACTTCTTTTGCATTCACAACATTCTTCTTCATTCGTTTAAGCCTTTTTCTTTTTCCCATGTCTATATCTTAATTTACCAAACTCTGTCTTTAAATAAATACTTGCACAAACTTTAAATTTCTTTTACTTGGATATGGCCTCTTGGTCCTCTTTAACGCATAGAGAACTCCAACTCAAACGCATAGAGGGTCTTCTCAAACCAAGCAAACTTCCCAAAGAGTGGGACTCAAAATGATCTACCATTAAACTATATGGGAGCTCTCAACCATGAAGAATTTCTTCATTTCAAGTGCTCAACCTCTATCCAAGGGAACAGAAACACATAATCAACTTCTTCCATGGACTATGACCCTCTCTTCTCTTTACACAAACCACAACTCAACCTACAACAAGGGAGCATCAGAGCTCTCACAACCACGGAGCTAGACCTCCAAACTAAACTTACTTATGCTCTTTCTTCATAGCAAAAAGCGGGTGTTGGAGTAAAAATGAACAACAATATCTCCAAACAAAATGCAAAGTGTTCAATCATATAATCACACAACTCAACCATAGGATGAAAGAAGCACAGAAACAATGGGCATGAATTAGAAACACTCAGCTCTAATATGAATTGAAGGAGATTTAGGCATAGAGGAAGTGAGCTTCAACTCATACATAAACACACATGGACAAAGCTAAAACTCTAACACACTTCTCAAACCAGATGATACTTCATAACACTCTCTCCTACAACTTTATGCCTCTCTCTTGCCCTAATACTATCGTGGGAAGACAAGGGAGTGCTGCACACACTAACAACAACACTTACACATCGCTACAAAAACCAAATTGACACCTACAGGAGGAGTTTCACCAAGAAAATAATAATTCTGCAACTGTTTCACCATATTGTATTCAACAAGAAATGAGTAACAACAAGTAATTTAACTTAAAGATTTAGCACTTCTACAAACAGAAATATTAACTCATAACTTTCAACTTGCTACAGCAAAATAAAACTCAAAACATTCAATCATGAATTTACAAACATAGGTATATATACACCATGAGATCACCTCATATCATTAATTAGATTGGCCTTTCATAAAATAGACTCTTCAGAATTTATATGGGTACTATGCCCTTTCATGAGCTGCAATAGTGACAATGAATACCCCTTCAACTATCTGATGAAATAGGTTGCTCCTTTTAATATTTGATCAGTTGAAACATGGGTGTTAAATGCCCCTTCAAAAATTGATGTGATGGGCTGCCCCTTTCGTACTTGAGAGGCTGAGAAAATCAAAACGGTGTGGTGGTGATTGACTTTTCACAAATAACATGTTATAAATCACAATTGTGTTATCCTTTCAGTTTTGTGATGATGAAATAATTAACGGCTTCCAACAATAGGAGACCAATAGGAGACCGGGATAGCACAAACAACAACAAGCACCAATGCAACATAGAGAAGCCATTAACGCCATGAGGAAACATCTTGAGCGGAAGGCAAAATATAGCCTCGACCAAGGTATTCTCTTCTTTTTGTGGCCAGGATTACCCTTCTCTTCGATACGCATGGATCCTCTGTACTTCTGTGTCCTCTTCCTCCTTTCCACGCCCAAAATTTTTCTTCCACACGAATTAGCCTATTCTACTACACACGTACGGGATCTGAGGACCGGATCTCTCCAGTAAAATGTAGCCTGGTCTCAGCATCTCGTTCTATCGAGGCATGGCCCCTTCAAACTTTCATAGAGGAAAAAAAAAGGATTTAAACCACAGCTCAAGTTCGCCAATCTACCAAACTTGTGTAGTCATACACATCACCACACAGACTTCTTGCAGGGGATAGAACAGGCGAGAGATGGACCCACAACTCTTCTCACATGTCAGCAACCCATATTTCAGAGGCAGAGCCCTCCAGCTGCCATCTTTGCACTACTGTATGTAAGCAACAAGCTTGTGGGATTCCTAGGGCCTCCAGTGGCCCTTTTTGAGTCAACCATCATTGTGATTCATAGGTTGACGCTCTCTTCCTTCAGGGTTCCGCCTCTTCGAGGGTTAGCTTGAGTGCCCCTAGTAAATAACCTCAAAACCCTAGCATGTCTTTGGCCAAGTAAATGCAGGCATGCTCAATCCATGCTCTGATCTCCAACTCGCTCTTCCTAGTCGATGATATGGGAGAGAGGGATATAACATGCACAGAGGGTGAGGAAAACTACCAAACACTAGAGATAGTGTGGTCTAATACCACTTGGAATAAATAGGGCACAATAGAGAGTGGAATGGGAAAATGCCAAATAATTAAATTAATTGAATTTATACATCTTGAAAATTCCAATGGCCATCATATTTAGAGCATGAGGAGATCCTTGTAAGGTTTGTAGTTAAGTAAGTAAATTGAATCTAGACCTGAGTTCTGATATTATGTACATTTTTTTGGGTTACACCAAAACTTGAGTGTATGCAATTAAGCTTCATTATATTTCCAAAGTTGCAGCCATTATACCATACTCCACAAACTAAATTGCAGCCATTATCAAATAAAATTTTAATTTTATGGATTAATCAATCTTGCTACTCCTTATACTAAAAATCAATCCATGCTTGTTCTGCACTTATAATTCGGCCATTACATGTTCAGAAGACTTGAAACTCGTAACGCGCACAAATGTATTATTTGCTTATATGTTAAAAAAGATTCCAAAATAATTTTGTTAGCCTTACATAGGAGTGACAGATTCAAATTTAATTGGCTTTGTACCTCTAATTTCCCTTTGATCTAGTGAAATCTCAGGAACACGAAGAAAGTAATAATTCTGAAAATATTTCCCTGGAAGAGATGATTGGGGAAGAGGCATCATTTGGATATGAAGAATGGTTACGCATGTAGCTCGAATTGGAAAAGATTATTGGGGAAGAACTGTTATGCAAGCAGATTCACAATTTTCACACAATAAAATTAACTTAGCAAAGGAATTCCTACCAAAAAGCTTCTGAACAACGTTAAAGCCCTGGATGGTTGAAATTCTGGAGCTTGATGTCCCACCCCCCTAATGGTTGAAAATTTCAACCCCTTGTAAATTACAGTATAACCCCACACCTACACCATTTTTTACTAGAGTCAGAATATTTCTGGACATGAAAAACAATATCTTTAGGACTTTATATGTGAAATTAATGAAACTAATCCTATTACCTCATCGCCATTAATCCAGGGATACCATGGTATCTCAATCGGAAGTTTGAGCTCATTGATAGAGAGTCTTGTAGAGGTCACGAGCACTACAGAATCCATGTTTCCACTAAGAAAAAAACAATAAAACGACGTTAATAAACTGTGCTGACGATCAAATATCATATTCGTGATGTACGACAGGGGATAGAATACAATAGGAGAAAGTCGTATTAAAATTCATACCTGAAGACAAGTATTCTCAACCCTGCTGCAATTAGGCGATCATAGATTGGTAACACAGTTGAGGGATAATCGTTCCATTGATGAAGATGAAGATGATGGTGATGAAGATGATGATGATTATGACGAAGAAGATGATGAAGATGATGATGATGATGATGATGATGACGACGACGACGACGATTATTATGATGACGATGATCATCATCATCCTCATCATTCTACTCCTCATCATCATCCTCATATTCTTCATCATCATCATCATCGTCATCATCCTCATATTCATCATCATCATCATCATCATCATCCTCATGATCATCATCTTCATCATGATCATGATCATGATCATCATCCTCATCATCATCACCATCCTCATCTTCATCATCATCATCATCATCATCATCATCATCATCTTCATCTTCATCTTCATCACCATCATCATCATTATTGTCATCGCCATCACCCTACCTCTAACCACACCTCCCATCTCTCTTTCTCACTCCCTACAACTAACACCCTCTCCTCTCTCTCTCTCTCTCTCTCTCCTTCATCTCCTCATCCTAACCATTACTAACCCCCTCCCTCAATCTCTCCCTCTCTCTCCCCCTCGCTAACCCCCCTCCTAGCCCTTAACCCCTAATCAACCCCCCCTCTCTCACTCTTTATTCCCTGCTTTTACACCTCTCTCTCTCTCTCTCTCTCTCTCTCTCTCTCTCTCTAACTAAACCCTCTCTCCCTCTCCCTAACCTATCCCCCATCCCTAACCATCCTACTCTTTATATCTCTCTCCTACTCCCCCTATCCCTAAACCCCCTCCTCTTTATCTCTCTCCCCTCCTCTCCCTAGACCTTACTAACCCGGGCTCTCTCAGTCTCTCTCTCTTGCCTACACCTCCACCTTCCTATGCTTCATAGTAAATCCTTGAGCATTGGTTTGGGCGCATTATATAAGGCCAATTTATGGGAAACCTCCGCTACAAGGTATTTACCTTGTAGTGAGTGAGAGAGAGAAATATTAATGAGAGAGAGAGAGAGAGGGACATAGGGTAGAGAAGAGCGGAGGGGGATTACATAGACAAAGAGAGAGAGAGAGAGAGATAACGATTATAGAGAGAGTGAGAGGATGAGGTTTAGAGGGAGAGGGGAGCATGGTTAAGGAGATAGTGAGAGAGGGGGGAGAGGAAAGACGGGGCTTAGGAAGAGATGGGAGGAGTGAGAACAAGAGTGTTGGTTGTGGAGACTGATCTTCCAGTATCATAGATGATGTTGTTTTAGTCGTGTTTGTACCCCAGGTTTAGTTATGATCCCGGTAGAAATATTTGTTATGGGATACCAACACCATAATAAACACAATCAAAACTACATTTCAGATTACTAAACAAATGTGTGCATGTGTTATTAGTGTGTGCAAGCTTTTAGTGCATACACGTGTATTTAAAACAACGCTTATGCACCATTTAAATTTCTAAATTTTGGTGGTCAATTCCTTTCCCACCAATGTGGTGGATGACTTGGCCACTTTGGTTTTAGGTCCGGGTTGCCAAACCAAGTGGCTTGGATTGTGTTATAACAAAATACATCTTATTATATAACTTCTTCTGTTTCGAGTGTAGCTAGGGTTTTACCCCTAGCTTGTGCAAATGAGCACCTACTAAGGAGAAGGGACTCCTTAGTAGCAGTTCAGTAAATGTAAATTATTAAGCTAAAACAGAAAAGTAAACTAACCTAAGACACATGCATGAAACATAAAGAACAAAAATATAAATAATGGTTTTGTATTAATATTACCTTCAATGTGAAGGTTGATGAAGCTCCTTGCAATGTCCAAGAGGGTTGCTCCAAGCTCCAATGTGCTCCTTCTCTTTCTCCAATGGTGGAAATGGGCCAAAAGAGGCTCTCAAGGTGAAAGTAGTTCAATGGTGAACTAGGGTTTCAAGAGATATTTTGGCAGAGTAAGGGTATACTTGATTGTGGATATGAAATAAGGGATCTCCATCACCTATTTATAGTTTTTTGGTGGTGGAGTGCTGACCCATGGTTTTAGGAAACACATGGTTTAGGGCAGCTGTATAGGGTTTTTTCCTCATTTTCCTCATTATTTTATATTTTTTATTCCTTTTTTAGGGGATTTTTTCTATTTTTGAGGAATTTTGGATATTTTTGGAGGAAAAAGGGGTTTTTTAGCCTTTTTTAGGCTATTTTGAGGGTTTTGTGGCCTTTTGGAGGCATTTTAGGCCTTTTGGAGGCTTTTAATGGGATTTTTTGGGTTTTAAGGGAAATATGGTAGGAAAATGGACAAATGAGCCATATAATGTGGTAGATGAGGTAGTGAACACTTTTTGGGTGTTAAAAGATTGCCCCCTGATGTGCGAGGGAAGGAGCTCATCGTATGGCTGATGGACATCATAAGTCATGAATGGTTTTCCTGGGTGTGGAGAGAAGAGAAGAAACAAACTGAGGCCCGGAACAACGATCCCGAACAACTGCAAGAACTAAAAGTACATAACCTCAAAAAGGATGAGGAATCAACTGATCATATAGACGAGGCGGGCATTCCCATGCTCGTATCAGGATATAACATAATAACAATGGGGACCTGAAATATACATGACCTCAAATACTGATTGAGGAATAATCTCAATATATGGACGAGGCGGGCATACCCATGCTCGTATCAAGATACATAAACAGAACTGTAAGGCCCGAAAAGGGGGACCTGTAAGATACATAGCCACTTTGTACATCATAAGAGTCCAGATGGGACACAAAATCTGGGACATACTGCTGGGCTGACCATGTCTGAGCTGAAGAACTGGTGCACTGGAACATCAACAGTGCTGCTGATTGGGGTACCAGAGGAACTGATGAGCTGCTAGACCATAATGACTGGGAGCAATAACCTCGATGGTACACTGAGCTGGAACTGAAATGAGTACTCAAGGAAGCATATAGCTGGATGGCTTCCGAATACAATCGCCAACGCAGCCCGGACATCCACGGGAACATTTAACTGGGTGTTCCGAAGTGACTCACCAATGTGCTAGAGTCGGGGGAAATCCGGGGTCTTCGACAAAAAACTGATGGGATATAACCCTACGCGATTCTCGACAATGCGATCAAGGTCCTGGAGTCGAGCATGTGAGAAACAACCACTCGGAGAGGCAATGATGACTCCTCTTAGAATGGTCCGTAGGCACTTACCACAGATGATGATAAGTCCAAGGCGTAGGGACCTCTGGGCCTATCCTCTGGAATAGAGGGGTTGTCGTCGACAGAGGGAGACCTGCAACTATCAAGGCAATGATGTTTCCTTGACAGGAGCGCGAGGTGAAGAACCAAAATGTAATAGTACTGATGGCAGGACTGACAAGTTGTGGGGGGATAACTGGGCAAGTAGAGTGGGTGGACTCAAACTTCCTTTGTTCAGAGTATGATAATGGGAATGATCTGGCAGCATATGAAACTGACTGAGGGGAAAGCGATCATAGTTGTAGTGGATCGGGGAGGGTGACTGGTCTGAGGGAGACTCTAGCTGGTATAAAATGGCAGGATACTGCAGAATACTCTGAACAAAGGTGACCTGATTGGGGGTGTTGCCGAGATGATCGATCGTAGTGCCAGGAGGCACGGGGGGGGGTACTTCTTCATGGGTTAAGGAACTAGAAGAAGTTTGTGTGAAATGATACTGTCGTGTGGATTTTACGAGCCCAAGACAGTTCATGCTCGTGATTGCTTTCAATTTTAAGGAGTCTGAAAGCGATAAGAAGACTCTGAAATTATGGAATGGTACTGTCGTGTGGATTTTACGAGCCCAAGACAGTTCATGCTCGTGGTTGCTTTCAATTTTAGAGAGTCTAAAAGCAAATAAGAAGACTCTAGGGGGTTGCTTTTTCGTAGATTTAGTCTCCAAGGCCCAAAGAAGCATAAAAGGATGCAATGAAGAACTCTTCTAGCCGGTGTGACTAGAGTATTCATTTTTCGTAATTAGTCTACCAGGTCCGGAAAAGTGTTAAACTTATACCAGATAGACGCCCTTTCAGGTACTTTAGCGAGCATGAAAGGAAGCAAGATTGCTCGGCGATCTTTTCATTCTTTTAGGAGTCAGAAAAGAGCTTAACGGAAACTCCCTAAGTGCCTTTTTCGTAAAGGACTTGTTCGGCCCGAAAAAGGGATAAAATTATACCGAACAAAAGGAATGGCCAGGCAAGGAGGAAGTGTTCAATCAAGGATCAGTAATGATGATCAAGAACGAGGGTAGGGGGGAACACTGGTGGGCCTCCTTGCGGGGTAGATGAAAATGGTGGAAAAATAACGAAACATTTGCAGTATGATAGGAGTGAATGGCTCATGTAAAAGTGTGGAACAATCTGATGGCGGCCGATGTGGCGCGCAAACCGAGGAAGCAAGGTGTTTGGGACACAATGTTAAAATTGTACCAAGTGAGAGAGAGAAATGGTCTCAAGCATCATCACGAGCTCGGAAAAATGAATCCAGCGATATAAAGGGTGTAAAAAACGGGAACGACCGACGTGGCACGCACACCGAGGCGACGAGGGCGTTTTGGAAAAAATACCTGAAAAATCTGGGGGTGAGAGCGAGAAATGATCACAAGCATCATCACCAGCTCGGAAAAATGAATCCGATGATATAAAACATGTGAAAAATGGGGAGCGGCCGATGTGGCACGCAAACTGAGGCGACTAGTGGCGTCTGAAAAATGGGCAAAAAATGACGGTGTAAAAACAATGCAACGAGATGACCATCATGACGGTCTCGACGTGCTGATTACAATGGTGGAAAATATGTGTAACACAAAAAAGGAAGCAAACTATACAATGCAGACCAATGGGGCCGCGAGTTATTTAAGGATAAAAGCGTTTAAGGTACAACCTGTTACGCGGGTTGCGCAAAGGATGGCCTTCGGAGTCGGCGAGGATGTATGCCCCCTTGCCTAGGCAGGTCTGCACGATGTAAGGGCCTTGCCACATGGATTCAAACTTCCCTTTGCTAGTTTTGTCGTGGGCTTGGTCATAGGCGAGGACGAGGTCCCCTTCATGGAATGTTCGAGGGTGAACATGTTTGTCGTAAGCGGCTTTGGAGCGGTTCTTGGCAGCTTCGATGTTCTGAAGCGTGGCCCGACGGTCTTCATCGGCTTGTTCGAGGGATAGCAGACGTTGCTCGAGGGGGGAAGTGTCAGGGAGAAGCTCAATGGTGATATGTAAGGCAGGAATCTGACATTCGATGGGGAGGACAGACTCTACACCGTGAACTAGAGGAAAGGGTGTAAAACCAGTGGCGGTCTTGGTGGAAGTACGGTAAGCCCATAAGGCAGGGAACAGCATGTGGTGCCAATTGGACTTATGCTTGTCAACCGTTCGTTGGAGGATGGTTTTGATAATTTTATTAATGGCCTCTACTTGACCGTTCCCTTGGGGGTAGTAAGCAGAGGAAAATTGGTGTTCAAATTTGAGGAGAGTGGATAACTCACGCCAGACGACATCTTCGAAGTGGGAACCGTGGTCAGAGACTAACTGCTTAGGAACCCCGAATCGAGCGATGACATGGTTGAAAAAGAAGCGGGCAGCAGTGTCGGCGGTACAATTGAAGGTAGGAATGGCTTCCGCCCATTTGGTGAAGTAATCAACAGCGACAATAATATATTTGTGGCCATTGGCAGACTGGGGTCTACATTCCATGAAGTCTATGGCCCACTTACAAAAGGGACCAACGGTGACGACTGGGTGTAACGAAGCAGGAGGTGTCCGGGCCTTGGGGGCAAAAAGTTGGCAGTTATGGCAGTGTTTGACCGCAGTGATGCAATCGGTGAAAAGTGTGGGAAAGAAGTATCCGGCACAGACGACCTTTTGGGCAGTGGCCATCCCTGAGAAATGGCCGCCGTAGGCACCGCTATGACAGTCATTAAGGACTTGTTCAGCTTCCTCGTGTGTAAGGAAACGACGCAGAATTGTGTCAACCCCGCGCCGGTAAAGGACATCGCCTAAGAGGAGATACCGAGAGGCCTGGTGACGGATGCGACGGCGTCCATTATGGGTAACTTTGGGTCTGAACTTCTGTGTGCGCAGGTATAACAAGATATCACCGTACCATGGGTCATCGGACGAGATAATGAACAGGTGATTGTCGGGTAACTCATCGGAGATTGGTTTGGCCAGGAGAAGGGAAGGGAGATCAGTAATGAGCTGGGCAAGCGCGAGGTCTTTAGTGCTCTTAGGTGTTTTGAAGGTAAGGTCATATTCCTGGAGGATAATGACCCATTTAGAAACACGACCTTGCAGGAGCCGCCGGTTCAGAAGATATACCATAGGGTTAGAGTCGGCGACGACTGTGGTATGACTCATTAAGATATAGTGTCGCAATTTTTGGACGAAAAAGACCACTGCTAGAGCAAGTCTCTCCTCATATGGGTAACGTAGGGGTGGACCAGACAAGGTCTGGCTGACGTAGTAAATGACGTGCTCTTGGTGAGAAGCGTCTTCTTGAACCAAGACTCCAGATACGGCATGCTCGGATGCCGAAACGTAAAGGATGAAGTCTTGTGTGAAATCCGGAGGGGAAATCAGAGGAGCTTGTGTGAGAGCCTTCTTGAGGGCTTCGAATGCAGCTTCTGCTTGCTCATCCCAGACGAAAGGTATGTGGGTACGGAGCAGGCGCAAGAAACCGTGAACGGTAGTGGCGTAATCAGGAACAAAACGTCGAAGGAAATTGGATCGCCCCCTACAAACTTTGGAGCTGCCGGAGCGTGCGACGAGAGGGAAGGTCTAATATGGCTTGGACTTTTAGAGGGTCAACTGTAATTCCTTTCTGGGAAACAATGAAACCCAACAATCGGCCTGTCAGAACGCAAAAGACACACTTGTGTGGGTTCAAGCGGATTTGATATTTGCGACAACACAGAAATACTTGCCGAAGGTCGTTAAGGTGGTGAGATCGTTTCCGTGAACGAGCTGTAAGGTCGTCAAGGTAGACTAACAGGATATGGACCAAGTCGTGAAAGCAATAGGTCATGGCCCGCTGGAAAGTGGCACTAGCATTTTTGAGGCCGAAAGGCATGACGCGATAAGCAAAGGTGTCCCATGGGGTAGTAAAGGCAGTTTTGTACTGGTCTTCCTTACGGATCTGAATCTGGTTGTATCCGGAAAAACCATCCATGAAGGAGAGGACTTCATGCCCCGCACATGCATCGATGAGCTGGTCAATAAATGGCATGGGGAAATTGTCCTTGGGACAAGCGCGGTTTAAGTCACGGAAGTCAGTGCATACTCGGATGGTGCCTTGTTTTTTGTTAACGGGAACGGGGTTTGAAACCCAAGTGGTATAGGCAATAGGATAAATGAACCCTGCCTTGCGCAGTTTTTCAACCTCGGCTTTAACAGCTGGGAGCTTGGAAGGATGAATGGGGCGTTGTTTTTGACGAACGGGGGGTACATCAGGCCATGTGTCAATGTGGTGCTCTATAATGGCGGGGGTCAAGACCGGGCATTTCGGTATAGGACCAGGAAAATACATCACGGAATTCTCTGAAAAGGTTTATGTAGTCCTCAATCTCTTGCTTACTCCAGAATGCTCCTAAAGTGATGAGTTCAGGGGCACGTCCGGCGGCAGCGATATCAACTTGGATGACGGGTGAGATGTTGGCCATGTTACTTTCCTCGAAGGCGTCAAGAGCAGGAATAGGGTCCTTGAACAAGTCTACCTTGGTGGGGAGGAAGTCTTTGGATTCAACCACAAATTGGGTAGCGGTGCTAGAGGAAGATGCTTCGGGGATGAAGTAGGAACGATGATGCATATCATCCCAGGGATACTCCGGGGCAGTGAGGGCCTCAAGAATCTCCTCATCGGTACGAAAAGTTTGCGTCGTCAAATCGGTTGATGAGGGGGGTAGTGGTTGAAGAGATCATATAGATGATATTAACCTCTCCAGAAGGGGGAGAAACCGGGGGGTAGATCTCCTCAATGGTGGGTGGTGCCGTCTCAAGATCCAGACTGTTCATCTCATAGGGAGCCGCTCTGTAATCCGGGAGATCGGGACAATGATGGGAATAATGCCCGTAAACACCGCATATGGCACAGGGGTGGTTGGTACGCAGGGATTTGTCTTTGGGCTTAGGGGTGGGGTTTAGTTCGACAGTTGGGATGTTGGGGTCATCGTCGAGCATCTGCATGTGCTTCTGCAATGCTGGTAACTGTGGGCATTGGTGGGTCGCATGGCCCAACTCGTCGCACAGCGAGCATTTGGGAGGAGCACGAAATACTGGAGGGTTTTTTACTGTCTTGGGAGGTGGTACAGCAGTGTAAGGTTGTGGACCTCTACCCCCAGTGGGTTTGGGAGTAGGAGGGGGAGTCGTGGAGGACGAAGGGGTAGAGACACCGGGAGGTGGCTGAGTGGAGGTAGCCATGGGTTGCACCGGTTGGAGGACGACGTCTGGTGTCGGCGGACGAACGGGAGGTGAAAGATACCATACGGGTAATCCCAAAGTTAACCCAGGGAGGCTAAGGGTAGCCATGACCGGGGCGCTTACTACTCCTGATGGAGGGACTAGGAAGGGGATCGTATGGATAGGTGTAACACCAATGTGGCTAGGTACCAATGGTGGTTTTGGCAACAAGGGTGGTTGATTGTTAGGTGGTTGGTTGTCGTGGAACAAGGTACATAAGTCAGACACTTCGGGCGTAGATGACGGGGGAGGAATGGATTGAAAGGTGGAGGTCATCGGCGCGTCTGAATAAACTCCGGGCCCCGTAGAAGAAATAAACGAGGTGGTGGCACGAGAAACAGGTTGTTCAACCATGGGGAGAACATTTTCAGGTGCCGCGGGAGCACTGGGATCATAGTAGGTGAGCTGGTCGACCTTAACCACGCTTCCCTCATGGGGGAACATCATGGTGCGACAGACGGAAGAGGCAACCGCCCGCATGGCATACATGTAGCTGCGACCAAGTAAAAGGTTATAATCCAATTGGGCATTGATTACCTCAATGTCAATGAGTACATTTTTGCCACCTAACTGGACAGGGACATTGGCTAGGAGGCCTTGGGGCTGAGCTGAACGACCGTCGTAGGCGCGTAATGCAGTGGTGGACTGCTGGAGAGTGGGGGATCCCAACTTCTGCCACACAAATGTAGACATGACGCATGTGGAGGCACCTTCATCGATGATGCATCGATGGATGACAAGATTCCGAACGGAAACAGAAACTTGGAATGCTAAGGAGGAAGGCAGGCGAGGTTCAGACTGGTCTAAATCAAATGCCATCAAATTCGAATCATTTGGGTCAATCCCCCCAATGGCGGAGAGTAAAATCTTGCGCTGGGAAGGGCAGTTCTTCAAGACTTCTAACGCAGACATGGCTGCGGGAGATTGGGCTAGGTCGTCTACAATGTTGTAGTTTGACGCAGCACGCGCAGTGGGGTTATTGTTGATACGGCGAAGTGGGAAACGAGGGGCTTTGGGAGTGCCATCAAGTGGCGGTGGAGGAATACGTAACGCTTGATCGGTGGGATGAGCGTTAGTAGGTTTGTCTGTGGGAGGTACGTCAGTGGTGGAGCCATACTGGTTCCGACGAGTCTGGAGGTTGACATCAGCGGAAGACATCATCAATAAGTGGTGAGTTCCCAAGTCAAACATGGGTTGATCGGGAGCAGCGTACGTGATTTGCTGTTGGGGTTGCACGTTGGCTTGAGGGGCCAACGGCTGAGTGTTCACCATGCCTTGGGTTGGTAAGGGGTTTTGCAGAACCAAAGGTGGCTGCTGAGGTTGAGGGGGGTTAGGTGGCGCCTGAGGAGCCGCATGCCCTTGGCGG
The DNA here is from genome assembly GCA_027924585.1 of Larix kaempferi. NCBI lineage: Eukaryota > Viridiplantae > Streptophyta > Pinopsida > Pinales > Pinaceae > Larix > Larix kaempferi. The sequence goes on from BSBM01000953.1 coordinate 545,866, forward strand.
TGGGCATCGTCAACCCAGAGCTGCCGAGCTCGCTCTAAGTGTGGGAAAGCATGCGTGTAGTGTTCATAGACCCCGCAAATAGAACAAGGGTGGTTTGTTCACAAATTGGGGTTTTTAGCCTGCTTGGGTGGGCGATCAGGGTTTTGATTAGCGGGGGCCGCATTGTTGTTGTCTGGGGGATTAGCTGGTTGACATGCTTGGTCGGCAGGTTGGTTGTTCCCACGATTACGGCCCTTGCCGCGGTTCTGTTGGCCCTGGTTGCATTGGTTGTTCTGGTTTTGCTGTGGGTTTTGTTGGGAGTAAACTTGCCCTTGGGCAGCCGGTGGGTTCTGAGGTTGCGCAGGTGCAGGAGCAGGCTGCGGGGGATGGTATGCAGGTTGAGGCTGAGCAAGTGCAGCAACTTGAGGGGGTTGCTGATATGGCTACGGAGTGAGTTGTGGATTTGCCGCAGGGGCTGCCTGTGGCGGATAATAAGCAGGATGGGCCTGTGAAGGCGCAGGAGCTGGGGTAGCCTGCTGATGGTAGTAAGGCTGAGGTGCGACTGGGGGGGCATAAGCGGGAGTCGCATGACCGAAGCACTGAGGAGGACATGCGGGTCCACGGTGATGGTGATGTGTCATGGGAGCATATGAGTTGGTTGCTCCAGACTGTGAGGTAGCCCGTGAAAGGTCGGGGCCAGAGGTAGGATGTGCTATAGAAAATGGTTGAGGATGCGAAGAAACACGGCCAATGATACCGTCTACAGCGTGGGATGCCCCCGGCGCATCATGCTGGGAGGACTCGCCGCGAGGGGCGTCAGGTATAATGGTATAAAGGTAACCCGACTGGGCATAAATGAGGTCGAACTGCTGTGCCTTAAGGATGGCCTCTTCTTCAAACTGGGGTCTTTCTGATGCTACATCCTTAGCAATAACAGGGAGAAGGGATTTGAGGAACCAATCTAGGAAGATACGGTCATCTAGTTTGATCTTGCATAAGCTACGGTGTCGACGCCACTCATGGATGTGGTCCGTGATATGGGTAGCCGTGTTTTGTCTACAGGATAGGAGGATCTCAACGCCCGCGTCATAGCGGACAGGCAACTGGAAGAACTGCAGGAAGGTCGAGGCAAGGGAGGCAAAGGTGGCATGGGTCCCATGAGGTTGATCGATATACCACTTGGCTGCAGAGCCAGTGAAGGTGCGTTGTAAGAGACGAAGGCGAACAGAGTCATCTACTATGGAGTTAGAGGAACACCATAGGTGGAAAGACATGATATGGTTTTGTGGGTCCTCACCGGCCTTGCCCTCGAACTTAGGGATGTCAGAGGGGAGCTTGGTAGGCATATGAGGCCACGTAGGGTCGTGTCGAATAGGATCGTTGGTCAATCTGGCTAGGTCAGGTAGGTTGAGGCTAGCCATGAATGGCAAACTGGAAGAAGGATGTGACACAGTAGTGGGTTGGACCAAGTGGGGGCCAATGCCCCCAAGTGGAGGGACAGGATTTGGGATGGTGCCCCCAAGTGGGGGAACTAAGGTGGTGGAGGATGGTCCAGCACCACCATGGGTAGTGTGAGCCACTGATGTAGTGGGGATAGGGATTCCCGCAGCGGGAATAGGTACCGTGAGGGGAACGGTAGATCGGGGCCCCATGGAGGGCATACCCAAAATAGGTGTAGTAACTGGTGTAGTGGTAGATGTGCCACCAATGGTCCCTATAACAAAAGGAGTGGAAGTCGTGCCAGCCATGGGGCTAGTAGGGGTAGTGTAAATAGGGTTCTCAGACTCTTCGTCAGAATCGGAGGTAAAGTAAGGAGCGTCAATATCTAGTGACGGAGTCCTATGTCGTTGACGAGTGGAGTCAAGTGACAAGGCTCTAGATCTGTGATGAGTGGTATCAACGGATGATGATCGGAATCTCTGACGTGTGGTGTCAAGAGAACCGTGCTGTGGGGGCTCGCCCCTGAGGCGCCGAGAATGTCTTGGGGACTCAATGGTGACAGATGGTGTCAAATCTCTGTGGGTTGAGGTGAGTAGAAAAACAGCTCAAAAATCCTAATGCAACCGAGTGTGCAGAAGGAGAGCTTAAAAACAAGGCACTCAGGCCAACAACCAACTCAAAACACCCACTGCAACAGCTGTGCTACAATAGGTGGAGTAACAACAAAGATGGTCAGAATACCAACAAGCAGCAGGTTTCCTAAAAAGAAAAAATGGTGGACTCACTAGACCAAAGGGAGGTAAAGGAGCATGCAAACACCTAACTAAAAGTATTCTGACTCAACTAAACATATCCTCTGCAAGGTGATGAAATCCAAGTCAGACAATATGAGTAGAAAAGCCAAGTGGCTATGATATCCCCCTACCGGGAGGGACACCGGGTAGTCAATCCTAGAAGAATGGCAACTAAGATACCCCGTTCATGACACGTCCAGAAAGGTGAATCTGCCGTTTAGTCTGTTGACCGCAATACCCCTATACAGGGATATCCCGCGAACCGTGAAAGGTATCCCTTCGGTTACTGAATGGAGTGCGGTATTCCACTCAGGCCTCCGGAACCAGTCTCCTGACTTCAACCCTCCTAAGGGAGAGGCCCTCTGATAAACTGGTCGTGACCGTGCCAAAAAGTACTAGGGGATTTTGGTTCCCTATTTGGACAACAACTATGTCTCAAGTGAAAGTAACCGAGGGGTGTTATTGGAAGCCTATCCCCCCGATCCTACCTAACTACAATGATTCTTTTGTGTTCCCCAAGTGGGGTTAGAATGTTGGTTCAGTTAGGTATTTTTAAGGCTCACTTGAATTATGTGACAGAGTGTGTGCTCGTTAGGTGATGAACCCAAAAGAGAAGTGCCACAAGGGGGGCAACTTCTAACTATCAATAATGCTGGAATTGAAACTTTAACTTGCAAAATTTTTTGAATTAAAAATACTGAAATTTTAAAAAGATTCTGTAAAGGGAACATAAATTATGTTGCAGAAAGGCTGTAAGGAAGTGGGGCTGCAGGTAGGATAGGGGGTTGTTCAGATGCAGAAAATATTGCAGCAAAAGCGGCTGGGCTCAAAACAGGAAAAATGCAGAAATCAGACCGCGGGTGTTTGTCGAATCAGAAGAGGCAGACCGCGGGTTTGAGGGAAACAGACGCGGTCAGGTCGCGGTTATCGGGCCAACAGAGGCAGTCGGGACGTAGGAAACAGGGAAAAAGACGCAGTCGGGTCGCGGCAAAAAGGATAACAGATGCAGTCGGGACGCGGGAAAGAGTCTGACAGGCCGCAGTCGGGACGCGGGAAAATGGCCGACAGGCGCAGTCAGATCGCAGCAAACAGGCTGATTAGCCGCGGTCATATCGCAGGTAACAGACTTGAATCCGCCGGCAGGGCGTCGAAAACCGTCTGAGAGTCGCGGTCGGGTCGCAGGTAAAGGCCTGAAAGACGCGGTCGGGACGCAACTGCAGAGGGAAAAAACGCGATGTACGGCGGCCGAAAAGGACAGCCGAAAGGGAAATTTTTTTTAAACAGAAACCAGAAATTCAAAACCCAGCGGAGTCGCCAAAACTGTAGCTAGGGTTTTACCCCTAGCTTGTGCAAATGAGCACCTACTAAGGAGAAGGGACTCCTTAGTAGCAGTTCAGTAAATGTAAATTATTAAGCTAAAACAGAAAAGTAAACTAACCTAAGACACATGCATGAAACATAAAGAACAAAAATATAAATAATGGTTTTGTATTAATATTACCTTCAATGTGAAGGTTGATGAAGCTCCTTGCAATGTCCAAGAGGGTTGCTCCAAGCTCCAATGTGCTCCTTCTCTTTCTCCAATGGTGGAAATGGGCCAAAAGAGGCTCTCAAGGTGAAAGTAGTTCAATGGTGAACTAGGGTTTCAAGAGATATTTTGGCAGAGTAAGGGTATACTTGATTGTGGATATGAAATAAGGGATCTCCATCACCTATTTATAGTTTTTTGGTGGTGGAGTGCTGACTCATGGTTTTAGGAAACACATGGTTTAGGGCAGCTGTATAGGGTTTTTTCCTCCTTTTCCTCATTATTTTATATTTTTTATTCCTTTTTTAGGGGATTTTTGCTATTTTTGAGGAATTTTGGATATTTTTGGAGGAAAAAGGGGTTTTTTAGCCTTTTAGAGGCTATTTTGAGGGTTTTGTGGCCTTTTGGAGGCATTTTAGGCCTTTTGGTGGCTTTTAAATGGGATTTTTTGGGTTTTTAAGGGAAATATGGTAGGAAAATGGACAAATGAGCCATATAATGTGGTAGATGAGGTAGTGAACACTTTTTGGGTGTTAACATCGAGCATGATTCTGCGTATGCTACACTTGTACACTGCTAATGAAATTGCACACACTTGTAGAACTATGTGTGCAGATTCCGAATATGTAATTTTTTATTAAATCTATTATTTGTTTCTATTTTTTAATTAATTTTAATTGCAATAACGTCAATCTTACATAAAAGGTAGGTTATTTCTTTCATCTATAACTTTTGATTGGCTCACCTATTTTGAAAACGGAAAAGAACCCGCACAAGCACACACAAAGACGTATATCCTAAAAAATAAAATAAAGTTCTTTGATTATGTTAAGACCATGATGTCAGGGAGTAATGCTCGACCTAGTCATTTTAGGGCTTGGTTGACTTCCTTAATTAAAAAAAAAAAATTAACATAAATAAATATGGAAAAATAGTACTACACTAGAATGTCCTGTTATATACGACTGTATATAATTGTTTTCACAAAATTCCACCATTTGCATACAAAACCAGGGGACTAACGCAAACATATCCATTATGTTTTCTTAAAAAAATTACATACCAACCTTAGGAGAACCCCATTTTTTGGGATTTATACTTAATTTCCATAAATAATATTAATATATTTTGGAAGGTAATCCGATTGTCTACGTTTCATCTTCTTGCGCCATATTCCAAAAAGTTGTGTAGGTAGCTCTAATATTGCTTTTTGACGTTCATATTTTTGTTTTTCCGGGAGTCCATTGCGACTAACGTGTCATGAGTGGCCAACATTAGCTTGCACCAGCCCATCACTCTTGTTTAGTCCCTTGCAGCAAGAGAACATTTGTTGTTGTAACAAGTTTTTGTCCTAGGGCTTCTTTTCTTAAGTCAATCTAAATGTTGGTTCCTTCGAATCAATCCTACATTGACGTTGTTCTCAAAATTTATGTTCCTTAACAACTTGTAATGTTCAAGCAAATATATCTGTCCTGACAGCATGTGGTTTCCAGTTATTGTTACGGATCTTTTATTCCACATAATGAAATAGCGTATGGAAACATCATTTTCATTTTTGGGAGGAATTAGCAAGTAGGACTGGTTCACAAAATGACTTTTCCCTGAAAGAATTTCACAGATAGCCACCACCCCATATTCTTTCAAATTCCCATTTTGCCATCCAGAAAGTGGGGAAGAGTAAAAACATGAATCATCCATCTTAGTAGAGAAATAGATTCCTTCCCCTCATGCCTTTCCAGTAGACATGTAATTTGTTGTACTCAAGCACCGCAAGCCATTTTTGAAAAATTCAAGACAACCATACAAGTTTGCTAAATCCAAAAGACCAAATCATTAAAAAATGTATACAAACTAATGAATTAGCATAATGTTTACTACATTTAACATGGTTTATACTTACAGTATAATATAGCTCCAGCAAATACTCTTATAGGATATGCCACTGCAATTCTGTAATAGATTTGAAAATGGAAAACAAAAAAAGCCAGACTTATTTGTAGACCAAAATGGCATATAATATATATGTATGCTATATTTTTCCTCTGATAACAATAGCGTCGAGCTCAATACTTTCAATATGGAATACTAATGAGAGGGAATACTTATCAAATTGAAGGACTATGGAGATATGTATGCTAGTTGAATGTTGTCAAGGATTCCATGAAAAGTTTTGGAAACTATATATATTAATTTGATGTATATGTTAAGAGCCTTGGGAACATATGAAAAGTTGCATCTTGCTCTACAGAAATATCATGGTATGTAATTTAGTTAAACATAGAGTAAGGATATCCATCTTGCAAGACAAAATGTCAATTCTTCCTATTTTTCCAAAATGTTGTTTGCACACAAGCATCAAAAGAAGAAATACATTCTTAAAAGCATCTTTTATAGCAAGAAATGTAGATCTTCTAAACAACTTTGTACTTGGCATAGTTCAGACTAATCTATCAATATGTTAATCATCCGATTTTGTACATGAGTCCTTATATTTTGATTTCAAAACAAAAATTAAGATTCCAAATTAAGTGGTAAACCTGTGACACCCAGTCAATTAGAAGCAAAACAAATTCCAATTGTGAATTTGCAACTCTGAAAGCAATTCAGTATAGGTTTTAAACTTTTGATATTAAACCAAGCCACATTAACACGTGTGAAATATAGCATAGCTCGCTGTATCGTGTATATCATTAGAACAGTCTTGGAAAGTGTTAACACACAATCTACCTCAAAGGAGGCAGCCCCAACTTAATTGTGGGTGAGAGGAATAGTTACTATTAGGAGATTTCTGGGGTGGAATGAAAAATCACATCCGACTGTTGGTATTGGTAAATATTGGGACAGTGTGGCATACAAAGGTGATAGTTTGTGTTATAATCAAGAGGCTCATCTTCAATGGATTATTAATAATTTAATTGGATTAGTGCTACAGGAGACATTTCATCAGCTTTTGATGTCACCACTAAGGGGGTTCTGAATATAGCATGCACAATCAATATTGGAGGCTGATTGATCCTCAGGGAAAGCTAACTGATGTATAGGTATGGTGACCCTCACAAACAAAAACCTAATTGGAAGACCATGATACAGATTCAACAAAGGCTAACTGTTGTATAGTTATAGTGGCCCTCACAAACAACAACCTCCTTGGAAGATCATGATACAAATTCAACATGGACAATGGCCATTTATTCATGGCAAGTCTACACAAGGATATGCATATATTCTCACACACCCAGGAACTCATTTAATTTGCTTTGTTTTATGTCTGCTTGATCGCATAAATAGAGCTGAATGATGCTTGTATCCCTACCAAACTTCATTATTGTAGTCCTCTGAAGATTTCCATGCTGACAATTGTTAATTTTTTACTTGTTTAGCATAATAACATTTAAAAAATTTGTAACAATAGGATCATTGAAAGAAAGACAAGCACAACAACACAAAGAACACAAGATTTTCCTCAGGGAAACCACAAGGGAGAAAACCCCGCAAAACTTCCTCAATATAGAAATCACCAGGAAAGAGGAAAACCCCGAAAACAAGATAACAACTTCTCTCCAAGCTGCTATAGGGTAGCAATTTGTCTAACCATCTTATTTAGGGATGCGACCAACCTGGAACTCGTGGAAACTCTCCTTTTCATGCTTCTATGGAATGATTAGGATTGTCTTAAAATATTTTTCGCCTCCCTTATGACCCCAGATATGTTACAATAAAGGTTTGTTGTTGTAGATGACTGTTACAGGTTTGAGACATGCCTTCCTTAAGGCACCTCCATCTGCTATAGGTGGATATCTTTATTTTTTCTTATGTTAGGACAATTTTTTTAATGATGTAAGACAACCCATGCTAAGTGTTGGCCAAGGATATTGTTGTCTCCTAACCATGGATCTGATCCTTACTCTGCTACTACCTCAAATGTTCGAGGAAATACATCAAAAGAAATTTCTTAAATGAACGTATAAATACTCATTATGACAAATGATGAACATGTTGGACCTACATTTCTGTGCACGCGATAGGTCAGCCCCATAATAGCCTTAATGCAAGTCATCCGTTGTAAATTTTATAATTGCCCCAGCTATATTTATCTTCTAGAACATTATGCTTTTGTCAATGTATGTTGATATTCCAAACAACAACGAAGATAAGTGGGCTGCAAGTTAGATTTTGCAATGTCTCTATATATAGGCTTCTATATATGCCAATAGTCGTAGATTGTTATGACTATGATATGATTTAATGCTCAACCAGCTGATTTCTCTTTTTGAAATTGGATTTGTATTCTTGTTTACAGCTTAGTGGTATTCATTTTCTGGCTTTTGCATTAGACTTTATCTGACATGGATAAGAATCCCATTATGAAGGGAAGGCTTCATAAACATTGAAAATATTCCTTTAAGTTGTAGTGGTGTAAATCTAAGTTTATTTGAAATATTTGCAAGTATATAAATAAATGTTGTTAATGCTTGGAAGTTTGGGTCATTGTGTTTGCAAATATATATTAGATGTTGTTAATGCTTGGAAGTTTGGGTCACTGTGTTAATGTTGTCTTTATATCCTTTCAGAACATAATGAAGTGACTAGGGAAAGTAATGAAGTGCCTAGGAAAACATGGAATGGGGGCGTTTTTATCTTTGCCGCGAGAATTTTCAAGTGCCTGGAGAAAATATTGAAGTGTATGTGTGTTTTTATCATCGTTGGGGGGATTTTGAAGTGCCCGAGGAAAGTATTGAAGTGTGCGGGGCGTTTTTCTCATCACTGGGTGAATTTAGAAGTGCATGGGGAGTTTTTATCATCCTTGGGAGAATTTTGAAGTGCCTGGGAAAATATTGAAGTGCTTAAGGCATTTTTATCATGGTTGTTCATCTTTACCCCATAGTTGTGTAACTAGTGATGAGAGGAAATATGTGGATGAATTTTTAAATTCGGAGAATTTTGAAGTGCCCGGGACAAGTATTGAAGTGCATGGGACGTTTTTCTTGTCACTTGGTGAATTTAAAAGTGCATGGGGCGTTTTTCTCACCACTAGGTGAATTTAAAAGTGCATGGGGCGTTTTTCTCACCACTAGGTGAATTTTCGGTTGTTGTTTATCAATGTATGGATGCTTTTATAGTGTTTGGACATTTTCAAACAGTGATGGGAAAAGTTATCATTTGTTGAGGTAAACTTCTGTGGATTGAGACATTTTTGCGATTCCTTGGGTGATTATATCAGTGTCAGATGTTTTTCTCCCTTGCTTAGGGAAAGTATTGAAGTGCCTAGGGCATATTTATTGTCATTGGGTGAATTTTGAAGTGTCTAGGGCAAGTAATGAAGTGCCTAGGAAAACATGGAAGTGGATGGGGGCGTTTTTTATCTTCCCCGCAAGAATTTTGAAGTGCATGGGGAAAATATTGAAGTGTATGGGTGTTTTTATCATCGTTGGGAGAATTTGAAGTGGTCGAGGAAAGTATTGAACTGCATGGGGTGTTTTTCTAATCACTGAGTGAATTTAGAAGTGCATGGGGCAAGTATTGAAGTGCCTTGGGGGGATTTTGAAGTGCTTGGGGAAAACATTGAAGTGCTTGGGGAGTTTTTATCATCCTTGGGATAATTTTGAAGTGCCTCAGAAAATACTGAAGTGCTTAGGGCATTTTTATCTTCTCTGGGATAATTTTGAAGTGCAAGTGACCAAGGCAAGTATTGAAGTGCTTGGGGCATCTTTCTCCTCATTGGGTGAATTTTGAAGTGCATGGGGTGTTTTTCTCATCACTAGGTGGATTTAGAAGTGTATGGGGTGTTTTTCTCATCACTGGGTGAATTTAGAAGTGGATGGGGGCGTTTTTATCTTTGCTGCAAGAATTATGAAGTGCCTGGGGAAAATATTGAAGTGTCTTGGTGTTTTTATCATTGTTTGGAGAATTTTGAAGTGGTCAAGGAAAGTATTGAAGTGAATGGGCCATTTGTATCGTCATTGGGTCAACTTAGAAGTGCATGTGGCAAGTATTGAAGTGATTCGGGGGAATTGTGAAGTGCTTTGGGAAAATATTGAAGTGAATGGGGAGTTTTTATCATCCTTGGGAGAATTTAGAAGTGCATGGGAAAATATTGAAGTTCTTAGGGAAATTTTATCATCTTTCAGAAAATTTTGACATGCTTGTGGCAAGTACTGAAGTGTCTGGTGTGTTTTTCTCGTCACTATGTGAATTTAGAAGTGCATGGAACATTTTTCTCATCACTGGGTGAATTTAGAAGTGCATGTGTCATTTTTATCCTCACCGCATGAATTTAGAAGTGCTTGGGGTTGTTATTGATCAATCTATGAATGCTTTTATGGTCTTGGGACATTTTTAAAAAGTGATGGGTAAAGTTATCACCTGCCGGGGAAAATTTATGTGGATTGAGGCATTTTTTTGATTGTCTGGGTGATTATATCATTGTTGGGTGTTTTTCTCCCTTGCCTAAAGAAACTATTAAAGTGCATAGGGCATCTTTATCATCATTGGATGAATTTTGAAGTGTCTGGGGCAAGTAATGAACTACATGGAAAATCATGGAAGTGGATGGGGGTGTTTTTATCTTTGCTCGGAGAATTTTGAAGTGCCTGGGGCAAATATTGAAGTGTATGGTGTTTTTATCATTTTTGGGAGAATTTTTAAGTGGCTGAGGCAAGTATTGAAGTGCATGGTGCGTTTCTATCATCATTGGGTCAATCTTGAAGTGCATGGGGTAAGTATAGAAGTGCCTCGAGGGAATTTTGAAGTGATTGCGGAAACTATTGAAGTGCATGGGGATTTTTTATCGTCCTTGGGAGAATTTAGAAGTGCCGAGGAAAATATTGAAGTGTTTAGGGAATTTTAATCATCTTTGTGAGAATTTTGAAGTAACCGAGGCAAGTATTGAAGAATGTGGGGAGTTATTCTCATCATTGGGTGAATTTAGAAGTGCACGGGGTTTTTATTTATCAATTTATGGATGCTTTTATAGTGTTGGGATGTTTTAAAAAAATGATGGGAGAAGTTATCACTTGCCGAGGAAAATTTGTGTGGATTGATCCATTTCAAGTATTCACTGAAAAATATGCAACTCTCCTACCATTCGACACCAAACAAAAGAAATTTTGGTGAGAATATTGGTTGGAATCTTGGAATTGGTCCAAGAACTATCTCTCTATATAAAGGAAGTGGCCCGCTACTAGGATATTCACGTAATTGTATTAGTTTGTTGTCCTATCAAGATTCATGACCCCACATGTCCATTGGACCATTAAGGGACGAGATAACATGTAGAGTCCCTACTTTCCTTCAATCTAGTTTGTGCAGTAATGTTTCTTCGAGACCTTCTAGTTGTGAGTGATCAAATATTGCTTGTGAAATGTATAAATAAATCCATCCTCTCATCATTCATACACTTGTTCATTCGAGAGTCTAGGAGTCCAGAGAGTCCAAAGTTGAGCTCCGGTGTATGTTCTTTTGTTGCACTACCTTAGTAATGTACATAATTAAAATCTTGAGCCTTATTGGAAAAATATTCGCCAAATTTTTACTATATTTTATAAAGCATTGAAATATTCTCCAAGTTTTTACAATTTTTTATAATTTTTTATAATTAAATGAATATTCGCTAAGGTTTTACAATATCTTATAATTTAGTGAAAGATTTGGCAATATTTTACATCATTATATAATGAAATGAAATAGTCACCAAAAAAAGTATATATACATATTATATTGTTGATAAAATCGCCTTCAAGTTTTCCTATATATAAGGAAGATTCACCCATTGTTTATACATATAAATTTTGGGGGGGTTCTTAAAATCATCCCTAATCAAGGACATCATTCTCTACTTTACCTGCTCTGTCTACAACAAAACATACAACATCTTGAGTGTTTTGAGTGTTGTCATTATGTAGCTCTTTTTATATCACTGCTTCTGCTATCCCCAAATCATCAACCTTTTATTTTTAGCATCATTATAGATTCCTTCTACTTGTAATTTATATCTATTTCAATTGCTGCAAATTTTGTGCATTCTTCAACAATGTTATCAAATTCTTCATCAAAATTGAAATCATCAATATTTTCAAAAAATGCACAAACCCATATCTTACACATAGGTTCAAGCACTTCAACACAATACACTTTATATTTCTCAGCTTCTGATGTTGCTTCAAATATTGCTAATCTGGCAGTTTCCACTCCATTATCATGATCATCATTAACCATTACTTATTCATGGGAAGTTTCACCAATACCGGCTACGTCATTGGAACTTTCTTCATAATTGCCATAAGAAATAGACATCGTTTGAATATTCAAAGAAGAAACTACTATACCAGTAGTTACATTACCTTCTATATTTGACTTACAAGCCAAGACTTCATCATTTTCTTCCTTTGTACCTGCAAAATCACTGACAAACAAATTATTAGAAAAAATCGTATTCTCTTTTATGTCCTTATCTGCAACATTCAATATCATTGTTGATTCTTCTTCAAAAGTATCACCAACACTTTTTCCATATACACCATTTTCGTGAATTTGTTTTTTCAAAAGAATTTTTGTCATCACTACTTTCTTCCTTATGTGTAGCAAATGGATGAGTGCAAAGTTCCTCATTTTCTACAACATGCCTATTGTAGTTTATTTCAATCCCATATTGGTCTTCGACTTCTTCAACACCTTCAAGGTTGTCTTTTAGATTCATTGTACCTACATGTCCACAAACATCAAATTCAATGCATGATCTAAATGCCTTCATGGGCATGTCCTTGAGGGACTCTTCTCGCACAAAGTATTCTTTGTTGTCCTCAAAGTTCCATAATTTATCATCTTTATTGGCAATATGCATGTTGATCATTCCATCATATTCACAATCCACTTCAATGGCTTCCAAATTCAAAACTACATCAACATCTTTATCAATAGCTGTTTCAACTTCTTCAAATTATGTTGGTACTATACGAGATACAACAACCTCATCTTATTCTTTAGCTTCATCATCATTCTCATCCTCTGATATATCAACACAACTGTGGAATTCACCAATAATTTGACTATCTTTTGTTGCTTCTATAAATTTGTCTACTGAAATGTTAACAAGTTGTGACTCAACCATATATCTCCCCCTTACATCAAACTTTCCCAAGCTTCTCTAGTTGTATTTGCTTCAACAATTACATGAAAAATATGATCATCCAGAGCTTGCTAGATGTAGTACAAAGAAAACACATATTTTTCCTCATCTTGGGGTTTCTTAACTCCATCCTTAACAACATTCCATAAATCTCTAGAGTGCAAGAAAACTTTCATATTAACTCACCAAAATTCTTAAGTTATACCTGAGAAATATGGCGGTAGAAAATAGATGTTACTCCATGCAATCCTCTTCCTTCTCTTGAACTTCATCTACTTCAATATCCTATGCCTTCTCTTGAAATTCCTCTACTTCAACAGGTTCCTTGGTGACTTTACCTAATATCTTTGCTATGGAAAAACCAACTTCTATTGCATTCACAACATTCTTCTTCATTCATTTACGCCCTTTTCTTTTGCCCATGTCTCTATTTTAATTTACCAAACTCTGTCTTTAAATAAATACTTATACAAACTTTAAATTTCTTTTACTTGGATACGGCCTCTTTGTCCTCTTTCACGCATAGAGAACTCCAGCTCAAACACATAGAGGGTCTGCTCAAACCAAGCAAACTTCCCAAACAGTGGGAGTCAAACTTCTCTACCATCAAACTATATGGGAGATCTCAACCATGAAGAATGTCTTCGTTTCAAGTGCTCAACCTCTATCCTAGGCAATAGAAACACATAATCAACTTCTTCCATGGGCTACAACCCTCTCTTCTCTTTACACAAACCTCAACTCAACCTACAACAAGGGAGTGTGGGAGCTCTCACAAACACAGAGCTTTACCTGCAAACTAAACTTACTTCTACTCTTTCTTCATAGAAAAAAAGGGGGTGCCAGAGTAAAACTCAGTTCAACAATATCTCCAAACAAAATGCAAAGTGTTCAATCATGCAATTACACGACTCAATCATATGATGAAAGAAGCACATAACCAATGGACATGAATCAGAAACACTCATCTCTAATAGCAATTGAAGGAGATTTAGGCATAGAGAAAGTGAGCTTCAACTCATACATAAACACACATGGACAGAGCTACAACTCTAACACACTTCTCAAACCGGATTATACTTCATAACACTCTCTCCTATAGACTTACGCCTCTCTCTTGCTCTAATACTATCGTGGGAAGAAAGGGGAGTGTTGCACACAGTAACAACAACAGTTACACATCACTACAAAAACAAAATTAACACCTACAAGAGGAGTTTCAACAAAAAAATAATAATTCTGCAATTGTTTCACCAAAGTGTATTCTACACGAAATGAGTAACATCAAACCTAATTTAACTTAAATTGATTTAGCACTTCTACAAACAAAAATACTAACTCAGAAATTTCAAATTGCTACAACAAAATAAAACTTAAACATTCAATTATGAGTTTACAAATTCATAAAGACAAAGGGGAACATAGGATCAAAAGTACAGAGTTAAAACTATTTTCTATTCAACTCAGAATTCGTACTTCTCACCATATTTCTAAATCAAAATTACATAGATATATATACACCATAAAATCAGCCGGTCTCATTAATTAGATTCACCTTTCACAAATTTACTCTTCAAAATTTATATGGGTACTCTTCCCTTTCATGAGCTGCAATAGTGACAGTGAACACCCCTTTAGCTATCTGATAAAATACGCTGCTCCTTTTTAACATTTGATTAACTAAAACATCGACTGTAAATTTCTTTTAAAAAATTGATGTGAGGCTTCCCCTTTGATACTTGAGAGGCTGAGAAAATCAAAACGGTGTGGTAGTGATTGAATTTTCAAAAATAACATAAGTTATAAATCACAGTGGTGTTTCCCTTTCAGTTTTGTGACGGTGAATTAATTAACGGCTTCCAACAATAGGAGACCAATATAGCACAAACAACAACAAGCACCCATGCAACATAGAGAGGCCATTAATTCCATCAAGAAACATCTTCCGCAGAATGCAAAATATAGCCTCAGCCAAGGTATTCTCTTCTTTTCACGGCGAGGATTACCCTTCTCTTCGACACGCAAGGATCCTCTGTACTTCTGCATCCTCTTCCTCCTTTTCACGCTCAAAATTTTTCTTGCACACGAATTACCCTATTCTACTGCACACGTACGGGATCCGAGGGCCGGATCTCTCCAGTAAAATGTAGCCCGGTCTCGACGTCTCGTTCTATCCAGGCGTGGCCCCTTCAAACTTTCACAGAGAGAAAAAAGGGTTTAAACCACGGCTCAAGTACGGCAATCTACCAAATTTGCGTAGTCATACACATCAGCACACAGACTTCTTGCAGGGGATAGAACAAGCATGGGATGAACCCACAACTCTTCCCGCATCTCAGCAAGCCAGATTTCAGAGGCCGAGCCCTCCAACTGCCATCTCTGTGCTACTATATGTATGCAACAAGCTTGTGGGATTCCTCGGGTCTCCATTGGCCCTTTTTAAGCCGACCATCGTTGTGATTCAAAGATTGACTCTCGCTTCCTTCAGGGTTCCGCCTCTTTGAGGGTTGGCTTGAGTGCCCCTAGCAAATAACCTCTAAACCCTACCATGTCTTCGGCGTCAACTAAATGCGGGCATGCTCAATCCATGCTCTAATCTCCAACTCGCTCTTCCTAGTCGATGATACGGGAGTGAGGGATCTAACATGCACAGGGGGTGAGACAAACACTAGAGATGGTGTGGTCTAGGTCTAATAACAGTTGGGATGGGAAAATGCCAAATAATTGAATTTATACATGCTGAAAATTCCAATGGGCGTCATATTTAGAGTATGAAGAGATCCTTGTAAGGTTTGTAGTTACATAAGTAAATTGAATCTGGGACCTGAGTTCTCATATTATGTAATTTTTTTGTGTTACACCAAACTTGAGTGTATGCAATTAATCTTCATTATATTTCCAAAGTTGCAACCATTATACCATACTCCAACAAACAAAATTGCAGCCATTATACCATACTCCAACAAACAAAGAGATCAAATCAAATTTTAATTTGATGGATTGATAATGATGTCACGATAATCAAAAGCCTTAGGTTATACCTTGTCATTTCATTGATTTTCATAGTAAATGAGACATGAGAATAGTTGTCTACTTAACTTTAAAAAACAGACGGTATTAATGAATCTTGCTACTCCTTATACGAAGTACTAGAACTCAATCCATGCGTGTTCTGCATAATTCGGCCATTACATGTTCAGAAGACTTGAAACTGGTAACGCACACAAATGTATTATTTGCTTATTTGTTCAAAAAGCTTCCAAAATAGTTTTCTTAGCCTTATATAAGAGTGACATTCAAATTTAATTGGCTTTGTACCTCTAATTTCCCTTTGATCTAGTGAAATCTCAGGAACACGAAGAAAGTAATAATTCCGAAAATATTTCCCAGGAAGAGGCATCGTTTGGATATGAAGAACGGTTACGCATGCAGCTCGAATTGGAAAAGATTATTGGGGAAGAACAGTTATGCAAGCAGATTCACAATTTTCACACAATAAAATTAACTTGGCAAAGGCTTTCCTGCCAAAAAGCTTCTGAACAACGTTAAAGCCCTCGATGGTTGAAATTCTGGAACTTGATGTCCCGCCCCCCTAACGGTGGCAAATGTCAACCCCTTGTAAATTACAGTATAACCCCCCACCTGCACCATTTTTTAATAGAGTCAGAATATTTCTGGACATGAAAAACAAAACCTTCAGGACTTAATATGTTAAATTATTGAAAGTAATCCTATTACCTCGTCGCCATTAAGCCAGGCGTACCATGGTCTCTCAATTGGAAGTTTGAGCTCATTGATAGAGAGTCTTGTAGAGGTCACAGGCACTGCGATATCTGTGTCTCCGCTGAAAATCAAACAAGAAAACGGCGTTAATAAATTGTGCTTATGATCAAATAATACAATAGGAGAAAGTCGTATTAAAATTCATACCTGAAGACAAGTATTCGCAACCCTTCTGCAATTAGGCGACGATAGATTGGTAACACAGTGGAGGGATAATCGTTCCAATGAAGATCACTACTACGTGGCCGCAAGATAACACATTTCAAGAAATTAACTTCTAAGTCGACTTGTAAAATTCAGGCGAAATTGACCACTATTAAGATAAGTATGTTACCTGCATGGATTCCAGCTATAAGATAAGTTTGTTACGTTTGCATGTATGGCTTTTTGAACATCCGGCGTATTAAGATACGCGTATACATAGTCATCGATGCAAGGATCATATCCGGGAATTTCGGCTTCTTCTTGCTTTGAACACAGCAATTACAGTTTTAGTAAGAAAAATGTCTGTCGAAGAAAATGATGGCTTCTTAGTGTTATTCAAAATTCACAGTTTCAATCTCTTTTTCGTTATTGGTCGTTAGATTCAATCTCTTTCTCGATTGTTATATTGCTATATTTCAGCCCAAAAATCACAATCATAATTTCGATTGTTCTTATATGGTAATTTTTGGAATTTGGATAAGCGAAGACCAAATCTCCAAAACAAATTTTCTCTGATGATGGGTTTTGAATCCCCTTATCGAACATACCTTGGCCGATTTGGATGCATTAGTTAAACAGAGGGGAGCATAGATGTTGTACGGATTGATATTTCCCATCTCGGCAACCATTGCGTTTTCCAAATTATCGCAAAAGTTCGCATCTGCATTTGATTGGGTACAGTTAATCAGACCCTCATAAGTTTCATCCGATATCATAGCATGTGTCCACAGGTACGTGATTTGTCCAATATGGTTTGTATCACTATTCATTAGGCCATTCCCCACCTGCATAAATACAATGACCATGCTTCAAATTGATTGTATACGTATGTATTCTCTGTCTGAAAGTAATGAAATTGATTATAGATTTTCAATATCACAAAACAAATTTGTGTTGAACTCACCAATATTCCTTTGAAATTAATGAAGGATGCCTGAGACAAACTTTGGTGATGTAAAATTGTTGCAGCCAACTCTGGAATGTAATGCCCTACAGTCATGCTCCGAAAATCATCATTAACACCCTCATAGAAGTATCAATATTTCTCTATACATTGACCAAACCATGAATTTCTTCAGAGAATAACAGTTTTCAGACAAATTTCAGGAAAAGTTTGTTTGACAAAAGGAAAGACCAAGCAACCTACAGTCCTTATATAATTTGACTTGTTGCATGACATTTTGAAATAAATAAAATTAGAACTGTGAATAGAGGGATTTTTCTTTGAAAATTTCCATATGACCTCTGTAACCTTACAAAACTTCACATAAACCTTTTAAATAAAATAACATTATATATTCAAATACTACTCGGATTACTAGGTAATATAACGCATACTACCAGCATAACTTTCGCCTGCTATGTAGAAATCTCGCAATTTATACTGTGGAAACCTGCTGAACCATTTTACGAGGAATGTGTATGCGTCTGTGGCTGGAAAACACAAAAGCAACATGTTTAGCCGTCAGTCTAGGTTTATTATCCCCCGTATGTTTCTCCAAAACTAAACGTTTCAGAAGTTACCCGTTCGTTTATCGCCACTATACTCTGTATAATCAGAGGTCGTGTTTGAGTAAGAGAATCCAACGCCCGCTGGGGACTCCAAAAACAATATATTGGCCACTGTAGAAAGATTGCATAATGATTTAGATCCAAAATCATAATCTGGAATGAATTTTCAGCACTATTAAAATACATGCTGAAAGATGAAGAATGAATCTATCTGTTGTGAAGATACTTGTCTAATCTTTATCATCATCAGAACAGTGGAATTAGGAATGAACAAAAATAAAAAAGTATTTAAACATCACCCAACAGTGCCATATACTAGCCTTGGTTCCATGCGTAGCGATTGAAGTGAAGCGTTTTTCCATCAGGGTTTACCCGAAAAGGTCCTACTTCCTCCATTGCTCCATATCCAAGTGACGAACATCCAGGCCCTGCGCGAAGAGCTGTTTGTGACGACGAGGAAAACTCGGCAAGAGAATTAATATTGGAAGCAAGAGAAAAAAAAACAAATATGAAAATGAAATTACCGCCATTAAGCCAGAGAACAAGCGGCCGCTTTGATGGATCTCTAGCGGCCTCTGTGAAATAATAGAAAAGCGCTCTCCCTGCCTTGGTATCAACTGTTACGTATCCTGAGTATTGTTTAAATTTAATGCCCATTGGCTGTCCGGGGAGGCCATGCGGAAGATAATCGGCTTCTTGCGTGTGACCCTCATTCTTTGCCTCTGTCAAATATTCGGAATCATTCCTAAAATTGATCAGGGCGTTATCAAATTCCCATGTTGTATTTTGTCGATTATATCTTCTATTATTGCGCCACAAACGCAGTGCGTCTCCTTGATTAGCGCGCTGATGAGAGGGAGCAATTGCTGTGCCCAAAAGGACGAACAAAAGCAAAATCTCAGTCGTCAGTAATCTCCCCATCTTTGGGTAACAACAATGGAAACGACTGCAGAACTTAAAAATAGATTATTCAGTGCATTGGGATGAATTAGTCATCGTTGCAGGTTGTGCAGGCTTAACACTGGTCTGCCTAAGGTCCTAATATACAAGCGCCGGAAGTGCTCCGGTGATTGACCAGGAGTAGACCTGCTGTTCTAACAAACAGTCAAACTGCTATTGTTAGCTCTTTATATTCAATACCATGTTCAATATTGTTTTGGTCCCGGCTCCATCTGGGCTAGCTTCGGGCCTACTAGCAGGATGGGCCTAATACTATGTTTAATATCGTTTTAGTAATTGGATATTCGAAATTGTTTAATAGTGGGCAGATATAAGTGTTAAATTGTGGTTCTTTTTTAGACATTTTATTTTTTATTCAATTTATTTTTTTATTTTTATTTTGGAAGGGACTACGTTGCCTTGCCATTCTTGTCGTTGTTTTCTTACACATTTTATTTTTTATTTTTATTTTTTTATTTCGGAAGGGGCTACGTTGTCTTGCCATTCTTGTTATATATATATATTAAATAAATAAAAAACGTTCACGTATATATTAGAAGACAAGAAATCAACTTTTCATATATAGAAAATTATTTAAATTGATATAATTTTTTTTGTAATTTAGATATAAAAAATATAAATTAAAAATATATATTTTTTTATAGAAACTGTTAATATCATTGATAATATATGAAAAAGAAAGATACATCTAAGTATGACTGATCAAATTGTTTATGTGTAAGAAACAACAATCAAGCCAACTTCTTCATGATTCTCCTGATAGTTTGCATACTCCCTTCGTGTTCTATGCGTACTGTAGCTTCTAATAAACTGACCTAGTAATAATGTGCAGAAGAAGAAAAAAAAAAAGAAGCATTTCTTGTAGTTTTTCTTTTACAAAAACTGGACATTAAGCCCAAACAGAAACCCATCAAAATTCCAAGGCATGTACTGTAGATTATAACAGAGTTCCTAATTCTTGATCTAAATAACATAGAAGACAATAAAAATACCACTAACGAGATCCAGCGACCATGGCTGCTCACACTCTATCCACGGCCAGGTTCTGTTCAATGCTTAGATCCACATAGTTTCCAGCAGAATCCATGTATTTCTTGAGCTTTTCCATCTTTCTGTTAATAACCTCTAACTCACTACCAGTCGCTTTGAGCTTCTTATTGTTGCATGGATAAGCCAGTCCCAGAGTTTCCTCCATATTTTCTATTTTCCCTTCCATACTATTGTTCTGGGCCTTAATCTCATTCTGCGAAGCAAAGGAAAAGTTGTACATCTGAGAAATTACTTTCCTGAACTACATGTTCTCTCCCCGAACCAGTCACACCTGCAGCTCCAGATCTTGCAATCTGTCCAAGAACTCCACCTCGAATTTCGAGATAGTGTGTTTCTCCTCATGTCTGGTAACATTTCCCACTCCCGCGTGCCTTCGACAAGAGCCATGACCCGTGTCATGCTCTGCAGAATCTTCCCAACTATCGTCCTGCTGATCTCCCATACCACGCACAGTAGTGCAGCCATGCTCCCTCTTGCAATGTCTTCCTCGAGTGAGGTTCTCATTTCCCTGAATTCGCCCAGTGCCATGGCAATAGTGCTCCCCCCCACATCCAGAACCATGATGCGCCATTTCTGAGCCAAAATAGAGGAGAGATGGCAAGAGACCTAATCTATTTCCTGAGACAAGATACAAACCCAGCCCAAGCAAAGCGTAGAGTGTTCTAGAATGAGCCCGAGGAAAGGGATTTAAGGTTTCAAAACGGTCGTATGTCCACCAGCTGGCAGAGCTGCAAGATGCCTTTACTTTGTGCATGTGGAGGCAGAGTTTGAGGCTGAGAGAGGCTGTCAATTCTCCAAGGGAGGATTCCCATAAGATTTCATTTAGTGTGCAAATTAAATTACTGACATCCATAATGATGTATAGATTAATGAGAGAAACAAGAGACTTAGACCATAATCCTGCTCTTGAGCTATGGTATCCATGTGGTTTCAACGAGGCCATTTCCAAGCCTTAGTAGTCCATAATCTAGCTCCACTCCTGAATTCGCCATTGCATCTGCATTCTCATTCAACCCACGCAAAATGTGAAGTAAATTGAGCTCTTGAAATTCGGTACTAATGCATTGAAGGAGATAATGCATTTTGGAAGACAGATCTTTTCTTTTTGATACAATACACCTAGCTTCTCTAATTATGATTAGAGAATCTCTAAGAATGGTGAGTTTCTTGATTCCTAGGCTAACGTCTGTCTCCAAGCCTTTGATAAGACCCAGCCATTCTGCTGCATTGTTAGTCTTCCTCCCAATGCCCCAAGCAAAGTCTTTCTTCTTGTTCCCCAAAACAAATACATAAAATATAGAAAAAGTTATTGTAATTTTGTAATCCAAAACATGATATTAACAAGGTAAAGCTACATGGTAGCATATTCGCTGCCAAAAATATGTCAAAAAAATTATAATACACTTAACTCTGACTTTACAATCTAATCAAATTAATGACCAAATGGTAAGAAATTGGATTTAAGGCAGCTTTTGTGCATTTGCAAGTTGATTATTATGTATGTGATTCATGTGTTACTATAATTAAGATGTCTTACATTTTTTTTTATAGTATCACAATTATATTAAATAAAGATAGTTGATATGCGTTTGATTTATTTTTAGTTAATTGAGTTTAACATAATTATGATTTATTTTTAAATTTTGTTTATATTTATAAACTTTAATATATAGTTAAAATTTTGAAAGGTTTATTGTAATAATAATTATATTTAATTATGATTAATTATAATTTGACTCTGCTTAATAATATTTAATTATTATTATTAATGATTAAGTGTTTAATTATATTTATGTATGATTAAATTTAATTGATTATATTTAACCATGATTTGATATCATTGTTTATGATTGATTAAGGTCTATATCCAATCTTACCTTAGCTTCGGATGAATTCAATGCCTTTACCTTAATTAATGCCACAGTAAGCAAAAAAATTAAAACATGACGACAAACTATTCTGCGTGATAGCTTTCCCGCAATTGATTATAACATTGAAATTCATAACAAGAGGTTAAAATAATATGTCGCGGATCTGTTTTGCTCGAAGAAGCCAACGATTGGCAAAAATATATTGAAATTTAGGATGTCATGGCTTACGTAGTAAATTACTTTGTAGGGCAGATGGTTACATGGGCAAGATTCGCCAAATTTGACAAATCTGTCAGATGGTCGTAACTCACCATTCAACATATGTCAGATGGTTGTCTAAATTTTTTATTTTAAAGTTCAAAATAAAAAATTCAAATTGTCAAAGGCATATGTATAGTATAACAAAATAAATTTAATAGTAATTAATTAATGTTAGTGCTTCAAGGAATTTTTTTTTATTTTAAAAATTAATTATATTTATTTTTAAATTTTGAAAATTGAAATTATTTTTTTAAGAATTTATGTTTCATTGTATACTAAATTAATAAAAAAAAATCTAAATATTGAATTTTAAAAATTGTTATAATTATTTTAATTTACCAAATATTAATTTTAATAATTAAATTTTGCAAAACTTTAAAATAATTTGTAAAATCTTTTGTGTGAAAATGTAAATTAAAATAGTCAATAAAGTTAGACTAATCAACAGTTAGTAAGAAATAATAATAATAATTTGATAATAAAATAATAACTATCACAATCAAAATTTAAACTATTTCTTTAGGAAAGTGAACTAAACCAATTAAAAAATTTAAATATTGAATTTTAAAAATTGTTTTAATTATTTTAATTTCCCAAATATTAAATTTAATAATTAAATTTTGTAAAACTTAAAAAAAACTTTGTAAACTATTTTGTGTGACAATGTACATTTAATTAGGTCAATAAAATTAGACTAACCAACACTTAACAAGGAATAATAATAAGGCATAATAATAATAGTTTGATAGCGAAATAATAACTACCACAATCAAAATAGCCTTATCTTAATTTTGAAGTATATTGACGAAAATAACAATTGTGCTTCTTTTTTGAATGACAAGCAATGATATTGTTTTTAAAATTATATGATATGTATATTTGTAAAATGTAAACAATATTGGTTTTTAAATGAAAAGCAATGACATGTATATTTAATATTGTATTATTATAAATTTAATTTGTATATTAATAATGTGTATTTATATTTTTTAATTATATTATAAATATATATAAAAAATAATTTATTTTTAATAAATTGAAATTGTGTTTTTAAGAATATATTAATTAAAAAAATAAAAATTTAGGTTGGCTAGCATATTTTTGGATCCATAAAATTGGAATTGGTGTGTGACACAAAGCTCTCTATTCAATCTAACCTAAACACTTTCACATTCATGTTAAATCACATTCAATGCCACATGTACACTGGAAGAAACCTAGGATAGTTAGAAATTAATTCAAACAATGGCTTACAAAATAACCTGCAAAACTTGTTTTTGTATTTAATTCTCCTTATGGTGTTCTTCATCTTCATCTTCACTCTAAGATTACTTTTTTTCATTGCAATGCAACATAATAATCTTTGTTGATTCTGTTATTTAGTTGCTATGCAACTAGAAATTGTTTATTCTTTGCATAAGATGCAATTTCAATCCTCATATAACCTGTAATGCCTTTTTTCTTTATTTGGATTTTGTTGCTTAGGAGCTTTAACTCTTCATCTAATTTCGTTTTCAGCTACCACACATACTTTATGCGCATCTTT
The DNA here is from genome assembly GCA_027924585.1 of Larix kaempferi. NCBI lineage: Eukaryota > Viridiplantae > Streptophyta > Pinopsida > Pinales > Pinaceae > Larix > Larix kaempferi. The sequence goes on from BSBM01000953.1 coordinate 569,918, forward strand.
ATCATACTTACGAAATGCAAGCCATTATGAGACAACTTTAGCTCGACATAGACCTAATAATATTCATCATTTTTCTTAATTTCTTCCATTTTTATGAGTTCTCTAACCTTTAGGTCAACATTCTTAAGGTTCGATTTCATCCTCTTTAGGGTTGTTTCTCGGGTGGGGAGCTAGGGTTTCTTAAGGTTCAATTTCATCCTATTGAGCAGCTAAAGGAATTCTATTAAGTGAAAATAGGCCTTCTCTCTTCACTAGCCAGTGCAAAGTTGTACCAACAAATTATTGACGAGCGCTACACTTCCTACTTTTCAAATTTTCTCATCAAAGAACCTTCAAGGTTACAATCAGTCAACCATAAAATTCTAATGCAAATGATGACTTTCCTCCAAACACAAACATTCTTATCTTATGCTAATCCACAGTTCTTCTCCCCCTTAAATCATACAAGCCTAAATTCTCATGACTATGATCTCATCAAGATCCAAATCACAATTTACTCAACAAACAACCATATACAAATTCTTTTAATAACCTCAACCAACAAACAACATCTAGTAACAACATACTAATTGAAAGTGAAGGAACTGTGTGAACAGATAATGAAATTCTCGACATTTCGATCCCTCCTCTGGGATCATCATTAGGAGACAAATGAAGCTTGGAAGAAAAATTAATAAGATTCCCAAGTGCTTATAAATACGTGAAGTTGTTTAACCTATGAGCCAAGGGGAGGTCAACCACGCTAGATGGATATCGAATTAGGGCTAGGGCTACCAAAAGTTTGTAATTATTTATTATTTTGTATTAACAACTATATCATTAGTATGTTGTCTTAGGAACATACATACTAATTACATATCCTAGTTAACCATAATAATACAGATGAGAGGTCTAAAGGAGAGAAATATAGATTGCTTATCTCTTTAGGTCTAGAAGCCTTTTTTACCTGAAGGGAGTGAATACAGGGTTTCCAGGTATCACTGAGCTTTGTGCCGTCATCCCTATTTGTTAGGATAATTAATAATCCAACCTTTGTCAACCTTAGTATTTTTACTTTTCCTAGTATTGGATGATGTTGTTGACCCCATAGTGGTGTGCAGTTCTCATTTGGGCCTCATTAGCCACTTGGTGTGCCCTCATGCATGAACTTACACAATGCAGAGTCAGTTCCCTAGATTTTAGGAGCTAACTCAGTGATCTGGTTCAATCCACCCAAGTTCATGACTATATTGAGGGGTTTGAGCTCAGATTGCTACTGAATGTCAACTAATGCACCCTCTCTAGCTTATTTTGCATGGAAAAATCACTTATGCGCCTTGCATGTCAATTAACTTACAATAGATTCATTGAACTGGAATTCAATTGAGTTTGCAACTATCAGAGCACTATAGAAGGGATAATTCATATGTTGGACTATGATGGATTTGAATTCCTCCTGTGTAATCGAATTTATCCAACTGTACTATATTTTTTTAGTATATGTAACAAATAATTAATAATACACTAATATTAATAATAAGTAGGAGTGATAATTAATGAGAGGATGCGTCCCCTCAAATAGGCAATGCCCAAGCTACTCTAAAAGTGGGCCAACAATTGTATATCTATCATCTCATCAATCTATAAATTTATATATCATTTTTATATCTACGGATATGTGGGATATTTCAGAAATTATGGGTTCATTCCGAGTTTATTGAGAATATCGAAAACTATGGATATTTCATTGGTATCAGAGCTTCGTTGCCTAATCCGGCCCTTGGCCATCATTTCGGAGTTTCTCTAAATTCGGGTTTGTGACCAATTTTAGGCCTTTGGCCATTCTTCACTTAACATTAGCAATTCTCGTGACCATCTGAGGTTGCCCTCAACTCACACTCCCTACGACTACCGCCCCCCTCTATCCTCCATAGTCCCTCATCCACCCTTGCCGCCTCCTCTCACTCCCCTCGTGCTGCTTTTCTCTGCGTCCCTCCGTCCACCACTCATGCGCCCTCTTCAGTTCCCTGTCTCCATAACTCCACATGTCCACCTACACCCATCTTCCCCCATCTTTCTTCCTCTCTTGGTCCTCCCGCATACAGCACAACGCCCCTTTCCATCTCCTCCCCGCCACCGTTCAGCGCCCGCCTACCCTCACACACGCGCTGCTCCTACGCGCACTTCTCCACTGCTCCACCGATTTCCCAACCCACCGCTCCTCCCCTCCCCGCAACCATCCACCCTCCCTCCTCTCCTCTTCGACATCCATGCCCTAGCCCAGATTTCCACCACCTCCTCTAGCACACCACCCCTGTGACTTCTTTTCTGCTCGCTCCCCTGCTCCTCTAGCAGCCACGTCCTCCAGCACCCTCCATTTTCCTATGCCGCCTCCAACCTCCCCATCGCCTGCTCACTCCTCCCCTTCGCCCTCCTCCCAGCCTCCATCTACACCATATCCTAGTTAGCACCGTCACCAGCCCACCATTCTGCGCCCCAGTTAGCCAACCACCTGCACCCCGGTCATCGCCCATGACTCGACCTCTGCCACCATTCTGTGCAGTCGCCCACCATTCTGCCGACCTCCATTTCCGCCCACCTCTGTGCACTCAAGCCACCACCGCGCCACCTCTCGCCTGCACAAACAAACAAAAGTTGTATATATATATATTATATATATTATTATTACGATAATATTCTTAGAATTTGCAACATTATTGTTATATAATTATTATTTTTGAAATAATAATTATTTTATTGTGAAAAAATTATATATTAAACTATATATATATAGTTTATATAATATTAATAATAATATTATTATTAATTAATTAAATTAATAATTATTATTATTAGCAAAACTGGAGTCTTATAGTGAAAATCAAGAAAGATTCCCTAAGACCTACTCAAAATTAGCCAATAACATACTAAAACTTGAGGGAACTATTCAAGGAAAATATATTAGTATTGCTATTTTTCCTACCATACAGGAAAATCGCATTAGCAACAGTTTCGCAAATCAATTATTAATCCCTAAAACAAGTATAATTTAAAAGAGATGTAACTACGATGAGAAGCAATATGAAATTACGCACTTACAACTAACAATTAATGAGTACAAGTTCACATCCCAATTCAATGTTTCAACTATATATTTAAACGAAGTTGACATCATTCTAGGTTCACCCTGGATGGAAACATTGGGATATTTTATCTTAAATATGAAGAAAAAGTTTTTAAAGTTTTCATACAAGAAAAAGCAAATCACACTGCAGGATGTTTCAATGAAATCGGATTCAAAGGATGTGTTATTTGAAGATTTCAAAGAAATTTCGAAGACGATTTCACAAGAAGATAAAAAATCAAGACAAAAGATGCTGAAAGAATTAGACAAAGTCATCAAGGACAAAGAAGAAGATATATATCGTTTAAGAGATCATAACTAGAAGTTGCTCTTTCAAGTCAAGAAGGCGAAAGATAGGGCATAGGACCATCAAATTATAGAAGAGGAAAATCGAGATCTGCAGAAGAAACTATTAGAGCTTAAAGAAGATGCGAAATCTCAAGAAGAAACGATCAAGAATATTAAGAATGATAAAGATTTACTTAGAAACAAGTTGGTGAACATTCAAAAGAGGACATCAAAACCTTTGGGCTCAAAAAAACAACTTGAGGAAAAAGAAGCAAATACAAATCTAGTCATCAATACAGATAAAAAAGAAGTCAATCCAGCAAAAGAACAAACAAAAACTCCTTATCAACACCCCAATTATAAACGTCATTTTGACCAATGAAAGGGTCAAAATGAACACACACGGAGGAGAGATGACGTCAGATGAACAAGAACATCAAATCAAAATACAAAACAACAAACAAGAAGACCCATCCCACAAAGCGATCAAATAGCTTTGATAAAATTAGATTTGGGATGGAACACATCAGAGACGATGCGGCAATTCTTTTAGGGAATTCGTAACTCGTATCACCTCGTTTCATCAAATGTCACAAAGACTAAACACAAAAGATCGAGAGATGACAGTTCAAAAAATCAGACATAACCTTTGTCTTCAATAAAGCTTTGAGGACAAAGCTTCCCTTAAGGGGAAGGCAATGTAACAAATAATTAATAATACATTAATATTAATAAGAAGTAGGAGTAATAGTTAATGTGAGAATGCATCCCCTCAAATAGGCAATGCCCAAGCTACTATAAAAGCGGGCCAACAATTGTATATTTATCATCTCATCAATCTATAAATTTATATATCATTTTTATATCTACGGATATGTGGGTTATTTCAGAAATTATGGGTTCATTCCGAGTTTATTGAGAATATCCAAATATGGATATTTTAGTATACAAATTAATGGAATATGACATGCATTCTTGTGCACATCTGAGTTTCTTTGCATGTATAAATTTACTGTTCAGTTCTTGCTAATTTTAATTATAATTCTTCTTCTTTGCTAATTCTGTCATTGTGAGGTATTCCCAAGCTCAATGATCTATTGTGTTCCATAATCTCACATGGTATCAAAGCTCAGCAGAGATAGTTTATATTCGTTTTGAGAGTTTTCTACGGGTTTTTAAGAACTTTTCAGTGGAACAATAGCAATTTACATTCGCTCAAGTAGCTACAGATGGAGAATTCAAATGCTCCTTTGACACAAAGAATCCTGACACCCTTCAATTATATGGAATGGAGGGAAGATATGCAGTTTGTCTTGTGCAACAAGAGTCTCTATAAGGTCACAATGGGAAAGAAGGTCGAACCTCAAGCAACTATTGAGAAAGGAAAGTACATGAACAAGCTAGATGAGGCTTTTGGTTTTATGTGTATTCACATCTACAGAGACTTGCTCTTCCATCTTAATGGATTGAAAACACCAAGGAAGGTTTGGTTGAAGCTTAAAACTCTCTTTGGTGAGAAAGATGAGAGGCCACGTTTTGGCAAATGAATTGATTGCACTTCAACCCATCAATTTTGAAACCATACAACCGTTCTTCTCAAATTTCAAATCTTTAGTTATGCAGTGCAAACAACGTGGAATTGAAAAGAAGGATGAGCAGCTGGTGCTATCCATCCTGAGTAATATTGGCCCTGAATTTTCAATATTTGTGTCTACCTTTCACTCTGGGGATTGTTAATCCCCAATTGAAAAATTCCTTCTTTAGATGCATTCACAGAATCCCTCATCTAAGAACAAGACAAATTGATCCAAATGGAAGCCCTAAAGGCCTCCAAAAATCACCCTCTTATGGATGGGTATTCCAAGAATTTGAATGCTAAAGGGAAGCAGAAGGGAAAGGACAAGAATCAATTTGAATCCAAACCAAAGGATAATCCTAATCTATTAGAAGGATCCTCCAGCTCCAAGAAGGATAAGCAAAAGAGGTTTGAGAATACCAAGTGTACTTACTGCAAGAAAGGAAACCGTCTAGATAGTTCTTGCATGAAGAAGATGATATATCAAATGGCCAAATTTATTGAATGGCACAACATTGCCCTCCCAGAAGGTGCAAGGAAGACTAATTCTAGAAGAAAAACATATGAACATGAGAGATGCCATGCACTTAAGGATGGATTCTCACAATCACAAGCCTTGCTCATAGATTCCGGAGCCTCCAACCACATGGTTTCTGTAATGTCCCTAAAAATAGTAAAAGTTAATTTTTTTTCATCTTACTAAATATAATACCTACATCAGATAAAGTAAGGTAAATTAACTTCAGTACTGAGAAGTTGAGTTGATGATTTCTGTGTGACGTTGTGGGGACTAGGTTCTAAGATGATTAGTCTCAAAAGTTATATATTTTGTGGAAGCAGTGATAAGTAATAAGTAGTTCAGTTTGACAGTCTTAATGCTTTTTATTTAAGTACCTTGCCTTTAAAGTCCTAAATGCATACTAGTTTCCATCAAATGTTTTAAACTGGTTTACATAACTATTCCAGGCCTGATGGACTTGGTGAGGGAAGGATGAGTCCTTTGGAAACCTTGATGTTGCTATTCAAACTGTCGGTGAAGTTGCTGAGAGGTAAGGGGTGAGTAATGGGGGTTTCTGGCTTACTTAGCAAACTTTGCTAATGCATTTTATGTGCAATGTGTTTTGTGGGTATTGGAACCATGGCGTATACCTAAAGTGAAAATCCTAAACTATATCTAAAGTTATGAGAAATGGACTAAGGACTTTAGCAAAGAAATAAATCTTTGGCATGGTGAATGGCTTAATTTACTTTCACGACTTGAACTATAGCGCAAGGGTAGTTTGTTGAAATAATAAAGGAAGTTGTTGGAGTATTAAATGTTTACATGTGAAATTCACGTGCCCATATGGCCATTGGGCACTATTGTTTTACCCATCTTTTCACTTTCACGTTTGGTCATTTTCATGGTCTCCTGGCCGATTGTGGCTCTTGGCTGCGTCAGTGTTAGGAGGGCTCTGACCTGAGCTACACTCATGGTTAGTTCCCTTTTGGTCTTTGTAATGAGGGAAGGGAAACTATGGAAGCTCACCAACATGTAGTTTCTTTCCTGTAGCTTAAATATTTTACTCATCTAACTTGTATGCTTTCGTTTCTCCTCAGCATTTGACTTACGGTTTGCTTTTATATGGTTTTACTGGCAGGTGGTGGATGATGGTGCTCATAGCATTGGGTTTTTCTAGGTGACTGAAACTGGATTTTGGCATAAAAGAAATGTAAGTCCAGGTATTTCCAACCATCGCCCCTTCCTATCGCACCTATGGGGGAAAGTACTGTTTAGTTTCTTTTAAGGATGGAACTTCATGATTCCCATTGGCTCATTGTAATTTATTTGAGTTCCCATAGGTCGCCTTTAGCTTGACCAAGTGTTTGGAAGGAAGACGATGTTGTATTTTTGATTGAGATGGAGATAACCCTTGAGGGTTTTATGTTTGATAGAGTAGTTTGACTAATGTGGCACGACCAAGTCATTTAAAGCTTTCTAATGGGGAAAAACTGGTTGCATTGTGTATATTGGGGTTTGGATTGGAAATAATGTCACTTGGATAATTTCCTGTGTTTTCTATTGAGCATGCAGGGTTATTTCTTGGACTCTGCATTTTCGTTTTGATGTGAAACGAATTATCTCCATGGATCTGGGGTCTTGATGTGTTTGTTTTGTTACTAAGGGAATAGCTCTTGAGGGTCTCTTCCTTACTATCGCAGTTTAAGGTTGAAGCTTTGTAATGACTCTGTAGAGTTTTCGGAAGGGATGCTAGGAATGGCTCTTTTATCTACGTTTCTTTAATGTATATGCAAAAGTCTATGGAAAAGTCTTTCTCTGCATCTTTATTAGGTAGGAACCTCTATTACTAGCTGTATACTCTCGTTTGTTGATAGGGTAGTTTTTCTTGTACTAAAATGTTGGCCCATGGAGGCTTTGTTTTTATCTTGGTGAATGAATTCCTTCCAAATCTAAATGATTAACTATGGTATTTCTTAGTTGTGTGTTCGATTCCTATTAGAAAATAAGAGAGCCCACTATGGTTAAACAGAAAATTGAGAGAGTAAAGTCATAGGCCTGAGATTTATATGTACAATCAAATTTATTTAAACTAGGGTTTGAAAACACTCTGTGCTCCTAATGTCTACATTTGGTGGCTATAATGGAAAGGAGTTGGGCCTGTGTTATTTTCCTTTCATTTTGTTTAATGCAATCTATCTTTTACGTGTGTAATTAGTGTTGTTGTTGAGAAGATTTAGATTCTGGAACTCTAAGATAGAGAACTCGTATTTTTCTATTTGTTTTGTCTATAGTAGCTAATCTTGTTAGTAGTCTATTTTTTTTGGATGATGGTAACGATCCTGGAAGGAAGATGTTGAAAGAAAATACTGGACTTTGATACTATGTAATGTGTTTTGGTTTGACCTAGAAAGAAATCAATGTTGTGGTTGTTTAAAGTGTCCAAACTTAAGTCTACGATTTCTTGTTGTTTAAAATTTGGAAGAGGGTTTCGATACCTGGTTCTATGTTTTTCTATCACTGGTTTTGTTTGGTTCCAAGAAATAAAAAGAACGAGTTAAACCCTATCTTAATTAATACAAATTAAGAAAAATAACTTTGTAGTACAATCATTGGGTTTAGAAGGATAAAAGCGATCTCAATTAATAGGGTTTAAAGGCTCTGATATAAGTTGGTTAAAAGTTTGGGGTCAAAATTACTTGAATTCAAAAAAAAAAATGTTGTCTACCACAGGCTAGCAAAGCTAGCCCTGCTAGACCTATAAAATATTAGGGCAAAATGCTTTAAGAGAATTACAGAGATAATAATTAAAATGCTAGCCTGGGAATGTAAACCTGAGAGTCCATGCCAATTGGCCCTTACTCCATGACAGAAAGGAAATGAAATTATAAAGTTTAAAAAACATAATTTGTTGCATAGAAAAACCTATCTTGAATTGCTAGATTTAAATTAAACAATATGGGAAATCTTAGTTCATACCTGGTTCTTGCAGCTGAATCCTTCTTTGCAGGACCTGCACACCCAAACACTAGTTAATGGAAACCACTTATTGTTCGGTATTTCTACCCTATAGCGACGAGAGGGACATTACCAAGTTCTGGGGTGATAGGTAAATACATTGATCATATCACATAGTCTTCCACAAAAGGAAAGAGATCAAGATTCTTGAAGGCATACCTTATTAACGACATTCGATCCTAGCTTTCGCTTGCTCCTTCGATCGATCCTCCACTTGATATTCCACTTGATAAAGCTGCAATACAAAAGATACCTTCCTCAGTGTATCCTGACTGATATAACAACGATGAAATTGAAATGCAATTTAGACATAAAAAAAAATCAAGCATTTAATTCAAACAAATATGCAATCCATTAGACATTTGATTAGGACAGGAAGAGTATTTCAACCTTTATTGTCAAAAGCAAATAATCAGTACAATTATACCTAATCATTCAGAGTGCTTGTGCAACCGGATTCTGGGCTCCTGCTTTTCACACTAAATTTGGAATTCCTCCAGCATAACAACCCTTAATGTATAGTTTCTCCTCCTAGATCTCTAATTGAGTCTAACTATGTTTAGTCTCCTTTCATCCCCCTTGTATTTATGGGACAAGGTAGGCAGTTTGGATCGAGAGGTAGTTTGATTGGGAAGTTGGGGAAGTTGCAAAACAACTTCAACTAATCCCAATTCATCAAATTAATATATTTTTTATTACATTTTAAGATGTGCACGAGTTTTCACAATACATAGTAGTGCACAATATGCAACTTCAGTGCTTTACAACTAGCGTTTACAACTTTTTCTGAGGTGTGCACTACTTTCCTTAAGGAAAAGTAGGGCGTACTAGCTGGTGTGCATGCCTTTCATGCTTGTAGAGTAGTGCACATGTACTGATGTACACTAGTTTGCTATACAAAAAGTAGGGAACATGTCAAAATGTCAGATAAAACAAGATTTTGTCAATTGCAGAGGGTAAGTTTGGTCCATACATCACCTAGGCCAATCTTTCTCTTCAATCCAAGTTGTCCCTTTGTGTGATCAACAGCTAAATGTGATCACGGATGGATAAGTGCAGATTTGACCTATAACAGATGCCCCCTAATGTGTGAGGTCAGAGGGAAATGATGCCCAAAATACATTATAATTCCAAGTCATAGGAGGAGCAAGAAACCGTAGAACTGAGTCACAAAAGTACCTGAAATAACGATAAAGGTCAGCGAGCAATTACAATCTTGACATCATATAGATGTGTAGCATGATACAACATGATATCCGATATATAACTAGGAGATGTATATATAGCATGGCCACTGAAATACAAGCATGGATCCATGTCAGAATGAGAGATCACAGCCATAGCAACAAACGGGATGTATGTCTCATGGAGAGCCAAAATGAGTGAGGCTCACTCTTGTGTAGCTTGGGTGATAACATAATGAGGTAATGCTATCAAAATCCCAAGGTCTTCATCCAAGCAACCCAAGGTACAAACCCTAACCATGTGAATAAATGAGTTGAAGTCGAACATGGGGGGAATAGTTTGATTACCGGTCATTGATTTATACCGTTAACAAACACGAGGGCTTCCACTGATAATGATAATGGGGACCAAGGTACCTAGTATGATCCAACAAGTGTGAATAAGAGGACTTGAATTCAAACACCTAAATAACCCGGCGAATAAAAGACATTGATGTATTCTCCTTATTCGATGACAAGGGAAACTGCCAATGATGACTACAATCCCCAAGGTACTAACCGAAACTCTAAACTTCATTCCCAGAGCAAAATGAGTTGATGTTGATGGGAAGAAGTCCATTGGAAGGGAGGCCTTAAGGAATCCTCCATCATTCAACATGAGGAACACTCAAATGGTATGAGCTGATGTGGAGTAGGACAAGTAACAAGACTGATACTAGGATGGCCGACACATGAGGTCAAGATAAACGGCGGAATGGTTGACATAGGCTGTATCCTTGAACAGTGAGCACGACACAAAGTGACCTAGGCAGTTTTCAACATGATGGGAAAGTGATATAAGCCTACAATGTAGGAGACATTAACAAACCCTCCATATGGTTGGAAGAATAACCAATCGGGGGAGTAAACAACTCGGAGATAAGGTTCACCCTAAGGTAAAAATCTAAGTCCCAATTGAAATTATGGATTCAAATAGGTGATGTGTTCAAGGATAGGACTGACTTAACTGCCTTTGAAACTGAAAAGATGTGATATACCCTTCTTATCCCTTATTCTTTTTAGATAAAAGAATACCTTTCTTGTTTTTTAATGAGTCCAAGAAAGAATGAAAACTCAATAGATCCAACCATGTAAAGAGTTTAACGAGCCCATGGGAGGAAGACTCAGGACTTTCTTCATTGTTTATAGAATTCAAAGAAGAGATAGAAGAATACTCTATAGTACTGATCTCTGGATTTTAATATCGAGCCGAGATCTGTTCTTGCTCGTCGGTTTTTCTTGTTTAAGGAGTCAGAAAAACTTAAATAATCCTCCATACACCCCCCCGTGGATTTTAATATCGAGCCCGGGTTGATATATGCTCGCTGGTGTTTTCCTGTTTATAGAGTTTAAAAAACTTAAACAATCCTCTATACACTATCTCGTGGATTTCACATCGAGCCCGAGTAGGTGAGTGATCGCTAGTGTTTTCATGTTTTGAGAGCCTGAAAACCCTAAAGAAGGTTCCAAAAGGTCTTTTTTCGTAAACTTAGTCTCCTCCCCCGAAAAGTGTAAAACAATGGAAGAAGAACTCTTCTAGCCATAGATGACTGGAGTATTCCTTTTTCGTAAGTAATCCGCAAAAGTCCGGAAAAGGGTTTAACATATACTTAAGCAGATGTTGCTTCAAATCCTTTAACGAGTCTGAAATGATAACTATACTTGGCAATCTTGTCATATTTAAAGAGTCAAACAAGAGCGTGAAAACTCTATAAAGATATTTTTTGTAAATTTTTAACAAGCCCGAAAAAGTAAACTCGTGACCTCCTTACTATTTTTAACGAGCTCAAAGGAGATAGAAAAATGCTCATAACTTCCTTACTGTTTTTAACGAGCTCGAAGTGAATGTGGAAGAATGCTCGTAACTTCCTTACTATTTTTAACAAGCTCGAAGTGAAGGTGGAAGAAATGCTCGTAGCCTCCTTACTGTTTTTAACGAGCTCGAAGAAAAGGTGGAAGAATGCTTGGTGGTGGATCAATGTCCAAATGAATGGTAGACTACATTATAGACTCTAGGAAAACTTCATCAGATGGAAGTATATCATCCCAAATAGAACATATGTCTAAACATTCAGATGGAGTGATCACCTAGTCAATTGTTGGGACCCAATCCCGAGAAGATAAGCATGAATTGAGAGGCTTCTTCTTAGTAGCAATTGGACTCAAGGAACAATATTCCACATAATTTGATTGTGACATGGTAGTGCCTACTGACGAGGGACACACTTGGTCTATAGTTGGGTAATAAGAGGGATCAACAAATGTAAACTGATCGAAAGTGACAATGCTTCCATTGTGAGGAAAATGCATCACATGAAAGAGCGTAGACACTACAGCCTGCATAGCATATACATAATCACGCCCTAAGATCATATAAAAATCCATAGGGTCCTTTAAAACCATAAAATCAACTAAGACTGTTTTTACACCCAAAGTAACAGGTACCTAAGGGAGGAATCCCAATAGTTCACTAGGTCTTCTGTCGAAGGTCAACGACCAATTAACAACTGTAACAAGATTAGGGAAACCTAAGTCTCTCTAAGCATAAGGGGATAAGATACTAACAGAGGCTCCTTCATCTACAATACATCAGTGAACCACATGGTTGCCGATATCAACCTTTATCTGGAAAGGTGAAGAAGAAGGAAGGCAAGGCCCAGTTAGACTATTCCAATCAAAGGAAATGATCCCAGAGCTTGGTAGGAGTTCACTGGAACATATAGAGTGCCCCCATTTTCAGAGACATCTGAACTGGTAATTCAAAAGTCTTCAGGGACAGGTGCATCGGTCTCTGAAGGAATGATGTGATCGGTCGAAGATTGCATCGATTCGATCACTTCACTCTCTGATGGAAGAGTGGGGTTGACCAAAGATTGCATTGGTTCAACCACTTCATCAACCAAAGGTTGATCAAGCTGTTGGGAATCTATAGAGAATTCAGGAGCAGAGGATCCTTCAGACATGGACCACACTCTCCACACCTCTAGAATAGCAGGGCAGCAGTGAGTAAGGTAATATCCCTTGCAAAGTTTACAAGGGAAATTTGGTTTGTGTCCTATAAGCTTAGAATCCGTAACAACAACAGTACTCTCAGCATGACTAGCATTGGTTGACAGCTTGCCCCCACCATGACTTGCATTAGCTGGTTTCTCAGAAGCAGAAGACTTTTGAACTATGTACCACACTCTTTGCACCTTTGGAAAAATAGGGCATCGGTGAGTAAGGTGGTCTCCCTCGTAAAACTTACAAGGGAACTTAAGCTTCTATTTTTTAGGTTTGTCAACAATGACAAATTTCTTAGCATGACTTGCAGTGGCTGATTCAGTGTCTCCAGTATGACTCACAGGAACTAGTGACTTGTCATTAATATGACTAGCAGTGATCAATGGCGTGTCCTCAACATGAGCAATAGTGGTTGAAGACATGATTTTAGTATGATTTGCAGTGACTGAAATTTTTCTCCAAGCATGACCTCCAGAGGCTGGATAGTTTCCCCCAGCATGACCTTCAGAGGCTGGGTGGGTGTCCCCATCATGACCTCCAGAGGTTGGGTGGGTGCCCCCAGCATGACCTTAAGAGGTTGGGTGGCTGCCCCATTTATTTGGCATCTTCTTCATATTCTTCCTCCATCTATTCCTTTTAGATTGTTGGTGACTAGTATTACTACTTTCACCGCATGAGATAGAAGGAGGAGGAGAAGTTGCTACTGGCGAAGCGGGCATAGGTTTATGATGCTCTTGATGTGAGGTGTTGGATCCAAGGCCGCAGCTATGGTAAAAGCTGCGAATTTTGAGGAAAAAGCACAAGTATGGAAGAGAAAGTGCTAAATTTTGAATAAGCGCCAATTTTGGGACAGAAGCAGACGGTGCGCAGTACGATGCCAGATGGATAATCTCAGCGTAGATTACGGACCGAAAATCGCGGAGCTCGCACGCACGTCATAAGAGAATGAAGGTAGCTGAGTGGAAAGCCCAGCTACCACAATAAATGAAGCAATGGAGTAGAGGGCTCAGCTACCCTCATTAAGGCTGAATACAGAAGTTATGGTTGCTCGGACCAAGGAGGAGCAACAGACCAAAGCATTGAAGGCGAAGGACAAGGTGCCCATACCCGTAAGCTGCACCGGAAATCATGGAGCCTGCAGGAAGCGGCGACATGACTGTAAGCGGTGCCTACAGTACACCTAGCCATGACTGTGGTTAGGGTTTTTGGGGATTACTGCTGGGAAAGGCCCACAGTTTTGTAAAGGTGCGACCGCCATGGCCACCTATATATATGTATAATTGTAAAGGGTAGATGTTAGTTAGCTAGTTAGTGAGCTGGTTAATTAGTTAGTCAGTTAGCTAAGCCTATGAGTGAGCTAGCTAAGATAGTAGATACTAGATGTAAGAAGGATTGATCGAGTTGATCATCCTCTGTTACGATCTTGTTGATTGTTTTCTACCGTGTTGCTAGAAAACAGGAGTTAGAGCTAGTTAGCAGTGAAGCTAATCCTTGAGTTGCAGACAGTCGGAGTCGACGTATGAACTATTGTAATCTCTGAAGAGGAAGAGACTAGATCAAGAGAAGGGCTCCCAGCTGTGTGCGTGGAGTTTCCTGGAAAGATCTAAGGCTGCAGCTGTGTGCGCAGCATAGTGTATAAATCTATCATTTTCTGATTAATATAAGATACTCCCATGGACATGGTTTTCCCCGTGGAGGTGGACTTCATATTTCTCGTTGTTGTGATGTTATGATTGAAGTGATTGCCTGTTTTAGTTTACTAACAGCGTACGGAGGAATATTGCATTATCTTTATGGGTGTGTTGAGTAAGTTCTTGGAGCTTCCTTGGGGACTATAATCGTTAAGGGTCGAAGGAATCAGTAAGACGACGTCGCCGCAGCGATAGGAGAATGTGTTTGCTGCGACGGGCGCGCAAGCGAAACGACGCATAGAATATCAGCGCAGAGGATAATTGGTCCTAGCGCAGGAGTGGAAGTACCGCGCAGCTAAGCTGCTGAGCAGGAGCTTGAGAGCTGTTGCGCTCATGAGTCTAAAGAGGGGTCAGACATTCACCTTAGAGGAATCGTCGAGGAGGAAAGAGCAGTCTCTGTGTCGCCTAGGTTAAGGAAACCTGATTCCTTAGCCCCCCATAGCCACTTCTGGTGAGACCTCGAGCTGCTGCGCAGCTCATTGCCGAGAGGGCCAGTGCGCTAAGGGGTTTTTTGCTGCGCTTCATTAAAACCCGGGTCTGTCCAAAAAGCAGCCAACAAATGGTTCCGTTGCCTTATGACTTCTTGATCACGTCACTTCCGTTGCTTTGAACCCTGTTGTTGAGCCAACAAATGGTTCCGTTGCCTTATGACTTCTTGATCACGTCACTTCCGTTGCTTTGAACCCTGTTGTTGAGCCAACAAATGGTTTACTGTGAGACTTGCTATTTCTGCGACGTAGGAGATTGTTGCTGAAGCCAACAAATGGTTCTGTTGCCTTGAGACTTACTCAGCTAACAAATGTGTTACTGGAATCCTACAGCTATAGAAATTCAGGAGTGGTTCGATTTAAAGGCTAAAGAGTTCGCTGAACAAGAAAATAGAAGCTCTAGGCTCCAGACAGAAGAATGGTTGCAGAAGTATATCTATACTGACCTTCACGAAATTTTCTTTGTCACATTTGCACTTTAGTTACATGCTTGGATAGCCAAGTTAGCAGATACTAGACCCACTGTGCATATTGATCGACCAGTCGCTTGGACCCCTGAGCTAGTCAGTATTTTGAAGTGGGTAGATAATTCTGTGTCCTGCGTAGTAGACTTTTGGTTGAACAGTCTACTGGAAGGTTTCATCACTGAGTTTGCAGTGGATACAAGAAAGAGTTTCAGTGAAGCTGAGAGGAGTTTCTTTCAAGCACATAGAGGTAAGTTCTTAAATTCTTTGAACTTATGGATTAAAATGCTTCTGTATGAAAAAGAAAAACTATGTATAGCTTCAGATGAATAGCATAGACAAGTAATGTCCGTAGACTCTGATAGTGACCCTGAAGTTATTGGTTGCACTCGTAGTGGAAAATGGTATAAAGTAGGCCTTGACCAACATTCTTTTGAGTCGAGCTCAGAAGACAGTCAAGTTCCTAGAGCAAGCCACATAGAAAGACAAGGGAGCGCTCATATCCCTTATCACCCTTTTACACCGCAAAAGCCAGACAAAGCTCAGTATAATTCCGCAGTAACACCTTCTAGTATCCCACACGGTACTCCTAGTACCTCTGTGCCACCTTTGTTCAACCAGCCCAGAAGAACTGCTACAGCACCTCCACCTCAACCTAGCGCAAGAAAGATGGGTGATGACATGAAACTACCAACTTTTAGAGGAACAGGGATAGAAGACCCTGAGCAACACTGGTTCCTATGTGAAGCCATTTGGACAATTAAGCAAATTAATGATGATGTTGTTAAACTGGTTCAGTTAGCAACCACACTAAGAGAAAGAGCCTTAACTTGGTTCATGAAATACTCAGCAGCACAGAATAGAACGCTTGCTGATGTAAGAAATGCAATGATTAGAGAATTCAAGAAACCTAAATCAGAATCACAGTGTATAATAGAGCTCAAAGACATAAAACAGTTACCTACATAGTCAGTATGGGACTTTGACCAAAAGTTCAAAGCCTTGATAGATCAAGTAAGCTTTGAGTTTGCACCACAACAGCATAAGGAATGGTTCATTGCTGCGCTGCTTCCACACATTAGACTTCCTCTTATGCAACAGAATCTCACTACTCAGGAACAAGCTCTAGAGATGGCTATGAAACTAGAAGCTTCACCAATTGCTAGAACAAGCAACGATGTTGCGCAGTTGCAGAACCAATTAGCAAACTTAACCTTGCAAGTGCATGATATTAAGAAAGGCAAGGATGCTAAGGAAGAGATATGGTGTACAAAATGTAAATCACAAGGTCATTCAAAGGACCATTGTCCCGTTTTCATAGAGTATATTGCAACTGGAGCACCTAACCCTTTACCACAGGCACAGGGGCCTTGGTGTGAAATCTGTAGAACTAGAGGTCATAGACCACAAGAATGTCACTTACTTCAGAAATATGTACAAACTCCAAAGAATCTATATTGTAATTTCTGTAAATCAGTAGGCCATGATGAAAACAATTGCAGAGCATATGACGTTATGATGGAAAGGAAACATGATGTTTATAGAGTACAATCAGAAGCACAAGGACCCATAGCAGGTCCACAGTATGACCAAACTCGCGACGGCCGAACAGGAAAATATAGAGGCCGTGGACGTGCAACAAATTTTGGCCGCGGAAGAGGCCAGATCACTTGTTATAATTGTGGAGCGCAAGGTCATTTTGCAAGAGATTGCAAAAACCCTACAACCCTTTGCAGATATTGTAAATCTTATGATCATATCATTGAAGAATGCCCTCAGTTGATGGCTAAGATGCAAGCAAAGACACCACAGGTCAACCAGAATATTCAATTGATTGGAGCAGAAAAAATGGAACCAGACCCTACAGTTAATATCGTGACGCGCAGTGGAACAACCACTGGTGCGCCAGAGTCGGGAACTGGAAAGCAAGCGACGCAATGGGTGCGCCGCGCTAATATTAAACCAGCCCCACTTAATCTGCAGAAGCAAAAAGAAGCATTCAAGCAAGCCCAAGAGTATTTCTCAGATCCGAGAGCTTCAAGTTCTGTCGCAACTCCGCATAATGATATTAGATCACAAGTGCTAAGACAAGACAACATGGTACAAGAACAGGCCACTACATCCGGAAGGCCCGATGAAGAAGATGCACTAGGTACTGTCCATACTTTTCTAAGGAACTGCTTAAAGTTGTTGCGCAATGAAAAAGCAACTATGGAACTTCAACACCTATTGGATAAATGTCAACAATCTGCTTCGACGAACACGCCGTAGCATGCTGTTCACCAGATTGGGAGTCACACTAGAACTGGAAAAGAGATGAGGCTCACAGCGCAGATTGGAGCATTTGAGATAGACGAAGTTATTTGAGATTTGGGCACAGAAGTTAATGTTCTCACCATGCAGACATGGGAACAGATGGGAAGCCCTCAACTTACAATATCCCCCATCCAGCTAAGACTCGCGAACCAGCAACGAGTCTCTCCATTGGGCAGATTACCCAATGTACCTATTGATATCGAGGGAGTAAGAAGTTCTGCAGACTTTGAAGTAATCAAAATTCTGGATGATAGTAGACCTTACCCAGCACTTTTAGGTATAGACTGGGCATTTGATAATTTGGCTGGCCACCAAAGACCTGCAGCTAAGATCTTCTGAGCAGTCGGCTTTCCTGCGAAATGGCCTCCTGCGGTGCCTGAGTGCGCTTCTGCGATGATAGATTTCTTTTCATGCGGTAAAATACATCTGCGCAAGACTTCATCGGGGCCCAACTTATAAAGCTGGCCTGCTATCAAAGTGAAGTCTGCGGCTTTGACGACAAGTTGTTTCTTCTGCTGGATTGTAAACTCAACTGGCGCTTGTCCGGTAGTGAGAAACTCAAGGATATCAGAATAATATTCATCTGCTGCTTGAACAAAAAATAGCTGTGCATTAGGCAGATTGTCCTCTAGATTTGTAGGTTCTTCTCCTTACTCGATCCTAGATAAGTGGTCAGGTCCTGCATTCAATCTACCTGGATTTACAATAACCTCAAAATCATATTCTTGAAAGAGCAGTAGCCATCTGCAAATTCTTCCCCCTAACACTGGCTTATTGACCAAGTATTTCAAAGCATAATGGTTAGTATACATTTTAAAATGTGCGCCCAGTAAGTAGTGTCTGAACTTCTGTAGGGCGTACACCATAGCTAGTCCTTCTCTCTCTGTAGTAGTGTAGTTCTTCTCGGCCGTGGACAGCTTCCGGCTAGAGTAAGCAATGGGTTGATCGATACCTCCTTCTCCCGGTTGTGTAAGTACGACCCCCAATGCTATGGAAGAAGCATCGGCATGAACATGAAAGGGTTTATTCCAGTCTGGGAAAACTAGAATTGGCGCACTGATCATCTTGTCTTTAAGTGTGTCCAAGCTCTGTTGGCATTCTTGTGTCCATTGGAATTTCGAATCCTTTTTCAGCAATCTTTCCATAGGTGCTGTGATCTTTGCATAACCCTTGATAAATTTTCTGTAGTATCCTGTATGTCCCAATGTAGTGCGCAATTGTTTGACTGAGTTGGGCGCAGGTAAATTAGCAATGATTGCAACCTTCGCAGCATCCATCAGGAGTCCTTGTCTGCATACAATATGACCCAACAAAATACCAAAAGGAGTACAGAAGATACATTTTTTCAAGTTAAGGGAAATCTGATGCTGTCTACATTTTTCTAACATCATTCGCAGGTTCCCCATATGGTTCTTTAGTAAACCAAACACAGTCCAATCATCAAAATAGACTTCTAAAAACTTATGGATGAATTCTTTAAAAACAGCAACAACGACTCTAGAGAAGATAGCAGGAGCGTTTTTAAGACCAAAGGGAATTACCCTATACTGGAATGATCCCCATTCAGTCGCAAAAGTAGTCTTATGGCGGTCTTCTGGATGGATTCTGATCTGATGGTATCCCGAAAATCCATCAGTGAAGGAGTAAGCCTCTTGTCCTCCAACATTATCAAGCACTTCATCTGTAAAGGGAGTAGGAAATGGATCATGCGCTGATGCGTCATTGAGTTTGCGCAAGTCCACACAAATTCTTATTTCACCTTTTGTCTTCTTCTCTTGTACAACCATAGGGCTAATCCAATCGCTCTCCTCTACTGGCTCAATAATACCTGCTGCGAGCATCTTGTCAATTTCTTCTTTGACTTTTTCTTTATAGCGCGGGTTCAACCTGTATGGGCGCTGCTTTACTGGCTTGGCATCTGCTTTCAGAGGTATGCGCATCACTCCTAAGTCTCCTATGATGCCTTTCATTTCTGTGAACTTGGTAGGAAAGATATCCTGGTAGTCACGTAATAAATCTGAAATATGCCCAACAGTTTCATCATCCCAATAGTCTCCTATAGAAGCAAACTTGGGTTCGGCTTCTGTACCAATGTTAACCTTTTTGAGCTTGATGTGTTCTGTAATGGCAGGGATATCAAGCTGAGGACCTTCAACATTGCAAGTCCCTTCTGATTCTGGGATATTGATGTTGCGAGGATCATCCTCCTCTTCTCCAGCGGTGAAATTATAGCATTCCAGGGCATGTTCTATCTGAACAGCCCAATCCGGTTGGGAATATTCTGGTAATAGACATGGTTCAAATACCTTCTTTTTAATACACTTCAGAGCCTGACCAATACTTGGGTGCTCTGACTCAAAACTGAAGGTAAGTTGAAAACTTTCTATCATAAGAGGCCAAGTAAGAGTGCCTCTGCGCAATTCTGTTTCAGTGTACCAGTTCCTTGGAACTGTGTCCAATGTGTGGATGAATAGGTGAACCCACTCATCGTCTGGAATATCCGACCATTGCTGAATGCATGCTTCAGTGTGTGACCTGGGGTCACTCTGTCCTTCATATTTGCGCGACACTTCTGCTGTAGTGTCCTGGAATCTGCGCAGTATCAATCTGCGACAGTCTTGCCATGTGTGAATATTCTCTTTATGTGCACCCCACCATCTTGCGGGTGTAGCGCGCAGTGATACATCTAATGCCTGTATGCGCTGCTGTTCTGGAAGCTGTTGTTCATATGCCTGTATGAATTTGCTTACTTCAGTTAAACCATAAAAAATTGGAGTGTCAGTCAATTCTGTGCCAATCCATCGAATGGATTTAGTCATCATGGCGCAACGTCTTGTAGAAACCTCATGTAAGCGATTCTGCCAGTTTTCCAATCCTGCATCTGAGTCTGATGTGCACGAGCTATCGCATCGCCAGCTGATATGGCCATCTGCTGTGGGATTGACATAGTCACTCTGACTAGCAGTCATCTGATACAAACTTTCCATGTGGCGCGCTTCTTCTTCTGCCCGAATGGGTTCTATAAACCTTGGTCCTTGAATAGGATCAAGAGGTGCAATGACCCTAATCTGGTCGTCCTCGAAGGTCATCTGTCTTTTCTTCAAATTAATGACAGCCAAATTATCAAATGCCCAGTCTATACCTAAAAGTGCTGGGTAAGGTCTACTATCATCCAGAATTTTGATTACTTCAAAGTCTGCAGAACTTCTTACTCCCTCGATATCAATAGGTACATTGGGTAATCTGCCCAATGGAGAGACTCGTTGCTAGTTCGCGAGTCTTAGCTGGATGGGGGATCTTGTAAGTTGAGGGCTTCCCATCTGTTCCCATGTCTGCATGGTGAGAACATTAACTTCTGAGCCCAAATCTAAAATGACTTTGTCCATCTCAAATGCTCCAATCTGCGCTGTGAGCCTCATCTCTTTTCCAGTTCTAGTGTGACTCCCAATCTGGTGAACAGCACGCTGCGGCGTGTTCGTCGAAGCAGATTGTTGACATTTATCCAATAGGTGTTGAAGTTCCATAGTTGCTTTTTCATTGCGCAACAACTTTAAGCAGTTCCTTAGAAAAGTATGGACAGTACCTAGTGCATCTTCTTCATTGGGCCTTCCGGATGTAGTGGCCTGTTCTTGTACCAGGTTGTCTTGTCTTAGCACTTGTGATCTAATATCATTATGCGGAGTTGCGACACAACTTGAAGCTCTCGGGTCTGAGAAATACTCTTGGGCTTGCTTGAATGCTTCTTTTTGCTTCTGCCGATTAAGTGGGGCCGGTTTAATATTAGCGCGGCGCACCCATTGCGTCACTTGCTTTCCAGTTCCCGACTCTGGCGCACCAGTGGTTGTTCCACTGCGCGTCACGATATTAACTGTAGGGTCTGGTTCCATTTTTTCTGCTCCAATCAATTGAATATTCTGGTTGACCTGTGGTGTCTTTGCTTGCATCTTAGCCATCAACTGAGGGCATTCTTCAATGATATGATCATAAGATTTACAATATCTGCAAAGGGTTGTAGGGTTTTGGCAATCTCTTGCAAAATGACTTTGCGCTCCACAATTATAACAAGTGATCTGGCCTCTTCCGCGGCCAAAATTTGTTGCGCGTCCGCGGCCTCTATAATTTCCTGTTCGGCCGTCGCGAGTTTGGTTATACTGTGGACCTGCTACGGGTCCTTGTGCTTCTGATTGTACTCTATAAACATCGTGTTTCCTTTCCATCATAAGGTCATATGCTCTGCAATTGTTTTCATCATGGCCTACTGATTTACAGAAATTACAATATAGATTCTTTGGAGTTTGTACATATTTCTGAAGTAAGTGACATTCTTGTGGTCTATGACCTCTAGTTCTACAGATTTCACACCAAGGCCCCTGTGCCTGTGGTAAAGGGTTAGGTGCTCCAGTTGCAATATACTCTATGAAAACGGGACAATGGTCCTTTGAATGACCTTGTGCTTTACATTTTGTACACCATATCTCTTCCTTAGCATCCTTGCCTTTCTTAATATCATGCACTTGCAAGGTTAAGTTTGCTAATTGGTTCTGCAATTGCGCAACATCGTTGCTTGTTCCAGCAATTGGTGAAGCTTCTAGTTTCATAGCCATCTCTAGAGCTTGTTCCTGAGTAGTGAGATTCTGTTGCATAAGAGGAAGTCTAATGTGTGGAAGCAGCGCAGCAATGAACCATTCCTTATGCTGTTGTGGTGGAAACTCAAAGCTTACTTGATCTATCAAGGCTTTGAACTTTTGTTCAAAGTCCCATACTGACTCTGTAGGTAACTGTTTTATGTCTTTGAGCTCTGTTATACACTGTGATTCTGATTTAGGTTTCTTGAATTCTCTAATCATTGCATTTCTTACATCAGCAAGCGTTCTATTCTATGCTGCTGAGTATTTCATGAACCAAGTTAAGGCTCTTTCTCTTAGTGTGGTTGCTAACTGAACCAGTTTAACAGCATCATCATTAATTTTCTTAATTGTCCAAATGGCTTCACATAGGAACCAATGTTGCTCAGGGTCTTCTATCCCTGTTCCTCTAAAAGTTGGTAGTTTCATGTCATCACCCATCTTTCTTGCGTTAGGTTGAGGTGGAGGTGCTGTAGCAGTTCTTCTGGGCTGGTTGAACAAAGGTGGCACAGAGGTACTAGGAGTACCGTGTGGGCTACTAGAAGGTGTTACTGCGGGATTATACTGAGCTTCGTCTGGCTTTTGCGTTGTAAAAGGGTGATAAGGGATATGAGCGCTCCCTTGTATTTCTATGTGGCTTGCTCTAGGAACTTGACTGTCTTCTGGGCTCGACTCAAAAGAATGTTGGTCAAGGCCTACTTTATACCGTTTTCCACTACGAGTGCAACCAATAACTTCAGGGTCACTATCAGAGTCTACGGATATTACTTGTCTATGCTATTCATCTGAAGCTATACATAGTTTTGCTTTTTCATACAGAAGCATTTTAATCCATAAGTTCAAAGAATTTAAGAACTTACCTCTATGTGATTGAAAGAAACTCCTCTCAGCTTCACTGAAACTCTTTCTTGTATCCACTGCAAACTCAGTGATGAAACCTTCTAGCAGACTGTTCAACCAAAAGTCTATTGCGCGGGACACAGAATTATCTACCCGCTTCAAAATACTGACTACCTCAGGGGTCCAAGCGACTGGTCGATCAATATGCACAGTGGGTCTAGTATCTGCTAACTTGGCTATCCAAGCATGTAACTCAAGTGCAAATGTGACAAAGAAAATTTCGTGAAGGTCAGTATAGATATACTTCTGCAACCATTCTTCTGTCTGGAGCCTAGAGCTTCTATTTTCTTTTTCAGCGAACTCTTTAGCCTTTAAATCGAACCACTCCTGAATTTCTGTAGCTGTAGGATTCCAGTAACACATTTGTTAGCTGAGCAAGTCTCAAGGCAACAGAACCATTTGTTGGCTTCAGCAACAATCTCCTACGTCGCAGAAATAGCAAGTCTCACAGTAAACCATTTGTTGGATCAACAACAGGGTTCAAAGCATAGGAAGTGACGTGATCAAGAATTCATAAGGCAACGGAACCATTTGTTGGCTCAACAACAGGGTTCAAAGCAACGGAAGTGACGTGATCAAGAAGTCATAAGGCAACGGAACCATTTGTTGTCTCAACAACAGGGTTCAAAGCAACGAAAGTGACGTGATCAAGAAGTCATAAGGCAATGGAACCATTTGTTGGCTGCTTTTTGGACAGACCCGGGTTTTAATGAAGCGCGGCAACAAAACCCCTTGGTGCACTGGCCCTCTCGGCAACGAGCTGCGCAGCAGCTCGAGGTCTCACCCGAAGTGGCTATGGGGGGCTAAGGAATCAGGTTTCCTTAACCTAGGCGACGCGGAGACTGCTCTTTCCTCCTCGACGATTCCTCTAAGGTGAATGTCTGACCCCTCTTCAGACTCATGAGCGCAATAGCTCTCAAGCTCCTGCTCAGCAGCTTAGCTGCGCGGTACTTCCACTCCTGCGGTAGGACCAATTATCCTCTGCGCCGATATTCTATGCGTCGTTTCGCTTGCACGCCCGTCGCAGCAAACACATTCTCCTATCGCTGCGGCGACTTCGTCTTACCGATTCCTTCGACCCTTAACGATTATAGTCCCCAAGGAAGCTCCAAGAACTTACTCAACACACCCATAAAGATAATGCAATATTCCTACGTACGCTGTTAGTAAACTAAAACAGGAAATCACTTCAATCATAACATCACAACAACGAGAAATATGAAGTCCACCTCCACGGGGAAAACCATGTCCACGGGAGTATCTTATATTAATCAGAAAATGATAGATTTATACACTATGCTGCACACACAGCTGCAGCCTTAGATCTTTCCAGGAAACTCCACGCACACAGCTGGGAGCCCTTCTCTCGATCTAGTCTCTTCCTCTTCAGAGATTACAATAGTTTAGACGTCGACTCCGACTGTCTGCAACTCAAGGATTAGCTTCACTGCTAACCAGCTCTAACTCCTGTTTTCTAACAACACGGTAGAAAACAATCAACAAGATCGTAACAGAGGATGATGAACTCGATCAATCCTTCTTACATCTAGTATCTACTATCTTAGCTAGCTCACTCGCAGGCTTAGCTAACTGACTAACTAATTAACCAGCTCACTAACTAGCTAAATAACATCTACCCTTTACAATTATACATATATATAGTTGGCCATGGCGGTCGCACCTTTACAAAACTGTGGGCCTTTCCCAGCAGTAATCCCCAAAAACCCTAACCACAATCATGGCTAGGTGTACTGTAGGTGCTGCTTACAGTCATGTCGCCGCTTCCTGCAGGCTCCATGATTTTCGGCGCAGCTTACGGGTATGGGCGCCTTGTCCTTTGCCTTCAATGCTTTGGTCCGTTACTCCTCCTTGGTCCGAGCAACCATAACTTCTGTATTCAGCCTTTATGAGGGTAGCTGAGCCCTCTACTCCATTGCTTCATTCATTGTGGTAGCTGGGCTTTCCACTCAGCTACCTTCATTCTCTTCTGACGTGCGTGCGAGCTCCACGATTTTCGGTCCGTAATCTACGCTGAGATTATCCATCTGGCACAGTACTGCGCACCGTCTGCTTCTATCCCAAAATTGGCGCTTATTCAAAATTTAGCGCTTTCTCTTCCATACTTGTGCTTTTTCCTCAAAATTCACAGCTTTTACCATAGCTGCGGCCTTGGCTCCAACAGGCCCCTAACACTTACTTGTGGCTCGCCCTCGAGCCACTCGTACTAGCGTGTGGTCGCTTTACATGTGCATCTGCTTTTGCTTGGGTCTCCGTGAATGTTTTCTTCCACTGCGCAATAGTGGAGTCCAATTCATCGACACACTCCACAGCTGTCTGCATCGTTTCTGTAGTGGCTTCTTCTTTAGTTATGCCATCAATCAGCTATTGAGATTCAGCAATTTCTTTGATTTTTGCCTCGACTTGGGCAACGATGTCATCATACTCATCCATAAATGGGTGAATGCTGTTGGTGAGCTCCTCATTTTCAGTTCTGAGCTTGTGCAGTTGCTGTTGCACTCTGCGCACTTCACTCACTTTCTTCATTTTTGCTAAGCCTGCTAAGACCTTAGCTTCTTCAGTCAGAACAGTTAGGGACTGTTCTGCGGCTTGCACCTATTCCAAAAGACCAACTTTAAAAGGGAGCTTCTCAAGCTCCGTCCAAGCTTCCATAGCTTGGCTCATCAGGTTCTCGACTTCCTGTATTTTGTCTTTCATTTGTGTGGAAGCTCTGCTCAGCGCTTCAAATTGTTCCTGCGCATCATCTGTAAACTATGCAGCAACACAAGCTTCCAGCTCGGCGATCTGGGTTCTATGGCCCTCAGCCATAGCAACTATTTCGTGCTCCAGGATTTTCACCCTTCCTCCAATAATTTGAACTTTCTCAACCAGAGGGAGGTCTGGTTGAATCTCGCAAGCCGACAACTCTTGGGCAATCTCATCCACTGTGTTTCTTATGCCAATGTCTTGCGCCTCATAAAGTGCGAGCTTCTCGGAGATATTCTTATGGCTTTCCTTCAGCTCTATCTCCTGCGATTGCATTCGTTGATTTGCCTGGGATGTAGAGAGCTCTCTAGCTCTCAACTCAACAGAAACTTTCTCATGTACTAGCTGTAGAGTCTCTATAGGAATTAAAGACAAATTTATTTCGACGGGCCCAACTGCGCTTACCTGTAGTGCAGCTAGAGGATCCGGAAGTGTCATGCTCGTAGGCGGAATGTGCACGACAGTATGCCTTTCTGCGAGTACTTCAACTCGCTCAGTGCTTGTGGTTACTTGTGGTGCCTGCGAAGTAGATGCTGGTGCATGGGTCTGCGCAATCCTTCCTGCGAGACCTTTTAATTCAACAAACTGCAGGTCTAGAGCACTTCTGATGTGAGCGTGCGTGGTCCGCAGCTCATGAAATTGCTCTTTCAAATACTGGTCGATCCCCGAGGGAATGTCCTCAGAGGGATGCGACACCTTTTGTTTCTTGGTTGCTGGTTCTGTCAAGCCTTCATCACTTCTTTGCTCGAGGGATTCCTTGCCCTTATCCTTCTCTTGCGCAGCGGCGGGCGGCATCGCGGATGCGATGTCGGCGGCTTCCCTCCATTCATCCGACCAAGACTTGATAGTTTCTTCGACATCTTCGGTGGTCATCCTGTAAAGGCCTACGGCCCATTCCTCTTGAATGCCGCAGGGACAGAGGTAAAGTTGATGTAAGTCGGCAGTAAAGGCCAACTTTTCGTCATATATTTTCGCTGTCTCCTCACTCAGCCTTGGCATTTCCTGAATGGTATCTCTGAGGAGATAGTAGTATTCACAAAGTACATCGCGGTTCATCTTGCGCTTTGCGGGATTAGCAGACTCCCAAAGGTTAACATAGCGGATTCCGGCCAGTTCTCCTACGCGGCGCGGGAGGAACTGAGTGTTCGGGGGCTCCTTCCACCCAACGAAAGCACATAAAATTAAAAGCCAAGAAAAATGGAACAACTGACCGGGGTTATCTTGGACGTTCCGGCAGTCTTCCAAGAAAGAATTGAGGAGGAAGAGGGACCAGTTGTACTGTTCTCCCTTCGCAGTTGCGATGGCGAGTTCCACGACATCTCCAGTAACTTCCTTCGGTCTGCACTTTGTGAGATGTCTTCCTGCGAGTAGGCTTCCTGTAAATCTAAGTGCTTCGTCTTCTACTATAGTGAGGTCATAAGCCCGACCGCCTCTTGTAAGGTTGTATTTCTGCACCAGCTGTGCAGCCAATTTTCTATCCTTGTCTTTTCCCACAAAATGAATATTGGGATCTTTACCAACCTTAGATAGGCCGGTAATACGGTGAATCAAATCGACATTTAAATCGATTGGCCTCCCCAGCCAAAGGTAACCTCCATGAACGCAGGATAGCAGTGTCTTAACAACTGCGTTCACTTCATTGCTACGCCCGAAATGCGGTAGCTTTAACAGGTTCAGGAGTCCAGGTCGCTCAAGATTTGCTGCAAATCCCTTTGGGATGAATTCCTCAACCTTTCTGGTGGGATTATGCACTACCGTCAGATATCGATCTAGCGCGAACTGAGGATATGTTTTATAGTCTCCCAGGTTGAAATCAGAGAACTTGACCAGTGGAAGGTGTCCGAGCAGGGACCCTTCTAGTCGCATGCCAGCTGGTAGTGGAGGTAACGGAAGTGGATACTTTGCATTCTTCAGAAGAAAAGACAGATGACCTTCGAGGACGACCAGATTAGGGTCATTGCACCGCTTGATCCTATTCAAGGACCAAGGTATATGGAACCCATTCGGGCAGAAGAAGAAGCGCGCCACATGGAAAGTTTGTATCAGATGACTGCTAGTCAGAGTGACTATGTCAATCCCATAGCAGATGGCCATATCAGCTGGCGATGCGATAGCTCGTGCACATCAGACTCAGATGCAGGATTGGAAAACTGGCAGAATCGCTTACATGAGGTTTCTACAAGACGTTGCGCCATGATGACTAAATCCATTCGATGGATTGGCACAGAATTGATTGACACTCCAATTTTTGATGGTTTAACTGAAGTAAGAAAATTCATACAGGCATATGAACAACAGCTTCCAGAACAACAGCGCATACAGGCATTAGATGTATCACTGCGTGCTACACCCGCAAGATGGTGGGGTGCACATAAAGAGAATATTCACACATGGCAAGACTGTCGCAGATTGATACTGCGTAGATTCCAGGACACTACAGCAGAAGTGTCGCACAAATATGAGGGACAGAGTGACCCCAGGTCACACATTGAAGCATGCATTCAGCAATGGTCGGATATTCCGGACTATGAGTGGGTTCACCTATTCATCCACACATTGGACACAGTTCCAAGGAACTGGTACACTGAAACAGAATTGCGCAGAGGCACTCTTACTTGGCCTCTTATGATAGAAAGTTTTCAACTTACCTTCAGCTTTGAGTCAGAGAACCCAAGTATTGATGAGGCTTTGAAGTGTATTAAAAAGAAGGTATTTGAACCATGTCTATTACTAGAATATTCCCAACGGGATTGGGCTATTCAGATAGAACATGCCCTGGAATGCTATAATTTCACCGCTGGAGAAGAGGAGGATGATCCTCGCAACATCAATATCCCAAAATCAGAAGGGACGCGCAATGTTGAAGGTCCTCAGCTTGATATCCCTGCCATTACAGAACACATCAAGCTCAAAAAGGTTAACATTGGTATAGAAGCCGAACCCAAGTTTGCTTCTATAGGAGACTATTGGGATGATGAAACTGTTGGGCATATTTCAGATTTATTACGTGACTACCAGGATATCTTTCCTACCAAGTTCATAGAAATGAAAGGCATCATAGGAGACTTAGGAGTGATGCGCATACCTCTGAAAGCAGATGCCAAGCCAGTAAAGCAGCGCCCATACAGGTTGAACCCGCGCTATAAAGAAAAAGTCAAAGAAGAAATTGACAAGATGCTCGCAGCAGGTATTATTGAGCTAGTAGAGGAGAGCGATTGGATTAGCCCTATGGTTGTACAAGAGAAGAAGACAAAAGGTGAAATAAGAATTTGTGTGGACTTGCGCAAACTCAATGACGCATCAGCGCATGATCCATTTCCTACTCCCTTTACAGATGAAGTGCTTTATAATGTTGGAGGACAAGAGGCTTACTTCTTCACTGATGGATTTTCGGGATACCATCAGATCAGAATCCATCCAGAAGACCGCCATAAGACTACTTTTGTGACTGAATGGGGATCATTCCAGTATAGGGTAATGCCCTTTGGTCTTAAAAACGCTCCTGCTATCTTCTCTAGAGTCGTTGTTGCTGTTTTTAAAGAATTCATCCATAAGTTTTTAGAAGTCTATTTTGATGATTGGATTGTGTTTGGTTTACTAAAGAACCATATGGGGAACCTGCGAATGATGTTAGAAAAATGTAGACAGCATCAGATTTACCTTAACTTGAAAAAATGTATCTTCTGTACTCCTTTTGGTATTTTGTTGGGTCATATTGTATGCAGACAAGGACTCCTGATGGATCCTGCGAAGGTTGCCATCATTGCTAATTTACCTGCGCCCAACTCAGTCAAACAATTGCGCACTACATTGGGACATACAGGATACTACAGAAAATTTATCAAGGGTTAGGCAAAGATCACAGCACCTATGGAAAGATTGCTGAAAAAGGATTTGAAATTCCAATGGACACAAGAATGCCAACAGAGCTTGGACACACTTAAAGACAAGATGATCAGTGCGCCAATTCTAGTTTTCCCAG
Organism: Larix kaempferi; assembly: GCA_027924585.1. Classification (NCBI taxonomy): domain Eukaryota; kingdom Viridiplantae; phylum Streptophyta; class Pinopsida; order Pinales; family Pinaceae; genus Larix; species Larix kaempferi. Next base: position 599,857 of record BSBM01000953.1, read on the forward strand.
ACTGGAATAAACCCTTTCATGTTCATGTCGATGCTTCTTCCATAGCATTGGGGGTCGTACTTACACAACCCGGAGAAGGAGGTATCGATCACCCCATTGCTTACTCTAGCCGGAAGCTGTCCACAGCCGAGAAGAACTACACTACTACAGAGAGAGAAGGACTAGCTATGGTGTACGCCCTACAGAATTTCAGACACTACTTACTGGGCGCACATTTTAAAATGTATACTGACCATTCTGCTTTGAAATACTTGGTCAATAAGCCAGTGTTAGGGGGAAGAATTTGCAGATGGATACTACTCTTTCAAGAATATGATTTTGAGGTTATTGTAAATCCAGGTAGATTGAATGCAGGACCTGACCACTTATCTAGGATCGAGTCAGGAGAAGAATCTACAAATCTGGAGGACAATCTGCCTGATGCACAGCTATTTTTTGTTCAAGCAACAGATGAATATTATTCTGATATCCTTGAGTTTCTCACTACCGGACAAGCGCCAGTTGAGTTTACAATCCAGCCGAAGAAACAACTTGTCTTCAAAGCCGCAGACTTCACTTTGATAGCAGGCCAGCTTTATAAGTTGGGCCCCGATGAAGTCTTGTGCAGATGTATTTTACCGCATGAAAAGAACTCTATCATCGCAGAAGCGCACTCAGGCATCGCAGGAGGCCATTTCGCAGGAAAGCCGACTGCTCAGAAGATCTTAGCCGCAGGTCTTTGGTGGCCGACATTGCATAAGGATACTAAGGAATTCTGCAAATGTTGCGATGTGTGCCAGCGAATAGGAAAACCTTCAAGAAGAGATGAGATGCCGCTAAGACCTCAGATAACACTGCGTGCTTTTGATAAATGGGCCATTGATTTTGTAGGTCCTATCAACCCACCAGGAAAGAGAACCAGCGCAAGATACATCATTACAACTACTAAATACCTCACCAGATGGGCTGAGGCTAAGCCAGTGAAGAACTGCGACGCTGCCACGGCCGCGCAGTTCATTTTTGAGAATATTATCACTAGATTCGGATGTCCACTGATTCTAATGAGTGATCAGGGTACACATTTCCTCAATGAGACTATAGAAGCCCTTACTGAAGAATTCCAAATTAGTCACCATAAGAGTACACCCTACCACCCTCAAGCTAATGGCACGGTGGAGGCATTCAATAAAATTCTTGAGAATGCCCTGACGAAGATCTGTAATCAACAAAGAGATGATTGGGACCTTAGAGTCACAGCTGTATTATGGGCTTACAGAACCACATGCAAGAAATTAACAAGCCACACACCTTTCAGTTTGGTGTATGGACAAGAAGCAGTTATGCCTATGGAATACATTATTCCCAGTCTCAGAATTGCGCAAATTACAGAAATGACAGATACAGATACCATGAGTGAAAGACTTTCACAATTGCTTGCCTTAGAGGAAGACAGACTCTTAGCCGGATTCCATCAACAGGTACAGAAGGCAAGACAGAAAGCTTGGCATGACAGGCATATTAAGAATAAAGTCTTTCAGGAACGAGACTTGGTACTCCTCTATGATAGTAAATTCATCAAGTTTCCAGGCAAGTTTCGTGTACACTGGTTAGGCCCTTTTCAGGTGATAAAAATAACAGAAGGAGGAGCAGTTCAGCTTGCAAAGCTGAATGGAGAAGTACTGCCTACAAAGATCAACGGGAGTCGGCTCAAGCTTTACCGCGACGGCCACTCCGCCCTGTCGACTTAAATAGCTGCTCAAAGAAATGCAGATGTCCAATGTAGTTGAAAGAGGCATCGCATTATCAGTCTACACGGAAGCTGCGAGACCCTCAGTCTCTGGCTTCCCGCGCAGTTCCTTGAACCATCCACGCATATCAGTAAAAGTTTGTAAGAAGCGACCTTATTTTGCGCTCTGACGAAGTTTTTTTTTTTTTTTTTGTGACGTTGAACTGTCGCTCTCGCGGAGTTCCCTGTGATAATCTGCCGCTTGAAGAGTTCTCGATGTGGACCCCTATAGGCATAGTTACCTAAGTTGAAATGACCCACCGAAAAATTTGAATTACAACAGTTATGTAGCCGCGTCTGAGAATAAATGAAGGATAAGCCCGCCATTTAAGTGTAGCCGCTCTGACAGATTCAGCTTGATCTCCGTAAGATTTGCATTTAACTCATGTGCCGAAAGCTTTAGCTTCTCCCGGAAGGCTGTCAGAGCCCGTCCATCATAATAAATGCACCGCAGAGGCGAGGGGGATAGAAGGGTTGTCAATTCATGTAGAGCCACCTACAGCTAGTAGCCCCACTTGGCCGCATTTACTATCACCCTTGGCTATAAATACCCCACACTTGTATATTTTCGGGTTACTTTCCTCGAGTTGCATAGTCTTGTTTGAGAATCTAAGCTATTGTTTTCAGAGCTGAGTTGTGCAGAACTGCTTCCTTTGTTGTCAGCGTTCATATCCCACGCTGTTCCGTCGTTTCTGTCCAAGTTCTTGTTACCTATACTCGTTCACGACGGAGAACCTGTCAACTGAAGAAGTTGTTCGTCAATTCCTGCGCCGAGGCCTAGATTTCGGCATGACTACCCCCGTGACGGCCTCGACTTATGTACACCCTGGTTATCATGATCCCAGACAATCTCCGGCCACAAGAGCATCTCAGCCACAACCAGAAGAGCCCGTTCCAGAGCCGTTGGACACTATGGTGAATTATATTCCGCCGCGTCCAGACGATGCACCAGAGGTGCATATTCCGAAGAATGCAAAGTATCCACTTCCGTTACCTCCACTACCGGCTGGCGTGCGACTAGAAGGGTCCCTGCTCGGACACCTTCCACTGGTTAAGTTCTCTGATTTCAACCTGGGAGACTATAAAACATATCCTCAGTTCGCACTAGATCGATATCTGACAGTAGTGCATAATCCCACCAGAAAGGTTGATGAATTCATCCCGAAGGGATTTGCAGCAAATCTTGAGCGACCTGGACTCTTGAACCTGTTAAAGCTACCGCATTTCGGGCGTAGCAATGAAGTGAACGCAGTTGTTAAGACACTGCTATCCTGCGTTCATGGAGGTTACCTTTGGCTGGGGAGGCCAATCGATTTAAATGTCGATTTGATTCACCGTATTACCGGCCTATCTAAGGTTGGTAAAGATCCCAATATTCATTTTGTGGGAAAAGACAAGGATAGAAAATTGGCTGCACAGCTGGTGCAGAAATACAACCTTACAAGAGGAGGTCGGGCTTATGACCTCACTATAGTAGAAGACGAAGCACTTAGATTTACAGGAAGTCTGCTCGCAGGCAGACTTCTCACAAAGTGCAAACCGAAGGAAGTTACTAGAGCTGTCGTGGAACTCGCCATCGCAGCTGCAGAGGGAGAACAGTACAACTGGTCCCTCTTCCTCCTCAATTCTTTCTTGGAAGACTGCCCGAACGTCCAAGATAACCCCAACCCCGGTCAGTTGTTCCATTTTTCTTGGCTTTTAATTTTATGTGCTTTCGTCGGGTGGAAGGAGCCCCCGAACACTCAGTTCCTCCCGCGCCGCGCAGGAGAACCTACCAGAATCCGCTATGTTAACCTTTGGGAGTCTGCTAATCCCGCAAAGCGCAAGATGAACCGCGCTGTATTTTGTGAATACTACTATCTCCTCAGAGATACCATTCAGGAAATGCCAAGGCTGAGTGAGGAGACAGCGAAAATATATGACGGAAAGTTGGCCTTTACTGCCGACTTACATCAACTTTACCTCCGTCCCTGCGGCATTCAAGAGGAATGGTCTGTAGGCCTTTACAGGATGACCACCGAAGATGTCGAAGAAACTATCAAGTCTTGGTCGGATGAATGGAGGGAAGCCACCGACATCGCATCCGCGATGCCACCCGCCGCTGGGCAAGAGAAGGATAAGGGCAAGGAAGCCCCCGAGCAAAGAAGTGATGAAGGCTCGACAGAACGAGCAACCAAGAAACAAAAGGTGTCGCATCCCTCTGAGGCCATTCCCTCGGGGATCGACCAGTATTTGAAAGAGAAATTTCGCGAGCTGTGCACCACGCACGCTCACATCAGAAGTGCTCTAGACCTGCAGTTTATGGAATTAAAAGGTCTCGCAGGAAGGATTGCGCAGACCCATGCGCCAGCATCTACTTCGCAAGCACCACAAGTAACCACAAGCACTGAGCGAGTTGAAGTACTCGCAGAAAGGCATACTATCGTGCACATTCCGCCTACGAGCATGACACTTCCGGATCCTCTAGCTGCACTACAGGTAAGCGCAGTTTGGGCCGTCAAAATAAATTTGTCTTTAATTCCTATAGAGACTCTACAGCTAGTACATGAGAAAGTTTCTGTTGAGTTGAAAGCTAGAGAGATCTCTACATTCCAGGCAAATCAACAACTGCAATCGCAGGAGATAGAGCTGAAGGAAAGCCATAAGAATATCTCCGAGAAGCTCGCACTTTATGAGGCGCAAGACAATGGCATAAGAAACGCAGTGGATGAGATTGCCCAGGAGTTGTCGGCTTGCGAGATTCAACCAGACCTCCCTCTCGTTGAGAAAGTTCAAATTATTGGAGGAAGGGTGAAAACCCTGGAGCACGAAATAGTTGCTATGGCTGAGGGCCATAGAACCCAGATCGCCGAGCTGGAAGCTCGTGTTGCTGCGCAGTTTAAAGATGATGCGCAGGAACAATTTGAAGCACTGAGCAGAGCTTCCACACAAATGAAAGACAAAATACAGGAAGCCGAGAACCTGATGAGCCAAGCTATGGAAGCTTGGACGGAGCTTGAGAAGCTCCCTTTTAAAGTTGGTCTTTTGGAATAGGTGCAAGCCGCAGAACAGTCCCTAATTGTTCTGACTGAAGAAGCTAAGGCCTTAGCAGGCTTAGCAAAAATGAAGAAAATGAGTGAAGTGCACAGAGTGCAACAGCAACTGCACAAGCTCAGAACTGAAGATGAGAAGCTCACCAATAGCATTCACCCATTTATAGATGAGTATGCTGACATCGTTTCCCAAGTCGAGGAAAAAATCAAAGAAATTGCTGAATCTCAACAGCTGATTGATGGCATAACTAAAGAAGAAGCCACTGCAGAAACGGTGCAGACAGCTGTGGAGTGTGTCGATGAATTGGACTCCGCTATTGCGCAGTGGAAGAAAACATTTACGGAGACCCAAGCAAAAGCAGATGCGCAAGTAAAGCGACCACACGCTAGTACGAGTGGCTCGAGGGTGAGCCACAAGTAAGTGTTAGGGGCCTGTTGGAGCCAAGGCCGCAGCTATGGTAAAAGCTGCGAATTTTGAGGAAAAAGCACAAGTATGGAAGAGAAAGTGCTAAATTTTGAATAAGCACCAATTTTGGGACAGAAGCAGACGGTGCGCAGTACGGTGCCAGATGGATAATCTCAGCATAGATTACGGACCGGAAATCGCGGAGCTCACACGCACGTCAGAAGAGAATGAAGGTAGCTGAGTGGAAAGCCCAGCTACCACAATGAATGAAGCAATGGAGTAGAGGGCTCAGCTACCCTCATTAAGGCTGAATACAGAAGTTATGGTTCCTCAGACCAAGGAGGAGCAACGGACCAAAGCATTGAAGGCGAAGGACAAGGCGCCCATACCCGTAAGCTGCGCCGGAAATCATGGAGCCTGCAGGAAGCTGCGACATGACTGTAAGCGGCGCCTACAGTACACCTAGCCATGACTATGGTTAGGGTTTTTGGGGATTACTGCTGGGAAAGGCCCACAGTTTTGTAAAGGTGCGACCTCCATGGCCACCTATATATATGTATAATTGTAAAGGGTAGATGTTAGTTAGCTACTTAGTGAGCTGGTTAATTAGTTAGTCAGTTAGCTAAGCCTGTGAGTGAGCTAGCTAAGATAGTAGATACTAGATGTAAGAAGGATTGATCGAGTTGATCATCCTCTGTTACGATCTTGTTGATTGTTTTCTACCGTGTTGCTAGAAAACAGGAGTTAGAGCTGGTTAGCAGTGAAGCTAATCCTTGAGTTGCAGACAGTCGGAGTCGACGTATGAACTATTGTAATCTCTGAAGAGGAAGAGACTAGATCGAGAGAAGGGCTCCTAGCTGTGTGCGTGGAGTTTCCTGGAAAGATCTAAGGCTGCAGCTGTGTGCGCAGCATAGTGTATAAATCTATTATTTTCTAATTAATATAAGATACTCCCGTGGACATGGTTTTCCCCGTGGAGGTGGACTTCATATTTCTCATTGTTGTGATGTTATGATTGAAGTGATTGCCTGTTTTAGTTTACTAACAATGTACGCAGGAATATTGCATTATCTTTATGGGTGTGTTGAGTAAGTTCTTGGAGCTTCCTTGGGGACTATAATCGTTAAGAGTCGAAGGAATCGGTAAGACGACGTCGCCGCAGCGATAGGAGAATGTGTTTGCTGCGACGGGCGCGCAAGAAAAATGATGCATAGAATATCGGCGCAGAGGATAATTGGTCCTAGCGCAGGAGTGGAAGTACCATGCAGCTAAGCTGCTGAGCAGGAGCTTAAGAGCTGTTGCGCTCATGAGTCTGAAGAGGGGTCAGACATTCACCTTAGAGGAATCGTCGAGGAGGAAAGAGCAGTCTCTGCGTCGCCTAGGTTAAGGAAACCTGATTCCTTAGCCCCCCATAGCCACTTCGGTTGAGACCTCGAGCTGCTGCGCAGCTCGTTGCCGAGAGGGCCAGTGCGCCAAGGGGTTTTGTTGCTGTGCTTCATTAAAACCCGGGTCTGTCCAAAAAGCAGCCAACATGAGGTCATTACTTGAGAATAATCAAGAGCATGCAAGGCATTCGGAGTGGAAAATAACCAAACCAGTAGCCCTATAGTGAATCCCGAAAGATTCAAGGTATCCATTAAGGGAGTACCAATGTTCCCAATGAATGGAAAAGCACAAGGATCCCCTTAAATAGGGGTCCCTTGATTGGTGCTCACCGGGATGCTATCCATAGTTCCGACTCAACGGTACAGAAATATCTAAGGCCAACTAAGGGTGAGAGGCACAAACAACACACCACTAAAAAATCCTAAGTATCCAAAACCAGGAAAACAAGGATGGTGAATACTCTCAATAGAAATTATGGGATGATAAGGGCCCAGAGAAAGCTAGTAGAGCATTGAAGAATAGTTATATGGCGTCCACTTCAGTTCCTCTGGGTGCAACCATTTGAATCACCAAACCGCCCTCCCAAGATTTCTGAAAAGGGTTACCTTCCGTATCTGTACTAGGTACGATGAAAATAACCTTTCACTACCACCTGTGTAAGAAGCCCTAAATTCAAGATACTAAGGCTACCATTAACACGAAAGAAGCTCTGGGGAATAGTCGCAGGTCCGACTTGAACACATGGGCAGGGTAGCTAAGCCCGAAATCCAAAAAGGATCCCCGTACGCAAACTAGCCTTGGTGAATGCTCTGAATGAAAAGTGAAGGGGTATCCTCACTATTTCACCTTCGCAAGACCTCATGCTTAACTTTGGTTTCAGTGGAGCTTCAAGAACAACTTTGATGTCAATGGGTTTACCCAAAAACAGTCTTACTATGATTATTGAGTAATGAAAATGGTTTCGGATAGTTAAAGTGTGTTCTAATCTGAAACCCTAGCCTAAGCTAGTTGGTGTAGTGACATGCCTAGAAAGAAAAGTTGCTAGTAAATTTTATTAATTATTCTTTTTAAAGGGTTGTTCTTTACTCAAAGGTTGCAGTGCCTTGTGTGATGTGGTTGTGAATGAAAGTAAAAGTGCATAAAGAAATAACTTTCAAAGCAACAAAAGACTTTGTTTTCTTTATTTGTTTATGCTCTTTCCAAAATGAAAACTAAGCAAACCTAAAACAAGTTTCTTTTTTTATTTTCTTTTCAAATTCAAAACAAAGTAAACTACACTACTCCAAAATGATCATAAATCTTACTACTTTAAGATACCAAACTCATTTTTTCCTTTTTTGATATATGTAAAAGAAAAAGAACTCGAAAATGGAAGCAAGTAAGACCTAAAAGAGAAATGTGAGGAAGGAAAAGCAACTCTAAAGATCACAACAATCAAATCGATGACTTGACAAAGACTTGTCCTACAAAGTTTTTCAAGGGAAAAAGCTTTGGTATTGGAAACGAAGTGAAAAGAAAACAGGGATAAGAGATGCTTGTAATGGAAAGGAAAACCTCAAAGGTTGCTCCAAAGAACCAAGAATCCTAAGAAAGCACTAAGCGAAGCAAAAGTAGGCAAGTGAACCAAAGATGACCTTACAACCACAAAGACTCAAAAGAAATCAAACTAAAGGACTTCAACTTACTTGGACTGAAACTGAAAAGCAATCAAAAAGTGTCTAGACTCAAAAAGCTTTTGAAAACACCCTAAGGAATCAAACTTGGGGTCAAACCCTAAATCAAGGGACAAGACACGTTCAAAGTGTACTAGCATTGACACAAACAACAAATGTTATAAAAAAAAGGTTTTTATGACTGCAACAAGCATCTAGGGTATGGGAATGAAGCTATGTCCTAACAAGGAATAGTGCACGGTATTCAAAAAGAGTCACAAACAAGAAAGACACCTCAAGAAGTACTCAAGCAAGCAAAGATGAGTTAATGGACTTAGGAGAGGCTAACAAGACTTAAGAAGGACATACAGACCTCAGGGATCAGTTAAGAAGGCAAGGCAAAAGAATAGAAATGAGACCAAACAAGTGCAAATTAAAACCTAATAGCAAACAAAGAGTTATAGGAAAATGCCCTACCGTGCAATGCATAAACCTGCGCACACTAGGAGATGTGCCCTACTATGCAGCAATAAAAGTAGCGCTCATCATCAGGTATGCTCTACTATATATAAGGAAGACTAGCGCACATGTCAGAGGAGGTCAAAAATAGGCCTTGCAACATAAGACTGAGATGAGTCAAGCAAGCAGACACAGGTAACAGTGACCTACAGGGCCTCTCAGTGGATCAAAAAGACCAAAAAGTACTAGAAGGAAAACTAACTAGGTCTCCTAGAGTAGAAAACAATCGGTCCTTAGCGAAGTTGCCAGTCTGTTGTTCGGGATTTCTACCCTATAGCGAGGAGAGGGACACTACCAACTTCTGGGGTGATAGGTAAATACATTGATCATATCACATAGGCTTCTACAAAAGGAAAGAGATCAAGATTCTTGAAGGCATACCTTATTAATGATGTTCGATCTTAGCTTTCGCTTGTTCCTTCAATCGATCCTCCACTTGATCTTCCACTTGATAAAGCTGCAATACAAAAGATACCTTCCTCAGCGTATCTTGACTGATATAACAAGGATGAAATTGAAATGCAATTTAGGCATCAAATACAATCAAGCATTTAATCCCAACAAATATGCTATCCATTAGACATTTGATTGGGACAGGAAGGGTATTTCAACCTTGATTGTCAAAAGCAAATAATCAGTACAATTATACCTGATCATTTAGAGTGCATGTGCAACTGGATTCTGGGCTCCTGCTCTTCACACTAACTTCGGAATTCCTCCAGCATAACAACCCTTAATGCATAGTTTCTCCTCCTAGTTCTCTAATTGAGTCTAACTATGTTTAGTCTCCTTTCATCCCCTTTGTAATTATGGGACAAGGTAGGAAGTTTGGATAGAGAGGTAGTTTGATTGGAAAGTTGGGGAAGTTGCAAACCAAGTTCAACTAATCCCAATTCATCAAATAAATATATTTTTTTATTACATTTTAAGATGTGTGCGAGTTTTCTAAAAACATAGTAGCGCACAATATGCAACTTCAGTGCTTTACAAACAGCGTTTACAACTTTTCTGAGGTGTGCGCTACTTTCCTTAAGGAAAAGTAGGGCATACTAGCTGGTGTGCGCGCATTTCATGCTTGTAGAGTAGCGCACATGTCATGTTGTGCGCTAGTTTTCTATACAAAGAGTAGGGAACATGTCAAAATGTCAGATAAAACAGGATTTTGTTAGTTGCAGAGGGGTAAGTCTGGTCCATACATCACCTAGGCCAATTTTTCTCTTCAATCCAAGTTGTCCTTTTGTGTGATCAACAGCTAAATGTGATGACGGACGGACAAATGCAGATTTGACCTATAACACCACTGGATAAATTCGGCTGACCTGTAGGATAGTCTTAACTGGATAACTTTGGGACTACTATGTTCCTCCCAACCATGACCCTTACACCATTCCTGGTCCTATCTAGATCCCCCCGAGCTAGTTCCAACATGCAAAGAGAAGTATAGGTCCTAAGGTAGCTTGCTGATCAGATTTGTAAAATTATGGTAGGCTGCTATAGTTCTACAGAGAGTTTCTCTTATGTTACCACAAGAGAATGATAATATGGAAAGATACCCTTGTTTTGCGGTCTGCCCTCTTTTTATAGGTGAGTTTCTATTTGGGAAAATAATATAGTTGTTGGAATAATAACACTTAGTTTTTAATTTAATTTTGAATATAATATCCTTAAAAGATATTTTACCAAATATCTTACTCCTAGTTTATCTAGGACTCTTATTTGTTTTAAGTGGATGTAACTTGAGTTAACTCATAATAATAATTATATTATTATTATTATTAACAATTACAATTAATAATATTATTACTAATATTAATAATACGACCATGTGGAAAATTATCCCATGCATAACTTTTATATATAAGAGATCTTTTAAGGAAAGGATCACAATATTATTATTATTATTAATATCATTAGAATTAATATCAGCTTGAGAGTTAGTTTTTGCATAACTTTTATGCATGTTATTTAATTATTCAAAAGTCTGGTTTTGGTAACCATAATACTTCTTTTTAAGTATTAAGTACAAGGTCCAACTCTTTGGACGGTGTCTTTTTTGTAAGGTTTGGATAGTTGGCTTAGTTAGGTACCTCTAGGGTTCTCTCTTGCATGTTGGATTCCCTCGTTTAACATGGTAGTTCCCGCAGTACTTGATGATAGATAGACAATGATTCATTTAACTAATTTAAATAAATGTGATGAATATAAGTGCTATTCAGAGTCTTCTCGACTCAATAGTTTTAAGATCCAGTAACCCCGAGTGCTCTTCAGAGATTTTAACTCAACACTCTCACATGGGTGTTACGCTAGTGCAATTCTAGAGCCTCATGCTCAACACTAGTACTAGAATGCGGTTCTGAAGCACATCTAGAATATTCAAGTGGCATCGGATCCCGTATTCATTTATCAAGCTTGGAGTGCTCCAGGGCTTATTCCCAACACTCAATGTACATCGGGGATTACACCCAGTACATAAAAATCCTCTAGGGGGGCTTATGCCGAGTACGTAGGTCATCCATGTGTTCCTGAGTCTATGCTCAACACGCCATATAAGTCAACATGTAAATCATAACTCTACACAGTATGTAACAAAAGGTCACCTGAGTATATTAGGGTTTGTACCCAAATCATATAATGAAAACATAAATCCAACCATTAGGGATTCCCTTCCCAGTATATAATCAATAATGAAATCAGTCAGGGTCCACGCCCAATATGTCAATCTATAAAAGAAAATAATCATGTGTACTAGGGCTTATGCCCAATAATCAAATAAATCATGTGTTGGGGTTGTGGGCCCAATATTACATCAGAAATAGTTAGTCCAAAATTTGGAATATTGCATCCCTCCCCGCTTAGATACAACACCATCCCAGTGTTCTAGGGACTAGAAATGAAGTCATGAAACAAGGTGGGGTATACCTCTTTCATGGTTGCCTCATTTTCCCATGTAGCATCCTCTGGGCCTAAGTGCCTCCATTGCACTTTCAGCTAGGTTATGGTCCTTCTTCCAAGTGGCACCTCTATCTTGTCCAAAATGTCGAGTGGTTCTAGCATGAAATCTCATTCGAGATCCACCTGTAATAAATACCAATCAATTACATGTTTAGTATCGCATACATATTTATTTAATAATGATGCATGAAAAACATTATGAACTTTTACATGAGCTAGTAAGGCTAACTCATATGCTACTGGGCCCTTCTTTGCCAGTATCTCAAAAGGTCCACAAAACCCGAGGGCTAGTTTCCCACATCGTCCCAAGCTCAAAGAGCTTCGTTTTGCCTTAACTTTTAGGAATACATGTTCACCGACTTGGTAGTCTTTGTATTTTCTTTTCTTATCTGCGTAACTCTTTTGGCGGTTTTGTGCCTCCTTCAAGTTTTGTTGTACCTTGGAGACTAGTTGCTCCAAGTATTTTAGTAAGTCAGGGCCTAACATAAGTCTGTCTACCGGGCTGTCCCAAGTCACGGGTGTCCAACATTTCCTGCCGTAGAGTACCTCAAAAGGGCTCATCTTAGAAGAAGTTTGGTATCCGTTGTTGTAAGCAAACTCTACGAGGTGCAAATAATCTTCCCATTAGGTGGGGTTGTTCACGACATACATCCTTAGCATATCCTCAAGAATTTGGCTTACTCATTCCATTTGTCCGTCGGTTTGGGGATGGTACATGGTACTAAATTGTAGTTGTGTCTCCAAACTAGAGAACAATGCACAACAGAAGTTGCTAGTGAACGTCGTATCTCGATCGGAAATGATTGCCTTCGGTATCCCATGCAATCGAAAAATCTCCTTCAGGAATATATCTGTGATGTGAACGGATTTGTAGGTAGACTTTATTGGTATAAAATGTGTTTCCTTGGATAACTTGTCTACTACTACAAAGATGGAGTCATTTTTCCTCTTAATTTTGGGTAAACCCATGATGAAGTCCGTACTAATGACCTCCCACTTCCACTCTAGAATGGGTAAAGATTGTGGTAGTCCTGAAGGGTGTTGGTGTTCTGCTTTGACCAGCTGACACTCTTGGCACTTAGCAATGAATAAAGCTATGTCAGCTTTCAGTTTAGGCCAAAAGAAGTGTTTCTTTACTTTCGATATCATCTTTTGATATCCGGGATGTCACGAATAGGGTTTCTGGTGGAATTCAGTGAGGATGTTAGGTCTGATGTCTCCGCTTTCTGGAACATAAAGTATCTCTTTTGACAATAGCAGTCCCAACTCATCTATCTTTTACTCCTTCTTTGTTGGAATAACCTATCCTCTTTGATCTTTTAAGGATCTCGACATAGAACCGGTCACTTTGACATGCTGTTCTAATTCAGGGTGTAAATATGAGTCGGTTTGACTCACAGTCACCTCATATATCATATGGGCCCATTGACTTAAAGCATCGGCAATCTTGTTCTCCTTTCCCTTTATGTGTTTTAGTTCGAAGTGGTACTCACTAAGGAAGGCTAGCCACTTCGCCTGTCTGGCATTTAGGTTCGGTTGGTCAAATAAGTACTTTAGACTCATGTTGTCCGTCTTTAATAGGAACTTATTTCCCATAAGATAGTGCCTCCACATCTTTAAGGAAAGGATAATGGCGGCTAGTTCAAGATCGTGTGTGGGGTAGTTATGTTCGTGTTCCTTTAAATTGCTTGACTCGTAACAAATAGCGAATTCATTTTGCATAAGGACCCCACCGATCCCTTCCTTGCTTGCATCTGTGCAAACTATGAAGTCCCCATCAAGGTCGGCAATCCATAGGATGGGTGCACTAGTCAAAAGTTGTTTTAACTTTTGGAAACTTTCTTCGCATTTTGTCGTCCAAAGAAATTTGGTGGTCTTTTTTTGCAAGGCTGTCATAGGACAAGCAATGTAGGAGAAGTTCTCAATGAAATTCCGATAGTACCCAACCAACCCTAGGAATGATCTTATGTCGGTTACGCATGTGGGGGTAGGCCATTCCTCTATGTCTTTAATCTTCTTAGGGTCGACTGATATCCCTTTCTCTGAAATGATGTGCCCTAGGTACTGTATCTGGGGTTTGAAGAAATCACACTTGCTAAAATTAGCGTACAGTTGATGTTCTCATAGTATTCATAATACTATCCGGAGATGTTCTTTGTGTTCTTCTTCATTCTTGGAGTAGATCACAATGTCGTCGATGAAGACTAGAACAAACTTGTCTAGGTATTTACTAAAGATGTTTTTCATCATGCACATAAAGTTGGCAGGTGCGTTAGTTAGTCTGAAAGGAATGAACACAAACTCGTAATGGTCGTATCGGGTTCGAAATGCGGTCTTACAGATGTCTTCATCACGGATTCTCACCTTGTGATATCCGGACCGTAGGTCGATCTTTGAGAAGATCTTCGCTCCTCCGACTTGATCAAACAAGTGATAAATTCTAGGGAGTGGGTAACAGTTCTTGATGGTCAATTTGTTGAGTTGGTGGTAATCAATCCACATCCGCATCGTCCTGTCCTTCTTCTTGACAAAGAGTATTGGTGCCCCCTAGGGAGACACACAAGGTCAGATATAACCTTCTGCGATCAACTCTTGTAGCTGAAGTTTGAGTTCCAGTAATTCAGGTGGACTCATGCAATAAGGGGCTTTGTAAACTGGTACAGAACCGGGTGTTAACTCTATGGAGAAATCTAGGTCTCATTTGGGTGGTAGTCCTAGTATTTCCTCGGGAAATACATCCTTGAATTCTATAAGTACTGGGAGGTATTCAATCTTCTGTTCCCTATCAGTTTCTACAGTTTGAATGTTGACTGCAAAAAGTTTACAACCCTTCCTTACACAAGTATCTATCTTAGCTTGTAAGGCAGATATCTATCTTACAAAAACTTTCTTAGGGATACCTTGAATGGTTTTCTGATTCCCTTGGTTATCTATGCATAGCATAGATTTGTTCAAACAGTCAAGTAAGGCATGACGTTCTTCCAACCAATCCATGCCTATTAGTACATCATAAGATCCTAGTGCTAACATATTTAGATCCACCTTGGTTGGGAAACTGTTCAAATCTATCTCACAATTTTTAACTAGTTTAGAGACTTTTCGTTTGGCACTAGTGGCTAGTTGTACCAACCATGGTTTCTCATGGCTCACTCGGTTTAACTTACAAGTATCAACAACCTTAGGGGAGATGTAACTTCGGTATGCATTGGGATCTATTAGAACTGAAATGGTTGTGTTTGAGATATTACCCTCAATTTCAACCATAGTGGCCTGATGGTCTGCTTGCTAGCCATCAAGTGCATCATAAATTCTGGGTGTTCTTGCCATGTCCCCTACTATAGGGTTTGCTTTGACATTGTGTAACACTCCGTCCGATTTGTTGGGGAAATCTCTGAAGTAGTGGGGCCCTTGGTACTTCCAACAAGTAATGGTTGGTGGGGCAGCCTTTGATCCTTTGTTGAAAGCTGGTCTGTTGGCATGTGGTGGGGGTGCATTTGGCTGTGCATGAGGTCTGTTGAAGCCTCTATTGGAGGGGAAACTATTGTTTTGTTTTCGGTAAGGTGGTGGTCTAAAACCTAGTCTTCGGTTGTCAGAAAAGGTTCTGAACTTATCTTTGTTTCTATTGATGTTATCATTCCTTGGCTATCCATGTTCGTAACAGAGTCTTGCTTTGTGTAAAGTCACGTCTAAAGTTTTGGGCATGTCAAATTAAATCTTTTCTCTAAAATTTGGTGGTAGACATCCCAAGAATTGTTGTATCTTGACTTTTTCATCCTTGATGTATGGGACATAATGTAGCAGGTCTAGGAATCTATTTATGAATGCTTCAATGGTTAGGGAGCCCATGTTCAATTCATGGAATTCTTTGATCTTCTTGTCAAAGAATCTTTCTGACATGTATTTGTCCTGAAATATTTTGTTGAAAGCATCCCATTTTATGTCCCTCATTTCCTCCCCTTTGGTGTGTTTCAAATCTCTCCACCATATGGCCACTTTACCATTCAGATTGTAAATGGCTAGTCGAGCTTGCATTTCATTGGAATAGTTGTGGACTTTGAAATACTTGTTCATCCCTAACAACCACTCCTCATCATTTTCCTAGGTATTTATCTGACCATCATATGTTGGGGATTTTATCTTTTTGAATTCTCCATGTAAATTGTCATCACTTTTCCTCCTTTTCTTGCAAGGAGGTGGTGACCCGTCATCGTTGGAAGAGCTCTTACAGTCCTCTTCCATTGACTCCAGTAGGTGTTCTCCTCATTCCTCTTCTTTAGGACAAATAGATTTCTTTGTGTGATAGTCTCTCACTTTAAAGGTATTGGCTGAGATTGTGGGCTGTTCGTGGGGTTTTGCCCCTATTAAAGTCTGAAGCAGAGCCTCATTTATAGCTTGTTCTCATTTTTCTTGTATGTTGTCATCTATGAAGCTTTGGAACTCTGCCTGTAAATTTTGCATTGATTTCATCAAGTCTGAGTTTAAATCCACCACGATTTCTTGCTCTCGTGGTGGTGAGTTTAAATTCCCTTGTATGCTATTGTCTGTCTCTATATTCATACTCATACTGTGTTTGTACCTACAATGTATATAAATGTCTAGAGTAGAAATCTGTTAGTTCATCAACATATATAAAATAAAATTATAAATGTATATTTTGGTTTATGGCTATCTGCAGCAGATTGTTCTTCTTGTAATGATCCCAATAGGTCACTTAGTGTTGTAGCTGGGCTCTGATACCACTTTTAATGTCCCTAAAAATAGTAAAAATTAAAAAATTTCATCTTACTAAATATGCTACCAAAATCAGATAAAGTAAGGTAAATTAACTTCAGTACTAAGAAGTTGAGTTGATGATTTCTGTGTGACACAGTGGGGACTAGGTTCTAAGATGATTAGTCTCAAAAGTGATATATTTTGCAGAAGCGGTGATAAGTAATAAGTAGTTTAGTTTGACAGTATTAATGCTTTTTCTTTAAGTACCTTTCCTTTAAAGTCCTAAATGCATACTAATTTCCGTCAAATGTTTTAAACTGGTTTACATAACTATTCCAGGCCTAATGGACTTGGTGAGGGAAGGATGACTCCTTCGAAAACCTTGATGTTGCTATGAAAACTGCCGGTGAAGCTGCCGAGAGGTAAGGGGTGAGTAATGGGGATTTCTAGATTACATAGAAAACTTTGCTAATGCATTTTATGTGCAATGTGTTTTGCAGGTATTGGAACCATGGCCTCTACCTAAAGTGAAAATCCTAAACTATATCTAAAGTTATGAGAAATGGACTAAGGACTTTAGCAAAGAAATAAATCTTTGGCATGGTGAATGGATTAATTTACTTTAATGACTTCAACTATAGCGTAAGGGTAGTTTGTTGAAATATTAAAGGAATTTGTTGGAGAATTAAATGTTTACATGTGAAATTCACGTGGCCATTTGGCTAGCTAGGCACTATCGTTTTACCTTGCTTTTCACTTTCACGTTTCGTCATTTTCATGGTCTACTGGTCGAATGTGGCTCTTGGCTGCGTCAGTGTTGGGAGGGCTCTGACCTGAGCTATGCTCATGGTCAATGCCATTGTGGTTTTCATCGTGAGGGAAGGGAAACTATGACAGTGCACCAACATGTAGCTTCTTTCCTATAGATTAAAGATTTTACTCATCTAACTTGTATGCTTTCATTTATCCTCATCATTTGCTTACGGTTTTCTTTTATGTGGTTTTACTGGCAGGTGGTGGATGATGGTGCTGATAGCATTGGGTGTTTCTAGGTGACTAAAACTAGATTTTGGCATAGAAGAAATGTAAGTCCAGGGCTTTCAAACCCTCGCCCCTTCCTATCACAGCTATGGGGGATAGTACTATTTAGTTTCTTTTAAGGATGGAACTTTGCGATGCCCTTTGGCTCATTGTAATTTATTTGAGTTCCCATAGATCGCATTTGGCTTGACCAAGTGTTTGGAAGGAAGACAATGTTGTATTTTTTATTGAGATGGAGATAACCCTTGAGGGTTTTATGTTTGATACAGTAGTTTGAATAATGTGGCGCAACCAAGTCGTTTAAAGCCTTCTAATGGGGAAAAAAACTGGCTGCGTTGTGTATATTGGGGTTTAGAATAGAAATAATATCACTTGGATAATTTCCTGCGTTTTCTATTAAGCATGTATGGTTAGTTATTTGACTCTGCATTTTCATTTTGATGTGTAACAAATGATCTCCATGGATCTAGGGTCTTGATGTGTTTGTTTTGTTACTAAGGGAATCGCTCTTAAGGGTCTCTTCCTTACTGTCGTAGTTTAAGGTTGAAGCTCTGTAATGACTCTGTAGAGTTTTCAGAAGGGATGCTGGGAATGGATCTTTTATCTATGTTTATTTATTGTATATGAAAAAGTCTATGGAAAAGTATGTCTCTGCATCTTTGGTAGGTAGGAACCTCTATTACCGACTGTATACTCTTGTTTGTTGATAGGGTAGTTTTGCTTGTACAAAAATGTTGGCCCGTGGAGGCTTTGTTTTTATCTTGGTGAATGAATTCCTTCCAAATATAAATGATTAAGTATGGTCTTGCTAAGTTGTGTGTTCGATTCCTATTAGCAAATAAGAGAGCCCACTATGGCTAAAGAGAAAATAGAGAGAATAAATTTGTAGGCCTGAGATTTATATGTGCAATCAAATTTCTTTAAACTAGGGTTTGAAAACACTCTGTGCTCCTAATGTCTACGTTTGGTAGCTATAATGGAAAGGAGCCGGGACTATGTTATTTTCCTTTCATTTTGTTTCATGCACTCTATCTTTTACGTGTGTAGTTAGTGTTTTTGTTGAGAAGATTTAGATTCTGGAACTCTAAGATAGAGAACTCATATTTTTCTATTCGTTTTGTCTACAGTAGCTAATTCCTGTAGTAGTCTATTTTGTTTGGATGATGGTAATGATCCTGGAAGGAAGATGTTGAAATAAAATACTGGACTTAGATAATATGTAATGCGCTTTGGCTTGACCTGGAAAGAAATCAATGTTGTGGTTGTTTAAAGTGTCCAAACTTAAGTCTGCGATTTCTTGTGGTTTAAAAGTTGGAAGAGGGTTTCGATACCTAGTTCTACGTTTTACTATCACTGGTTTTGTTTAGTTCCAAGAAATAAAAAGAACGAGTTAAACCCTAGATTAATTAATATAAATTAAGAAAGATAACTCTGTAGTACAGTCATTGAGTTTAGAAGGATAAAAGCAATCTCAATTAATAGGGTTTAAAGGCTCTAATATAAGTCAATTAAAATTTTGGGGTCCTAATTACTTGAATTGAAAAAAAAGAATGTTGTCTAGCACAGGCTAGCAAAGCTAGGCCTGGTAGACCTCTGAAATATTATGGAAGAATTCTTTAAAAGAATTATAGAGATAATAATTTAAATGTTGGCCTAGGAATGTAAACCTGAGAGTCCATGCCAATTGGCCCTTACTCCATGATAGAAAGGAAATGAAATTATAAAGTTGAAAAAACATAATTTGCTGCATAATAAAAACCTATCTTGAATTGCTAGATTTAAATTAAACAATATGGGAAATCTTAGTTCATACCTGGTTCTTGCAGCTGAATCCTTCTTTGTAGGACCTGCACACCCAAACACTAGTTAATGGAAACCACTAGATAAATCTGGCTGACCTGTAGGATAGTCTTAACTCGATAACTTTGGGACTACCATGTTCCTCCCAACCATGACCCTTATACCATTTTTGGTCCTATCTGGATCCCCCTGAGCTGGTTCCAACATGCAAAGATAAGTAGAGGTCCTATGGTGGCTTGCTGATCAGATCTGTAAAATTATGGTAGGCTGTTACAGTTCTGTAGAGAGATTCTCTTCTGTTACCATAAGGGAATGGTAATAGGGAAAGATACCCTTCTTTTGGGGTCTTCCCTCTTTTTATAGGTGATTTTCTGTTTGGGAAAATAATATAGTTGTTGGAGTAATAACACTTAGTTTTTAATTTAATTTTGAATATAATATCCTTAAAAGACATTTTACCAAATATCTTACTCCTAGTTTATCCAGAACTCTTATTTGTTTTAAGTGGATGTAACTTGAGTTAACTCACAATAATAATTATATTATTATTATTATTAAAAATTACAATGAACAATATTATTACTAATATTAATAATATGACCATGTGGAAAATTATCCCATGGATAGCTTTTATATATAAGAGATCTTTTAAGGAAATGATCACAATATTATTATTATTATTATTATTAATATCATTAATATTAATATCAACTTGAGAGCTAGTTTTTGCATAACTTTAATGCATGTTATTTAATTATTCAAAAGTTTGGTTTTGGTAACCATAATACTTCTCTTAAGTATTAAGTACAATGTCCAACTCTTTGGATGGTGGCTTTTTTGGTAAGCTTTGGATAGTTGGCTTGGTTAGGTACCTCTAGGCTTCTCTCTTGCATGTTGGATTACCTCGTTTAACATGGTAGTTCTCGCAGTACTTGATGACATATAGACAATGATTCATTTAACCAATTTAAATAAATGTGATGAATAGAAGTGCTATTTAGAGTCTTCTTGACTCAACACTTTTAAGATCCAGTAACCCCGAGTGCTCTTCAGATCTTTTAACTCAACACTCTCACATGGGCCTTATGCTAGTGCAATTCCAGAGCCTCCTTCTCAACACTAGTACTAGAATGTGGTTGTGAAGCACATTTAGAATATTCAAGTGGCCTCAGATACGGTATTCATTTATCAAGCTTGGAGTGCTCTAGGGATTATGCCCAACACTCAATATACATCGGGGCTTACACCCAGTACATAAAAATCCTCTAGGTACATCAGGGCTTATGCCGAGTATGTATGTCATCCGTGTGTTCCTGAGTCTATGCTCAACATGCCATATAAGTCAATCATGTAAATCATAACTCTGCACAGTATGTAACACAAGGTCACCTCAATATATTAGGGTTTGTACCCAAATCATATGATGAAAACATAAATCCAACTATTAGGGCTTCCTTTCCCACTATATAATCAATAATGAATC
Organism: Larix kaempferi; assembly: GCA_027924585.1. Taxonomy (NCBI): domain Eukaryota; kingdom Viridiplantae; phylum Streptophyta; class Pinopsida; order Pinales; family Pinaceae; genus Larix; species Larix kaempferi. The sequence goes on from BSBM01000953.1 coordinate 620,606, forward strand.
AATCAGGGTCCACACAAAATATGTCAATCTATAAAAGAAAAGAATCATGTGTACTAGGGATAATGCCCAATAATCAAATAAATCATATGTGTTGGGGTTGTGGGCCCAATATAACATCAGAAATAGTTAGTCCAAAATTCGGGATATTACAGTTTCCTCCAAACACTCTTTTTCCTATCTCGATCTCAATAATGGTCCTAGTATTCACATGGGAGATGATTCATAGATCTCTATTGGAGGGAAGGGTACAATCCAACTGGAGCATGGAAATTTCAATAATGTTTTGTATGTGTATGTGCCTTCTTTGGAAACAAACTTCTTATCTATTTATCAGATGAAACACACAGGTTCACCAAAGGAAGTTGTTTCTCGACATAACACAGTTGATATTGTAGAGATCTCTTCTAGGAATCTAATAGCTAAAGGTGTTGCAAACCATGCCTCAAACGCATATGAGTTCTCCCATTTTTTTCCATATTCTCATCAAAGTTCCCGCTTGACCCATGTCAATGAGACTATAAGACTCTGGCATGAGAGATTCAAACATCTCAATTTCAAGTACTTGGAGCAGTTGCACAAGGAAGATATGGTTGAAGGATTTATGGACATAAAATTATCTCAAGGAATATACAAAGGTTGCTTCGTAGGGAAGCATCCAGAGTGAAATTTTGACATTGGGAAGGCAAAGAGAGCTTCCTCCACACTTGACTTGATACACAGCGATGTCCCAAGACCAATTCCCCCGACTTCTATAAATGGATCCAAATAATTTATGACCTTCATAGATGGCTACTCTAGGTTATGTTGGATCTATTTTCTTAAGCAGAAGTCTAAGGTATTTGACACTTTCAAATTTTTCAGGGCATTGGTTGAGAACACTATTGGGAATAATATAAAAGCACTTAGATATGAAAATGGAGGGGAGAACATCGAGAAAGAGTTGCAGCATTTGTGTGCTTCTGAGGGCATCCAAATGCAACATTCTATCCCATACACACCACAACAAAATGGTGTGGCTGAGAGGAAGAATAGGTCATTGAAAGAAATGGATACCTCTCTACTTGAAGAAAGGGATCTTCCACCATATCTATGGGAAGAAGTAGTGAATTGTGATTCATACATTTAGAACAAGGTATCCCACAAATCAATGGATGGGTTTACTCCATTCTAAGCACTGAATGGACACAAGGAATAAGTCTCTCACCTGAGGGTTTTTGGATCCAAGGTATGGGCTAGAATCCCATATGACAGAGGAAAATCTCTTCAACCCCAAAGTAGTGAATGCATTTTGTTGGGCTACGGAGTATATGAAAAAGTAGACAAACTTACGGAGATTGCAACCAAAAGATGCTTCATTGAAAGAAGTTTCCAGTTCAATGAAGATCCATTGCAATATCTATAGTCAGTTGAATAAGAAGGTAGATCTGATCTTCCTACTTCATTTGCACCTGATCCAGATCATAATGATGTCTCTTTTGATGATCCAAATTCAAAATCCGAAGATGAAGACCAAGTTGAATCAGATCTTGTTGTTGACTATGAAGACGCTGAATATCTAGATCTAGATCCAACACCTACTCCCAATATAAGGCCAAAATGGGATCAAAAAGTCCTTGAAGTTGTTGGGAACATAGCTAGAGATCCATCTGACCATAGAAGAACTGGATCTCAATATCAATATGAAAACCTTGCAATATGTCATATAGATCCACTTCTCCCAGAGAGGTGCTACATAATGGTGGGGTATGATCCACAATCCTTCAAAGAGTCTTTCCATGATCCAAAATGGCAAGCTGCCATGGATGAAGAATATGAGTCACTGCAGAACAATGAGACATGGGATATTGTTTCTCTTCCCTGAGGGAGAAAGCTAGTTCAGTGCAAGTGGATCTACAAAACAAAAATTGCTTCTACTGGATCTACAACCAAGTACAAGGCCCAGTTGGTTACCAAGGGGTATTCACAGGTTCATGGCTTGGAATACAGTGAGACATTCGCCCTAGTAGCAAGAATGGATTTTGTCAGAATTTTTTTGGCAATTGCAGCTTCAAAATAGTGGGAGGTACATCGCATGGATGTTAAAAGTTCCTTCCTACATGGTGACTTAGAAGAAGAGATCTACATGAAGCATCCTAAGGGGTACATAGATGATCCATCCTTGGTATGCAGACTAAGGAAAACATTATACGTGCTCAAGAAATCCCCCAAGGTATGGTATTCCAAAATAGATTATTTCTTACTATCACAGAAGTTCAAGAGATGCAAATATGATTGCAATGTCTACATGCAACAAAAGGGAGGTTTCCTATTGTTGATTGTATTGTATGTGGATGACTTTCTCATCACCAGTGGTTCATATTCTGGATTGAAGAACATCAAGGCTTCTTTGAGCAAATGCTTCTCCATGGAAGATCTAAGGATGGTGAAATAGTTTATTGGCATCGAAGTAACTCAAAAATATTCAGGGATCATGATTTCACAGTCTAGATATGCATATGATATGCTCAAAATTTTCCATATGGATGATTGCAAAACAACAACTTTTCCTTTCTTATCTTGCATCAGATTGGAATAATGTGGTTCTACTCCTTTGGTAGACATCAAGTTTAATATGCAACTGATTGGTAAGTTATTGTACTTGACACATTCGAGAACAAATTTGTCTTATGTTGTTAGTGTTGTGGCAAGGTACATACAGGGGCCACATGATCTGCATTGGAAGGCATCAAAAAGAATCTTGTACTATGTGCAGGGTAAAAAAGCGTTTGGGATTCAGTATTCTACTGGTGCTCAATTAGATCTGGTTGGTTTTGTTGACTCAGACTAGGCTGGAGAAAACACAGATAGGAAATCTACTTCAAGATATGTGTTCATGTTGAGATCAAGACCCATCTGTTGGTCAGGAAAGAAGCAAGTAGCTCTTGCACTCTCTTCAGCATAAGCATAGTACAGAGGGGTTGTGAATGTAGCTATTCAGACAATTTGGTTACATGGCATCTTGACAGAGTTTGGAATTCACACTTCTCCTTTAGTAGATATTTTTTGTGATAATCAAAGTGCCATAACGATCTCCCGTGATCTAGTTCATAAACAAAGAACAAAACACATTGAAGTTCTTATGCACTACATAATGGAACTAATGCACAAAATGACCATCACACTACATTATTGTCCTATAGAGGAGCATATTGTAGATATTTTTACAAATTCTTTCACTCAGAAGAGATTTGGCTATCTCAGATCTCTGCTTGGTGTGAAGGTTGTTTGAGTTCCTTGATGTTCAATTTTTTTTGGGGGGGGGTTTCCCATGAGGTTTTCCCCATTTCCTTAGTTTCATGAACAATTATATTTTATTATTGTTGTATGAGTGACCTTTGGTCTTAGTTACCAGGGCCCACATTGTCGAATTTTGGATTAAGGGGGGGTGTTAGGATAATTAATAATCCCACCTTTTTCCACCTTAGTATTTTTAGTTTTCCTAGTATTGGATAATGTTTTTGACCCCCTAGTGGTGTGTATCTATCATATGGGCATCATTATCCACTTGATACACCCTCATGCATGAAATTAGGCCGTGGAGAGTTAGTTCCCTATATTTTAGGAGTTACCTCAATGATCTGGTTCAGTCTACTTAAGTTCATGACTATAGTGGGGGTTTTGAGCACCGAATGCCACTGACTGTCAACTATTGTGCCCTTTCTAGCCTATTTTGCATGGAAAACTTATTGATGCACCTTGCATGATCAGTTAACTGAGAGTAGCTTCAGTGAACTGACATTCAGTTGCGTTTGCAACTATCAGAGCACTGTAGAAGGGATAATTCCTATGCTAGAGTGTTATGTATTGGAATTTCGCCTAGGTAATCGAATTTATCCAATTGTACTATATTCTTTTACTATACATATTAATGGAATATGACATGCATTCTTGTGCACATATGAATAACTTTGCATTATGAATTTATTGTTCAATTCTTGTTAATTTTCATTGTAATTCTTCTTCTATGCTAATTCTTTCACTATTAGGTATTCCCAGTCTCAATGATCTGCCATGTTCTAGAATTTCACACTATTAAGGCATTGGGGGTTCATGCTAATTTCAATCCTCTCTCAAACTTTTCTTGTTATTGGGTTTTCCTCCCTTGCGATGACTCTATCATCTTCTAGGAGAATTTGGTGTTGCGTTAGAAGTGAATTATCATCCAAGGTTGATTTCTTGTGTCTATCATGCTTTAGGTCTCCACTATGCTCCTTGAATCTATTTTTCATGGATCTCTAAGTTTCTCCAATATACACCTTCCCACAGGAACAAGGGATGGAATAGACACCTTTGTATGCACCAAGATCAATTGGGTCTTTCAATGAGTCCACCATATTTCTGATTGTATTGGGAGGGGTGTAAAAGACATTTAAATTTTATCTCCTTAGAGTCTTGGATAGCTTATTTGTGGTACCTTTTATGTAAGGAAGAAAAAAAATTTGCTCATTATAGTTGTCTTCCTTGTTCTCTTTTGTGTTCATTAATATTTTCTTGATTGTCGCAACTGCTTTTTTGAATTGATTACTATCATATATATTTTAACCAAAAACCTCGGATAAGTGCTCAATGTGTTCCTTGTCTAAAATTCTAAGGGCTCTGGTTATCATAGTGTTGATTACTCCATTTTTTTGCAGAGGGAAATGATGTGAATTGACATGAAGATACATTTCCTTGTGATTATTTTTTCTAAAGACTTGATGTGATATTGAACCGTCTTCTTTCTTTGAGACAAGAACATTAAGAAATGACTGCCTATTTCTAACCTCAATCTCCATGGTGAACCTGATGCTGTCATTCTGGCTATTAAGATGTCAAAGAAACTTTTCTAAATTAGTCTTACCATCGGTCTAGACTACGTCGATGTCGTCAATATACCATTTCCATCTCTTTGGTTTGAGTGGGAAAGAGTCTATGGTGAGTTTCTCGAAGTTTTCCATGTATAGATTCACTACAACTGGTGGGAGGGGTGAGCCCATTGCCACACCCTCCACCTGCTCAAAGAATTCATTTGAAAGGTGAAAAATGTAGATCATAAGCAAACATCCTCCAGTTTTGCAGTATCATCATTCATGAGATTCCTAATTACATCAATAGTATTTGTTACTAGGATCTTTGTGTACAATGACACTACATCGAAACTTACCAGAATGTCCGCTTTGTCCAGTTTTTCCTCGCATATCTCTTGTATCCAACATGTGGAGTCTTTAACAAAGGAGTTTGTTTTTCCCACTAGAGGCTTGAGGAGATTGCCTGGGAATTTAGCCAAGTTGTAAGTGGGTGACCCTATGGTGATAACCATAGGACAAAGCGGAACTCCAACCCTTTGCACGTTTGAAAGACCATATATGCATGGAAATGTCCCTTGGGGTATAATTTGCTTTTAATGTCTTCATCCAACTTGGATTTATTAATCGCATTGGTTACAATATTTAGAATCTTCTTTCTTGGGTCCCTATCCAACTTTCGGTAGTTTCCACATCCCAAGTGCTCCATGGTGACTTAGAAGAAGAGATCTACGTGAAGCATCCTGAGGGGTACATAGATGATCCATCCTTGGTATGTAGACTAAGGAAAACATTGTATGCACTCAAGAAATCCCCCAAGGCATGGTATTCCAAAATGGATTATTTCTTACTGTCATAGAGGTTCAAGAGATGCAAATATGATTGCAATGTCTACATGCAACAAAATGGAGGTTTCCTATTGTTGATTGTATTGTATGTGGATGACTTTCTCATCACCAGTGGTTCATATTCTGGATTGAAGAACATCAAGGCTTCTTTGAGCAAATGCTTCTCCATGAAAGATCTAAGGATGGTGAAATAGTTTATTGGCATTCAAGTAACTCAAAAATATTCAGGGATCACGATTTCACAGTCTAGATATGCATATGATATGCTCAAAATTTTCCATATGGATGATTGCAAAACAACAACTTTTCCTTTCTTATCTTGCATCAGATTGGAATAATGTGGTTCTACTCCTTTGGTAGACATCAAGTTTAATATGCAACTGATTGGTAGCTTATTGTACTTGACACATTCGAGAACAAATTTGTCTTATGTTGTTAGTGTTGTGGCAAGGTACATACAGGGGCCACATGATCTACATTGGAACGCATCAAAAAGAATCTTGTACTATGTGCAGGGTACAAAAGCATTTGGGATTCAGTATTCTACTGGTGCTCAATTAGATCTGGTTGGTTTTGTTGACTTAGACTAGGCTGGAGACAACACAGATAGGAAATCTACTTCAAGATATGTGTTCATGTTGAGATCAAGACCCATATGTTGGTCAGGCAAGAAGCAAGTAGCTCTTGCACTCTCTTCAGCATAAGCATAGTACAGAGGGGCTGTGAATGTAGCTATTCAGACAATTTGGTTACATGGCATCTTGACAGAGTTTGGAATTCACACTTCTCCTTTAGTAGATATTTTTTGTGATAATCAAAGTGCCATAACGATCTCCAGTGATCCAGTTCATAAACAAAGAACAAAACACATTGAAGTTCATATGCACTACATAACGGAACTAATGCACAAAATGACCATCACACTACATTATTGTCCTATAGAGGAGCATATTGTAGATATTTTTACAAATTCTTTCACTCATAAGAGATTTGGCTATCTCAGATCTCTGCTTGGTGTGAAGGTTGTTTGAGTTCCTTGATGTTCAGTTTTTTTGGGCGGGGTTTCCCATGAGGTTTTCCCCATTCCCTTAGTTTCATGAACAATTATATTTTATTATTGTTGTATGAGTGACCTTTGGTCTTAGTTACTAGGGCCCACATTGTCTAATTTTGGATTAAGGGGGGGTGTTAGGATAATTAATAATCCCACCTTTTTCCACCTTAGTTTTTTTAGTTTTCCTAGTACTGGATGATGCTTTTGACCCCCTAGTGTTGTGTATCTATCATATGGGCCTCATTAGCCACTTGATACACCTTCATGCATGAAATTAGGCCATGCAGAGTCAGTTCCCTATATTTTAGGAGCTAACTCAATGATCTGGTTCAGTCTACTTAAGTTTATGACTATAGTGGGGGTTTTGAGCTCTGAATGCCACTAGCTGTCAACTCTTGTGCCCTCTCTTGCCTATTTTGCATGGAAAACTTATTGATGCACCTTGCATGATCAGTTAACTGAGAGTAGCTTCAGTGAACTGACATTCAGTTGCATTTGCAACTATCAGAGCACTGTAGAAGGAAGAATTCCTATGCTATACTGTTATGTATTGGAATTCCTCCTAGGTAATCGAATTTATCCAATTGTAATATATTCTTTTACTATACATATTAATGGAATATGACATGCATTCTTGTGCGCATATGAGTAACTTTTCATTATGAATTTACTGTTCAATTATTGCTAATTTTCATTGTAATTCTTCATTGCTAATTCTGTTACTATTAGGTATTCCCGATCTCAATGATCTGTCGTGTTCCAGAATTTCACATTATTAAGGAATTGGGGGTTCATGTTAATTTCAATCCTCTCTCTAACTTTTCTTGTTGATGGGTTTTCCTCCCTTGCGATGACTCTATCATATTCTAGGCGAATTTGGTGTTGCGTTAGGTGTGAATGACTGGCCAAGGTTGATTTCTTGTGTCTATCATGCCTTAGGTCTCCACTATGCTCTTTGAATCTAGTTTTCATGGATCTCTAAGTTTCTCCAATATACACCTCCCCATAGGAACAAGGGATGGAATAGACACATTTGTATGCACCAAGATCAATTAGGTTTTTCAATGAGTCCACCATCTTTCTGATTGTATTGGGAGGGGTGTAAAAGACATTTAAATTTTATCTCCTTAGAGTCTTGGATAGCTTATCTATGGTACCTTTTATGTAAGGAAGAAAAAAAAATTGCTTGATTATAGTTGTCTTCCTTGTTCTCTTTTGTGTTCATTAATATTTTCTTGGTTGTCACAACTACTTTTTTGAATTGATTACTATCATATCCATTTTAACCAAAAACCCTGGATAAGTGCTCAATCTCTTGCTCAATGTGTTCCTTGTCTGAAATTCTAAGAGCTCTGGTTATCATAGTGTTGATTACTCCAGTTTTTTGCAGAGGGAAATGATGCGAATTGACACGAAGATACATTTCCTTGTGATTATTTTTTCTGAAGACTTGATGTGATATTGAACCATCTTCTTTCTTTCAGACTAGAACATCAAGAAACGACAGCCTATTTCTAACCTCAATCTCCATGGTGAACCTGATGCTGTCATTCTGGCTATTAAGATGTTAAAGAAACTTTTCTAAATTAGTCTTACCATCGGTCCAGACTACGTCGATGTCGTCAATATACCATTTCCATCTCTTTGGTTTGAGTGGGAAAGACTCTATGGCAAGTTTCTCGAAGTTTTCCATGTATAGATTCGCTACAACTGGTGAGAGGGGTGAGCCCATTGCCACACCCTCCACCTACTCAAAGAATTCATTTGAAAGGTGAAAAATGTATATCATAAGCAAACATCCTCCAGTTTTGCAGTATCATCATTCATGAGATTCCTAATTACATCAATAGTATTTGTTACTGGGATCTTTGTGTACAATGACACTACATCGAAACTTACCAGAATGTCCTCTTTGTCCAGTTTTTCCTCGCATATCTCTTGTATCCAACATGTGGAGTCTTTAACAAATGAGTTTGTTTTTCCCACTAGAGGCTTGAGGAGATTTCCCGGGAATTTAGCCAAGTTGTAAGTGGGTGACCCTATGGTGATAACGATAGGACGAAGCGGAAATCCAACCTTGTGCACGTTTGAAAGACCATATATGCATGGAAATGTCCCTTCCTTGGGGTGTAATTTGCTTTTATTGTCTTCATCCAAGTTGGATTTATTAATCGCATTGGTTACAATATTTAGAATCATCTTGCTTGGGTCCCTATCCAACTTTCGGTAGCTTCCACATGCCAAGTGCTCTGTCATTTTTAGTTTTTAGTCTTCTTAGTTCAAAATGACAGTAGCATTCCCCTTGTCTTCCTTAACGATTTTTATGTCTTTGATTCGTTTTAGGTTTAGCAAAGCAACAACCTCAAATTTGGAGATGTTGCATTTTGATGGTTTAGCTCATCGTATGGTGACTGCGCATTCCTGACAGATCTCTTCGATGATTTTTTCTGGTAGTTTTTTTACGGCGTCCTCAACATTACATATCAGATCCATGGTTGGAATCCGATTTGGTGCGATGGAAAAATTTAAACCGTACTCTAGCACCTTCTTAGAATCTTCATCTAGTGAAACGTTAGAGAGGTTAATGACCGTAGTTTTTCATTGTTTCTTGTCATGTTGCTTGTAATTCATCTTATCGTTGCAAAGAGATTTGAGCTTCTTTTCTATCTTATGGACGTAGTTTTCGTTTTTGTCAAGCTCTTCATTCCTATGGTTGAATCCACGTGATCCCAGAGGTTAGGTCTGAATTCGTTGGCTAGTTTCAGGCATCACCATTGGATATGGCCTCATTTCATGAGAATATATTAGGGTCTTTAGCACTTCTAATTCTTCATCTGTGGCCTTACCATCACACAGACCCGCCATGCCACTCAACTCGATTATGAGGAGTCTTGAAAAAAACACCCGAGATAAAAGTCGACTCAACCACTCAAACAAACCATGGGAGCACGCGACCTGTGAACAAAGGCACTCAAACACTTCCGTCAGTTGGATCTCTTCCAAAATCAGATGTGGATTCAGAACCGAAGACTTCGGTATCTTGGCCTCCTCTTCAGTCACGCAAGCCTTCTTCTTTGCCAACCCATACACAGCCTTTGGGAATAGTGAATGATATTTAGTCACAACGGAAGTGAGCTTCGGCTTATACATAAACACCAATGGAAAGAGCTGCAACTGTAACACACTTCTCAAACCGGATGACAGTTCAAAATGTTGGAGAAATGTAATTAGGAACTGAATGCGCATCTAATTCACGTCGGCTCTGTCAGTCACTCTGTCATATGTTTTGTCAGTCCCCTATATCACATAGATGTCAGTCGGTTTGTCTGTGAGAAGGCTTCGTGCACACTTCCTTGTATTAATTCAGCCGCGTTTGTATTTCGCAAGTCAAATTTTTTAGGTAAAAATTAATTACAGTCTTTAATGGATCATTGTAGCTTCCAGGTGTAGGTAAAACAAAGTTTATGTATAAATAAAAATCGCTCACAGAGGATTAGATAGATATGTATGAAATAAAGGAGAAGAATAATATATCTGCGATGTGTTTGAGAACCCAAGCTCTATAAGAAGAGAAAGATCAAGTAAAATCTCATCTCTCTGTAATGCAGCCAAGTTGTTTGTTTTACTGTGATAATTTACAAGTCTATAGCTTTATGTATTCATTCTCAAGAATGTTGTTTATTGCATGCCACACATATTCTTCATATTTACCTTTGTAAATGTTGTTTACATTTACTATAAAATGAAATCATGATTTCCATATATTTTACGGTGGTAAAAGTTCGATTTCAACGCGGGGTAATTTCGACATAAACTTCATTTAAATGTTTTGGTTCTTATGGTTTAGCAAAGAAATATTTTAATAAAAAGTTTTCTTAATAGTGGTTTTGTCAAATTCAAGAAGTCCGCGAAGTTAGGAAGTTACCTCAAGTAAAATATATCTTCAAGTCATGAAGTCGCGAAGTTTAGCCTTTTCGCAAAGTTAAGAACTTCACATAAGTGTGAACTTTGCATATGTGCCAAGTAGATTCATGGGAAGTCAAGTTGTGTGAATTCTAGTGTTGCGAAGTATTGTTTTGCAAAGTTAATTTCTACGAGGCTTACTCTGCAAGGTTAAGAAGTTGGGGTTTCCTTCAAAGTTTGGAAGCAAATATTATATTAATTTAGTGCGTAGTTAGTTTTTAATTAACTGTGTGGAGTTCCTTTTCCCTTGATTTGGTATTAGAGTCTAGTTTAGGGAGAAAGGAAATTCTATTTACAAAAGGGGAAAAGTTATTAAGAATGGCTTCCACTTCGGGTAATTTGCAAACTCCAATATTTTCTTGTAAAAATTATGGATATTGGTCTCTAACTATGAAAGCTTTGTTCATAGGTCAAGACGTATAGGAAATAGTCCAGAATGGTTATGTAGAACAAGTAGATTTGATAACATACAACAATCTCACTCAAGCTGAGAAGCATGTCTTAAGGGAACAGAGGAAGAAAGATGGAAAGGCATTGTTCCACATACATAAAGTGACACATGAATGCATACTCCCAAGAGTAGCAACAGTGAAGTCAACAAAGGAAGCGTGGCACACACTGGAAACTTCCTATCAAGGCTTGAACAAGGTAAATACTGTCAAACTACAAATTCTTAGAAGAGATTTTGAATATCTGTCAATGAAAGATACAGAGTCGGTAGAATCATTCTATACTCATGTTATTGGTATGGATAATCAAATAAAGTCTCATGGATAAAACCTAGGTGACGAAAGAGTTGTTGAAAAAGTTCTTAGAGTTCTTCCAAAGAAATTTGAATCCTTAGTTGTGACCCTAGAGGAAAACAAAGATCTGTCCCAATTTACTATTGATGAGTTGCAAGCCTCATTACTCAATCATGAACATAGAATCAACATTTCAGATACATCAATGGAAGGTGCATTGGAAACACAGTCATCCATAAACCGTGGAAGAGGCAAGGGAAGATCAAACTCTAGAGGTAGAGGAATAAGTTCTTTCATAGGAGGTTATAGCAGCAGCCCTGCATATGTCACTTGCAGAGGTCAGAATCATATCCCCAGTCAGCCAAGTGGACAAAGGTAAGATAAATCAAAAATTCAATGTCATTATTGTAAGAGGTTTGGACACTTCACATATGAATGCAGGAATAAGCATTCTGACCTAGGAAACAAGGCCAAACACAGTCAAGCAATAAAAACACCTCATACAACTCATTGTTCTTAGCATGTGCATCCTCCAATTGAATGCAATGCTATCCAATAAATTCCAAATGACATATGGTATTTAGACTCAGGTTCTAGCAATCATAAGAGTGGTAATTTAGATCTATTTTCTAGTCTAGATAAATCTGTTCAAAGTGACGTCACACTTGGAAATAATATTCAAGTCATTGTTTTGGGCAAGGGTATTGTTGACATTTGAACCAAAAAGGGGGAGCATAAATTTATGCCTGATGTATATTATGTTCAAGGTTTGAAGCATAATTTGATGAGCATTGGACAACTGATGGAAAAAGGTTATAGAGTTCACATGACAGGAAAGCATTGTCTGATCAAGGACATACATCCAAGCAATCGCTTAATAGCCAAAGTGCAGATGACAAGCAATCGCTTGTTTCCTTTGAGGATAAGACCAATTAGAAAAGGGAACACAAATCAAGTTGTTCATGGAAGTCAGAATGGAAATTCTGAAGGTGCATTCAAAGCAGAAAGTAAAGAAGTAGACATTCACTTCGAGAAGGAAGAAAAGGACAATGAAATGCAAGCAACGTTTCAATAAGAAATAAATGATGAATCTTGGTTATGACACTTTAGATTTGGACATCTGAATTTTGGTGGGATGAATCTATTACACATGAAGGACATGGTGAAAGGATTGCCATTGATTGATAAGCCAGAAAGAATTTGTGAAGGTTGTATTTTTGGCAAACAACACAGAGAAACTTTTATAGTCGGAAAGTCATATAGAGGTCACACATCACTTGAAATTGTGCACTCTGATATTTGTGGACCGATGCAAACACCGTCCATGGGAGTATGTACTTATGCTCTCACATTTATTGATGATTTCACAAGAAATATGTGGTCATATTTTCTAAGACATAAATCTGATGCGTTTGGATGCTTTCAACAGTTCAAGGCACTTGTGGAGAAGTAGAGTGGTTACAACATCAAGATCTTAAGAATAGATAGAGGTGGTGAGTATACTTCAAATGATTGCTTAAAATTTTGTAAAAATCATGGCATACATAGGCAATTCACTCTGAGGTATACACCGCAATAGAATGGTGTTGCAGAGACGAAAAACATAACCATTATGGAGATGGCCACCATGCATCTATCGAATGAATACTGGGCTGAGACAATGGAAACTGCTGTATACATCATGAATCGATGTCTAACGAAGAGTGTGAAGAACAAAGTTCCACATGAAGCATGGATAGGTATGAAACATAGTGTTTCATATTTAAACGTTTTTGGTTGTGTAGCATACACAAATGTTCTAGATCAGCTGAGAAGGAAATTAGACAACAAAAGACATAAATGTATTTTTATTTGGTATTCTGAAGACATAAAAGGATACAAATTGTATGACCCTATCGCTAGATAGGTTATCATCAGTCGAAATGTTCAGTTTGTAGAAAATGAAGCAGGGGATGGAACGTCTGTAGAGAAGAATGTTAAAATCTTGTCACATGTCGAACATGATGACATCGCAGAGGATGTGGTTGAGACTCAGCATGTGAATCAGAATGTCACAACTCCGTCTACTCCCAAGATAGTGTGACATGTTTCATCACATGGAACTCCAATACAAGTCACAGCTCAAGCTACTCCGACAAGCACACAAGGAGTGCATCAAACTCCATCAAGCAGTTCACAGAGTTCGACAGCAACAACTCCGACAAAGACAAGAAGTCTACGTGACATATATGAGACTGGTACACCAAATTCAATTTTTGTTTTTTCATTATTTTCTCAAATTAATGATCCTCTAACATTTGAAGAAGTTGTTGAAGATAAAGTTTGGGCACAAGCCATGGATGAATAAATAGAATGCATTGAGAAGAATCAAACATGGGATTTAGTCGATGTTCCTATCGACAAGGATGTGATAAGCGTGAAATGGATTTATAAGACCAAGCAAGATGCTGATGGAAATGTGCAGAAGCACAAATAAATATTGGTAGCAAGAGGATTCACATAGCAGCCTGGCATAGACTTCAATGAAACTTTTGCACCTGTAGCACAAATGGACACTGTCATAATAGTTTTGGCCATCGCAGCACAAAAAAAATGGCCTGTTTAGAAAATGGATGTCAAGTCTGCATTTTTAAATGGTTATTTGGAGGAGGATGTATATGTGGAGTAGCCACAAGGATACGAAGTTCTAGGAAAAGAACACCGAGTATACAGGCTGAAAAAGGCACTCTATGGTTTGAAGCAAGCTCCTAGATCTTGGTCCAGTCGCATTGACTATTACCTCATTCAGAATGGATTTCACAGAAGTGAATGTGAGCCAACACTATACACAAAAATAAACAAGCAAGGTAATAAGCTAATTGTCTACCTGTATGTAGATGATTTAATATTCACTAGTAATTTTGGCATAAATGATTTTAGATCAGTCATGTAAAGTGAATTAGAAATGACTAATTTGGGGCTTATGAAGTATTTTATGGGCATTGAAGTCCAACATACTAAAAATTGTAACTCTTTTTTCAGCAGAAGAAGAGTATGTGGAAGCTACAAGCGCTGCATGTCAAGTCGTTTGGATGCAGAGGATGTTAAGTGATCTGTCGTAGAACCAACAGGAACCCACAACCATTTATTGTGACAATAATTCATCTATCGCACTATCCAAGAATCATGTGTACCACAAGAGAACCAACACATGGACACAAAATATCATTTTATCAGAGAATTGATAAATAACAAAGAAATCTGTTTAGAATTTTGCAGATCTGAAGATTAGTTAGAAGACATACTTACAAAACCATTGGCAAGGGACACATTCCAATATATGTGAAGTTGTTTGGGAGTGACAAGTTCTACACAGTGAACTTTGTCATGCACAGAGCATGTTTCAGCTCTGAAATATTTTATAAAACTTCATTTTCGTTTAAAATCTCCAACTGCTCATAATTAAGGGGGAGTGTTGGAGAAATGTAATTACGAGGTGCATCTAGTTCGCGCCAGCTCTGTCAGTCACTCTGTCAGACATTTTTTGAGTCCTCTGTATTGCAGAGATGTCAGTCAGTCTGTCTATCAGAAAAATTCATGCACACTTCCTTGTATTTATTCAGTCGTGTTTGTATTCCGCAAGTCAAATTTTTTAGGTAGAAATTAATTACAGTCTTTAATGGATCTTTGTAACTTCCAAGTGTAGGTAAAATGAAGTTTGTGTATAAATGAAAATCACTCACAGAGGATTAGATAGAGATGTATGCAAGAAAGGATAAGAAGATTATATCCAGGATGTGTTTGAGAGCCCAAGCTCCGTAAGAAGTGAAATATCAAGTAAAATCTCATCTCTCTGTAATGCAGCAAAGTTGTTTGTTTTACTGCAGTAATATGCAAGTCTATAGATTTATGTATTCATTCTCAAGAATGTTGTTTATTACATGCCGCACATCTTCTTCATATTTACCTGTGTAAATGTTGTTTACATTTACGGTAAAAAGGAATCAAGATTTCCATATATTTCACGGTGGTAAAAGTTCTATTTCAACGCGGAGTAATTTCGACATAAACTTCATTTAAATGTTTCGGTTCTTATGGTTTAGCAAGGAAATATTTTAATAAAAAGTTTGCTTAAGAGTGGTTTTGTCAAAGTCAAGACGTCCGCGAAGTTATGAAGTTACGTGGAGTAAAATATATCTTCCAGTCATGAAGTCTGCAAAGTTTAGCCTTTCACAAAGTTAAGAACTTCGCATAAGTGTGAATTTTGCATATGTGAGAAGTAAAATTAGTGCAAAGTAGATTCATGCGAAGTTAAGTTGTGCGAAGTCAAGTGTTGCGAATTATATTTTCATGAAGTTAATTTCTGCGAGGCTTACTCCGCAAGGTTAAGAAGTTGGAGTTTCCGTCAAAGTTCGGAAGCAAAGATTAAACTGCCTGACTGAACAGGCCATGGATAAATATGTATGCTCCTGGCTTGGTGTAAATAGAGTATTCAGACAACTGGGGATCAACATAGATTCACCTTCAATCCTCATCGATCAAACACTGAGAGGGATCCAATTGCTTGACATGCCATTTTTTTATCTTAAATTTTTTATACTTCCAGAAATTTACACCTCCAAACATTTGATACTCTCTATGCTTGATATATTCAGATTTACCTCACCTTAACTGACAACATCTTCCTATACTGAGTTGTGGAACACCTTGTATCTCTGAATGAAACAAAAAGAGATAGGGGATACTAAGCAGTGGAGCAACTTGCTCCTCTAAATGAAATAAAGAGATATAGGGGAATTGGGTTAATAGAAAGGTGGAATTGGGTCGATGAAAAAGTCAAAGAATGACCTTGTTAATCTCATTCTTTTCTATATTTTTTTATCTTGTTATTTTTCTATTTTAATTAACTCGTCCTATCCTCTTTCTCTTATAATAGTTCGCATTATATATTTTGTAACTGTATTAATACAATACTCAAACTTAGAACTATTGAGTTGTTCCAATCCATTTGAGATCACAAAACTTAAAAAAACATATCATCTTGTGAGTTTGTACTATATTTAACTTGTTCTAAGAAATTGTAATTTTGAATAACAATTGTCCCACAAAAATTCATGGACTATGACAATATTACTCCAATTCAATCTCCACTGTCGACCCCAACAACTGTTAGGGATCCTCTGTTCGGCTTGAGATGCAAGAGTAATAGGCATTTGAAACATAATGGACACAACCGTTTTACTAAGGAAGAATGGGGGGAGGACGAACCTATTTTTCAGCACCCATCTGTAATTTCCATGTCCAAAAAGGTATACTAATGACATTTATTTATTTATTTCACAAATAGAGATCTCTAAAATTCTGAATGATATATATCTGTGTATTGTTGTAACTTCGTTGTAGAATGATCTAGAGACATGATTTCTTAGTGGGAATATCATTGCCCTAGAAGATTATCTGTCTTGCAGCGATTGCAATCCGGCAAGTAGCGTTCTTACTGAATCTTGACAAATTGGGTCAGTGATCCTATGCATGGAAACACAATAAAGGCACCATCAGGGTTGAAGACATGTCTATATGATGCTATTATGGTATTTTGGAAAATATTCATTTTGTTGTTCAATGATTTTTGGTCCAAGTTGATCTTGTGTCTGTTCTGAATCAGTCACCTTTTTAGAAGTTTGAACAACTATTCTTAGCCATGCAATATCATTTGTGAATGCTAAATCATGGTTAACAGATTCTATATGTACTGTATATGCAGGCAGAGTTGTCGACATTTTTTGATGTTCATGAAGAAGAAGGTATCCACCCTGGAGGTGTTCACTTAGAAATGACAAGGAAGAATTTAACAGAATGTGTTGACGGAGGTAGAGTGGTGAAACTTGATGATTTACATTCTAGGTATCACACACACTGTGACCTTAGATTGAATGCCTCACGGTCACTACAATTGGCATTTATAGTTGCTGGAAGATTAAGAAGCAAGAGAATGTTAAAATCTAATATGGGATTATCAAGCCTTGTAAAAAGCTCAATGTCACTATGAATATCCTGCGATTGAAGTTCAAATTTTGTGACTAAAGGAATCTGTTATTGGAAAAGCAGTAGGGATGGTAACACCAATTAGAGCCCGTTCAGTTTGTCAAGGTTTTATGACTCTTATAGTCTCATATTTTTTATACTGTCTACTATTCTATAAGGATATATGGCAACAATATAAATACATTTGTGAGCACTATCTATTCCATGTTCTGTAGATGGATCTATTTTTTCCAAATAATTTGGTAAATTGTTTGGTGTAAGAGTTGTTATTCTTATACAATCAATTCCATTTCAAAACTTTTATTTTGTTTTGGATGTTAAATTATGCCTTATACTTAAATTATTTTGAAGCTTGTACTCATGCTTCTGATTTACAGTCCACGATTAATATGACAGTTTCAATGTTGTGTTCACAGACCAAGATCTACATGCTTCTACGCAGGGCACATGCCTCATGTAAATGATGCTAAAATTGAGGTAAATAACACTTTGCATTGATATAATATCTTCTATATAAAGCATTCCTTTTTGTTTTATCTTATATCATACATTGTATTAAGTACTAGTACTAATTTGGAGTATGGAGCAGATTGCTATCCCAATTATTTGGATTTGGTTTCTCAATCATACCAGATAAAGAGTCAAAGCAACAAAAAATTATCAAATGTAGCTCAGTTCTAATGTATGAGTAGTTAAAACATAGAACAAAAAAAACTTGCGGCTGCAATGCAACAAGTGCTATCTCCTAATTTGAAAGAAGACCGTGGAAGACTTCCTAGCGAGATCTTTGGTTATTCACATAAGTGTCATGGCTTCATGTTCTGATTGTAATATTAGTTTTTGCTAATTTTGAAACAAGTCTATGAAAACTTATGACAACATCTTTGGCAAATTACATTGTTATGACTTCATTGTTTGATTCAATTTTGCTATTTTAAATGCCCACTGATGGCAATAGTGATTTTTTGTTCCAACACCATGCTGAATGACATACAAATGCTATAACTCCTTGCAGGGAAATTGCCACTCCGTGGCTCTTCACTTGTGTCTATTTAATGTACAAAATTATTATTTTGTTGATGATGGATTAAAATGAAATAAGTTATAAGAAAATGTTTTAATATACATTTTTTAACCTTGTTAAGAAGTATATATATGTGTGTGTCATTCAAAAAAACATAAATCACATATTATATATATTTATATATAATATGTGATTTATATTTTTTTTAAACATTTATTATTTTATGGTGCTTTGCACCATATACAAGTTTGTGTATATTAAATAATAATAATGATAATAATTTTCGTTTTTTGCACCAAAAAGTATCAATCCATGTTGAATTGGTTTTGGTGGGTTGCACCATACACCATGGAATGACACATATTCATTTAACACCAATTTGTTTTTTTACAAACACCACTTTTGCACCATAAATATTAGCACCACTTGCGTATCTCCACATTATCACCACTTTTGCACCACTATTTGAAAATTGAGCATTTCCCAAATCCTTTACAAATAGTGGTGCTAATGTGAGGCTAAACTTCCTTTTTTTCTTGCAGTAGTGACGTCAGCAAAGGAAGCGTGGGACACATTGGAAACTTCCTATCAAGGCTTGAACAAGGCAAAGAATGCCAAACTACAAATTCTTAGAAGAGATTTTGAATCTCTATCAATGAAAGATACAGAGTCAGTAGAATCATTCTATACTCATGGTATTTGTCTGGATAATCAAATAAAGTCTCATGGAGAAAACCTAGGTGACCAAAGAGTTGTTGAAAAAGTTCTTAGAGTTCTTCTAAAGAAATGTGAATCCTTAGTTGTGACCATGGAGAAAAACAAAGATCTATCCCAATTTACTATTGATAAGTTGCAAGCCTCAATACTCAATCATGAACATAAAATCAACAGCTCAGATACATCACTGGAAGGTGCATTCGCAAGACAGTCATCCATAAGCCATGGAAGAGGCAAGGGAATATCAAACTCTAGAGGCAGAGGAAGAAGTTCTTTCAGAGGAGGTCGTAACAGCAACCCTGCATATGTCATTGGTAGAGTTCATAATCATATCCCCAGTCATCCAAGTGGACAAAGGATAAAAAAAAAGAAATCAATGTCATTATAGTAAGAGATTTGAACACTTCGCATATGAATGCAAGAAGAAGCAGTATGACCAAGGAAACCAGGCCAAACATAGTCAAGCAATAACAACACCTTGAATGCAATGGTGTCCAAGAAAGTCCAAATGACATATGGCATTTAGACTCAGGCTGTAGCACATATGGCTTGTAATATAGATCTATTTTCTAGTCTAGATAAATCAGTTCAAACTAATGTCACACTTGGAAATTATATTCAAGTCACTGTTTTGGGTAAGGGTACTGTTGACATTCTAACAAAATAGGGGGAGCATAAATTTATGCCTGATGCCTATTATGTTCAAGGTTTGAAGCATAATTTGATGAGCATTGGAAAACTGATGAAAAAAGGTTACAGAGTTCACAGGACATGAAAGCGTTGTCTGATCAAGGACATATATCCAAGCAATCGCTTAATAGCCGAAGTGCAGATGACAAGAAATTGCTTGTTTCCTTTGAGGATAAGACCAATTAGAAGGAAAAAAAACTCAAGTTGTTCATGGAAGTCAGAATGGAAATTCTAAAGCTACATTCAAAGCAGAAAGTAAAGAAACAGACATTCACTTCGACAAGGAAGAAAAAGACAGCGAAATGCAAGCAATGTATCAATCAGAAATAAAGGATGAATCCTGGTTATGGCACTTCAGATTTGGACATCTGAATTTTAGTGGGTTGAAGCTAATATAGATGAAGGACATGGTAAAAGGATTTCCATTGATTGAAAAGCCAAAAATAATTTGTGAAGGCTGTATTTTTGGAAAACAACACAGAGAGACTTTTCCAATTGGAAAGTCATATAGAGCTCGCACGTCACTTGAAATTGTGCACTCTAATATTTGTTGACCGATGCAAACACCGTCCATGGGAGGATGTGTTATAGGTCAAATCTGCACTTCTCCATCCGTGATCACATTATGCTGTCGATCACACAAAAAGACACCATGGATTGAAGAGCTAGGTTGACCTAGATGATGTATGGATTCGAACTACCCTCTTCAGCTGAGAATTTCCTTGTTTACCTTGATCTTTTGACATGTGCACTACTCTTTGGGAAGCAAACCAGCACACATCTGGAAGTATGCCCTACTTTCCTTAAGGGAAACCAGCGCACATCTGGTACTATTCCCTACTTTCCTCAAGGGAAACTAGCGCACACCTCAGAAAAGTTGCAAACGCATGTTGTAAAATAGTGAAGTTGCATACTATGCGCTACTATGCCTTGAGAAACTCGTGCACATCTTAAGACAAAATCAAAAAATATATATTAAGTTGACAAATTGGGATTAATTGAAGTTGGTTTGCAACTTCCCCAACCTCCCAGTTCAACCACCTCTTGATCCAAACTTCCTACCTTGTCCTATAAATACAAGGAGGATGCATGAGAGACAACTATACTCAAACTTGAGAATTGGAGGAGAAAGAATGCATTAAGGTTTGTTATGCTGGAGGAAAGTCCCAAGTCATTGTGAAGATCAGGAGCCCAGGACTCGATTACAGAAACATCTTGATCAATCAGGTATACTTGTACTGATTCATGTTTCTTTGACAGTAAAAAAGTCGAAATACCCTTCTTGTCCCAAATCAAATGTCTACTGGATTGTATGTTCATTTGGCTTAAGATTTGATTATATTTGATGTTAAATTACTTTCTTTTTCATCATATTTATATATAGTCAAGATACGTTGAGGAAGGTATCCTTTGTGTTGGAGGTTAATCAAGTGGGAGATCAAGCAGGAAAACGAGTGAAAGCTAGGACCAGCCATTGGTTAAGGGCATGTCTTTCGATATCTCAATCTCTTTCATTTGTAGGAAATAAATGTAACATAATGAATGTATTTACCTATCAAACCTGCCCAAGTTGGTAGTGTCTCTCCTCACTATAAGGTTAAAATCCTGAACAACAGACTAGTGACTCCGCTGGGGAGTAACCGATAGTTATTCTGCTCTAGGAGACCTAGTTTACGGTTTCTTCCATTCCCTTTTTTCAGTTTTGATTCTTTGAGAGTCTTTATAGGTCTTTCTTACATGTTCCTTACTGCTTGACTCATCTTAGTCCACTGCTGCGAAGCCTGTTTCTGCCCTTCTGAGGCATGTGCACTAGTTTACCCTACTAACAGTAGCGCATACCACCTGATGAGCACTACTTTCTACATTGCACAATAGCGCATATGTCCTAGTGTGCGCTCGTTTCTATACTGCATAGTGGTGCATTTTCCCGTAGTGTCCAGTTATCTGTTAGGGTTTGGTTTCCATTTGTTTGGTTTCTTTTTTGGCCTGTTGTTTTTCCTTCTTGACTGACCCTGGAGACTTCCATGTGTCTTTTGAGTCTTATTGGCCTCTCTTGAGTATTTTAGTTTGTTTTTGGCTTGCTTGAGTACTTGTTTAAGTGTCTTTACTGTTTTCTATCCCTTTTTGAAGTTCGTGCACTATTCTCTTTTGACATAGCTGCATACTTTCACCCTAGTTGCTTATTGTAGTCATACAGACCTGTGTTCTTAACGTTTTTTGTCTGTTGCAACATTTTTCACACTTTCACTTTGTCTGATCCTTTCCATTAGGGTCTGACTTAAAGTTTAGGTCCTTAGGGTTTCTTTCGAAAGGTTTCTTGGTTTAGATACTTTCTTATTGCCTTATCAGTTCAATCCAAGTAAGTTAAATCTTTCTAGTTTTCTTCATTTTGAGTCTGTGTGTTGTTAAGGTCATTTCTGGTTCGCTTGCTTACTTTTTCCTTGGCTTAGTGTTTTCTTAGGGTTTTGATGCTTAGGAGCAACTTGTTTAGGTTTTCCTTTCCGTTACCAGTGTCTCTTTTCCCTGCTTCTTTTTCACTTTGTTTCCAAGCCTCAAGTTTTTCTTTTGCAAAAACTTGGTAAGTCAAGTCTTCATCGAGTGTTTTGATTCGTTTGTTTTGATCCATTTAGGTGTTTGTATTATGCACATTTTACATTTAGATCTTACTTGATTTTGTACAAGTTCTCTTTCTTTTATAATTATCAGAAAAGACAAAAATCGTTCAAGTAGCTTAGTAGTAAGGTCTTTCATTATTTTGAAGTAGCATAGTTTTCTTTGAAATATTAAAGGAAAAAAAAACTTTTGTTTTAGGATTTCCTAGTTTTCGATTTTTGAAAGAATATAAATGGAAAAGAGAAATTTTTGTGAATTTGAAAGCATTACTTTACATGCACTTTACTTTCATACAAACCATTCCACACATCGCACTACATCCCTTGAGTAATAATTAGCCCTTAAAAAGAAACATTAATAAAATTTATTAGCAACATTTTTCTTTTTAGGTATACACATCGTCAACTAGCTTAGGCTAGAGTTTCAGACTTAAATCACCTTAAACGATCTGAAACTTGCTTCATTACCCAACAATTGTAGTACAACTATGTTTTAGGTAAATCCATCTCTATCAAATAGTCCTGGGATGCTCTACTCAAGCCAGAGTTAAGCACGAGGCCGTGGGCGATTGGAATTGTTGAGGATATCCCCTCACTTTCCTCTCAGCCATAAACCAGAGTTGATTCGTGTATGGGGATCCTTTCGGACTTCGGGATTTTCTACCCTGCCCATGTGTTTCAACTAGGATGACAACTATCCTCCCAGGTTATTTCATATTGGTGGTAGCCTTAGTATCATAACCTTGCAGGGATCTACCCAGGTAGAGTGGGCGGTTATTCCCACCTCACCTCGGACAGACGTGGAAGGTAAGCCTTTGGCAGTAATCTCTGGAAGGCATTTTAGTGATTCAAACGCTTGCACCCAGTGGACCTCCGGAGGATTCCACGTAACTGAGCATCGAAACTATGTTAGTCTGTTTTGGGCCCTAATCATCCCAGACTTGCTTCTGAGAGTATTTTCCATTGTTTTCTTGGTCTGATTACTTAGGAAATTTTTTAGTGGCATATTGTTTGCTCCTTAGTTGTAGTGGCCACTAGGTTGTTTCACTTAGTCTACTTTTTGTAGTTGTGGAGGACCAACATCTTCGTCGGTCTCGGAGGTTACAAAACCTTCCCCCACTCATAGTGGAGCCTCCACCGCCACCGCAACGCCGGAGGACTAATTCCCATGGTTCTTTTGAAATTACATGAGAAACAGAGGTTCTTGGTGAACCAGAACCCAGAACCTCGGATCGACAAGTCTTTGATACTGTCGAGGTTGAGGACCTAACTTCTAGAGAGTTCAACACTCCTTTTAACCCTCCTCTTACTGAACCCAATGATCCAATTCTGGTACTTGTAGGTTTCCAACAACCCCAGTACAGTGCGTGTGCTCTTTGTGCTGCTTGTTTTTAGTTGGCCTTAGAAATTTATGCCCCTGTTGAGTCGAAAACTATCGACAACATCCCTATGGGAACCAATCAAGGGACCCATGTTCAAGGGGATCCTTGAGCTTTTCTATTCATTAGGAACATTGGTACTCCCTTAATGGTTGCCTTTAATCTTTCGGGATTCACTATAGGGCTACCGGTTTGGCTGTTTTCCACTCTAAATGCCTTGCATTCTCCTGATGCTTCTCAAGTAAGCACCTCACATCAAGAGCATCAAAACCCTATGCCTTCTTTGCCAGTAACATATTCTCCTCCTCCTTCTACCTCATGTGGTGAAAGTATTAATACTAGTAACCAACAGTCTAAAAGGAATAGACGGAGGAGGAATAGGAAGAAGACGCCAAAGCAAAGGGGCAGTCACCTAGCCTCTGGAGGTCATGCTGGGGGAACCTACATAACCTATGGTGGTCATGTTGGGAAAAGTCACCCAACCTATGAAGGTCATGCTGGGGGCACCTACCCAACCTCTGGTGGTCATGTTGGGAGAACTCACTCAGTCACTGGAAATCATACTGAACGTCGCCACCCAGCCTCTGAAGGTCATGCTGAGGGCACCAACCCAACCTCTAGAGTTTATGTTGGGAGAAAAAATTTACTCACTGCAAATCATACTGAAAGCATGTCTTCAACCACTATTGCTCAAGTTGAGGACACCGCATTGATCACTGCTGGTCATATTAATGACAAGTCACCAGTTACTATGAGTCATACTAGAGACACTAAATCAGCCAGTGCAAGTCATGCTGAGAAAGTTGACATTGTCGACAAACCTAATAAACCGAAGCTTAAGTTCCCTTGTAAGTTTTGCGAGGGAGACCACATGACCTATTTGTGCTCTGTGAGGCACCTGCAACAATTAATTAACAAGAATGCGCAAAATAGCAGAAATGACAGAACTCAGAATCACTTTTGTATTGATCACAGGCCACTTCGAGGGGGCAACCTCCTTTGAGCAAGCTCAATACAATAACTTCCCGGTGCCTTCATAGGTCTCAACACACACTTATATACTAATTCGAGGCGCCAATACTATGGGTCGAAACCATGGGCCGTTACAAACTATGGATTAACAATACTACGGGCGACTTACAAAGCATATGCGCCAATAACAATAACACAACTATTGATCAACAAATACTACGGGACGACTTACAAAGCATATGCGTCCAATAACAACATACTAACAAAGTAAAGACATGGGTTCCTAACATCCCCTCCCCCTTAAAAAAAGCTTTGTCCTCAAAGCTTTAGATGTGGAAATTGCTGTTGAATCTGAAGGAGTGGTTCCCATGTAGTGTCCTCTGGTTGCATGCCGTGCCACTGAATTAAGACCTCTGTGATAGAGCGAGAGCGAAGCTGACGCGTGCGCCGATTGAGGATGGCCTCTGGCTCCAAAAGGATGGATCCTTCATTATCCAGTTCAGGTAAAATCGTTTGTCCGCTGATGTTGGTGCCAAGAACTTTCTTCAGACAAGAGACATGAAAGACTGGATGAATGCGGGAAGAAGGAGGAAGTTCCAATTTATAAGCAACGGACCCAATCTTCTGAAGAATCCGATATGGCCCATAGAACTTTGGAGCGAGCTTATGACGCCCTTTGAGTTTCAAGGAGGATTGTTTGTACGGCTGGAGACGAAGAAAAACCATATCGCCGACTTGAAAAGTGCGCTCCGAACGGTGCTGATCAGCTTGTTGCTTCATGCGATTTCTTGCCATGTGAAGATTGTCCCGCAAAATGCGAAGAATCTTATCGCGGTTGCGAAGGACCGTGTCAACTTCCTGAACTGGTGAACTGGTGGGGGTGTAGGGAAGAAGAGATGGAGGTGCCTGACCATAGACTGCTTCATATGGGGTCATTTTAGAGGCAGTGTGGTAAGAGGTATTGTACCACCATTCAGCGAGAGGGAGCCACTTTGCCCACTGATGTTGTTGTTCAGAGGTGAAGCAACGAAGATAAGTTTCCAAGCATTTATTCACAATTTCAGTCTGACCATCTGTTTGTGGGTGATACCCTGAACTCATCTGCAGTTTGGTGCCCGTGTGGCGAAATAGTTCTGTCCAAAAATGACTGGTGAAAGTTGCATCACGATCCGAGACAATGGAAGAAGGGATGCCATGAAGACGAAAGATCTGGTCCAGAAAAATTTGAGCGACGGAGGAGGCTGTATAGGGATGGCTGAGAGCACAAAAATGACTATATTTGGAGAGGCGATCAACCACAACGAGAATCACTGTCTTCCCACCAGATTTAGGGAGCCCTTCAATGAAATCCATAGAAATATCTGTCCAAATCCGTGTAGGTATGGGCAAGGGTTCAAGCAATCCTGGGAGGAGTGTTGTTTCGCCCTTATTGCGCTGGCAAGTATCACATTCGGCCACCATCTGTTGAATTGTCCTTTTCATGCCCTGCCAAAAGAAGTTACGCCGTGCTCGTTCATATGTTTTGAGGAACCCAGAGTGTCCTGCCGATGGAGAAGCATGGAGTTCATAGAAGACAGCCTGTTGAAGATCTGTGCTCTGGGGAAGCACCAGACGACCCTTGTATCGTAGAGAAGCACCATCCCAAGAGTAATGTGGTACAGCAGAAGGATTGTTGGTCAAGCGTTGGATGATTTGCGATAAGGAAGAGTCATTGACATAACCCTGTTGAACAGATTGCAACCAATTTGGAACAGGCATAGAAATAGCTGAAAGAGAACCTTGGGCCTCAAATGTGCGAGAAAGAGCATCTGCCACAATATTATCTTTACCCTTCTTGTAAGTGATCTCATAGTCATAACCCATGAGTTTGCTAACCCATTTCTGTTGTGCCGGGGAGGAGACACGCTGGTCCAAGAAATATTTCAGACTCTGGTGATCAGTCTTGATGCAGAAATGATTTCCTAATAGGTATGGGCGCCACTTCTGTACTGCATGCAAAATAGCCATCATTTCCTTTTCATAGGTAGAGGCAGCTAAATTCTTACCTGAAAGGGCTTTGCTGGTGAACGCAATGGGGTGTTCATCTTGAAGGAGAACAGCACCAAGTCCATTGCCGCAAGCATCACTCTCAATAGTGAAGGGCTTGGAAAAATCGGGCATCGCTAGCACAGGTGTAGTACACATGGCTTGTTTTAGTTGGTCAAATGCACACTGAGCAGCAGGTGTCCATGTAAAAGCATCCTTTTTCAATAGCGCAGTTAATGGAGCTG
This sequence comes from Larix kaempferi, assembly GCA_027924585.1. Classification (NCBI taxonomy): domain Eukaryota; kingdom Viridiplantae; phylum Streptophyta; class Pinopsida; order Pinales; family Pinaceae; genus Larix; species Larix kaempferi. The sequence continues at coordinate 647,725 of BSBM01000953.1, forward strand.
CAATCTTCCCATAATCCTTGACAAATTTGCGGTAGTAGCCAATCAACCCCAAAAAACCACGAAGGCTCTTGAGAGTCTGAGGATGTGGCCAATTGGTCATGGCATCGATTTTGGCAGGATCCACGCGAACCCCTTGTGCTGAGATAATGTGCCCGAGATACTCAACTTCCTTCTGTCCAAAAACACATTTAGACTGCTTGGCATGGAGATGATGGTCAGAGAAAAGTTGCATGACAAGATCCAGATGCTGGAGATGTTCATCCCATGTTTTACTGTAGATGAGGATGTCATCAAAGAATACCAGAATGAATTTCCGCAAGTAGGGTCGAAATATTTTATTCATTAAGGCCTGGAATGTGGAAGGGGCATTAGTGAGGCCAAAGGGCATGACCAAAAACTCATAATGGCCATCATGTGTGCGGAAAGCTGTTTTAGGAATATCATCCTCATGAACCCGAATTTGATGATATCCAGAACGAAGATCCAACTTGGAGAAAAAGCGGGCCCCATGAAGCTCATCAAGAAGCTCATCAACAACAGGAATTGGAAACTTATCCTTGATGGTGAGGTGATTAAGTGCTCGGAAGTCAATGCAGAGGCGCCATGACCCATCTTTTTTGCGAACAAGAATAACTGGAGAAGAGAACGAACTAGTGCTTGGGCGAATAATACCGTGCTTCAATAAGTCCCGAACAAGCATTTCAATCTCCGTTTTTTGATGAAATGGGTAGCGATAGGGTCTGATGTTGGGAGGAACGCTGCCAGGAAGGAGCTTAATACGATGGTCTTCTGGCCTGGAAGGTGGTAAGCCCACTGGTTCAGCAAAGACACCTGTATACCGATCCAGAATTTGTTGTAGATCCAAAGGAGTAGTGGAGACTGCTGCTGGTTGCATCTGGATGGAATGGATCTGAGCGATGACACCATGTGAATTCTTCTTGAGGAGTTTTTCCATGCGATGTGAACTGATGATGCTGAGAGAACCTGGTTGTAATCCTGTCAATGTGTGTTTGTGTCCATTCTCGGAAAACTGCATCCAAAGTTCGGCAAAATCCCATAAGATAGGGCCGAGTGTGCGTAGCCATTGAGCGCCCAAAACCACATCACATCCGCCTAAGGGCAAGGCAAACATGTCAGAGCGCAAGGTATAATCTCCCATAGCGATACGCACATTTCGACACTTCCCTTTGCAAGGTAAGGTGCCCCCATTGGCAATCATGACTTCAAAGTTGGAGCAAGGATGGATAAAACAATCAGCTTGTTTGGCGATCCGAGGGTCAATGAAATTATGCGTGCTACCAGAATCAATGAGGATTGTAAGAGGAAGCTTCTTGAAGTAGCCCCTGACCCGCATTGTTTGGGGGGTGGTGATTCCCGCTAAAGCATGGAGAGATATCTCTGGCTGGTCATCCTGAGACGGAGGGTCACTAGGCGGTTCCTGAATGTCGACCGGTGCATCCAGTGTTTCTGGATCTTCGTCACCCATTTCAGAGGCAGGCGGAGACTCCACATCCAGGAGATAGAGCTTTTGCTGAACACATCTATGTCCCCGAGTGAATTTCTCATCACAATTATAGCAAAGCCCCTTTTCTCTGCGTGCTTGCATCTCTGTTTCAGACAAACGCTTGATAGGAGTCGGTCGAGGAGCCTGCGGTATAGGTGGTCGTTGAGAACCCATATTTCGGAAGGGAACAAAAGTGGGCTTGGAGCGTTGTTGGGCTGCAATCTTGTCTTCTGCCAACTTAGCCAACCCGAGTGCTTCCATCATTGTGTTGGGACAGAACATTTTGACCTCAGAGCGGATGGCATCCTTTAGACCACTGATAAAACAACTCCGGTAAAATTCATCAGACAATCCTTCGGTGTGGTTGGCTAGATTCTCAAATTCGGTTTGATACTCTCTCACAGTGCCAGTTTGGCGAAGTTTAGTGAGGGCTCCTGTGAAGTCATCAAAAGCACTAGGACCAAATCGTTGCAAAAGGAGCTGGCAAAAGTTTGGCCAGTTGGGCTCTGGATGAGCCTTGATGTACCAACGGTACCATTGAAGAGCTTCCTGTTCCAAATGAAAGGATGCCAACGGAACTTTGTTGACATCAAAAGTATTATGCAGACTGAAATACTGTTCTGCCCGATAGATCCATCCAGTTGGATCGGTACCATTGAAGCGAGGAAAATCAAGCTTCGGACCACGGAAATTGCTGGAAGAAGAGAACCCATTGTCTACTGAAGACTCGGACTGCCGTTTGTTGTTCATAGCTGAATGTTCAAGATGGAGACCAAGAAATTTTTCATCAAGATCCTGGAGTTTGGCTTGGATGGCTGCAAGGGCTTCCTCCATGGTTTTTGCTCCTGCACGGGTGACAACCATAACCAGGGATTTTTTTTTATTTTTTATTTTTATTTTTTTTTTTTTTTTTGGACTGGGTAGGAAAACAAAAACAGGAACTACTTTAGTAAAGGAAAATTTGGATTTGGGAAAAAATCAGAAGGGTAATTGGGGTTTGACTCGTTTTTTGGACACTGTTGGATAGACAGGGAAGCAAAAATGAGGATTTCAGAAGCGGGGTGAAAGGATGGGAAAATTTGGCAGAGGGGAACAAAGAAGCAGAATTCAAAAAGGAACTCTGTGGTTAAAATTGAAGGTGATTGGGTGAAATCTGAGGAAGTTATGGCAAACCCTAAAAATAGACAAATGTGAGATTTCGGGTTGTAGGAAGGGGAATTGAGGATAGGGTCCTCAGGGATGAAATATGCAGAATGGAATGACAGGGGTTCCCTGAAATTTTCAAGGAAAAGAGAGGTAAAACAAGGGAGATATGGAGCGGCTACGGCTCGGTTTTTTTTTTTTTTTTTTTTTTTTTATAGACTGGAGCGGCTACGGCTCTGCTTGCAGAATGGGATCTCCGGTTTGAAGGATTCTGGAACAACGCCGAACGGCTGGATCTGGAACGGCTTGCAAAATGGATCTGAAACGGCGCAGCAGTGATCGACAATAGTTCAGCTGAAGGTAGATATGGACCCCAGGTATGTGCGGCTTCCTAAAAGTTCAGGGTTTTCACTCGGCCACCAATGCTGTCTGACGGCTTGCGTATTGGGGCAGTACCCCTCACTCCACGGCTCAGGTAAAACTGATAACCGCTTTGCCACAAACGACAGCTCTTGGTTTACCTCACGGGTGGGAACTAGTCAATCAGGTAGGGGTCGTTGCCCTTTTCGCCGGCAGGTCCTCTCAATGGGCCAGCTACTTCGGGGTTCCTGTGGTACTCCTCACATTGAGTTTTAGGGCTTATGCCCAAGTACTTCCCACAGTTAAGCGGATAGGGATTATTCCCAAATCCGAACCTGCAACAGATGCGAAAAAAAATTTGGCAGAAATTTCACCCAGCGAGCCCAAGAAAGTGCTCTGATACCAGATGTGAGGCACCTGCAACAATTAATTAACAAGAATGCGCAAAATAGCAGAAATGACAGAACTCAGAATCACTTTTGTATTGATCACAGGCCACTTCGAGGGGGCAACCTCCTTTGAGCAAGCTCAATACAATAACTTCCCGGTGCCTTCATAGGTCTCAACACACACTTATATACTAATTCGAGGCGCCAATACTATGGGTCGAAACCATGGGCCGTTACAAACTATGGATTAACAATACTACGGGCGACTTACAAAGCATATGCGCCAATAACAATAACACAACTATTGATCAACAAATACTACGGGACGACTTACAAAGCATATGCGTCCAATAACAACATACTAACAAAGTAAAGACATGGGTTCCTAACATGCTCTGTACCTCCAGAGGTGCAAGGAGTGTGGTCCTTAGTTCAAAATTATTTTTCTTCTGAGAAACCAGCCAATGCAAGTCTTGCTGGGGGCAAGCAACCAGCCAATGCAAGTCATGCTGGGGGCAAGCTATCTGCCAATGCAAGTCATGCTGGGGGCAAGCTATCTGCCAATGCTAGTTATGTTGAGAGTACTATTGTTGTAAAGTATTCTACTCTTATAGGACGCAAGCCAAAGTTCCCTTGTAAACTTTGTAAGGGATATCACCTTACTCACATGTGCCCTACTATTCCAGAGGTGCGGAGAGTGTGGTCCATGTATGAAGGATCCTCTGCTCCTGAATTTTCTATAGAATCCCAATAGCCTAATAAACCTTTGGTTGATGAATTGGTTGAACCAATGCAACCTTTGGTCAACCCCACTCTTTCTTCGAAGACTGAAGTGATCGAATCGATGCAATCTTCGACTGATCCCATCAGTCCTTCGGATACTAATGCACTTGTCCCTGAAATCTTCTGCATTACCAGTTTGGATGTTTCTGAAATGGGGGGAACTTCATCTATGCCGAGTCAACCCCTACCAAGCTCTGGGATCATTTCCTTTGATTGGAATAATCTAACTGGGCCTCGCCTTCCTTCTGCTACACCTTTTCAGATAAAGGTTGATATCGGCAACCATGTGGTTCGTCGATGTATTGTAGATGAAGGAGCCTCTGTTAGCATCTTATGCCCTTATGCTTGGAGAGATTTAGGTTTTCCTAGCCTTGTTCCAGCTATTAATTGGCCGTCGGGATTCCTCCCTCAAGTACCCGTTACTTTGGGTGGAAAAACAGTCTTAGTTGATTTTATGGTTTTAAAAGACCCTGTGGATTTTGATATGATCATTGGGCGTGATTATGTATATGCTATGCAGGTTGTAGTGTCTATGCTATTTTGTTTGATGCATTTTCCTCACAACAAAAGCATTGTCACTATCGATCAGTTTACATTTGTTGATCCCTCCTATTACACAACTATAGACCAAGTATATCCCTCACTAGTAGGCACTACCATGTCACAATCAAATTATGTGGCATATTGTTCCTTGAGTCCAATTACTACTGAGAAGAAGCCTCTGAATTCATACTTACCTTCTAGGGACTGGGTCTCGGCAATTGACCATGTGATGAATCCATCTAAATGTTTAGATATGTGTTCTATCTGGGATGATATACTTCCTTCTGATGAAGTTTTTCTAGATTCTATAATGCAGTCTACCATTCATTTGGACATTGACCACTTACCAGCATTCTTCTACCTTCACTTCGAGCTCGTTAAAAACAGTAAGGAGGCTACAAGCATTCTTCTACCTTCACTTTGAGCTCGTTAAAAATAGTAAGGAGGCCACAAGCATTCTTCCACCTTCACTTCGAGCTCGTTAAAAACAATAAGGAGGCTACGAGCATTTCTTCCACCTTCACTTCGAGCTCGTTAAAAACAGTAAGGAAGTTATGAGCATTCTTTTGTATCTCCTTTGAGCTCGTTAAAGATAGTAAGGAGGTCACGAGTTTACTTTTTCGGGCTCGTTAACACTTTATCAAAAATATCTTTATAGATTTCTTTCACACTCTTGTTAGACTCTTTAAATATGACAATATTGCCGAGCAAACTTGGTCTCTTCAAGTTCATTAAAGGAATTGAAGGTCCATTCGATTAAGTATAAGTTTAACCCTTTTCTGGACTTTCTGCGGATCATTTACGAAAAAGGAATACTCTATTCATATGTGGCTAGAAGAGTTCTTCTCTCATTGTTTTAGAATTTTTCAGGGGAGGAGACTAACTGTACGAAAAAGGACTTTTGGAGCCTTCTTTAGGGTTTTCAAGCTCTCGAAACATGAAAACACCAAGTGAGCACTCACCTACTCGGGCTGGATGAGAAATCCATGAGAGGGTATATAGAGGATTGTTTAATTTTTTCAGACTCTATAAATAGGAGAACACCGGCGAGCATTAACCTACTCGAGCTCAATATTAAAATCCACGAGTAAGTGCATGGAGGATTATTTAAGTTTTTTTTACTACTTAAAAAAGAAAACACCGGCGAGCAAGAACAGATCTCAGCTCGATATTAAAATCCAGAGATCAGTGCTATAGAGTATTCATCTATCTCTTCTTTGAACTCTTTAAAAAATGAAGAAGGTCCCGAGTCTTCCTCCCATGGGCTAGTTAAACGTTTTACATGGTTTGGCTTATTGAGTTTTCTATCTTTCTTGGACTCATTAAAATAACAAGAAGGACATTCTTTTACCAAAAAGAATAAGGGATAAGAAGGGTATATCACCTCTTTTTTTGTTTCAAAGGCAGTTCAGTCAGTCATATCCTTGAACACAACACCTACTTGAGTCTTTCATGTCAGTTGGGTTTTAGTTTTTGACCTTAGGGTGAACCTGATCTGCAAGTTTTTACTCCCTTGGTTGGTTATTATTCCAATCATATGGAGGGTCTGTTAATGTCTCCTACATTGCAGGCTTATATCACTTCCCCTTCATGTTGAAAAATTCCTAAGTCACTTTGTTTCTTGCTCACTATTCAAGGCTACAGCCTATGTCAGCCGTTCTGTAGTTTACCTTGACTTCATGTGTCGGCCATCCTAGTGTCAGTTTGTTTCATCTTGTTACTTGTCCTACTCCAAATCAGCTCATACTTTTTGATTATTCCTCGTGTTGGATGATGGAGGATGCATCGAGGCCTCCCTTCCAACAGACTTATTCCCATTGACTTCAGCTCATTATGCTCTGGGAATGAAGATTAGATTTCCGGTTAGTACCTTGGGGATTGCACTCATCAGTGGTAGTTTCCCTCGCTATTGAATAACGAGAATACATCAATGTCTCTTATTCGATAGATTCCTCAAGTGTTTGACTTCAAGTCCTCTTATTCACACTTGTTGGATCGTACTAGGTACCTTGGACCCCATTATCATTATCGATGGAAGTCCTTGCATTTGTTAACGGTATACATCAATGACCGGTAATCAAACGATACCCCCCATTTTTGACTTCAACTAATTTTTTCGCATGGTTAGGGTTTGTACCTTGGGTTGTTTTGGATGAAGACCTTGGGATTCTGATAGCATCACCATATTTATGTTATCACCCAAGCTGCGCAAGACTGAGCCTCACTCATTTTGGCTCTTCATGAGACATAGATCCAGCTTGTTGTTATGGCTATGATCTCTCATCTTGACATGGATCCACGCTTGTATTTTAGTGGCCATGCTCTATATATACATATCCTAGTTATGTATCAAATATCATGCTACACATCTATATGATGTCAAGATTGTAATTGCTCGCTAACCTTGATCGTTGTTTCAGGTGTTTCTCTAACTTGGTCTTGCAGTTTCTTGCTCCTCCTTTCACTTGGACTTATAATGTCTTTCAGCCATTATTTCCCTCTGACCTCACACATTAGGGGAATCTATTATAGGTCAAATTTGCACTTCTCTGTCCATGATCACATTATGTTGTTGATCACACAAAAATACACCATGGATTGAAGAGCTAGGTTGACCTAGATGATGTATGGACTGTAACTACCCTCTTCAGTTGAGAATTTCCATGTTTACCCTGATCTTTTCACATGTGCACTACTATTTGGGAAGCAAACCAGCACACATTTGGAAGTATGCCCTACTTTCCTCAAGGGAAACCAGCGCACATCTGGTAGTATGCCCTACTTTCCTTAAGGGAAACTAGCGCACACCTCAAAAAAGTTGCAAACGCATGTTGTAAAACAGTGAAGTTGCATATTTGTGCACTACTATGCCTTGATAAACTTGTGCACATATTAAGATGAAATCAAAAAATATATTAAGTTGATGAATTGGCATTAGTTGAAGTTGGTTTGCAACTTCCCCAACCTCCCAATCCAACCACCTCTCGATCCAAACTGCCTACCTTGTCCCATAAATACAAGGAAGATGCACGAGAGAGAACTAGACTCAAACTAGCGAACTGGAGGAGAAACAATGCATTAAGGGTTGTTACGCCGGAGGAAAGTCCCAAGTAATTGTGAAGAGCACGAACCCAGGACTCGGTTGCATAGAAGTCTTGACCGATCAGGTATACTTGTACTGATTCATGTTTCTTTGACAATGAAGAGGTCGAAATACCCTTCAAGTTCCAAATCGAATGTCTATTGGATTGTATGTTCATTTGGCTTAAGCTCTGATTATATTTGATGTTAAATTAGTTTATGTTTTCATCATATTTATATATAGTCAAGCTACGCTGAGGAAGGTGTCCTTTGTGTTGCATGTTCATCAACTATGAGATCAAGCGGGAGATCAAGTGAAAGCTAGGACTAGCCGTCGATTAAGTGTATGTCCTTCGATATCCCGATCTCTTTCATTTGTAGGAACTAAATGTAACATAATGAATGTATTTACCTATCAACCCCACACAAGTTGGTAGTGTCTCTCCTCACTATAAGGTAAAAATCCTGAACAGTAGGATGTACTTATCTTCTCACATTTATTGATGATTTCACAAGTAAAATGTGGTCATATTTTCAAAAACATAAATCTGATGCGTTTGGATGCTTTCAGCAGTTCAAGGCACTTGTGGCTAAGCAGAGTGGTTACAACATCAAGATCTTAAGAATATATAGAGGTGGTGAGTATGCTTCAAATGATTTCTTAAACTTTTGTAAAAATCATGGCATACAAAGGCAATTCCCTATGAGGTATACAATGCAACAGAATGGTGTCGTAGAGAGGAAAAATAGAACCATTATGGTGATGGCGCGCAGTATGATGGAAGCCATGCATCTATTGAATGAATACTGGGCTGAGGCAGTGGACAATGTTGTATACATCATGAATCGATGTCCGACAAAGAGTGTGAAGAACAAAGTTCCATAGGAAGCATGGATAGGTATGAAACATAGTGTTTCGTATTTAACAGTTTTTGGTTGTGTAGCATATGCACATATTCCAAATCAACTGAGAAGGAAATCAGACTACAAAGGACATAAATGTATTTTTATTGGGTATTCTGAAGGCACAAAAGGAAAAAGTTGTATGACCCTACAACTAGAAATGTTATCATTGGTCGAGATGTTTAGTTTGTAGGAAATGAAGCATGGGATGGAACTATAGAGAAGAATGTTAAAATTGCGTCACATGTCAAACATGATGACATCGCAGAGGATGTGCTCGAGGCTCCACATGTGAATCAGAATGTCGCAGCTCCCTCTACTCCCAGGACAATGTGACATGTTTCAGCACAAGAAACTCCAACACAGGTCGCAGCTCAATCTACTCAGACAAGCACACCAAGAGCACAAAAAACTCCATCAAGCAGTTCATAGATTTTGACACTAACAACTCTGACAAAGACAAGAAGTCTGCGTGAGATATACGAGATTGGTACACCAAATTCATTTTCTTTTTTTGCATTATTTTCTCAAATTAATGATCCACTAACATTTGAAGAAGTTGTTGAAGATAAAGTTTGGGTAGAAACCATGGATGAAGAAATATAATGCATTGAGAAGAATCAAACATGGGAGTTAGTCGATGTTCCTATCGACAAGGATGTGATAAGATACAAATGGATTTATAAGACCAAGTAAGATGCTGACGGAAATGTGCAGAATCACAAGGAAAGATTGGTAGCAAGAGGATTCACACAACATCCTGGCATAGACTTCAATGAAACTTTTGCACCTGTAGCACAAATGAACACTGTCAGAATAGTTTATGGCTATGATCTCTCATCTTGACATGGATCTACGCTTGTATTTTAGTGGCCATGCTCTATTAATACATCTCCTAGTTATGTATCGAATATCATACTACACATCTATATGATGTCAAGATTGTAATTGCTCGCTAACCTTGATCGTTGCTTCAGGAGTTTCTCTAACTTGGTCTTGCAGTTTCTTGCTCCTCCTTTCACTTGGACTTATAATGTATTTCAGCCATCATTTCCCTCCGACCTCACACATTAAAGGGAATCTGTTATAGGTCAAATCTGCATTTCTCTGTCCATGATCACATTATGTTGTTGATCACACAAAAAGACACCATGGATTGAAGAGCTAGGTTGACCTAGATGTTGTATGGACTGGAACTACTCTCTTCAGCTGAGAATTTCCATGTTTACCCTGATCTTTTGACATGTGCACTACTATTTGGGAAGCAAACTAGCACAAATTTGGAAGTATGCCCTACTGTCCTCAAGGGAAACCAGCACACATCTGGTAGTATGCCCTACTTTCCTCAAGGGAAACTAGCACACACCTCAAAAAAGTTACGAACGCATGTTGTAAAATAGTGAAGTTGCATACTATGCACTACTATGCCTTGAGAAACTTGTGCACATATTAAGATGAAATAAAAAAATATATTAAGTTGACGAATTCGGATTAGTTGAAGTTGGTTTGCAACTTCCCCAACCTCCCAATCCAACCACCTCTCGATCCAAACTGCCTACCTTGTCCCATAAATACAAGGAAGATGCATGAGAGAGAACTAGACTCAAACTAGAGAACTGGAGGAGAAAGAATGCATTAAGGGTTGTTATGCTGGAGGAAAGTCCCAAGTCATTGTGAAGAGCAGGAGCCCAGGACTCGGTTGCATAAAAATCTTGATCGATTAGGTATACTTGTACTGATTCATGTTTCTTTGACAATAAAAAGGTCGAAATACCCTTCCTGTTCCAAAACGAATGTCTATTGGATTGTATGTTCATTTGGCTTAAGATCTGATTATATTTGATGTTAAATTACTTTATGTTTTCATCATATTTATATATAGTCAAGCTACGCTGAGGAAGGTATCCTTTGTGTTGCATGTTCATCAAGTAGGAGATCAAGCGGGAGATCAAGTGAAAGCTAGGACTAGCCGTCGGTTATGTGTATGTCCTTTGATATCCCGATCTCTTCCATTTGTAGGAACTAAATGTAACATAATGAATGTATTTACCTATCAACCCCACACAAGTTGGTAGTGTCTCTCCTCACTATAAGGTTAAAATCCTGAACAATAGGATGTACTTATCTTCTCACATTTATTGATGATTTCACAAGTAAAATGTGGTCATATTTTCAAAAACATAAAAGTGATGCGTTTGGATGCTTTCAACAGTTCAAGGAACTTATGGAGAAGCAGAGTGGTTACAACATCAAATACTTAAGAATAGACAGAGGTGGTGAGTATGCTTCAAGTGATTTCTTAAACTTTTGTAAAAATCATGGCATACACAGGAAATTCACTACGAGGTATACACCGCAACAGAATGGTGTCGTAGAGAGGAAAAATAGAACCATTATGGTGATGGCGCACAGTATGATGGCAGCCATGCATCTATTGAATGAATAATGGGCTGAGGTAGTGGACAATGTTGTATACATCATGAATCGATGTCTGACAAAGAGTGTGAAGAAGAAAGTTCCATAGGAAGCATGGATAGCTATGAAACATAGTGTTTCGTATTTAAAAGTTTTTGGTTATGTAGCATATGCACATATTCCAAATCAACTGAGAAGGAAATCAGACTACAAAGGACATAAATATATTTTTATTGGGTATTCTGAAGACACAAAAGGAAAAAGTTGTATGACCCTGCTGCTAGAAATGTTATTATCAGTTGAGATGTTTAGTTTGTAGGAAATGAAGCATGGGATAGAACTATAGAGAAGAATGTTAAAATTGCGTCACATGTCAAACATGATGACATCGCAGAGGATGTGCTTGAGGCTCCACATGTGAATCAGAATGTCGCAGCTCCCTCTACTCCCAGGACAATGCGACATGTTTCAGCACAAGGAACTCCAACACAGGTCGTAGCTCAAGCTACTCAGACAAGCACACTAAGAGCACAGCAAACTCCATCAAGCAGTTCATAGATTTCGACACCAACAACTCTGACAAAGACAAGAAGTCTGCGTGAGATATATGAGACTGGTACACCAAATTCATTTTCTGTTGTTGCATTATTTTCTCAAATTAATGATCCGCTAACATTTGAAGAAGTTGTTGAATATAAAGTTTGGGTAGAAACCATGGATGAAGAAATATAATGCATTGAGAAGAATCAAACATGGGAGTTAGTCGATGTTCCTATTGACAAGGATGTGATAAGATTCAAATGGATTTATAAGACCAAGCAAGATGCTGATGGAAATGTGCAGAATCACAACGAAAGATTGGTAGCAAGAGGATTCACACAACATGCTGGCATAGACTTCAATGAAACTTTTGCACCTGTAGCACAAATGGACACTGTCAGAATAGTTTATGGCTATGATCTCTCATCTTGACATGGATCCATGCTTGTATTTTAGTGGCCATGCTCTATATATACATCTCCTAGTTATGTATCGAATATCATACTACACATCTATATGATTTCAAGATTGTAATTGCTCGCTAACCTTGATTGTTGTTTCAGGTGTTTCTCTAACTTGGTCTTGCAGTTTCTTGCTCCTCCTTTCACTTGGACTTATAATGTCTTTCAGCCATCATTTCCCTCTGACCTCACACATTAGGGGGAATCTGTTATAGGTCAAATATGCACTTCTCTGTCCATGATCACAATATGTTGTTGATCACACAAAAAGATACCATGGATTGAAGAGCTAGGTTGACCTAGATGATGTATGGACTGGAACTACCCTCTTCAGCTGAGAATTTCCATGTTTACCCTGATCTTTTGACATGTGCACTACTTTTTGGGAAGCAAACCAGCACACATTTGGAAGTATGCACTACTTTCCTCAAGGGAAACCAGCACACATCTGGTAGTATTCCCTACTTTCCTCAAGGGAAACTAGCGCACACCTCAGAAAAGTTGCAAACGCATGTTGTAAAACAGTGAAGTTGCATACTGTGCACTACTATGCCTTGAGAAACTTGTGCACATATTAAGATGAAATCAAAAAATATATTTAGTTGATGAATTGGGATTAGTTGAAGTTGGTTTGCAACTTTCCCAACCTCCCAATCCAACCACCTCTCGATCCAAACTGCCAACCTTGTCCCATAAATACAAGGAAGATGCATGAGAGAGAACTAGACTCAAACTAGAGAACTGGAGGAGAAAGAATGCATTAAGGGTTGTTACGCTGGAGGAAAGTCCCACGTAATTGTGAAGAGCAGGAGCCCGGGACTCGGTTGCATAAAAATCTTGATCGATCAGGTATACTTGTACTGATTCATGTTTCTTTGACAATAAAAAGATCGAAATACCCTTCAAGTTCCAAATCGAATGTCTTTTGGATTGTATGTTCATTTGGCTTAAGATCTTATTATATTTGATGTTAAATTACTTTATGTTTTCATCATATTTATATATAGTCAAGCTACGCTGAGGAAGGTATCCTTTGTGTTGCATGTTCATCAAGTAGGAGATCAAGCGGGAGATCAAGTGAAAGCTAGGACTAGCCGTCGGTTAAGTGTATGTCCTTCGATATCCTGATCTCTTTCATTTGTAGGAACTAAATGTAACATAATGAATGTATTTACCTATCAACCCCACACAAGTTGGTAGTGTCTCTCCTCACTATAAGGTTAAAATCCTGAACAATAGGATGTACTTATCTTCTCACATTTATTGATGATTTCACAAGTAAAATGTGGTCATATTTTCAAAAACATAAATGTGATGCGTTTGGATGCTTTCAGCAGTTCAAGGAACTTATGGAGAAGCAGAGTGGTTACAACATCAAAATATTAAGAATAGAAAGAGGTGGTGAGTATGCTTCAAGTGATTTCTTAAACTTTTGTAAAAATCATGCCATACACAGGCAATTCACTACGAGGTATACACCGCAACAGAATGGTGTCGTAGAGAGGAAAAATAGAACCATTATGGTGATGGCGCACAGTATGATGGCAGCCATGCATCTATTGAATGAATAATGGGCTGAGGTAGTGGACAATGTTGTATACATCATGAATCGATGTCCGACAAAGAGTGTGAAGAAGAAAGTTCCATAGGAAGCATGGATAGCTATGAAACATAGTGTTTCGTATTTAAAATTTTTTGGTTATGTAGCATATGCACATATTCCAAATCAACTGAGAAAGAAATCAGACTACAAAGGACATAAATGTATTTTTATTGGGTATTCTGAAGACACAAAAGGAAAAAGTTGTATGACCCTGCTGCTAGAAATGTTATTATCAGTCGAGATGTTTAGTTTGTAGGAAATGAAGCATGGGATAGAACTATAGAGAAGAATGTTAAAATTGCGTCACATGTCAAACATGATGACATCGCAGAGGATGTGCTTGAGGCTCCACATGTGAATCAGAATGTCGCAGCTCCCTCTACTCCCAAGACAATGCGACATGTTTCAGCACAAGGAACTCCAACACAGGTCCCATCTCAAGCTACTCAGACAAGCATACTAAGCGCACAGCAAACTCCATCAAGCAGTTCATAGATTTCGACACCAGCAACTCTGACAAAGACAAGAAGTCTGCGTGACATATATGAGACTGGTACACCAAATTCATTTTCTGTTGTTGCATTATTTTCTCAAATTAATGATCCGCTAACATTTGAAGAAGTTGTTGAATATAAAGTTTGGGTAGAAACCATGGATGAAGAAATATAATGCATTGAGAAGAATCAAACATGGGAGTTAGTCGATGTTCCTATCGACAAGGATGTGATAAGATTCAAATGGATTTATAAGACCAAGCAAGATGCTGATGGAAATGTGCAGAATCACAAAGAAAGATTGGTAGCAAGAGGATTCACACAACATCCTGGCATAGACTTGAATGAAACTTTTGCACCTGTAGCACAAATGCACACTGTCAGAATAGTTTATGGCTATGATCTCTCATCTTGACATGGATCCATGCTTGTATTTTAGTGGCCATGCTCTATATATACATCTCCTAGTTATGTATCGAATATCATACTACACATCTATATGATGTCAAGATTGTAATTGCTCGCTAACCTTGATCGTTGTTTCAGGTGTTTCTCTAACTTGGTCTTGCAGTTTCTTGCTCCTCCTTTCACTTGGACTTATAATGTCTTTCAGCCATCATTTCCCTCTGACCTCACACATTAGGGGGAATCTGTTATAGGTCAAATATGCACTTCTCTGTCCATGATCACAATATGTTGTTGATCACACAAAAAGATACCATGGATTGAAGAGCTAGGTTGACCTAGATGATGTATGGACTGGAACTACCCTCTTCAGCTGAGAATTTCCATGTTTACCCTGATCTTTTGACATGTGCACTACTTTTTGGGAAGCAAACCAGCACACATTTGGAAGTATGCACTACTTTCCTCAAGGGAAACCAGCACACATCTGGTAGTATTCCCTACTTTCCTCAAGGGAAACTAGCGCACACCTCAGAAAAGTTGCAAACGCATGTTGTAAAACAGTGAAGTTGCATACTGTGCACTACTATGCCTTGAGAAACTTGTGCACATATTAAGATGAAATCAAAAAATATATTAAGTTGATGAATTGGGATTAGTTGAAGTTGGTTTGCAACTTTCCCAACCTCCCAATCCAACCACCTCTCGATCCAAACTGCCAACCTTGTCCCATAAATACAAGGAAGAGAGAGAACTAGACTCAAACTAGAGAACTGGAGGAGAAAGAATGCATTAAGGGTTGTTACGCTGGAGGAAAGTCCCACGTAATTGTGAAGAGCAGGAGCCCGGGACTCGGTTGCATAAAAATATTGATCGATCAGGTATACTTGTACTGATTCATGTTTCTTTGACAATAAAAAGATCGAAATACCCTTCAAGTTCCAAATCGAATGTCTTTTGGATTGTATGTTCATTTGGCTTAAGATCTGATTATATTTGATGTTAAATTACTTTATGTTTTCATCATATTTATATATAGTCAAGCTATGTTGAGGAAGGTATCCTTTGTGTTGCATGTTCATCAAGTAGGAGATCAAGCGGGAGATCAAGTGAAAGCTAGGACTAGCCATCGGTTAAGTGTATGTCCTTCGATATCCCGATCTCTTTCATTTGTAGGAACTAAATGTAACATAATGACTGTATTTACCTATCAACCTCACACAAGTTGGTAGTGTCTCTCTTCACTATAAGGTTAAAATCCTGAATAATAGGATGTACTTATCTTCTCACTTTTATTGATGATTTCACAAGTAAAATGTGGTCATATTTTCAAAAACATAAATATGATGCGTTTGGATGCTTTCAGCAGTTCAAGGCACTTGTGGAGAAGCAGAGTGGTTACAACATCAAGATCTTAAGAACAAACAGAGGTGGTGAGTATGCTTCAAATGATTTCTTAAACTTTTGTAAAAATCATGGCATACACAAGCAATTCACTACGAGGTATACACCGCAACAGAATGGTGTCGTAGAGAGGAAAAATAGAACCATTATGGTGATGGCACGCAGTATGATGGCAGCCATGCATATATTGAATGAATAATGGGCTGAGGCAGTGGACAATGTTGTATACATCATGAATCGATGTCCGACAAAGAGTGTAAAGAACAAAGTTCCATAGGAATCATGGATAGGTATGAAACATAGTGTTTCGTATTTAAAAGTTTTTGGTTGTGTAGCATATGCACATATTTCAAATCAACTGAGAAGGAAATCAGACTACAAAGGACATAAATGTATTTTTATTGGGTATTCTGAAGACACAAAAGGAAAAAGTTGTATGACGCTTCCGCTAGAAATGTTATCATCAGTCGAGATGTTTAGTTTGTAGGAAATGAAGCATGGGATGGAACTATAGAGAAGAATGTTAAAATTGCGTCACATGTCAAACATGATGACATCGCAGAGGATGTGGTTGAGGCTCCACATGTGAATCAGAATGTCGCAGCACCCTCTACTCCCAGGACAATGCGACATGTTTCAGCACAAGGAACTCCAACACAGGTCGCAGCTCAAGCTACTCAGACAAGCACACCAAGATCACAGCAAACTCCATCAAGCAGTTCATAGATTTCGACACCAACAACTTTGACAAAGACAAGAAGTCTGCGTGAGATATATGAGACTGGTACACCAAATTCATTTTTTGTTTTTGCATTATTTTCTCAAATTAATGATCCGCTAACATTTGAAGAAGTTGTTGAAGATAAAGTTTGGGTAGAAACCATGGATGAAGAAATATAATCATTGAGAAGAATCAAACATGGGAGTTATTCGATGTTCCTATCGACAAGGATGTGATAAGATTCAAATGGATTTATAAGACCAAGCAAGATGCTGATGGAAATGTGCAGAATCACAAGGAAAGATTGGTAGCAAGAGGATTCACACAACATCCTGGCATAGACTTCAATGAAACTTTTACACCTGTAGCACAAATGGACACTGTCAGAATAGTTTATGGCTATGATCTCTCATCCTGACATGGATCCACGCTTGTATTTTAGTGGCCATGCTCTATATATACATCTCCTAGTTATGTATCGAATATCATACTACACATCTATATGATGTCAAGATTGTAATTGCTTGCTAACCTTGATCGTTGCTTCAGGTGTTTCTCTAACTTGGTCTTGCAGTTTCTTGCTCCTCCTTTCACTTGGACTTATAATGTATTTCAGCCATCATTTCCCTCTGAACTCACACATTAAAGGGAATCTGTTATAGGTCAAATCTGCACTTCTCTGTCCATGATCACATTATGTTGTTGATCACACAAAAAGATACCATGGATTGAAGAGCTAGGTTGACCTAGATGATATATGGACTGGAACTACCCTCTTCAGCTGAGAATTTCCATGTTTACCCTGATCTTTTCACATGTGCACTACTATTTGGGAAGCAAACCAGCACACATTTGGAAGTATGCCCTACTTTCCTCAAGGGAAACCAGCGCACATCTGGTAGTATGCCCTACTTTCCTCAAGGGAAACTAGCGCACACCTCAGAAAAGTTGCAAACGCATGTTGTAAAACAGTGAAGTTACATACTGTGCACTACTATGCCTTGAGAAACTTGTGCACATATTAAGATTAAATCAAAAAATATATTAAGTTGATGAATTGGGATTAGTTGAAGTTGGTTTGCAACTTCCCCAACCTCCCAATCCAACCACCTCTCTATCCAAACTACCTACCTTGTCCCATAAATACAAGGAAGATGCATGCGAGAGAACTAGACTCAAACTAGAGAACTGGAGGAAAAAGAATGCATTAAGGGTTGTTACGCTGGAGGAAAGTCCCAAGTAATTGTGAAGAGTAGGAGCCTAGGACGCGGTTGCATAAAAAGCTTGATCGATCAGGTATACTTGTACTGATTCATGTTTCTTTGACAATAAAAAGGTCAAAATACCCTTGAAGTTCCAAATCGAATGTCTATTGGATTGTATGTTCATTTGGCTTAAAATCTGATTATATTTGATGTTAAATTACTTTATGTTTTCATCATATTTATATATAGTCAAGCTACGTTGAGGAAGGTATCCTTTGTGTTGCATGTTCATCAAGTAGGAGATCAAGCGGGAGATCAAGTGAAAGCTAGGACTAGCCGTCCATTACGTGTATGTCCTTCGATATCCCGATCTCTTTCATTTGTAGGAACTAAATGTAACATAATGAATGTATTTACCTATCAACCCCACACAAGTTGGTAGTGTCTCTCCTCCCTATAAGGTTAAAATCCTGAACAATAGGATGTACTTATCTTCTCACATTTATTGATTATTTCACATGTAAAATGTGGTCATATTTTCAAAAACATAAATCTGATGCGTTTGGATGCTTTCAGCAGTTCAAGGCACTTGTGGAGAAGCAGAGTGATTACAACATCAAGATCTTAAGAACAGACAGAGGTGGTGAGTATGCTTCAAATGATTTCTTAAACTTTTGTAAAAATCATGGCATACACAGGCAATTCACTACAAGGTATACACCGCAACAGAATGGTGTCGTAGAGAGGAAAAATAGAACCATTATGGTGATGGCGCGCAGTATGATGGTAGCCATGCATCTATTGAATGAATACTGGACTGAGGCAGTGTACAATGTTGTATACATCATGAATCGATGTCCGACAAAGAGTGTGAAGAACAAAGTTCAATAGGAAGCATGGATAGCTATGAAACATAGTGTTTCGTATTTAAAAGTTTTTTGTTGTGTAGCATATGCACATATTTCAAATCAACTGAGAAGGAAATCAGACTACAAAGGACATAAATGTATTTTTATTGGGTATTCTAAAGACACAAAAGGAAAAATTTGTATGACCCTACCACTAGAAATGTTATCATCAGTCGAGATCTTTAGTTTGTAGGAAATGAAGCATGGGATGGAACTGTAGAGAAGAATGTTAAAATTGCGTCACATGTCAAACATGATGACATCGCAGAGGATGTGCTTGAGGCTCCACATGTGAATCAGAATGTTGCATCTCCCTCTACTCCCAGGACAATGCGACATGTTTCAACACAAGGACTTCCAACACAGGTCGCAGCTCAAGCTACTCAGACAAGCACACCAAGAGCACAGCAAACTCCATCAAGCAGGTCATAGATTTCGACACCAACAACTCTAACAAAAACAAGAAGTCTGTGTGAGATATATGAGACTGGTACACCAAATTCATTTTCTGTTTTTGCATTATTTTCTCATATTAATGATCCGCTAACATTTGAAGAAGTTGTTGAAGATAAAGTTTGGGTAGAAACCATGGATGAAGAAATATAATGCATTGAGAAGAATCAAACATGGGAGTTAGTCGATGTTCCTATCGACAAGGATGTGATAAGATTCAAATGGATTTATAAGACCAAGCAAGATGCTGATGGAAATGTGTAGAATCATAAGGAAAGATTGGTTGCAAGAGGATTCACACAACATCCTGGCATAGACTTCAATGAAACGTTTGCACCTGTAGCACAAATGGACACTGTCATAATAGTTTTGGCCATCACAGCAAAAAAAAAAAGGCCTGTTTATCAAATGGATGTTAAGTCTTCATTTTTAAATGGTTATTTGGAGGAGAAAGTATATATGGAGCAGCAACAAGCCTAGGAAGTTCCAGGACAAGGACATAGAGTATATAGTCTGAAAAAGACACTCTATGGTTTGAAGCAAGCTCCTAGATCTTGGTACAGTCACATTGACTCTTACCTCATTCATAATGGATTTCACAGAAGTGAATGTGACCCAACACTGTACACAAAAATCATCAAGCAAGGTAATAAACTAATTGTCTGCTTGTATGTAGATAATTTAATATTCACTAGTAATTTTGGCATAAATGATTTAAGATCAGTCATGGAAAGTGAATTTGAAATGACTAATTTGGGGCTTATGAAGTATTTTATGGGCTTTGAAGTCCAACAGACTGAAATGGAAAATTTATATCTTAGTCAAAGTATGCAAGTGATGTCTTACAAGGCCTGACATCATGTATGGAGTCAGTTTAATCTCAAGATTCATGGAGTCACCAACAAAATCTCTTTGGAAAGTAGGTAAAAGAATTCTAGGGTATGTAAGTGGAACAAAAGACTTTGGTATTTTGTATTCAACCTTGGACAAATTAAAACTCATTTGCTACACTGACAGTGACAATGGAGGCAGCATAGATGACAAAAAAAACACATATGGGAATACATTTCATGTAGGAACAGGTGTTGTATAATGGACTTCAAAGAAACAACCCATTGTAACTCTTTTTTCAATAGAACCAGAGTATGTGGTAGCTAAAAGTGTTGCATGTCAAGCCGTTTGGATGTGGAGGATTCCAAGTGATCTTCCACAAAACTAGCAAGAACCCACAACCATTTACTACGACAACAATTCAACTATCTCACTATAAAATAATCATGTGTACCGTAAGAGAACCAAGCACATCGACACAAGGTATCATTTTATCATAGAATTGAGAAATAACAAAGAAATTTTCTTAGAATTTTGTAGGTTTGAAGATTAGCTAGCAGACATACTTACAAAACCATTGGCAAGGGACACATTCCAATATATGCGAAGTTTTTTGGGAGTGACAAGTTCTACACAGTGAACTTCATCATGCACAGAGCATGTTTCAGCTTTGAAATATTTTGTAAAACTTTAATTTTGTTTAAAATCTCCATCTGCTCATAATTAAGGGGGAGCGTTGGAGAAATGTATTTAGGAGATGAATGCGCATCTAGTTCGCGCCAGCTCTGTCAGTCACTATGTCATACATTTTTTCAGTCCATTGTATCATAGAGATGTTAGTCAGCCTGTCTGTCTGTCAGAAGACTTCGTGCGCACTTGTATTTATTAAGCCACGTTTGTATTCCACAAGTCAAATTTCTTGGGTAGAAATTAATTACAGTCTTTAATGGATCTCTGTAGCTTCCAAGTGCAGGTAAAACCAAGTTGGTGTATAAATGAAAATCACTCACAGAGGATTAGATCGAGATGTTCGAAAGAAAGGAGAAGAAGAATATATCCATGATGTGTTTGAGAGCCCAAGCTCTGTAAGAAGTGAAAGATCAAGTAAAATCTCATCTCTCTCTAATGCGACAAAGTTGTTTGTTTTACTGCGGTAATATACAAGTCTATAGCTTTATGTATTCATTCTCAAGAATGTTGTTTATTGCATGCCGCACATCTTCTTCATATTTACCTATGTAAATGTTGTTTACATTTATGGTAAAAATAAATCAATATTTCCATATATTTCAAAGTGGTAAAAGTTCTATTTCAACGTGGAGTAATTTCGACATAAACTTCTTTTAAATGTTTTGGTCTTATGGCTTAGCAAGGAAATATTTTAATAAAATGTTTGCTTAAGAGTGGTTTTGTCGAAGTCAAGAAGTCCACGAAGTTAGGAAGTTACATGGCGTAAAATATATCTTCAATTCATGAAGTCCGTGAAGTTTATCCTTTCTCAAAGTTAAGAACTTCGCATAAGTGTGAACTTCGCATATGTGAGAAGTAAATTTAGTGTGAAGTAGATTCATGCGAAGTCAAGTGTTGCGAAGTATATTTTCGCGAAGTTAATTTCTACAAGGCTTAGTCTGCAAGGTTAAGAAGTTGGGGTTTCTGTCAAAGTTCAGAAGCAAAGATTATATTAATTTACTGTGCAACTAATTTTTAATTGGCTATGTAGTGTTCCTTTTCCCTTGACAGAACACTCTCTCCTACAACCTTACAACTCTCTCTTGCTCTAATACTGTCATGGGAAGTCAGGGAAGTGTTGAACTCAGTAACAACAACACTTACACATCACTACAAAAACCAAATTGACACCAAAAGGTGGAGTTTCAACAAGAAAATAATAATTCTGCAACTGTTTCAACAATTCTACAACTATTTCAGCAAATTGTATTCTATAGGAAATGAGTAACAACAAGTCATTTAACTTTGTTTTGATGACCCCTCATTCATAAAACTTAGGTTGTTTCAGCACACTCTATTTCAACAAACTTTGTTTCAGAACTTAAACTAATTTAGTACTTCTACAAAAAAAAATACTAACTTATAAATTTCAACTTGCTACAACAAAATAAAACTTAAACATTCAATCATGAGTTTACAAACTCATAAAGACAAAGATGAACATAGGATCAAAAGTATAGAGTTGAAACTATGTTTTCTATTCAAATCGAAATTCGTACTCCTCACCATACTTCTAAATCAAAATTACATAGGCATATATACACCCTGAGATCAAACAGTCTCATTAATTAGACTGACCTTTCAAAAAATTGTTTGTTCAGAATTTATATGGGTACTCTACCCTTTCATGAGATGCAACAGTGATAGTGAACACCCCTTCAACTATCTGATGAAATACACTGTTCCTTTTAACATTTGATCAACTGAAACATAGTTTGTAAATGCCTCTTCAAAAATCAATATGATACGTTTCCCCTTTGGTACTTGCCAGTATGAGAAAAACAAAATTCTGTGGTAGTGATTGAATTGTCATGAATAAAATAAGTTATAAATGAGGCGGCGTTTCCTGTTTAGTTTTGTGGTGGTGAAGTAATTAACCGCTTCCAGCATTCTCCCTCTTAATTACTTCACCCAAAAATACATCAAACACAAACAGAAAGAGATACAACATAACAAAACAACATTTTAACTATAATGCTTGCTGGTCTAAGTCTCAGCAAGACTTGCATCAATATAAAAAAACTCAAAAATTTGTTTCACGTTATTTGTGGCAACATACTTGTGCACCATTTCTTTTTATTTTGACTACAAACTTTCAAACATGCAAACTTTTTTTTTCTTTATCTTCATTTTCACTTTTATCTTCTTCAGCTCTTGCTTCACTTGTGGCTTCATCCATCTCTTCATTTTCACTTTTATATTCTTCAGCTCTTGCTTCACTCGTGGCTTCATCCATCTCTTCATTTTCACTTTAGATCTTAATAATATAAAATCCTTTTGCTCCGTATCTCCATTATACTCTCAGCTTCAGTTGGCTTCTCATAAATAACACAATTTGCATACTCAAAAACATTTTTAAAAGATGATTACAAATATCACATTCTTGTTGGTTCTTTTCGTTTTTCTCTACTTTGAGAGCACCATCACCATCACATAATGCATCATATTTTTCATTCTTTGCTTCAACATCAAGACCATTGCTTTTAACCTTCTTGGACTTTGCAAGCCAAATATCATTCATAATTTTAATTACATCATTATGAGCTTCAGTTTCATCATTACTTGGATTAGAATGCCAAACTTTATACCAAGAAAACATTTGACTTTTCATCTTCACTTTCTTCCTTACCTTCAGTTTTTTCTATCATTCTTCAAATTCATTATGACTAGCTTCAACTGCAAAACGTTCTTCAATTTGCTTATCATCATTCAAATTCTCAATGTCCTTCATGCCAAGAACTGCAATACAAAACTTTTTTCTCTAAATACTGTAATGTGGGCATACAAAGATCCCATAAGCTATCTTTGACTTTAACAACAATAATGTGTTCAATGTCATTTTGCAAACACAATAACTGATAATAATTCCTAATTTCTTGAGGACTCCATGATGTGAATATCTTTTCAACTGATTCTTCAACCAGTTCATCTTTGTTGCAATTTTCTTCATTCAAATCAAACTCATCATCATCTTCAGTGGATCCTTCTTCATCTTTGATTGGTTTCTCACCTGCAAACTCAATTTTTTTGTCAAAATTATATAAATTATCATAATGTGAACCATATTGGTTCTATTCATTTTGTTCTTCTCTAAGAGCTGCCACTATCTCTTCATTAAAATTTTCCTTTGCTTCTGCAACAAGGCTATCAAATTTCTCCATCTCTACTTCTGCAACAAGATGTACATCATATCTTAGCTTTTCAAGCCATTGTTTCAAGAATTTTAACTCTTCATTAAGGACATCATTCTCTACTTTACCTGCTCTGTCTAGAGCAAAACATACAACATCTTAAGTGTTTTCATTATGCAACTCTTTTTCTATCATTACTTCTGTAATCCCCAAATCATCAACCTTTTTATTTTTAGCATAATTATAGATTTCTTATGCTTATAATTTATATCTATTTCAATCGTTGCAAATTTTGTGCATTCTTCAACAATTTTATCAAATTCTTCAACAGAATTGAAATCATCAATATTTTCAAAAAACTCACAAACCCATATCTTACACACAGGTTCAAGCACTTAAACATAGTGCACTTTATATTTCTCAGCTTCTGATGTTGCTTCAAATATTGATACTATGGCAGTTTCCACTCCATTATCATGATAATCATTAACCATGACTTCTTCATGGGCAGTTTCACCGATATTGGCTGCTTCATTGGCACTTTCTTCATAATTGTCATGAGCAGTAGACATCGTTGGAATATTCAAAGAACAAACTTCTATATTGGCAGTTACATCACCTTCTATATTTTACTTACGAGCCAAGACTTCATCATTTTCTTCCTTTGTACTTGTAGAATCACTAACAAAACAAATTATTAAAAAAAAATCTTATTCTCTTTTATGTCCTTATCTGCACCATTTAGTATCATTGCAGATTCTTCTTCAAAAGTATCGCCAACACTTTTTCCATCATTAGATACACCATTTTCATGAATGTATTTTTCACAAGAAGTTTTGTCATCACTAATTTCTTCCTTATGTGTAACAAATGGATGAGTGCAAAATCCTCATTTTTTACAACATGACTATTGTAGTTTATTTCAAGCTCATGTTGGTCTTCAACTTCTTCAACACATTTAGGGTTGTCTTTTAGAGTCATTGTACCTACATGTCCGAAAACATCAAATTCAATGCATGATTTAAATGCCTTCATGGGCATGTTCTTCAAGGAATTTCATAACTTATTCTTTGTTGTCCTCACACTTGAGGAATTTATCATCTTTATTGGCATTCTGCATGATGATCATTCCATCATATTCACAATCCCCTTCAGTGGCTCCAAAATTCAAAACTACATCAACATCTTTATCAATAGCAGTTTCAACTTCTTCAAAATATGTTGCTACTATACGAGATACAACAACCTCAACTTCTTCTTTAGCTTCAACATCATTCTCATCCTTTGATATATCAAACAACTATGGAATTCACCAATAATTTGACTATCTTCTGCTGCTTCCCTAAATTTGTCTATTGAAATGTTAACATGTTGTGACTCAGCCATATAACTCCCCCTTATATCAAACTTTCCTAGGCTTCTCTAGTTGTATTTTCTTAAGCAATTACTTGAAAAATATTATCATCGAGAGCTTGTTGGATGTAGTACAAGGAAAATGCATATTTTGCCTCATCCTTAGGTTTCTTAACTCCATCCATAACAAAATTCCATAAACCTCTAGAGTGCAAGAAAATTTTCATATTAACTGACCAAAATTCTAAAGTTACACCAGAGAAATATGGCGGTGGATAATAGATGTTGCTCCATGAATCCTCTACCTTCTCTTGAACTTCATCTGCCTCAATATCCTCTTTCTTCTCTTAAAATTCCACTACTTCAGCAGGTTCTTTGGTGACTTTACCTAATATCTTTGTTATGGAAAAACTAACTTCTTTTGTGTTCACAACATTCTTCTTCATTCGTTTAAGCCTTTTGCTTTTTCCCATGTCTCTATATTAATTTACCAAACTCTATCTTTAAATAAATACTTGCACAAACTTTAAATTTCTTTTACTTGGATACAGCCTCTTGGTCCTCTTTCATGCATAGATAACTCTAACTCAAACGCATAGAGGATCTACTCAAACCAAGCAAACTTCCCAAATAGTGGGACTCAAACTGCTCTACCATTAAACTATATGGGAGCTCTTAACCGTGAAGAATATCTTCCTTTCAAGTGCTCAACCTCTATCTGAGGGAACACAAACACATAATCAACTTTTTTTATGGACTACGACCCTCTCTTCTCTTTACACAAAACAAAACTCAACCTACAACAAGGGAGCGTGGGAGTTCTCACAAACACAGAGTTAGACCTCCAAACTAAACCTACTTCTACTCTTTTTTCATAGCAAAAAAGCGGGTGCTGGAGTAAAAATCAACAACAATATCTCTAAACAAAATGCAAAGTGTTCAATCATACAATACCACAAATCAACCATATGATGAAAGAAGCACAGAAACAATGGACATGAATCAAAAACACTCAGCTCCAATACCAATTGAAGGAGATTTAGGCATAGAGGAAGTGAGCTTCAACTCACACATAAACACACATGGACAAAGCTACAACTCTAACACACTTCTCAAATGAGATGATACCTCATAACACTCTCTCCTACAACCTTATGCCTCTCTCTTGCTCTAATACTGTCATGGGAAGACAGGGGAGTGCTGCACACAGTAACAACAACACTTACACATCACTGCAAAAACCAAATTGACACCTATAGGAGGACTTTCAACAAGAAAATAATAATTCAGCAACTGTTTGACCAAATTGTATTCTACAGGAAATGAGTAACAAGAAGTAATTTAACTTAAATTGATTTAGCACTTCCACAAACAAAAATACTAACTCTGAAATTTCAACTTGCTACAGTAAAATAAAACTTAAACATTCAATCATGAATTTACAAAATCATAAAGAGAAAGAGGAACATAGGATCAAAAGTACAGAGTTGAAACTCTATTTTCTATTCAACTCATAATTCATACTCCTCAACATAATTCTAAATCAGAATTACATAGATACATATACACCATGAAATCATCCTATCTCATTAATTAGATTGGCCTTTCACAAAATTGACTATTCAGAATTTATATGAGTACTCTGCCCTTTCATGAGTTGTAATAGTGACAATGAACACCCCTTCAGCTATTTGATAAAATAAGCTACTCCTTTTTAACATTTGATAAGCTGAAACGTGCTCTGTAAATGCCTTTCAAAAATCCATGTGATATGCTGCCCCTTTTATACTTGACAGGCTGAGACAATCAAAATTGTGTGGCGGTGATTGACTTTTCAAGAATAAAAAGTTATAAATCACAGCGGTGTTGCCCTATTAGTTTTGTGACAGTGAAGTAATTAACGGCTTCCAAGAATAGGAGACTAGGATAGCAGAAAGAAAAGCAAGCACAAATGCAACATAGAGAGGCCATTAACGCCATGAAGAAATATCTTCGGCGGAATGCAAAATATAGCCTCGGCCAAAGTATTCTCTTCTTTTCACAGCCAGGATTACCCCTGTCTTCGACACGCAAGGATCCTCTGTACTTATGCATCCTCTTCCTCCATTCCACACTCAAAAATTTTCTTGCACATGAATTATCCTATTCTACTGCACACGTACAGGATCTGAGGGCCGGATCTCTCGAGTAAAACATAGCCTAGTTTCGACGTCTCGTTCTAGCCAGGCGTGGCTCCTTCCAACTTTCAAAGATGAAAAAAAAAGGGTTTAAACCACGACTCATACACATCACCACACTGACTTCTTGTAGGGGATAGAACAGGTGAGGGATGGACCCACATCTCTTCCCGCACCTCAAAAACACAGATTTCAGAGGAAGAGCCCTCCAGCTGCCATCTTTGTGCTACTTTATGTAAGCAACAATCTTGTGGGATTCCTTGGGCTTCCATTGGCCCTTTTTGAGCTGACCATCGTTGTGATTTAGAGATTGACTGTCGCTTCCTTCATGGTTGAAAGTTTTATTGAGTTTTAACCCAACCTAGTTTTCAAGTCAACTTGACATTGTTTAATGCCCAACCCAAAATTTAATGATGGCTGGAAATGACATGTAATTTTCAGACTTTAAAAACACAGTTAAAAATCAAATTTACAAGCAGGAAATTAAATATTCATGCACGCAATAAAAATATTTCAGACTCGGAAAATCTTAGCCAATGGCCCTGGAGAAACCCACAAGGGGAAAACCAGTCAAAGAGAGAAAATTTAATATTTCTTCAATAATATT
Organism: Larix kaempferi; assembly: GCA_027924585.1. NCBI lineage: Eukaryota > Viridiplantae > Streptophyta > Pinopsida > Pinales > Pinaceae > Larix > Larix kaempferi. The sequence goes on from BSBM01000953.1 coordinate 675,868, forward strand.
CTATATAAGACTTTTACAGTAAAATTTTACTTATCTCAACCATAAAATTTCACACCCAGAATATTCCTCGAATTTTGTGCCAAGCTGCTGACTCGAATTTTGTGCCAACACTACCTCGATTTCTCTGCCAACACTGCCTCAATTTCAGTGCCAAAATCTGCCTCGATTTCTGTGCCAACCATTACCTCGATTTCTGTGCTAAAACATAGTCTCGAAATCTATGCCAAACCACTATCTTGAAATATGTGTAGAAGGTATAGTTCGTACAAATTGTACGGACCTCGAAATATCTGCAGAAATTTGCTGGAAATTCGTGCCAAGATATCAACCTAGAAAATCATGCCATACCTTGGGAAATGTGCCTAGTAAATACTGCCTAGAAAACTGTGCCTACCTCGAGATTTGTGCCCAGCTGAACTCCTCGATTTCTATGCCCAGAATCACGCTGTAGGGCACTGCTACACTTTCTTGATTTCTGTGCTACACGTTTAGTGCTCCCTTGAAATTTGTGCTTCTTCTCTAGCTCGCTTCTCCTTCGCTTCCCATCTGCAAAAAGTGATTATTTTGCCTTCCCTTGCCCTTTTTGACAAAACACTAGGGTGAGTGAGGGCCCATCTAATCCAATGGATGAGATTAGATCAAATTGGTGGATGAGATTAAATTCTCTCATTTAATTTTTCATAAAAATTAAATTCACTCACTTAAATTTATCAAAAGGTGACTTTAATCTCTAAAGTCACTTTAAGTGACTTAGGAAAAAACTCACTGGGGGAACACTTTCCTAGGTACAAAAATCAACAAGGGTTCCGCCTCTTCAAGGGTTAGCTTGAGTGCACCTAGTAAATAATCTCAAAACCCTACCATGTCTCTGATGCCAACTCAAGGCGGGGACACTCAATCCATGCTCTGATCTCGAACTCGCTCTTCCTAGTCGATGATATAGGAGTGAGGGATCTAACATGAATAGAGGGTGAAGAAAACACTAGAGATGGTGTGGTCTAATAACACTTGTAAGAGGGCACAACAAAGAGTGGAATGGGAAAATGCCAAATAATTGAATTTATACATGCTGAAAATTCCAATGGCCGGCATATTTAGAGCATGAGGAGATCCTTGTAAGGTTTGTAGTTATATAACTAGATTGAATATGGGACCTAAGTTCTGATATTATGTAATTTTTTTTTGGTTGCACCAAAACTTGAGTGTATGCAATTAATCTTCATTATATTTCCAAAGTTGTAGCCATTATACCATACTCCAACAAACAAAATTGCAATTGTTATAACATACTCCAACAAAGAGATCAAATCAAATTTTAATTTTATGGATTGATAATGATGTCATGATAATCAAAAGCCTTAGGTTATACCTTGTCATTTCATTGATTTTCATAGTAAATGAAACATGAGAATAGTTGTATACTTAACTCTAAAAAACAGATGGTATTAATCAATCTTGCTACTCCTTATACTAAGTACTAAAACTCAATCCATGCGTGTTCTGCACTTATAATTCGGCCATTACATGTTCAGAAGACTTGAAACTCGTAACGCACAAAAATGTTCAAAAAGCTTCCAAAATAATTTTGTTAGCCTTATATAGGAGTGACAGATTAAAATTGAATTGGCTTTGTACCTCTAATTTCCCTTTGATCTAGTGAAATCTCAGCAACATGAAGAAAGTAATAATTCCGAAAATATTTCCCTCGAAGAGATGATTGGGGAAGAGGCATCGTTTGGATATGAAGAACGGTTACGCATGCAGCTCGAATCGGAAAATATTATTGGGGAAGAACTGTTATGCAAGCAGATTCACAATTTTCACACAATAAAATTAACTTGGGAAAGGCTTTCCTACCAAAAAGATTTTGAACAACGCTAAAGCCCTGGATGGTTGAAATTATGGAACATGATGTCCCACCCCCCTAACGGTGGAAAATGTCAACCCCTTGTAAATTACAGTATAACCCCCCACCTACACCATTTTTCACTAGAGTAAGAATAAGCTGGACATGAAAAACAATATCTTCAAGACTTTATATGTGAAATTAATGAAACTAATCCTATTACCTCATCGCCATTAAGCCGAGCGTACCATGGTCTCTCAATTGGAAGTTTGAGCTCATTGATAGAGAGTCTTGTAGAGGTCACAGGCACTATGGTTTCTGTGTCTCCGCTGAAAATCAAACAAGAAAATGGTGTTAATAAACTGTGCTGATGATCAAATAACATAGTCGTGATGCACGACAAGGGATATAATACGATAGGAGAAAGTCGTATTAAAATTCATACCTAAATACAAGTATTCACAACCCTGCTGCAATTAGGCGACGATAGATTGGTAACACAGTTGAGGGATAATCGTTCCATTGAAGAAGATCGCTAGTAGGTGGCCGCAAGATAGCGCATTTCAAGAAATTAACTTCTAAGTCGACTTGTAAAATTCAGGTGAAATTGATCACTATTAGCAACTAGGTCTAAGTATGTTACGTTTGCATGTATGGATTTTTGAACATCTAGTGTATTAAGATACACGTATACATAGTCATCGATGCAAGGATCAAATCCGGGAATTTCGGCTTCGTGTTGCTTTGAACACAACAATTACAATTTTAGTAAGAAAAAATGTCTGTCGAAGAAAATGATGGCTTCTTAGTGTTATTCAAAATTCACAGTTTCAATCTGTTTTTCGTTATTGGTCGTTAGATTCAATCTCTTTCTCGATTGTTATATTGCTATATTTCAATTGTTCTTACATGGTAATTTTTGGAATTTTTGAATTTGGATAAGCGAAGACCAAATCTCCAAAACAAATTTTCTCTCACGATGGGTTTTGAATCCCCTTATCGAACATACCTTGGCCGATTTGGATGAATTAGTTAAA